>CM060954.1:110243812-110986271 GCA_030765055.1 Mantis religiosa | reverse complement strand
CCCTATCCACGCCTTCAGCTCTGTGTAGTACTTGTGAAGTGTCCTCTATGCTCAAAGTGGTTCGGAGTCCACGGTATAAGTTGTAGGTCCTCTCTTCTCACCGTCATCTTCACTATCAACCTATCATTGGAGGCAATGGATCCCCCCTCTGGGTGCCTCCACCTGAGAAATGGGTCCAGTCATCACGTGATAGGGCGAGATTACTCCAAAGGCTAAGGTGCCACCTGGTATCCAATCCAGTTCAACATTCACAATGACAAAATCTAACCAGACCAAACTAATGTTTCAATGGCAACATTTTCTTTCTCTGCCTAAACTGCTTTAACAATTTTAACTAAAAATATTATAAGTTTAACATATTAATGTGGGAGTTGAAAAGCACACCTTGCAGTTAGATGTGAAGCACTGAATTCTAAGTCTTTTTGTATAATGAGAGTTGACACAACATTTTTGGAGGATTGTAGACCTCTTTAAAGCTATCGTTTGTGTCAAATAGGATTTTCAAAGTAACATTAACAAGCTCCAAAGTACTTGATATCGTAAATTTTAATTAATGTTGCTTTGTTTTTTCTGAAATGATAAGCTCCAATTCATGTTAGTAAGATTATATTTACAACCAATATAAATTGGTTAATAGCACAATATTCTAGACTCCAAGAACTTATAACGGTGAAACGTATAACAAATAAAATTGCAATTGACACTACTAAAGCATATGTTATATTAAAAGGGGCAGATGCAAAACAGATCATTGTCGACTCACATTCGATTGTGTGCCTGCTGCAAAATGTGAATAGAGGCTATTTAAGTCAAAATTCAGTATGTTTAACAGGAAAAATGTTTTTTTTTTTTTTTTTTTTTTTGGTAATCTGAAAAACCGTTATAAAAATTACATTAGGAAGAAAAACTTGTCAAAAATAAAAATTACAGCAACGTTTTGTTTGTGTTTATTCTTGCACAGTTACACAAAATTTATTGACAGTAAAAATTACTTTGTAAAGCACTTTCAGAAAATTGAAATTTTGTGTTTATTTGTAATATTGAATACACTCATGCAAATGTGAGTGTTAATTTTTGCCTTATATCCTAAAAGGGGACATTATCACCATTCCCTCTCTCCCACTCTCCCTTACACACATTTGCACAGCCACATATACACTCAATTGCTTAGACAAGCAAGCGAATATATAGGCAGCACCTTTGTCTGTTTTGATTCAGTGACCTCAAAATATTGTAAAAAGTGATTAAAGACGACACGAAGTTCACTTTAAACATCCTTTTTGGTCACCAAAATCGTTACCGCAATGCATCACCTTCCCATTTACACATATATACAGTTTTAACACATCTGTTTAAGTTATCGTTAGCATGCACCCACTAGCGTTGCTAGTAATCTCTCTGAGGCACAACGTTTATCTCTCACATGGAGCTACACGCTGACTCTAAATACAACACCGATGTTTGCGCGTAAACTGCTTCACTCTTTGTTCCACTGCCCACCGATTCCTCACCACTGAGCAGCACCTAATGACCCGTGCACTGCTTCCTGACCCATTACACTGCCTGCCGCCTCCTCACTACCAAGCTTGGAAGTACCACACTTTTCTGCACTCCTCTGTCGACTCACGCAACTCGACTGACCATTCCGCGAATTCCTCACCACGATCGACATTTGTCGACTGACACTCAAAAGTTCAAAATACACACAAACAAAGCCTAAAATACACTGCTCCACTCTAGTAGGCTTCGTAAATATATCTGCCAGGCGCGGGAGATCGTTCAAGTAATTGAATATTCCCAAATTACATTCTAGAATGGCCTCAGACGCTATCAAACGACTCTTTTAAGCTAGCGCCGCCAGGAAGCCGTATTAATTCTCACGTCCAGCTCGTGCGATCACCATGGCAATGTGTCTTTCAGAGGAATTTCTATACTGTATTTTTTGGTCACATGCAATCCTTTTTTTAAATAACGTAAAGTATACTAAAATTAGAATAAATACGGACTGAAAATATATTTTCCGTACATGGTCAGCGGGAAAGATCAATTAAAATAGTTTGTTGTAAAATTTGAGATACTTCTGAGACGACGTTGAGTATTATATTGTCACCAATCACATTGTTGGTTGGAACCGCCGCAAAGCCAGAGCTATGCGCTTGGGTAGGAAAGAGAGACAGATAGTGGCGTGCAGAGCTGGACGCTTGCCGAGAGGGAGAAAGAAACAGAGATAGAAAGAGAGTGAGAGAAGTTTGGAATTTTCCGCTTTTCTGATGCCGTCGTGATTGTTATCGAATGATTTTTTTGCATTCTAGAAACAATGAATGTGAGGTTTAAATAACGGTAAAGTGTGAGAAGGGTCAGTTGTGTTGTGTAGTTGAATTGTGTGATGCTATTTACGACAGTGGACATATGAACTGTACCGCAGTGATTTCTTTCATTTGTTTACGTGCATCAGAGCATAGAGTCGACCTTGAAGACTGCTGTTTGTCAATGTCACGTCTTTTTGCTGCTGCAGGGTTGTATAAAGCTTTTGTTTACTGCAATAAATAGTGTTTTAAATTTCTGCAAAGAATACTTTTGTTTCTATCAACCCGCGAAGTTAAAATGTTTTTATCTTCTCCAGTAAGTAGATACAGTAAGTAAATAAAGTATAATATTATAGCCAAAACTATATGTCAAGCTTTCACCGAAATACATGATTTGGGACAAAATCATTTAAAAATGCCCACAGCGTATTCTGTTCCATCTATCGCGCATCTGTTCATGAGACGATAAGTCGGAAAAAATGTTTGTGTCAAACTTGTTGGTGTTGAAGTTCAGCTTCTCCAAGGATGCCCCGTGGAGATTTTCAAACGCGCCGATTAAGTTCGAAAATTTTTGAATTGTTTCATAATTGTTTCAAAAATTGGCTATATAAACACTATTAAATTTCCCTGTATAAGAAATAAATCGTATGTCTTGATTTTGGCAGGGAGGGGGGGGGGTGGACAAGCTCTGAACTGGTCATTGCTGGAAAATTATAATAAACAAATCATATTGATCTCTTAATGGATTTAAACCACGGATCTTCTGGTTTCCGTCCAGCCGCTCTACCATTGAGCTACTATGACCAACGTGCCGATATGACACATGTCATATAAATATATACGTGGTTCAAATCCCGGCTATAGCATTGAATTTTTCATTCTGACTCTGTTTCCACAATTTGGCCTACACACGGCCAGTGTGAAAGAACAATTAATTTCCATTAATTGACCTAATAGTGGTCCAAACTATAAAGTCCGGGCCTTAAAGTACTTACATGTTGTAAGTCACCATTAAGGTAGTTGTCGCATGTGTTTATGAGATCTCCTAAGTGGTTTACCGGGAAAATACGAGTCGGGTGGAGAATTTAATATCGTATTGGCACGTTGGCCATAGTAGCTCAATGGTTGAGCGGCTGGACGTAAACCAGAAATTTTTTGGTTCAAATCCCGGCTAAGGCATTTAATTTTTCATTCTGACTCACATATTGATCTTGTTAATGCACATAATTTAAGCCAAATAATTTTATTGCAGGGTTAACAATTTGCGAAATATTTTTGTTATTTGTTTGAATTTTCCAATATCTGTAATTTTACAAACGGAAAGTTTTTATTAAGTTTTTTCGTGTAATTCTGCAAACAAAATGTAATTTACAGATCATCATATAGCAATCATTTCTTGAAAGATTTAACTGTCACTTAAAGATACTGTATTCAGCGACACCTACTGTAAATACAAGGAAATATTTAACTAAGTCATTTCTACAAATGTTACATTTACATTGACATAAAATAAATAGAAGAATAAAGGTTTTGTAAATGCTTTTGCACATTGGAGTAGAAAAAATTATGTGAGTGCAAGACATATACTTTTAATGCTTTTAAGTTCTTGGTGGTTGTGATTATTGGTGCTTACAAAGTGACTGCACCAACATTATAAAACCTAAATGTTGTTGTTTAGCATTTGTTTATGACGTAAGCTATTCAGTGCTGTGAAAATGGCTGTGACCCATTGTTGGCTATCAAATTCTTGTTCGTGCATTTTGGACGAAGCATCATTTGATACAGTGTGCCTAAAAGTGTTGATTTAAGTATTCATGTTTTCTCTTCTTTCTGTTGCATTCTGATATCTCGTTAGCCCGGAAAAACCCATAAATATTTGGGACATGCTTTTGCTTTTTCGTTTTGTTTAGAAGGTGTGACAGCTTTAAAATCTGTTTTAAATTCTGACAGGGTATTTATTTCAGACCAGAATCAATGCATTTGAAATGGGTAATTGTGTTTGTGTTCTCGCACACATACGTGGTTTCCCACTATTTATCAGTAATTCATTCGTCTTGGTGCAAAACGTATACATTGTTGCCTACGTGTGAAATAATAGCATATCATTTTAGGGTGCTTTCAGAAATGAGTGAGTACTGTGCTAAAAACATTCAGAGTAATCTTCTTGGTCCCTTAGCATGGGGAGTGAAATAACTCTTATTGGATTGTCGGTTCTCAAGGACTCATAAATGGTGTATTCGTAACAAAAATACTAATATAGGATCATAATATAGTCGATTTTGAAATCTAAATTACACGTTGAGTTATTTCGGAGCTATAGCATGATTTAAAATATCTATATTGTATTGTGCTGTATATTATAAATAATTCTAAGTCTGTTATGAATGATTATTTTAGAATTAGAAAACATTTAGCTTAATAATTGTTGTTAATGAGGAATGGAAATAAGTTCGTAAAAGAATATAATAGGAGCCTTCAAAAAGGAAGACTGGAAGTGCTTTAGAGGCTCCAAAAATATAATCAAATTATTATATTTCCATTAGTATTAATCTGTAAAACATTTGAATTTTCTAGCAAATTTGGATATTTTATGTAGTTTCTTAAAAAGAATTGCAAAATAAGTACCAAGCTGGTACTTTTAACCGGATATGAGGTATTTTATTTGCAGTGGCGCTTAGTCCAACGACGCTTATAACTTCCAGCAGTAGCGAAACCACATAAAAATAATAATAAAGCAGAACGCAAAAACAGATAGAGACGTTTTTAAATTCCAGCGCCGTATATCCGTGATAGGTCCCTTAAAATGAACAGATGCGATGCATGCTTACACTACCGCGAGGTCGGAGTGCTCAACATGCACGTGGAAATTAATAACAATGACAATGACGACGACCACAAAAGAGATAAGGTATTGACTTAATGTAATCTGTTACAAAATATGCTTAGGAGGGTAGTCTGAAAAGTTTTCGACCTCAACATGAAGATGACAGCTTGTGAATTTTGTTGCTGATCTGTTGACAGTTACTCACCACAGTTTGTCATTTTGGACGCTCTGTTGTTATGTAACAGTTGTTTGAGTGAGTTGATGTGTTTTTATGAAAATAGACAAAATCGAGTGTCGAGCTGTCATTAAATACTTGTTTTTGAAAAGGCAATACGCCTACGCAAATCAAAGATGAGTTGGATTCTGGGTATGGGGACTATGCACCATCATTTACCACAGTGAAAGTTTGGGCAGCTGAATTTAAACGTGGCCGTAAGTGCTTGGGAGACGATGTACGTTCGGGACATCAAAAAATTGCAACTACCGACAAAAACGTCGCGAAATTTCACCAAATGTGGCTATGAAATGTCAAAAGAACGTGTTCGTCACATATTAAATCAACATTTAGACATGAGAAGGCTGTTGGGTGCCGCGATTGCTCAAGTTTGACCAAAAACGTGTTCGAATGTAACGTTTCCAGCACTCTGTTGGCGCAGTTTAGACGCAATAAATCCAAGATTTGGTGCCGATTAATTACTGTAGATGACGCTTGGATACACCATTATACGCCCGAAACAAAAATACACTCCAAAACAATGGACTACAAAGGGGAGACCGGCTGAAAAAAAAGCAAAAGCTGCTTTTTTCAGCTGAGAAAGTAATGGCGACTGTTTGTGGGAGAATCAGGTAGTTATTTTAATTGATTATCTTCAAAAATGGAAAACCATTACAGGGGCATACTACGCATCATTACTTGATAAGCATAAGGCAGAAGTTTCGAAAAAAGCGGCCACATTTTCAGAAAAAGAAAATCCTGTTTCACCAAGACAACGCAACGTCTCAACCTCAGTGGTTGCAATGACGAAAATCCACGAATTAGGCTTTGAACTGCTCCACCATCCACCTTACTCACCAGATCTAGACCCTCATCTGAAAATTGCACTTGGAGGACAGAGATTTTCGTCAAATGAAGAGGCAATCACCTTCGTGAACAATTATTTTGCAGAGGAAAACGCCGTGTTCTATTTGGACGGGTTATAGAGATGGAAGCATCGCTGGGAGGAGTGTGTAGAGTTACAAGGAGACTATCTTGAAGGAAGGGGAAAAAAATTCTAAAAAAAGTTTTGTATCTGTTAGGTTGGAATCTTTTCAGACCACACTCGTACATACGCTTATTCTTTTATTTGCTTTCTCTTTGCATGAAGATGGAATAAAAGGTGAATGAGGTACTCCTAGTTGACAAAAGTAGAAGTATTTGAAAATTCAGATTAATAAAAACCCCTTAAAACTTGTTCTAAATTGTGTGCATGAAGAAAATGCAAAATATACATTTCATTTGTTACCAGGTTATCTCAAAGGTAAAAATTTTAATCAAAAAGCTTAATCGTTTTTGAGAAAAATAAAATGTTTTAAGATTTTTCCATGTAAAGAATATTTCGGGACAGCTTTGTGTCATATTCTTAGCAGGTGTTTAAGATATTTGGTTTTCATCTAGCTTTTCGTTTTTCAATTTCGCTGTTCAGAAATAGTAATTTTTGTAACTTTTGGGGCTGCTTGTAGCCTAAAAACACATTTCCTGTGAAAACTGAAATAGAATTTTTGGGTGAAATATAGTTTTCGACTTACTATACGTAATAGGTAAACTAATAATAATTACAATCAAGACTTAGTACAAAGCAGTTAACAAATATAAGCATGCAACAAATTTTGTTGGACAAATTTTTAGCGTAACTTAATGTGAAAAAGTAATAAACTTTTGAATGAATGCTGCAAACCCTTCGTTTTGAAACGTGGCCGACCTACCGGCTACTTTATTGACACAAGAAGCATGTATGTACGAGGACTGTTCAAAAAGAATGATCACAATTTTTTTTTGACAACGTACCTTTACGCATCCTCATAATTTTGATGGTCCTTCTCAAAATAGTCTCCCCTGAATGCGATGCACTAGTCCCAGTGTTTCTGCCAGTCTTCAAAGACATGCTGGAAACCAATTTTGAGAGATTCTTCAAAATCGGCTCTGCAGCCTTCACCACTGCTTCTGATGATGGATAATGCCTCCCACGAAGGCGTTTCTTCAAGTTAGGGAATAGAAAATGGTCACATTAGACTAAATCCGGACTATGGGGAGGGTGAGAGATGCACTTCACGCTGATTTCTGCAAGATATTCAGCAACAACATTGGCAATATGCAGCCGCGCCTTATTGTGGTGCAGCATCCAGTCTGCTTCATGGAAATGTGGTAGTTCGCGCCTGATATGGACTTGCAATGTCTACAGGATATCCCTGTAGTATTGTCCAGTTACTGATGTGTGTGCAGATACAACATGCTGATAAACCATTCCATGATAATGAAAGAATAAGATGACCATAACTTTGGTTTTTTGGGGGTTGTTGATAAAGGATATTTTCACACTGAGCTTTGCTGTTTGCTCTCGGGATCAAAATGATGTAGCCAAGTTCCATCAGCAGTGATTACGTTTGAAAGAAACTCCGGATCTTCCTCTAACATCAACTTTAACTGCATGTTACCTCCATTGCAGCGCTAGGCGATACTGAGCATGTCTGAACTTACCCCGTTCTCACTGGCGGAAACCATTAGTACCAACAATGAAACTACTACGGTGTGTTTGTTTCACATTATGCTAACAGAATATAATAAGACTGAATTTTAGTGCGAAAAATTATGACCATAAAAATTATGATCATTCTTTGTTGAAAGGCCATCGTATATTGCCTCCAACAATCTAATCACGTTATCATATAATTGCAATTCCTGAACTGCAGTTGCTAATACGTTGGTGGCATTCCAAACCCAGATTTGCGAAAGTGATAATCATGTACAATTTTTCTCAAGTACTTTTGGACTGATAAATAATGCATAGTCTTATCTTAAATCAATTAAAAATTAGAGAAATATATCTATAAATTTCCGTTTCGCTTCTTTTCAACAATTTGTGGTCACGTAGTCGTACATGAAAATTCTGTTTGTAAAAGTATAATTGAGATTACAACAGCAGTCCGAAATGCATGGTGTCACAATGATAAAGACAGCATCATGAGGCGGTCCGGCCCGTAGCGAACCACGTCGAACTCTCCCTTGTGCTCAACGCCTCACAATTAAGGATTGGTGGCGTGAGGAGGTTAAGGAAAGGGAGATTGTAATCGGTTCGAGGTGACATGAGAACTCTCATCTGTACTTCAGGAGTGGGTGCGTCCTGACTGGTTGTGGGTTAATGATGACACCTCGAATCTGGTAGACAGAAGTTTATTATTGTCCTTAGGCTCCTTTGGTCGCCACCGTAAAGTCGTCGTCGGTGTGATTGCTGTGTTTAGCGTCACTGTCAATATTGTGATGGGAAGCACGGAGGCAGTAGCACTGCGTAGTCGAATTGGATATATTTATCGTCTTCCCTATACATTACCCTTTGTGCTAACTCTCACTGGAGAGATTGTTAGATATTGCAATTTGTCTCTTTGCATGGATGGGAAGTGTACTTGTTAGGCGGCGCCGAATACGCGTCCCTCTCGCGTAGAACTCATGACCGAAGTGCCCTTACTAGAAAAGCCTACTTTTCGCCATCACTTTGAATTGGTCCCACTTTAGGTATTTCTAGGAGTTTGCAAAATCACATGAACAAATATCAATTTTCTATTGGCTCTTAACTATCCCCACTTGAGATCAGTGTTCAGAATGTCCAGTTTCGGACCTAACATGTGTAGCGCTTTCTCTAACGGTCCGTTGCAAAAAATTATGCGAAGGCATGTGCTCTGCGCGACGGTCAAAATCTTAAAGCCTGTTGCCAGAAACATGCATGAGATTTTAACAATGGGTTGGTTTCCAACTTAGAGGCGCCAAATTTTGCTTGAGGGCAAAACGGATAATAGAGTAGGGTGGTTTGTTTACAGGGATTGCAAATAGAGTTTACTGGCCTTCGTAGAGTGGCCTTGTCACTGTGGCGGTCTCCGGAGTATATTGCATTATGGCATGTCTATTCTGGTATACGTCATTTATTTATATTTATAAATCTATTATTTATTTATATTTGTTCGTTTGTGTCAATGTCTTTCTGATATAAGCTTATATGTCGTCTCAGTGTTCCTAGGTGACAGAGGCTGCGTCAATCAGCTAATAAGCTGACACACTGAGAGTGATTATAACCAATTATAGACAGCACAGTACAAGGCAAACAATGCTCAGTTATCAAAATAAAGACACTGTATAATACGTGAAACATTTTACCGGAGGATGGCGCGAGTATCATATTTTTTGTTTCCGAAACAAAAATATTACGCATAAAATTAGTTCCCTGAATTTGAAAACTTCATTAATTCAGTCACATTACAAAGTATAAGCAAGGATATTCTCGTTAAGCACTGGCAACTGGGTAGGATAGCCTGCAAAACAGTACCCTAGAAATGAATGATATATTTGTTGGCGGCGACAATTATAGTGTCGGTCTGGCGGCATGACACACTGTGCTCACCACGACGTCTTCTGTTTTCTTATTCCTTCCTAACCCATTTTTTTTTGTTAACTGCAGATTTGGAGCACTCCTCACCAAGACGTATTCTCCGCCTCTTTTTCCGCTTTTCCTATCTCTCATCGAATTCTTGAACTTGAATCACTGCAGGAGCACATCCCCCACCCTTTTTTTTCAGTTCCAATCGCTCTCATTTATTTGCAGTTTTCGCTTTAGGCTCTGTAGGGTTTCTTTAGATCTGATGCTGTATTTCTGTTATTACTTTTGGATCACCCTGAAGCAAAACTTTAAACCTGCTACCATTAGTCTTCTTCCTTTTTTACTGTTCTGTAATGGTATTTGAATTCCAAAACACATTTGCTTTGCAATTGAATTGATGATTGGAAAACGCAAGAAATTCTAAATTTTGAAATACGTACTCTGAAATACTTTTTCTCCTTAACAACTTAAACATCAGCAAGAGAATGGAGGGAAAGAATGTATAATAAGCTTCTGAAATAAGAATATCTCATCCAAACATTTATTAATTGAATGATAAAGATATTCCAGCTTTTATAATATTACATAGCTATAAATACAAGTATGTTCTATTTAATGTTATTGTATATCATCTCATCTTAAGATATTTTAAAGCAAATGTTGCGGATTATTATTATTGTTTAGCGAGGAAGATCATTTTATTATGAATATCTTTAAGAAGAAAACAACGAAGATTTAAAACCAAAGCTCCTTAGAGCTGCTCTACATTTAAAATCCAAATTTGTCTTTTTCTTTGTAAACAAAACTATTCACTAAGATCAGAACTGATTAGTCCAAATACCACTATCCCAACTTATTTAGTTACATTACTGTACTGCTAAACTAAAAAAAAAAAAAAAAAAAAAAAATCTGAAGAGCTTGTACATAATCAAAACATGTGTAGGTAACTTCAAATTTGTTTGTTTCGATATCTCGAATTTTTTTAACGTGAAAGAAAGTGCTCCGATGCGGAATACCTACTAAAAACCCTGCACTACCTTAGGGCAGCAGCCCTGGCGATGTTTTGCTGGTCCCGCATTAAGCACCCAGATTCAAGCGGTCGGTTTTTTCTATGCGACGAACCGCTATGGTGTATTGGGGAGGGAGGCGTCTTGATCACAGGACCCTGACGCCCACCTCTTCATAATTGGTAGTCCTAGGCCATGTGCCGCGCGTTCAGGATGTAATCAGTTCTGCGCATAGCGCTTATGTTGTTAGTAGTCTAATCTGTCTCCTTTTCCCGGTGTAGGGGTGGATCAAGTTGTATCTATGCTACTGTACATAACATGCAGGTGACATAAAAAAGAAAAAAAATAGCCTGGGGGCGTCATCACTATATAGTATAGCATCTAGAGGTAACGTCAAGTTTAATTGATGCATAGTGTATAATAACTATTGGTTAATGAAATTAATATTTGCTTCCTAGCTTTACGACTGCGTCTGTCACTCGTGTCCACTGGTGTGCATATTGTCGTCATCAGTGCTCACATGGCGGGCGACCTGCCTTTGCTGAGCCCGCCTCGGTAGCATAGATGGTAGCATGTCTGCTTCACGTTCAAGAGGTCCCGAGTTCAAATCTCGGTCAGGGTAAGTAACCTGGATAAGGTTTTTTCCGGGGTTTTCCCTTATCCTAAAAGACGAATGTCGGGGAACTCTAAGCTCCATGAACCCCGGACACATTTGAGCATAATTTCCCCCATTTCATTCATCATCCGATATGACTAAATGTTGGAGGACTTAAATTACAAGAAAAAAGAAGCCTTTACTGATGCAGGTGCGAGCCTGTGCCTCTTGCGGGGGGGGGGGGGGGGCGCTCTACCACGGGTCCGCCTAGTCTGGGTTATACAAGGACTTGGAGGGCGCAGAAGGGCAGTGGGTGTCTTGATGGCGTTTTGTTAGCTAATTGGCTGGTTGCATAAGTCGGGTGAAATAGTCATTCACGTCTTCGTCATCGGTGTGTTTATTTATCGGGATGGTCCTGTTAAACAGCGACAGGGGCCTTTTGTGTTTGCCTATATTGGCGTCATAGTGTCCCAAGTTCAAAATGAGGGGATTAAAGTGATTCTCGCACCTTTTGTACATGTTAAAAGCTAGCCGTTTAATAAATTGTTCTACGGTATGCATGTTGAGATTGTTGTGGAGTATATATACTGGTGTGGTCCGTGGTCCGTGGTGCTTTGGTGATCATCCTGAGTACTTGGAGCTGTTTTATGTGTGACTTTGCGCAGTGGCCCCAGACAGGGGCTGCGTATGTAATGATTGGTCGTATCAGTGTTTTATAAAGTGTTAGACCTAATTTGGTGCTAATTTCAGTTTCTATTTAGTAGACACGTGTGTTCTGTTTATAACGGGACCATAGTATTTACTCTCACTACAGTGACCCTGGGAGTTTTACCGCAGCGTACTAGCAGTGAATGACCCTTTCAAGATTAAGATTATCAACTGTGTTGCACTGCATCAGTTGCTGTCTTGATTTGAAGCTATAAATATCATAGGTTGTTCACCGCTTATAGTGTGAATATTTATCCAAAACATCTGTGGTATTTGTGAATTACGTTAGAGTATTTTTACTGAAATGCTTACCGGAAAATTTAATTTGAACAGATTGCTCGATACGAACAATTAAAAATTGTATATTTAATCATGTATCCAGGTGTGTGGAATTGTTGCACGTAGAAAAACGTTCAAATGGCTGGTTAATTTTAATAGTACAAGGGGATCGCTAAACGCAAACCGAAAAAGCGAAAGGAAATTTGAAATCTCTTCAGAGAAGTGTTACACAGCATATGGCAGCCTCAAAAGCTCTCCTTTTAGAGCCAATAAACTTTTATAATTTCAACCTTACCCAGTAACTATTATACATGAATTGCAACCTGCTGACGACAAATAAATGAGAGGAATATATCAATTAAGTTAAGACACATTTTCAGCTCCCTTATAAAAAAGTTGGTACTCATTATAGTGCACTAAGTATCACTGTGAGAAAGTAATGCGAGAGTTTCAAAATAAAAAAATCCCCAAGTGTAACAGATTGTGCGAGCCACATGAATACGCATGACACAGGGCGCCAGTAATTTAAGAATGCATTGCAGAATTAGGACGATTTCTGTTCATATTCAAATCTGTATCTTTACTCTACAAAGTGTTAGAGAATTTCCTAATATATAGCGTTTTATTCAGCCATAAGTTGCGTCGCCTTTTGTAGAACAATTCCTCATGGGATGAGGTTCTCGGTTGAGGTCAAAAGGCTTGTTGTATGATTTCTAAATTTAGAGATAAAGAAACGTTTAATTAGTTGTATTATTTTGAAGCAGCTTAATGAGATGATAGTGGATGATAATGAATTTCTCACCTTTGGTGACGATCTATGAAGAAATCTAGAAGCTTCCCCTGCAACTTTGGATCTGTAGGCACATCAGTAATTGTGGAGTGATAAGTTCTTTCCTTCAGGGTCGTAGTATCGGAGCTCAGAAATAGATTTTACTGCTAATTGATTAATTTTTCCATCATACTGTCACGGCAACAGACGTAAAAGTTTCGGCACAAATAAGAAAACAGTCGACGGATAAAGTTTCATGGTGATAATGAGCCTTACTAAGCAGTTAACGATATCGCGTTTAGAGTAAACAAGCGTCGGCAAGCAAGATAACTGAGGTAAAGGACTGACCGGCATAGACAAGTTACGCTTCTTGAATGTGATAGAATGATTGGAAATTTCTGGAGTGATAGAGATTGTTCGTCTTATGGCTGAATTTAGAACCATCTAGAGTTACGAATTAAGTATTTAAGGACGTGACGGCTCGCAAAGTGGAGTAGTTCTGTAACAAGAGTGTAATTTAACGAGAGCTAATGTAATCAGCTGTCACGGTTTGTTATTGTCATCGACCTTGGAAGACTGTGTACATGTGATGTAATGTTGTTACGTGAGAATTGAACAGTGTATTTCGTCGAGAACAAAGAATATTTTTAATTTATGCAACTCGGCCATTTAATTCTAATAACCCCCAACGTCACAATACGTTCCCAAAAAGAATATTTTATTCCAAATATACAATTTGATGCTTGATCTCACAAAATCTTGAAGATTATTGATAACTGTCTTTTCTCCTGCCCCTAATGATGCAAAATACTAATTATAAATTAATAGTACACTAGCTATTGATGCCTCTATTATGCATCACTTAAATGCATATCTTTAAAACACGTAACAACTTCCTCTTATATGAGGTTGTCATGGTTACACATCACCAACATTACATTATATCTCTATTTCATTACCTATTTCAACTTCTTTAACTATTCTTTTTAAACAACATGAAATATCTCCTACAATTTGAAGCCAAATATTAATTTATATTTCTGAGTAACTTTTTAATTCTAAAATTATTCTCGTTGTACATGTTTTATCACGTCTGCATTTTGTCAAAACATAATTTTATCTTTTCCCAAACTGGTCTCGAATTAATAGGATGAAGCTTGGCGTAATTTAAGAAATAATTATTCCAATGCTTCTTTCCCCAATGCTTTATATTTATAAAGTATGTAAACGATGTTCACATTTTTAAATAAAACCGCCGGCTTCTGTTATAGAGAAAATATAATAACTGAATAACTTTATAAGCACATGAAGAAAACATTTCGGCATCTGTTATGAAGAACAACAAGATTATTGATTTGCGTTGCTACCACAAGCAATGCCCACACACATTTTTTAACATTCATAACTTACTCAGTATCACATGCCTTTCTTTTAGTCACTGATTAATCTCGTTCACATCACAAACACTTCAGCAGCTTATAATAATTTATTCTAAAACATATTTAACATAAATTTAAAATAATAAATGACAAAACAGCTATAATATTTTGGGGCTAAAATAAAAACAAATGTTTTAAAATCTAAGTCTCCTGCTTCTTCTCTGTTTACATGACTAGAACCAGTAAGCTAGTACTGTGCATACAACCTTAAGGGGGACGATAACTGGGCGAATATTATCGTATTCTCACTGTCCCACACTATCATGTATAGGAACAAATAGATCCGTAAGAGAATAAACCATCTTCTTCTGGTACCTATAAATTCTATTACCGCTGTTTTCAGTTTATTCTTAGTTTGTTATTCGTTTGATATCTATTCGATCTAAGTGGTCTTATGATCTGTCTTCGCTCTATTATTTTATAGTTCAAATTACATTTAAATTTTATGTTTCCATTTCTAAATCGCTGTATTCTTTTTATTCCTTAATGATTCTCTCTTCCTCCACACGTACATAGTAGGAAGAAAGACATTGTATTACAGCTACGAATTCAGTATTGAGCTTTTAATAAAAATACACGTTTTGAAGTATCGTAAATCTAAATTGATGTCTAGAAAGAAATTCTGTGAGTGTGGCTGCCTGTCTCTACCTCTTAGCATAATTCAAAACAATACCAAATAAATACAGAACTTGAAATTTAATTTCAGCTATCTTTCAAATATCTGACAAGAAGATATTAAAAAATTATCTGCTCAAATAGACCTCTCCATTGAACATTTTTCGAAAATTGTGATTTTATCAAACATAGACCTAAATTCAGCTTACATTCAACATATTCATTTCGTTAAAATGGATATGTTGAATTATCTGGGAGTAGCTTCGGAAGTACGCTTCATTACGAATGACCTTTGTATAATTGATAAACCATGGAAGAGTTTAATTAATGTATCGCTTTTTATTCTAAAAAGCCATAAAAGTTCATTCTTTTCCAAATCATGATGTGAAGATAAATTAATTGGCAAGTTGTAATGATACTTGACGGAATTTTTAAATATTTTAATTCGGGTGCATTAAATTTAGTTAAGTTAAATTAAAATATGAATTCCCAGGTGCAGTCTCGGGCAGACGTCAGTCGTCTCCTTCTGAAATTATTTACTCTACAAAATAAACTACTGGATATCTTGTTTAAATTGACATAAAAAGTTAAAACACAAATAAACACAGGATCTCTCTCTTTCAGTGCCCTTTTTCTATAAATGATCAAGCTAACATATTTTAAGTCTTTACTCTTAAGCTTAAAGTCCAAGCGTCTTTGTATGGAGATTATTCTGTTAACACAATAACTTTATTAAATTCTTATTGTGTTTACCAAGTGTGTGTTCTCTTCGGCGATCAAAATAATTCTCTCTTATGTCCATATTCTACTACGTTAAAACATATTCTGAGCGTCCTATTTCACTTTATAAACTTAATTGTAAACATATTATTTTAAACATTCTTTAAATGATTTTAAATGTTAAATAACATCGTAAAACAAATAAACAATATTAATTTTTTCTTTCGGGAATGAACCCAAAACAACTGTTATAACCATAAGAGACAGACGGAAATTTTACTAACACCTGCTATATCTTACTACTATCCTTTTAAATATACGATTTTTGTCAAAATTCCATTTTTGTTTAAGAATGTCCCTGGCCTATTCTTGTACACTCTATTATTTAGATACCCCAAAAGAAAAAATCCAGTGAGGTTAGGTCAAGGGATCTGAGGGGCCGCAGAACTTTTGAGATTATTCGATTATCAAAGAAACTGGTTACAAGTTCCATGGTGTCATTAGATGTATGGCACGTTGCTCCATCTTGCTGGAAATAAACTTCTCTCAATTCGATATCATCAAGCTGCTCCACAAATGCATTCAAGATACCCATATAAACTTCAGTGTCCACAGTCGTATCAAAGAAAATGGGACCAACGATCCTAGAAGCTGACATCGTGCACTATACTCCAACCTTTTCATCATGAAGTGGGGTTTCGTGGATCCTTGGGGGTTTACAGCAGCCCAATATCTGGTGTGTCGTGTGTTTATGTAGCCTGACAGATGAAACCATGCCTCATATGTAAACCATGTTATGGAGAGAATGTCTGGACGTTGAATAAGGATACCCTGAAACCATCGACAATAATTGATTCGCTTATAATAATCTGCTTCTTTCAGTTGTACCATATGCACTCTGTAAGGTCGTAATCCTGATTTCTTCGCAGTTCTTTTACATGTTCGAAATGAATACCCCGATTCTCAATCGACGCAACGATTTGTTTGGAGAATGCCTTCTGCGTAACATCTGTAACAGTCTCTGCATTCAATGGTGGGCTAGGCTTTCCACTCTCACTAATGAGTATACCAGTTGTCTCCAGATTTCTTACGAGTGATAAAATTATTGCCTTTGTTGGAACATCGCGTACATTAAATCAGAAAATATGGTGAGATGGGTGCAAACATGTTTAGATGGTAGTGGAGGATGCTTCCAACATTCTCTCTGAGATGTAAGTAGTGTAATGTGATCTCCCAATTGTGTATTATATTCTCCCAAAGTAGCACGTATGTCCAATTATTGGTTCAAAATTTATGACCTATTTAAATGGTTCAGTTTTATATGGATCGCACTGTACTTTTCACAAATGGGTAATTCTAAGTCACTTTTTCCTTCTTCTAGCAATGTAAAGAAACAATGTTATAGTAATAAAATAGCTTATACAAAAACATGTTTTGACTAACATGAAGTAGAGAGTGGACTAACCCGAAGTAGAGATAAGAATAGATGACTATAAGAATGATTTTTACATTAGGAAGTAGAGAAAAATCTTTTGATGCAAAAAAAAGGATTTTTTTCTTAGCCCTTCATTTCTTTAAAATCTTTATATTTATTTCTTTCATGCCTTTAAAATTTATTTACAAGAAGGCTATCAATATATTTCGATGACCAAGCTTTCTTCATTTAACTCATGCTTTATTTTGCATAATAACTGTTATTTCTTCAATTCATTTTAAACTTGTTACTACTATTTTAATTTCGTATATTTCATGAAATATTATTAAAATTATTACATTTGATAAGCATTTATCTCTCTTAGAGCGTGTTACTTTTACAGCATACATTTTTTATATTTATTTTTAAGGAGTTAGTTAATGAAAACTTAACTTCTTGGAAGGGAAGTCTGTTGCTTTTTATCATTAAAGAACGGAATATACAACAAAGAAAAGAAAGAAAATGAAATTAATATAGCGCACCTATTTTGACGTATAATGGATTCTGAGAAATAGCTGGGGCTGGGCAAACAAAAATGAGAGCCCTCTCCTGCTGTAAACAGAAGTAGATAGCTGGTGGCATTCTCGTCATCTAGAGCATCCATAGATATCCGCTTGTCCAATTCACAGCTTTATTTCAGAATGGAGTCATGGAGGATTTGTAGATATGTTACCTCTCCGACTAATCCTGCCTAGAAAGGTGGTAAATATCTAAATCAACATTTCCGTTAGCTTGTCGCCATCATGATAGAGCTTTAGAGGCAGATAATTTTCCAAAGGAGACATGTGTCCCACATCAATGACACAGATTCTCACATATACCCAGTGCCAATAAAGAGCAAAACAGCACTCAGCTTACAAGCTTGTGGTACAGGGTTTCTGCGGCAGGGAATCTATTGCAGAGATTAGATGTTGCTCTGCCATGACGCCACAATTTGTCTCATGTTGGAACAACCTCATCGACAGCAGAATAAACTGCAGTGAGGATCTTTGGGTTTGTAATTTTACTACAGATGCTGTTCCATCGATTTAAAATCCTGATGTCTGCAGCTTTGATAGTATGCACTGCAGCTACATGGAATATACTAGATAAATACCATAAATAGTCGTTCGTTATATTGCAAGGCCGAGGATCTACTTATGCACGATCCGCAGAATGTCTGTTACATTGGGAGCTTTCTCTTCTAAATTTCCCGCGTTAAGTAGTTATGAGGAATATAGTAACGAGAACTACAGTGAGTAAATATTTGATTGAAGTTGGTGTTCATCTACAGTGAGATTTCTGGGATATTTTGGCGAAATTTCCATTAGATAAGAAGTTCTTCTTACATAATTTCCTTATTTCTGTTATATTATCCTTAAGCTCGATTATGGTGAGCAGATTGTTCCTGCAAGGCAGGGGTGGCCGCCACCTTAACTTTTGTAGCCAGAAATAAATGAAGCTAATTTGAAGCGAACCACCTTTTAGGAGATGTTTATGAAATGGTTTAAAGAATGAAGACACAATTGTCATTTTTTTGCACTACACAGAACGTCATTGTTCGGGTTCCCTTGAAGGAATGAAATTCTACTTTCTATAAGTGCCTTTTCGAGTGTTTACTTTCGCTAATAGTTTTTAGAATTCTGGCTGGTAATTGGTGAGAGCAGTTCACAAAAGTTCACTTAAATGTTCACTAGTTTAGAACGATATTTAGATTTAATGAATTTCAGTTTTGAGTACAATAATTCCCATACATAAGTAATCCCAAAGATTGAAGTCTTAGCACACTCTTTTTCCAGTGGGTAATTTCTTCTAGGAGATTCTTCCAAAATGTTAAGCTAGAAAGGTCACTTCGTTTCAGTTCCTTTAGTCCTTTGCCCTCTTGCAGTTCTAGTAGCTCAAACTCTATAGCTGCTGTAACCTTTTCTAGCTGGTGATAAAAAAGAACAGCAATCGCATCCACATCAACAGCAAACGTTTTCCCAGGAATGAAAATGAAGGTTTAAGTGATATTGAATCATTAAGTCAGCCATTGATTCGTTCAGCAAGGCCCGACGGGTTACTTAAGTGTCTCCGTAGGGGAGCGGATCCGTCCCCTTCAGCTGCCGTGGTGCGGGTACTGCGGATCCCTAGCACTCGTGGTACCTCTGACGTTACTAGAGGAACCCTGGGCCGAACATTCGAGCCCCTCCCTGATAGGGAATTGTTGGGATTGGGTTGGTCTCGAGGGGGCAGTGGTTCCCGATACTCGTGGGAGATCTGGTACGTCTCCGGACGGGGTTGAGGGAAGCCATTAATATTCCCGCGTACTAGCCAGCATGTGAAGAATC
Source organism: Mantis religiosa (assembly GCA_030765055.1). NCBI lineage: Eukaryota > Metazoa > Arthropoda > Insecta > Mantodea > Mantidae > Mantis > Mantis religiosa. The sequence goes on along the minus strand of CM060954.1, from coordinate 110,966,604 downwards.
TGAGTAATTTAAGTGTCCTATGAAGGGGTCACCAGCCCATTGCATGGTAGGTTTGTCTTGGGTATTTCTTCCCTTAGGTGGTTTGCCTTTACCCAGCTATGGAGTTCCACTTACTCCCTACACTTTGAGTTCGGAGTGTGAGCATCTCCTAGTCTTTGACGTTCCCACGTCATAAAATGTACAAGGCAGCAGATTCTCTCCCTATTACCGCCTGAGAGACAGGGTGCCGCTTCCACATTTCTCGTCGTTTCGACTCCTTCTATCTCTTCCGCCGAGAACTGCCGTTATGTTCTTCGCCCTTGGCCCACCCCGGGTATTTTATTTCCCCGGTAACTGACATATCTAACGAACTTTCCCCTATCCGCCACCTGGGGAGGCGCCCGATGGGAGTGGCGAATCCACACGGGTGGGAGCGGTGACTCCACACGGGAAGGAGACACTGTGAAGACAGAACAGGCGTGAGCCTAATCCATGAAGTGAAGAAGAAGAACTAGCCAGCATAGCTAGTAGAAGGTGTGCTAGATCACCAGGAGGCCCCACCGAGGTCATATCGGTAGCCTTCCCACTTTGGAGTTGGCGCGCGTAAGTGGCGTATCCACTTCCATCCCGTCTTGTGTCCACAGGACCAGATGGGTGGGGGGGCTTGTTAGTTTCTAGGTCTTGCCCTATGGAAAGCCCCATGGAGACTCCGGGCGCCATTTTGGGACAGCTCGGTAACTCCCTGGTCGAAGGAGGCCCGGGTCCTTAGTCCTACAGGTCCAGGACTAATGGGAGCACAACCTCTGGCATTAACTGATACTTAAGTGTTACTAAAATTTCCACCTGAACGTCAGGAAGACCTTCACTAATTTTTTTCACACATTTGAAGTGAGCAAATGTTTTAGTCTGAATTTTTAACTTGCTATGAAAGCTGAATACAGTCTGGACCAAATCAGAAATAGCTTTTTCTCTTCCTTGTGAATATATGTTTAACGTTTTTAAATGATGGACCAAAATGGTAAGAAAACAATGCAAATGTAACAACTACCGGGGATAATTAATTTCTGGGAAAAATTTTTTTCCGTCGGCAACCAGATGTTGCTAGTTTCCATTAATTGTATTGATTAATCTTAATGTAAGCATGGTGTCAAGAGCCGCATGTGGCTCGCGAGCCTCATTGTAACCACCGCCACTATAAAGTTTTATGTTCTAACGTGAATTTTTCAGCAGACATTTTAATGGCCTATAACAAGACAAGAGCAGCAGGAACAAAAATGGTTACAACAATACAAGTAATTCACAAATTACACAGACGTGATGTGCGATAGTCATTGAACAGCTTTAGTCTTTACAGTACAGAAACAACTGCAGGGGAAAGTTCATATTCAGAAACGACGGCTAACCATGTGGAGGAAAGTGAATCGTTTGTGCTAGCGAGTTAGCTACCTGAAACTTATCGTGGTCAGTACATGACAAACGGACTATACAGATGGCCCGGCACTAGTTATACGGGGTGAGTAAAAGGTATAGAACAATGCTTGTAGCTTTGTTGCTATAGTTTTGTGAAGTGATATATATTTTTTTTAGAAAAGCTTTAAGATATCAACATGTTTTCATATTACACTATGATTATTTTCTAATGGAAACATTTTGTTCCATTATTTTTGGTCCTCAGGTCTCGGAACGTACAGGTAGATTAAAATAAGACCTGAAGCTTTCCTGGCGACGAATACCCTCACGTTCTCCTTGGGCAGCCAGTCAGGTGAAAAGATGATTAGATATCAACGTTTCGGGAGTGTGCATCTCTCCCATCATCAGGATATTTATAAAACGTTTAATGTTGGGGCGGACGTAAGTTAAAAAAAACACACACAAATGAAATACTGGATATAACACAACTACAAACAAAAGTCAAAATTCGCATGACTGAACAAAAGACTGTTTTGAGTAAATTAAATGTCCGGTCAGGAGATGGCGTGCGTGTAGAAAATTGTGCCAAAGAAACGTAACTACTTAAGTTGATTATCAAGCTGTATTGATCTTTGCTTCTTAATTCGATGGATTTCCAATTTCAAGGCCGGTTTCCAAGAGGAACTGAACTGAAATCCAGCATCACAATTAAGCCTGCTCCTTTCAGAGGAAATCGCCAAAGCTTCCTTAATTCTCCGCTTACAGTAACTGTTGCATTTTGCCAAGATGGTCGTCTCCCGAAAATTGACTCTATGGTCGTTATCAGAACAATGGTCTGCAAGCCCATACTTCTCAGGGTGCGTTAAACGAATGCTCCACTCATGTTCGATTATTCTAGTAGCGATGGTCCTTCCGGTTTGTCCTATATACGGTGTCTCACATTCACAGGGAATGCGGTACACTACCGGAACTTGGAAGTCCAGTTTGTCTTTCACTGGCCTCAACAGATGTATAATCTTCGGAGGTGTCTTGTGGATGGTCCTGATGTTGTATTTGGCAAAAATTCTGCTGATTCTGCCGGATAGATTGCCGGTGAATGGGATGCAGGATGTAGGGGTAGGCTTATCTGACGCTAAGGTAGATAAGGTAGATTTTTTTCTTTGGATTGTAATTCAAATTTATTAGGACGTATTACAGTACATGAAATTTAAAGAAACATTTATAACAAAATTAGTGTGCTGTGTTGTAACACATGATGAATTTACTTGAAAAGGTGCTCAAAATGGCCTCCAATTGCTGCCAAATAATGTTGAAATCTGTCTTTGAAGTTAGTTAACGTTTCCAGCAATACTGTTCGCCTGATCAGCTGCATTTCTTGCTAAATTCTTCGTTTTAAGTCTTCAAGAGCTCTTGGTCGGTTCTTGTAAACCCCCGACTTCAAATATGTCCCTAAGTAAAGGTCTAAGAGGTTTAGGTGAGGAGATCTTGGCGGCCATTCAATACTTCCTTTTCTGCCAATTCATCTTCCTGGAAATTCATATTTTCGCCGATTACATTATTGCGACGAGCGTGGCCGGCGTGCACAAATATATAGGTAGTGCAACGCGGAGATAAAAGTTTGCCGAAACAGATAAAGAAAGAGATAGATAGCTGACTGGAAAGTTCGGTTTCTTGTTCGTTACAGAACATTTGATTAACTTCTAGAAATATGAGTAGAGGTATATAAAGAAGCCGGGGATCACCAGTTGAGACAGTAGTAATTGGATTCGTGAGCGTGCAGCGGTGTTTTGAAAGCGAACTCTTTTGTTTGTGGTCGACGACCTTGAAGATTGTATTTGTAATTCTGCTACTGTAAGGATTGACCAAAGTGTGTTCCTACGGAAATAAAGAACATCTGGAATTTCTGTAAACTGGAGTTTTAATTCTACGAAGCCACAAAACCACAATATAATTCATTGCAAGATGGCGAGTAGATAAATGTGCGTGTTCTTCCACTAATGATAAAACATCATGAACTTCATTACCATGAAACTCGTTTTGATCTTCCATATTTTACCTTATTTTTAAAACTTCTAGTTTCATTGAACTTTTTCAAAAATGTGATTACCGTAGAATGAATAATCCTTCGTTCTGGATGCATTTCATTAAACAAGACACAAACCTCTTCGTTGTCTTTGTGTAAGTTGTGCCATGACTAAATTACTTTCAGGAAGATTTTGCAATGAAGTAATCATTGTTCTGCTTATTAACAGGCAGCGAAATTGCCGTTGGAAGGGGATCCCACCAAAGGTGGTGGGTCCTTCCTACAGATATCATTCCAAGACTAGGTACTTTACTGGTTGAAAGATGAAGTTTGAAATAAAGACGGTGCTGATGGTGGCATTGTGGTAGACATGTTATGGATTTAGTTCTTTTGGAGGGTTGAGTTGGAGTGAGATGTTGAATAGAAGAAGTTAGAGAGATGATGAGGTTGTGTTTTGTTTTCAGGGGATGATTGTGCTTATTAGCTTAGCTTTTGTCTGTATTTATTCAATCCAAAGCCACATATTGAAGTAGCCTACTGTAATGTTTAATTCAAACCCTACTCATTATGCAGTAATGATGCGTTTTCCTTTGCTCAGTACACGCATTATGTAGAAAAAAGGAATGTTCCGTTGAAAGAAGAATTCCTATCTAAATGTGAGGGCATATTGATATCTTCCGGTATTAGTTATTATAAGAAGCTACAAGTGTTATGTATAATTATAACTTAAACACCTCTCCCTTCAAATTAATGCATTAGTACTGAAAATGAAATTATTTAAATAAAATCATTTTCCCAAATATCTTCCTATCAATTAAACTATCATAGGGCTATTCCTTGTTAAAATCAGGAACATGGACAAATATTTGTTCTTGAGAAGTACATTATGGGCCCCACGGAGTTTGTGAGAGGCGTTACATATGGTAGAGGTATAGCACTTTTAATACTCTTAATATTGATACCTCCAGATTGTTTATTTTTGGGTAACATACTCTCACCGATCGCATCATTTCGTTGGAAATAGCAGGGAAAACAGAAGTTCTCCTCGAACCTAGAGCAGCAACATGGGCCACGCCAAACGAAGAAACCAGCAGTTATCGCCGCCGTATAGCCAACCGAGGAGGAACGTCCTGCAACCCCGCAACCGGGAGCAAGCCGGTCGCCAGCGCCAGCCAGATAGCCAACGCCGCCTCAAGCACTGAATAATAATATAATATAATATATTCTGCATTTCTTATGTCTTGGCCTCTATACCAAGACACAGTATTAAAATTTCATATTTACTCTAACATAGTAAGTTAGTTACTAACACTCCCCACATGGCAACCTTGGCCTTCGGGGTAACCTCACCCCACCAAGTGATGACCGGACCCATTTCTCAGGTGGAGGCACCCAGAGGGCGGTGTCCATTACCTCCGATGATAGGGTGATAGTGAAGATGGCGGTGAGGTGAGAGGACCTACAGTTTTTACCGTGGACTCCGAACCACGTTGGGCATAGGGTATACTTCACGTGTGCTAGACAGAGGTGAAGGCGTGGATAGGGCCGACTTAAAATCGCCAACCCCAGAGCCGGGAATCGAACTCGGGACCCTTAGAACGGGAGCCGCGAACGAAACCACCGCGCTACCCCGGCGCCCCTCTAACATAGTAATTATTTTGATATTTACAAACATTTTGCAGAAAAGCTAACCTACACTAACCTATCTAATCTAACCTAACTTATCTAATTGCTACAATTGAAGCTTACAATTTTCACAATCTAAACTACTTCTACCTTCCTATACCTAATAAATCATCTATCCTTTTGTTCTTGTGTTGATTTCTTCTGTCGCTTCAGATACATCTGTTGAATCCAAGATTGTCCTCTTCTATTAGTCCTTTGACTAGGTGAGGTTCCTCTTCTTCCTTTGGTTCTTGAAGCTAGGTATCCATATTCTGTCCTCGAAGTTGTTCAGATCTTCTCGGTGTGGAAGGTGATTCACGATATCTATGTTGAATATTGTCTCTTACTCGTCGTTGCTGCTGTCTTTGTTGATTATATTCATCCATTACTATTGTTGAGACCTTCTCTGCTGCCAATTCTAGTGTTTTAAAATCTTCCCCCTTCCTAATGATGTCCATATACATTTTCTTGCTACTTCTTTCCTCTCTTCTTCTAGCTGTTGTGTATACTTTATGCATTTAAATAAAGCATGTTCCGGAGTATCTTCTTCCATGCAGGTTGTCATCTGCCTTCCCTATCTTTTTAAAGTATGTCTTGTACGGTCCATGTCCTGAAATGTATTGTATTCCACTTCGTCTTGGTTGGATCTACTTTAACTTTAACCTCTTATTTATACTAGGAAAGATTTCGTGTGTCCTTCTTGCTACATCAATTTGATACCATTCATGTTGCCATTTCTCTCCTCGTCCTGCATGGAGTTCCCAATAAATTTTCTATCTTAGTGAATTCTCTCAGCTTCATCCAAAGTAGGCTGCCCTTTGTTTAATTAACAAATCCAATGGCCATATTCCCACTATCACTAATAATGCCATTGTAGCAGTCGTTGATACTGCTCCTGTGCAACGAAGTAAAGCCTGTCTTTGGTATTTCCATCGAGTATCTATATACTTCCTCAAATTTACTCTATGTGCCCACATCGACGCTCCATACGCAGTTATACCCACCATGAAACTGATATGATATGTATGAATTGTACTAGGAGAAAGCTTAAATATTATCGTAGCTATTGTAGACAGCTTCAGTAATACTCTATTAGCTTTTGCCTCAACCACTGCACCGACGCACGAGCATAGTGGTAACGGAAGTGCCTCGGGACCTGCAATACGTGCTTGCGCAGCGCAGCAGCAGTGGCCGTCATCAATGAGGGCCACCCTCATCACCTCAGTCCGAGGTACGACACCACTCGTCCGGGTGGAGCTAGCAAGCCACACGGAACTGGAAGTTGCGTTAGCTAACGGCCTGCCCTTATTAGGGCGGGTGCTGCGCACTCAGATCAGCCAACAGGACCAACAAGCTCCATGCCGCCGCTGCTTCGCCTACGGGCATGCAGCTGAGTCCTGCACAGCCGAGCTTCCAGCCTCACCTCGGTCTCCACAGAACACCACCTCCGCCGCCGCTACTGTGCCTTCTGTGGAGGGTACAGCCATTTCACCGGGCAGGTGCTTTGCGCCCTGCATCCCTGCAGGAAGGCATCGCCTGTCCCTCCAGCGCTGCCAACCACTCAGCAGCAGCTGAGCGCTAAACATCATCAACATCATCAACATCATCATCAACAGCCGGCAACACCAGACCACACCACCAGCCAGGAGCAGCTCAGGGAGCAAGTTCGGGTTCTAGGGGAGGCCGTTCAGGATCTTCATTCGTAGTTCCTGGTCATAGCGGTCAAGCTGACCACCCTGGAGGACCTCCTAAGAGAGCTGCAGACAGTGCACACGTCACACATCACAACTGAGCACCACACACTTCACACCGGAAGCTGGACGAGCTCGCTTCGAGCGTCAGGGGTCTCCTCAGGAACTCGGTGAGCTCAACCTTCCTTCCGCAAGTACCACCGGCAGAGAACCAGCACAACATCACAGAACAACAGCTCAAGACTGCCAGCCAGTTGTACGTGGAGGACGTCAAGTCTCGTCACGTGCGCTGGAATCTAAGACACCAATAATCCGGAACCTGTCCTTACGTACTACCACTTTTAACCCCTAGGCCGCAGTCAGGTTCAATGTCTGTACCCTAGTAATACCTTCTACGCGCTCGCACCCATTGGGTGCCAGCATCCCATCTCTCACATACTAACGCGGGTGCTATGCGGGACCGCATTAAACCACGCCATTCACAGATCACTATCCTTTCATTATCCGGTGGAGGTTTTTTAGTGGGTATTGCCAAGGACAGGCGAGCCCCACAATCCCTATTGTGCCCTCCAACACAGCGGGGCTTCGTAAATGGATTTTTCCTCCACCCGAAAAAAGAATTGCCAGTGTTAATGGAATTTCGAGTTGAGCTGTTAATTGTGTATGTGCAGCTATTTGAAGTGTACCGCAAGTGAATTCCTTCGTTTGTTTACGTGTGGCGAAGCAACAATAGGCCTTGAAGACTGCGTTTGTATATGCCAACATACATTTTAGAGCCTGTAAGGGGTGTACAAAGTATATTTTTACGGAAATAAGGAGCATTTTTAAGTTCTGCAAACTAGACATATAATTCTACGAACTCACAAAGTCACAATACCAATTAGGCCTTTAAAGAGGTATGCAAGTAATTATTAAGAAATTACAGGATAAATACAGAAGTTTCGGAAAACGTTTCCAATCTCGGACTGGCGTCGACATATTCAAATCCCATCCAAGTTTATGCAAGAAACATTACATCAGCTAACGGATAACCATACTTACTGTAAAATGCTATATCAAGAGCACTTTTTACTGAAAGTTCAAAACAATTTTATGATAAGAGAAAGACATGTGATTACGAAACAAAATTCTCATATTTAAACATACCGGCTTGATATGTGATTACGTACTTCATTACCGGGAATAAAACGAGCTCCAAAACACATTGAGGAAAGAGAATTTGCCCCAGTCGAAACTGCAGCTGTTTCCCTGCTGACGCTGACGGTGCCTTAGGGTGCCTTATCATTATCGTTTCTATTTTTGTTTCATTTGTATCAAATGCCAGCATTTCAATTATAACATCGACATATGAGGTTTGTTGATTAACTGTCATTTCAGAACTCGCATATTGCCCGCGGATCTTCAGCTGCATTTCACTGAGATTATAAATCTGCCAGCAAATTTAGAACGTAGACGATGACTTTTCTGACTAGACGTTTATGACGTGTTTTAGCGAAGGCGTATATTGCGACTCTGTAGTGCAAAATCCTCCAGCTATTTTAGACAGGTCAGTAGTTTTCAGAAATTATGGTTATGTTGTTACATAATTTAATGAGAACGTTGAAGATCTGGACTGTTCTTATTAGACACAGTCTTGTTTACTTCTAAAAGTATGAGACCCTAGTTTTATTTTCTGTACTGCCCTTTGACACAACTTTGACTTTTGGGAAATGTTGGTTCTGTAGCACTTTTGTGCGGGTGTTGTAAAAAGTGTTCACCAAATGAAATTTGTACTCCGTAAGAATAAGGAGAAAGAAAAAGGATCAAAACTTGTATTGTATTCATATGACTCACAATAAACAATATTTTCATACAAAGGGTTCATTATTCGATGCACTTCTTGTTAATTTATATACCTGTTTGTAGGAATGGTGTCAGCACGTATAGGCACGAAATATTACTATAGGCTGAGAAAATAAAACGGTAATAAGCGAGTCTCCCTGTGACGCCTTTCAAATTTCATTCTTTGCTTGACCACAGGGAAAAAGAAAAATTATTTGGGACATAGGCTCTGAATAAAAGTAAGATGTTGATTATATTCAGGATTAATTCCTCAATATTAATTTAACATTAAGAGTTCAATGATAAAAGCCTAGGTACTTAAATAGTAAGTCGTCACAAATGTCTATCTCGAATATGAGAACTCTAATTGGTTTACCAGGAAAATATGAGTCAATTGGAGAATTTAATTTGGCATCGGCATGTCGGCCATGGTAGCTCAAGGGGTTAGAGCGACTGGACGGAAACCAGGAGATCTGTGGTTAAAATCTAAAACTCCTGGTATATAAGTACTTACAATAGTAAGTCACCACAAATGTGTATCTCAAATATGAGAACTCTAATGCCGGATTTCACCAACAGATTTTAAGACGTAACACGAGTTCAGCAACATTTAAAACAAAAATTGCATTTCACCAACAAGTGTTAGCGTAACACTCTTGTTAAACTAACAATCCAAATTTCTGATGTTAAGTCCTTAACAATTGTAAATAGTCAAGACAGCGAGCATGAACTTAGCTGTTGATGTCGATTTGCTATATTTAAGACCGTCTAAATGGCATTCGTAATAGAGTACGGCCTATGAGGAGAAATGATTTTGAGGAGCTATCCGAAGAAAACTTTTTACGGAGGTATAGACTGTCGAAACAAGTTGCTATGAAGGTTACTGCGGAAATACAAGAGAGGTTAGAACATGCATCGAAAGGAATATGACGATCTCGCCTTTGCTTCGAGTATTAATAACCTTGCGATTTTATAATTCACTGAATTATGTGGATAATACATTGTCCACCTGCCGTCTTGAAACGTTCAAGTCACTTGTCCTTCTTCGCATCTCGTTTTAAATTTACGTAATACTGAGTTAGAACATGCATCGAAAGGCACATGACGATCTCACCTTAGCTTCAAGTATTAATAACCTTGCGATTTTATAATTCACTGAATTATGTGGATAATACACTCTCCACCTGCCGTCTTGAAACGTTCAAGTCACTTGTCCTTCTTCGAACCTCGTTTTAAATTTACGTAATACTGAGTTAGAACATGCACCGAAAGGCACATGACGATCTCACCTTAGCTTCAAGTATTAATAACTTTGCGATTTTATAATTCACTGAATTATGTGGATAATACACTCTCCACCTGCCGTCTTGAAACGTTCGTCACTTGTCCTTTTTCGCCTTTCGTTTTAAATTTATGTAATACTGACAGGTTGTTTGGTGCTTGTGGTAGTGAGTGACACATGTATTTGAATTAAACTCGTTTCCAATATTTTCCCCTTGACATCTTTCTCATTTACATTCACCGCACCCGTCCTCTTATTTTCTACGATATGCTTGCACTTCGTTACCAATTAAATTAACAATTCTTTTTCCATCGATGAGAAATTTGTCTCAGGCTTCATTTATGATTTTGTTCAACCGCCATTTTCCAGCTTGTGCAGACGAAAATGAAAACAAAAGCGCATCGTAGTGCGTTCAGAAAATAATACGATTCATCCATAGCCTTCTATAGCTGTGATATTTACAAGTTTCTTGGCGTTAACACAGGTTTGTTAACATTTTCAGAAAACACGTTGGTGAAATGCAAGAAATTTAACATTAGGATCAGCGCTGTGACAATTGTTACGTTACATATGTTAACGTCGATTTTAACACCTGTTGGTGAAATCGGGCATAAGTGGTTTACCGGGAAAATATAATGAGTCAATTGGAGAGTTTAATGTCGCATTGGCATGTTGACCATGGTAGCTCAAGGGTTTAGAGCGACTGGACGGAAACCAGGAGATCCGTGGTTCAAATAGCGGCCGTGGCAATGAATTTTTCAGATGATTCTATTTAATTAATGAAGAATATGTTTAGTGCCACAAAATTTATTTTAGCCAAATTATTATGATCTGGGAAGTTTCTTTTGGTACAAGATTTACTAAATTACAATACAGTATTCACTAAATATAAAATTTAATAATCTTAAATTTAAATAATCTTACTAGCCAATGGGACTTCCATAATTTTCATTTGTATTTACTTACATATTGGACGAGATATATATTATGGATAATGCACATTTTACTAAAACGTAGTAATCCTGTCCTTCAATAGCAACCACTTTTATAGGTTATGTTTTTATTTTGACTTAGGGTTTACTGATTAAAGAGAATAATACAAAACACATTCTAAATTTTTAAGCACTTACAGGCTCTTCCCAGAAAATTCAATATTATGTTTTATTTGTTATGAAATTATGGTCTCTGGTCTCTATTAGCATTTTTTGTTATTTAACTACTTTATAATAGTAAAATAACAAAAAATGCTAATAGAGACCAGAATTAGGCCTCCAGTATCTCTTTCGAGATTCTTTCTAGACTAATTTCCCATTTCCATCTAGGATTATATAGTGCGATCCATATAAATCTGAACCATTTCAATACGCCAATAACAGGACACACAAGCAAATTTGGGAGAGCATAACACACATTTGGGAAATTACATTACACTATTTACATCTCAGAGAAAATTTTGGAAGTGTCCTCCACCAGTATCTATACATGTTCGCACTCGTCTCACCATATTCTCTGAAGTTTTACGGAGATGCTATTGAACTGAGAGAAGGTTATTCCCAGCAAGATGGAGCAACGTACCATACATCTAATGACACCATGGAACTTTTAACCAGTTTCTTTGGTAATCGAATTATCTCAAAAATCTCTGGCCCCCAGGTCCGCTGACCTAATCTCATCTGATTTTTTTCTTGTGGGGGTATCTAAAATAGAGTGTACAGGAATAGGCCAGGGACAATTGATGTTCTCCAGGAATCCATTCGAACCGAAATAAGTAATATTGACGAGGATACTCTCCGTAAAACTTCAGAGAATATGGTGAGACGAGTGCAAACATGTATAGATACTGGTGGAGGACACTTCCAACATTTTCTCTGAGATGCAAACTTCAGGCAAACTTTGGGCTTTCACTTCCTCTGTGAAAACGATGTATATTTCAAAATATCTACATTTCAAGTAATCAAACATTTTATATTGAAGTATCTTCAGTTCTGTTATCAAGATCATGACAATATTTTTAGAAAATCAAATACGATACCAGGACAGTTTGTTTTATAAGCTTTTTTTAATAATATGAGGCATTCTTGAATATTGTTGTATTCGGTACGTACACATTTCATTTCTGAGTTGTGGTGGTTGTAGACAGTCAGGCAGATGCAAACGAACTTTTTTTGTAAACTTGACTTTGCGACTAAGTCTCACATATAACTTTTGAATGGAATCCCAGGCGACCGCAAAGTGAGATTTGTGTTGGACAATACGGCGCTGGGGCGGATTTTCTCCGGGACCCGGTTTCCCCCGGCATCTCATTCCACCGGTGCTCCATCCTCATCTCATGTATCATCAGTGTCATCGCCTGCAGTGCCGTATGTAGTAACAGCGGGCGTTAAACACTACACACTTTTGAATGGAATGCAGCAGTACTCTGAGTAGTAGACAAAATAAAACTATGACACATACACTTTGGGGAAAGATAGCACTATTCTTTAGCTCATCTTTTAGGAGAAGTTTAACTCTACAAATTGCAACTACCTTCCGCGTGCCGGCCATGTGGTTTCCTCCATTGCAATTATATGCACATTTTATCATCTTGTTTCCTTTGAACAGTTTTACCTGTAAAAGAAATTTTTATGTATCCTAGCAGTTTTATTACAATATATGAAAGATAGCCGTATTATATTTTTTACATTAAAAAAAAAGATTGCTATCTGGAATCTATTTTGGTGTTAATAGGACGTTTGGCTTTGTCTTTGAAATGCTAATTGATGTTAGATCTTTTTAACAAATATTTAATGAACAAAAGTACTGTATTTCTTAGTAAAAGGTAAATCAGCGGTGTAATGCGTAGTGTTTAACGCCCGTTTTTACTACATACGGCACCGCAGGCGATGACACTGAATATACATGAGATGAAGATGGAGCACCGGTGGAATGAGATGGTGGGGGAAACCGGAGATCCCGGAGAAAATGCGCCCCAGCGCCGTGTTGTCCACCAAAATCTCACTTTGCGGTCGCCTGGGATCGAACCCGGGCCGCTTTGGTGAGAGCCAAGCGGTCTAACCACTGAGCCACGGCGCGGCCACCTAAATCAACGATTTTGCATCCTGTAATGCTTGATTCCTTTTTGGTAGGTTAGATATGCTTGAGGTAATGTTGCCAGAAAACTCAAATGGGCTAAAGCTGTGCTTATGATATCTCGTTCAGACTTCTTTCCTAATGTTTCAAAGAGCAGAGACCATTTTATAATTGTACTTTGTTGTTCGGGAGGCTTGTGTGGAAGCTTTTAAAATACGGAGTTGGGTTAATAACTTGTACATTTCGTTAAAATATAGAGGAAGGCATTCTAAAATTTGGAGTTGCACTACAAAGCCAATGCGAGCTTTTGAGGACTTAGCAAAGGACTATAAACCTAGAACTTGTTTATAAAATATAAAATTCGTCGTGTAAAAGGAAAGGGAAACACTGTGTACTGTAGCGTGTAACATCCCCATTCGTTAAGCAGCTAAAACATCAAATGTTTGTATGGCAAACAAAATGCTTAATAACAGCTTTTTTTGCCTTACTTTTTAATTTCTACATTTTGCAATGACTGATGTAGTTACGCCTGAGACTGCATTTATACTGTATTACAGGCTATCATTTAAACATTTCAGGCAGTTTTTACATTCTGTATTTCGTACTTAACAGCAAGTGGAATTGCATTCAACGCAATTCTATATCAGACTTCATATGAAATACATATTTTAATACTTCATAAATGAAAAAAATTAATTATCGCTCTATATGTAAACAGTTCAGCAGCAATTGCAGCTTTGAAAGATACGAAAAACAGCAGTCCTATTGCAGCTGAAATAAGAAGTCAATTATTATGTAGTTCTTAACTGTGTATTAAATGGGTTAGAGGACACGCAGGGATTGCCGGAAATGAACGTGCAGATGAGCTAGCAAAGAGAGCTGCGACTTCAGATCTTCCAGAGACATACGCTCTATGCCCCATTTCTTATGTGAAGCAAACATTAAAGGAGATCTTCATCAACGACTGGAATGAACACTGGCTAAAAGGAGATTGTGATGTTTTGACTAAGGATTTATATTTCTCAACAGTTTCTGACAGACATAAATGTAAATTCGTTAATCCTAACTATGTTCTCACTCAATTCTTAACTGGACATGGCAAATTTTCAGCTTACTTATTTCGATTCAAAATCAAATTCACATCTGATTTTATTTGTAAAAATCATCTTCAAGATGTCCCTCAATTTTATTTGATTGCCCGTTTTTCTGTTTTGAAAGATACGAACTTGAATTATTGCTTCAATCCTTAGGTTACACTTTCTCAAAACCACTTACACATATTCTGATGAATTACAAAACTTATCGATATTTCATGGCTTTCTTCAACAAAATATTTCTTATGCTAAATGATTCATCTTGATGTTTACTATATCGAGATTTAACTGTATTTGAACACCACAGTGAAGCGAAAAATTATTAATTTTTAGATGAGTCGTATTTATTACACATCTGCTTCACTTTCGTACCTATTTTGAGGACATGTTTCGCAAATCATCGTTTGCATCTACGGCTCTTATGCGACTAAAGCTAGATCCAGCGGTGTGGATAATTCTGGGGTTGCTGCTGCCATCTGTTGATTTAGTGATGAACTTAAATGTGGGATTCTCTTGTGCCGGGATTTCAAAGTTCATTAGTTGGTTTTTATGTTTTTCTATGTATATCCTCTCCCATATGACGAGTTCACTATGTTTTTGTACGTATTTTAGTAATTCGGTTCTATCTTCAATTTCATGATTTTCCGACCAGAAATGAGCTGCTATTGCGGACTTATCAATATTTTTGTATCTTAAGTGCCTGAAGTGTTCTTTCTTTCTAGTGCCTATGTTTCTTTTTGTCCTCCCTATGTAATTTTTTTCACAGTCTTTACACTTAATCTTGTAAATGCCTGACCTTTCCTCTGGTTTTATCTTATCAGTATTATTACTGTAAAGTAGGTTTTTAATGTTGTAATTGTTTTTGGTGCCAATTTTATATTGTATTTCTTGAACATTTTTTGGAACTTTTTGTGGCCCAGGGGTGCTAAGTAAATTTAGCAAATCTAATTTCATTTTTTATTGGTGTGAGAGCTGTGATCTGTTTTAATCTCTTTTGAAGTTTGAATGATTTTAGTTTTTTATCTACAAGGTTTTTTCCATATCCATTTTTAATTGCAGTTTTTAAGATTTGATGGTATTCGTTTTGATATTCTTGCTGGCTGAGAGGTAGATTTACTAATCTGTGTGTCAGACTGTTGATGGTTGCATGTTTGTGTGGAATTGGGTTGAAACTATTTGCTTTGATGTAATTATCTGTGTGTGTTGCTTTTCTATGGATGCCAAATTCTAGTTTTCCATTGCTTTTTTGATGTTTACTGTTTGTCAGCTTGATATTGAATTTGTTATGTTTTTGTAAATTGTATTTTATTCATAAATTTGTAAACTATATTCCTAATATACCTCTGGGTAGAATATGAATAAAAAAATTGGACAATAAATAAATATATGTATGTAAACAGCATAAGAAATAAAAAGCCGGTTAAATAGAAAACAACATTTAAGTTGTCAGCAAACTACTCTTATAAAATATTTTTCGTATTTTTTATTTTTAAAAACTGGCTCTGAAGATTTAAGATATTTAAAATATTTTCATATTGAGAAGTACACCTTAAATTTGTAGGAATGGCCTACTAAGGTTGCCATACAAAAGAAGTAATAACAGGTTTACGATGAGGAATAATTCTATATATTGTATCAGAAGTTTTCTTCTTCGTATCATTCTTTTGAACTTTTTGTCATAGAAGATTAGCTCCTGCAATTGAATTAGGATCTTCTTGACCTCCTTCAGGAATTGAATTATCTTTTTAATTTATTTAAGGTTGCTTCAACTTCCTAGGTCATATCGCGACCATCTAACAAATATAGTACAATTAGTATCATTTATAAAAATTTACATTAGATACTTAATTAAATATATAAAATTACACATTAATTACATTAATTAGGAAAATAACTTACATTAAATACAGATAACTGAAAACAAAGACAAGAACGTGCTCATAGATTAACAACAGTATTTTTGAAGAAAAGAATTGTCATTACTTTTAAAGCATTGTGTTGATTATGTATTACAATTAATTAGAGTATAATGTATATATATATATATATATATATATATATATATATATATATATATATATCCAAATGTCAATATCCTTTAAGCTTGTGGCGTAGTTTGAAGCTGTTTAGCAGTTTGGAGATATCCTGTGGGATTCCGTATTGTTTTTTTTGTACTATCTGCATTCTATGTAAAGATGGTAAGATCTTTATGACACGTTACACGTAGGCTGCCGATGTCATGAGAGTAGACATGAATGAGTGAAGCTGGGTTGTTGCTGTAATTTACGTCCCCCAACCTTAAGTCATATCGCACGGTGAATGGAATGGGTGAAATGCTTAAATGAGCCCAGGGTCCATAGAGCTTACTTACCCGATATTCGTCTTTCAGGATAAGGGAAAAACCCGGAAAAAGCCTTATCCAGTTAACTCACCCTGACCGAGATTTGAACTCGGGACCACTTGAACGTGAGGCAGACATGCTACCACCACGCTACTGAGGCGGGCGAGTGAAGTTGGGGTGACCAATTCGTAGACGGGTGAGGATTATTTGTTTCTGTCTAGTGAGTGACTTGGTTGGGTGGAGAACGGTGGATTGTTTTCCTACTTGATTTAATTTTGCTGGTTGTTGTTGATTCCATTCAGATTTTCATTTTTGTACTGGTATTTTGGAGACATGATTTATAACATCTGAATAAGGAATTTGGACGTGTGTTTTTGTAGTGATGTGTGTTGCGTTGTCTCTAAGGTCCCACGCTCCGTCGAGCTTCGAAGCGACGATATATTGACTTCGCTGTACCCGTCGCTGTTGTGGCGCAATTATCTAAGGGTCCGCCTCGACCAGTATCTATATCATTACTGAACTGTGAAGTAGGTGATGTGATTGGACTGGGAAATTTAGGGTTTTTTCAGGGTTCTTGAACGGAAAGTCTTGTAATACTTTTGTATCGGCGTCAAGCTACTCGGATGTCTGCAGGTTTCAGTGATTTTGACGACACTCGCGGACTGTACTCATAACTATATATGCTTGAAGCTCTAAAATATTTATCTTAATCTGAGAATACTCTATATAACTTGGGATGAACCTCGAGCTTTACGTCGATTGATGCTACGGCTCAACATGTAATTGTTCTTTCACACTGGCCGCGTGTAGGCTAAGGTATGGAAAGATAGAGTCAGACTGAAAAATTCATTGCTATGAATGAATACATAATAAAATATTCTCTTTTTAAATCTTCTGTAGAACCTAATCACAAAACTGGATTTCATTGTATAATTAAGCCTAAGCATTCGGAAAGCATTGTGGACAGCACAGTGGAGTTCGGAATGAATTGAAGTTCCGTTCACTTAACGTCACCAATGTAGTTTGGAGTCACATATATCACATAAAATACATCTGTATATATGTGAGAACCTATAAAGAAAAGACCCAACAAACCAAAAAAAAAAAAAAAAAAAAAAAAAAAAAAACTGTAAAATACCAGCTCCATAGTCAACATCTGACGGATGGGAACCACTATCAAGGTACGATGTTCAAGATATAATGTTGACATAACACTCTTCTCTAAGTAGTATACATTATGATTTTTCACTGGTTACAGTAATACTGTTTCATTTCTAATAAAATCTATTCATTTGGTACTCAGGTCTCGGGGTGGGTTCTACTGACTTAATGCTACACTCCAATAACACGAGTCAGTTGGAGAATTTAATGTCATTTTGGCACGTTGGCCAAAGTAGCTCAATGGTTAGAGCGGCTGAACGGAGATTAGAAGATCCGTGATTCAAATCCCGGCTATGGCATTGCATTTTTCAGTTTGGCTCTACCATTTCAAGATAATTATTACTTTTACACCATTGTGTAGATTATGGATTAGAATTGATAATCTAAACAATGGTGTTAAAGTTCTTTTTGTACGTAATTAAGTGTAAATGCACGGGAGGAAATGGAATAAAACAAGTAACAGTCTCTTGAAGTTGCTGGGCCCTGAAGTTTCGAGTAATACCCTTGTTTCAGTATTCCACGTCTAGATTCATTAATTCATGTTCCTAATTGTAAACGCTCGAGGAATAATTTTTGCATGCACATAAACGCACTGGCCACTAAAAACGTATTCAACATTTATTTAGCAGGGAGCAGCCGCTTACTTGTAATGAATTAAAGTGTGTAATATTTTAAGACTCCCATGGGCTTTCCAAAACCTCTCTCTCAGAGGCCCGGCATTAAGCTTTATCACGAAGGTTTCGGCGGCAATATAGGCGAAAATCTGAAATAATACAGCCCCAAGTTTCCATCTTTCAAAACGTTATTATCTCTATTTGCATAGAAGGACGCAAAAGCATGATTTCCCCGAATGCTCCCGGACGTGTCGGTTTTTTACCCTCTTTCAGATTTTAGCGACTGCGCTGACCGTAGGAGACAAGAGGCCAATCTCTGGGGAACGACCGTAAATGAATTGACAGACGGCGAAAATGTTGGCTCCCATGTTTAAGTGACAAGTTCGATTACTCCATTGTACCCTGATGTGCGAATTTCGAGGGTCCGCAGGGATTATACAGTTTCACCAGACATTTGTTTTCATAATTGGATTTCGGCAAACGGTTCCTATTTATTTAAATCAGTCCGGTTTTTGGACCGCGAAACAGATTTTAAAGATTTTTATGTGTATCCTGGAAAGCTTGCTTACATCTGTACGATGTAAATAAATGTGGTATAGATAATGCAGAGGATGAGATATATAATTCTTTAATCCAAAAGCATTTGGATGGGTAGAGTCAGACTGAAAAGTTCAATATCATAGTCGAATTTGAACCACGGATCCCAAGTAAGCACGTACATATACACAAGAATGATTAATTTGCGTCATTTAACCTAATAGTGATAGTATAAAGCCTGCGACTTCAGTACTTACAGCATAGTTTGTGCGTATCTCATTATATATGAAAACCCCTAGTGGTTTACTGGGAAATTAAGATTCCGTTGGACAACTTAATGTTATGCTAGCACGTTAGCTATGGTAGCTCAATGCTTAAGAGCAACCGGATGGAGACCGGAAGATCCTGGTTTAACCCCGGCTATGGCATGGACTTTTCAGTCTATATATACAAACCTTAGCCTACATACGGCTAGTGTGTGGAGACCATTAATTTGTAAAAATATATTTGTTTCATACTATCAGGGTGTCCGAAATATGAAGGAAAATTCAAGCTCAAGGCGTAGAAAAGTCATAAAAGGTGAAAATATTGTAAGTTAAAATATAGATAAACAACTACTGAATGTGTGCAAAATTGCTGTAGGAAGCTTCTGCACATTTTGTGCACCGCCTCGTTATTTTAGAATTCTTGGAATTAGGTAAACTCTGCTGCACTGCAGATACATATTTGGAACAATGGTGACGACTGGTGAGGCCTGTTGGAGTAACATTGTTGAAACTGCCTGCAGGACTCTCTTGCGTAATTCCAAGATTCTTTACAGAGCACCTCGATGTACTTGGTATATGCGTACTACTTGATGATAATTATACAATTTAGTACTAAAATATTAAACTAATAAACAGAAGAATACCGTATTACTGTGCACCACTAACAGATGGAGCAGTACATTGCTAAACAAGTCCAAATTAATGGACGCGACTGCTTATTGCCCGTTATATTTACGGTTTGTTTGCCTACAGACATCCTCATTCCAGTTCTGGTGACATTAGTAAGTGAAGAGTTTCTGGGGTAACGTTATACATAATCTAGGTATAGTTTTTGTTCTTTTCCTATAAAGATTACATTTTTAATTCAGCAGTAACTTCTATCAAATTACTTCTACTACCGGTTACGACAAATAATCGCCATTGTTGTTTCAATAAAAGAGTAAGAATATCTCATATTAGAAGTTAACTAGAACTATGTAAATTCTTCAATGGAAATTAATTGTTCTTTCACACTGGCCGTGTGTAGGTTAAACCGGGTCTACCGGGGAAATATACAAGTCAACTGGAGAATTTAATGTCAGGAAGGCACGTTGGCCATGGTAGCTCAAAGGTTAAGAGCGACTGGACGGAAACCAGGAGATCCGTGGTTCAAATCCCGGCCATGGCATTGAATTTTTCATGTTGACTCTATCCATCAAATATCTTAGCCTATATACGGCTAGTGTGGAGGAATGATTAATTTCCATCAATTAACTAAAATAATAAGAGTTAAATGATGAAGCCTGGGACTTAAGTACTTACAACAGTAAGTCGCCACAAACGGTGTATCTCGGATGCGAGAGCCCCTAGTGGTCTACCGGGGAAATATACAAGTCAACTGGAGAAGTTAATGTCAGGAAGGCACGTTGGCCATGGTAGCTCAAAGGTTAAGAGCGACTGGACGGAAACCAGGAGATCCGTGGTTCAAATCCCGGCCATGGCATTGAATTTTTCATGTTGACTCTATCCATCAAATATCTTAGCCTATATACGGCTAGTGTGGAGGAATGATTAATTTCCATCAATTAACTAAAATAATAAGAGTTAAATGATGAAGCCTGGGACTTAAGTACTTACAACAGTAAGTCGCCACAAACGGTGTATCTCGGATGCGAGAGCCCCTAGTGGTCTACCGGGGAAATATACAAGTCAACTGGAGAATTTAATGTCAGGAAGGCACGTTGGCCATGGTAGCTCAAAGGTTAAGAGCGACTGGACGGAAACCAGGAGATCCGTGGTTCAAATCCCGGCCATGGCATTGAATTTTTCATGTTGACTCTATCCATCAAATATCTTAGCCTATATACGGCTAGTGTTGAGGAATGATTAATTTCCATCAATTAACTAAAATAACAGTGAACAAATTAATCTTAATGTTTGTAATACCGGATGACTAAAAATTATGGAACAATGCCTGTAACCCCGCTGTTGCAACTCTATGAAGTGACACTTTTTAGAAAGGCTGTAAGATATCAACATACCCTTACATTACTATGATTACAAATGAAAGGTGTGAAACTTTTGTTTGCTAAATGGCAACACTTCTTTTTTCTACACTCCTCATGTGCTTAAATCTCAGAACGTACAAACAAACATCCTTTCAACAGCAATTTAAATTTACTAGAAACTTATTGCATGTGTACTGAGCAAAGGAAAACGCATCATTACTTAAAATTGAGTAGGTTTTGAATTAAACAATATAGTAGGCTACTTTAATATGTTACTCTGGATTGAACAAATGCAGACAAAAGCTAAGATAATAAGGATAACAGTCTTATTTCATTGCATGCAAGAATTATAACACTACCTAAGCCCGGGAAAATTCCAAGAGATCTTAACAGTCATAGGCCTATCATCTTTCGTCTATCAGCAAGCTGTTCGAGAATGTGGTACAGCAGCCTCTCCAGGGCATTCTGGATGAGTATTAGGTGCTACCTCCTGAGAAGTTTGGTTTCCGGAGACAACACTCCACAACTCACCAGCTCCTTCGTCTAGTGGATGAAGTGGTTAAAGGCTTTAACAATCGGCACTACGTTGCAGCCCTCTTTCTTGACATTTCCCGAGCCTTCGACTCTGTCTGGCATGAAGGCCTCCTACATCACCTCATCCAATACAAAATCCCGTCTTACCTTATACACATAATATATCATTACCTACAAAACCGATCCTTTGTTGTCATGAAGGACGACATCCTGTCCTAGCCCTATGCCATAAATGCAGGCGTAACACAAGATAGTGTCCTTGGGCCCCTGCTATTCCTAGCGTATATAAATACCCTTCCAACCCTAAGGGGCTGCAACCTGTACCGGTTTGCCGATGATACCACCATAACAACTGCGTCAAAACAGCATGATATTGCTGTACAAAGAGTACAGACATTTGCTAACATGCTGTACGCCTGGTTTGCGACCTGGCGGTTAAAGTTAATTGCCACAAAATCTCAAGCAATCACTTTCACCCGACGAGAACTGCAGGACGTACCCAACCTAAGTATAGGCGGTACAGTAATCCCATGGTCAACACAGCCAACATACCTAGGTGTACTTTCAGATATGCGCCTTACATGGAAGGATCACTTAACAGTGGTGGCTAACAAAGTTAGCAAAAGGATGACCATGTTGTATCCGCTATTTAACCGTAAGTCGCCAATGGCTCTCCGCAACAAGCTTCTGCTCTACAAGCAGGTATTAAGGCCGGCAATGACCTACGCCTGCCAAATCTCGGGTGCAGCAGCCAAAACCCACCTTTCCAAACTCCTTCAAAACTGCTACCTTGGGACTGCAGTTGCAGCCGAATGGTATATCCCAAACCACAATATTCATCAAGACATATCCTTTTCAAAAATTTCGATTACACCCTACAACTGTCCCACTCCTTCTACTCAAAATTACCAACGAGTTTCAACAGCCTCATCCGAGGACTTGCGGAATTAGACCTGCACCCAGGAGAGACATATAAGAGGCCAAGACTTGTCCTAGGATCTCCTTAATAACCAATTTACATCTTCAGTAATGAAACCATCCTTGACTATTTATCATCTACACCTAGGGGGCGCCGGGGTAGCGCGGTGGTTTCGTTCGCGGCTCCCGTTCTAAGGGTCCCGAGTTCGATTCCCGGCTCTGGGGTTGGCGATTTTAAGTCGGCCCTATCCACGCCTTCACCTCTGTCTAGCACACGTGAAGTATCCCCTATGCCCAACGTGGTTCGGAGTCCACGGTAAAAACTGTAGGTCCTCTCACCTCACCGCCATCTTCACTATCACCCTATCATCGGAGGTAATGGACACCGCCCTCTGGGTGCCTCCACCTGAGAAATGGGTCCGGTCATCACTTGGTGGGGTGAGGTTACCCCGAAGGCCAAGGTTGCCATGTGGGGAGTGTTAGTAACTAACTAACTCATCTACACCTAAATTAAATAACCACCATTAACCCACCATCACTACTTATAAACTCTCATAATGCCAGTAAAGGACCTAGTCCCGACATGGCAAGAGTCGAAGGACCGTCCTTTGTGGAGGAGGACTTCCTTCAGTGACACCTCCGTGCTGTGTGTATTTCATTGCAAAATCTCTCTGAAAGTAAGTGGTCATGGCACAACTTAGAGAATGACAACGCACTGAAATACTAATGTTGATCGGATATGGTGATATGAGGAGGACCCAAGAAGAGGTTTGAAATGCATCCTGTGCGTTCCGAGACCTGAGGGGAAAAGAAGTTGCCATTAAAAGGTGTCATGCCCTATTCACAATCATATCTAAAAGGTATCGCTTCGAAAAACTATAACAAAAAAGTTACAATCATAGTTCCATACTTTTTAACGATCCCGTATAATTCTGCATACAACTAAATAGTTTATGAAGCGTTGTATTGGCTGGCAATTGACTTTCGTTGTTAGTGTTGGATTGGATTACGGTACGGACGGGAATCGTACTGCGACCAGTCCTGATCTGTTGTATCAATACCCCAAGCGGGGCATCCTCGAAAGGTAGGATGAGGCGAGAGAAGTCACGATAGTGCAGAGGGAAAGATCCCTTTACTAGTTGGAAACTTCCCAGCAAGCCAGTACAACCGGCAGCTCAACCAACTGCGGTCCGGAAACTGTCCCACCAGACCGGGCTGAAGACCGAAGACCGTCCTTACGGAGTAAGAAGCTTTATTCAGAGTATATCACCTTGGCATGCAACATCAAGACACCCGCCGGCACTTCTACCCTGAAAGAGACCAGCAGAGGAAAGATGATATGAAATTACAATAGAAATGAAATGGAGGCATAGGAAATTCGGGGAATTTAATTAACCTACCCAGCATTAGCCTGGTGACCCTGAAAAAAACCGAAAAAACCCAAGGGTCAAGTAGGCTGGCCACGGGAATCAAACCCGGAACTCCCAATTGCGAACCATTGACGAAACCGCCTGAGCCATCCTGCTCAGGACCCTTGGATTGGAAAGAGGACATGTAATGCCACTCGGTGATAATTCAATTCCTTTTGGGTTCATAACCGACCCTGGTGCATCGGAAAATTGAATTATTTAGCTTCAGGTGTTTCATTTAGTTGTTTAGGGGTTGTCAACGGGCATTGGAAGAACAACATCTGTATTATTTTTTTAAAGTTTTTGATACATTATTATACCTTTCATGTTTGAAAGTAAATTGTAAGTGGATGGGCTCTTACCTGTTCTATAAAGAGGACATAGCTTTCCTAAAAATCTCAAACAGCAATACATTAATTTTCAAATTTGATTTTCGTTCAGACAAAAAGGTAGTCCACTCTTGAGTGATAAAAATGTAAGATAATCGATATCATAATTTTATCAAAATTTTTGCTAAAAGCCTTCAACAGGTATTATTTGTAAATTTATGCTATCCGTGGTTTTCCATTTTTTAGGCTTTGTTTCTTTTCTCTTTTTGAAAATGTTCCAAATATTACTGACCAAATTTACTGATGTGGGAGGATTGGGAGGATTATAAATTGTTTGAGAACAATTGCGGAGAACAATACTTTATTTATTCCGTTAAACAGCAGTTTATATACTAATTGTCATGAGCTTAAACAAACGGAATTCACCTGGAGACACCTGGAGACTGTTTACATTTGAATTGAGTAAATTTTGTGAAACCTGTTTTATATGAAAATTCTTACCTTTAACACTCCGGAATATTTCTTTGGGACTGAAAAAGTAAATATGTACTGGTATTTTTTTTCATGCCTCTTTCTTTAACTTATATATATATATATATATTTTCAGAACGATGCTTAGGTCGTCGGAAATGTAAACTCTTAATACATCTCTCACCCTGTTTTTAATTGTTTTCTAGATTTGGTTTAAGGAGACGACAAATGTCCCCATCTGAAGCCAATGCTTTTGATGCCTTTATTATGCTATTTGATACATTAATGTAAACATTTTCCATAATCTTGTTCAAAGACCAACGGTCAAAAATAGTAAAAATACAATTTCCAGTCACTATACAATGAGAATTATCGGATTCCGTGTTGTTTATGAATCATGTTTTCCTTACGGAATGACACGCCTTCTATATGAAGTACCTTTTCCTCAAGCTTTTCTGTTAATTCTTGTAATTTTAGGAAGCATGTTTTTATATAGTCTCTTTTTTATTTAGAGTTGTACTTAACTAATGTTAAGATGTAAATGAGTGCACTTTTCTTGATCTCAACTTGAACTACTGCTTTGATCTAAGGCAAGTTATTTTTTACGAGCCCACTTTCATATCATTGAGCTATCTGGAGGTCATAGGTACTGAGGCAGCAGCACTAGATTTGCAACTATTAATGTTGTTTTCACATGTATCTGGACTTTGGAAAAACTATTATATGCCATGAAGTACACGCCCTTAGTCGGCTAGACACAGTTTTCCTTAGTCCCTCGGTTTTAGACTTAATAGCATGTAGCTGTCACTGGTCTTAAACTCGTTTCTAACAGTATGCGCTAATTTTGGTTAAAGGAACATATATAAGATAACAAACGGCACACGTGATATTTCTCCACAAATATTGCCTTGTCTTCTGTGGAACTCGTAACAGCTGCTGAGCCACCGTGCCCTCCTCTCTGCTCTCACAGTGTCTTTGTGATGGTGCTGTCCGTGCATTCACGCAGAGATTCAAACATAAATTTACAATGACAAATATTTTCTAAATAATCATTGCAGAGCGAGATGGCTGAAGCATTAACGTGTGGGGCCCACATCAGGAAGCCCTGTATCTGAACTCTGACGTGTCCACTGTCCTCAGTGAACTTTTCTTGGGAAAGTATTCCCTTCCTTTATTTCACTATAAAATTGATTTTTCTGGATAAGTGCAGTAGAGAATGACGTGCGGCTTATGCGGAGGACGTAATTAGGAGTGACAACGGTTTCTATTCTATATAAGTCTTTCTATGTCAGTTAGAAATAAAAGTATTCTAACTTTCCGTCACTGTTATTTAACCCTTTTCAGGCAAATGAGTCCAAATGGACCCACAAACTTTATTTAACATTTAGACAATATCCACGTAATATCAGTGGTTCCACATGGTACTATCGAGTTGCTGAGTGTGTTTTCCTTGGAGACAGATGGCAGCATCAACCAGAGCAGGCTTCCTATAGCTTCATATTCACTTGGAAGTGTAAGGCACAGCTGTCAAATGTTTTGCTCTTGAGATTTGCACTAGTTATAAGTTATGTCTCTAATATTCTTATTCACTAATGTTATAGGGGGTGTACCAGGGATAGTAAATAACTATCTTGCAATAATTACAAACGTGTGCAAATTATTAGACTCAATGGTGAAATTTTTAACATATATTATTTATTTTATATTTATTTAACAGAAATAATACTACAACATGTTTTTTCAACTCTTAGTATTTTGTATGCATTCCTTTAGGCTTTATTGCCATTTTGATGCGTTTAGGCATGCTCGCTACAAGGGTGGAGCACTTTTACTTTACTTCTTCATCTCTGTGCTAAATGCTTATCAGGCTCTCAATAAGCTGAACTTTTGTTGTTATTTTCAGTTATTTCAGTCTCTGTTTAACAATACCCCACAGATTCTCTATTTGATTTAAATCAGGACATGGTAGTACATTTACAATGTTTTCTTTGAGGAACTGGGTTATAGATTTTGCTCTATGGCAGGGAGCACTGTCATGCATGAACACAAAATCACCATTTGGAAATCATTCTTTACTTTGCGGAAATAGTCTTGTTTCTAATACACTTTTATACTGTTTCTGCTCCATAGATCCCACAACTATGTATAACCTTCCAGGTCCATGGACAGACATACAGCTCCAGACCATTTTTGGTGTTGGGTGCTTTACGCTTTGAACGACACACTGAGGGGAAAATGCTTCTTTATCTGTCCTTCTCACATATTGGCTGCTCTCTTTACAAACTTCAAACATGGATTCATCTGAGAAAATTACCTGAAAAATAAAAACCTCTATTTATATTAAACAGTTTTAAAATTGTTCAAAGATAGTATAAAAACCAGCAATGAGAGAAACAAAGTTTAGGCTGTTTATTTAATTTCCATAAAATTTACATATACATATTTTAATTTTCTGCTATATACAATTTTTACACTATTTACCTTTTTCCAAAATTCCACTGGATGTTTCTGCACCTCTTTAGCCCATTCTAAACGTTTCTTGCCATTGCAGGTGTCAGTTTAGCCTTTTTACGGAGCCTGCGTGCTGGTAAACCTGCTTCACATAATCTTCTGCGAACTACTGAAGCTGATATTTCTGTATCTTACTGCTTTAGTTGACTACTGAGGCCAATGCTGTTTGCTCTTCTATTTTGTTTTGCCGCCTGAACAAGGTTTTCTTTTTTGCATCCTTGGTGATAGCTTTTTTTTTCCTCCCGCATTTTCCATCCCTTTGTGAGGTCAACGTCTCACCGAATGTTAAAGCTTGATTAATGCGACTAACATATTTTTGTGAAATACACAATTTCTTAGCTATTTCACGTTGTGGATAAAGAGTTTCCTTCAAAAGACTCTCAGTTACAGCTACTTTCCTTGGGGATAAGTCAGCAGTTTTACCCATGACCTCACTTTTGAATCAATATGAAAGCTAAGGATAAGATACCCGATGGTACCTGGTTTGATATCAATTAATAATAAATACTGAGGGCATATTAGCCATAAGACACAATAAAGGCAGATATAATAATCTTCGGTTACTACATTCACCAAACGAAAGCAATATCACCAAACAGTTGGATAAACAGACATGAAGAAAATGGTTGCTCTTAGTTCAGAGCTACCATCATATTGCTATAAACAAAAGAAAAATCCCCCTGCTATTATTAAGAGTCAAATTTTATTGAATATGCTTCATATTATAGCAAGTAAAAGAATTACGACAAATTGAAATCGGTTACGGCTATAAATAACTATTATTTTGAATGTTAAACTGAAGCAAAGTAAAAAAAGCATGAATGAGTCTAATAATTTGCACACGTCTATAAATGATATGCATTATTGTGCCGTGGGCTAAAAAATGGTGAATCTATATGGCTCCAGCGGAAGAAACTGATGGTAGTTCGTAAATCTACCAAATAAGTATAGTGAAAACATCTATATGCCAATTACTTAGTTTCTTTGCTTTCAGATGTCTAAATAATCAGAACTGGAGATGCTGGAGTAACTGCTAAATGGAGAGCTGTCTGATGACAAGGTATTTTGGGAATTTTCAGATGAAGAAATTTAAAATAACAATGTAAGAGATCAGGACATGCAAGATAATGAATATTTGACTGACTGTTGAACTGTATACAATAAATCTGAAAGAAAAAGTGTATTATCTCGGAATTATCTTTCATATTACTGACATATGTATTGTCATTGCTTGGCTCCTTTATAAATGACATTGACAACAGCAGAAAGAAAATGTAATGCCTTTGCTCCCTTTTCGACTGGAAATAGCTAATGTACTACTTCAGAGTAGGAAGGTTGTGAAGAGAAAACGTGGTCCAACGTTCACTGAGTCAGAAAATGTTGTACATCCTCCAAAGAAATGTACTGTTTATCCAGTAAGTGATGTTAGATTTGATCAAATTGAACACTGGCCACTGCATAACAAAGCAAGCAGAGGTGCAAGATATGTGAGAAAGCCAAGTTCCGAATTAGGTGCTGAAAGTGTAAAGTGGTATTATGGCTCCATGAAAAAACAACTGTTTTACATTGTACTATGATAAAGGACTGTCATGATGTACTGTTGGATGCAAGTGATTTGCTCCATACTGTAATAAAGAATAAAAATATTCAATATTCATATATGCATTATCACATTGTGACATCAGATGTACTATCAGATACTGTGGCATAAGAATCTGAATATAATACTCATCTGTTTCTAAAACTAGTGTAAGCTGCATTGATTACCTCACTGCTCTTTTTCGTATTAATGGTGTGAGTTACATGTCACATGCTATTTATATTTGATCAT
This sequence comes from Mantis religiosa, assembly GCA_030765055.1. NCBI lineage: Eukaryota > Metazoa > Arthropoda > Insecta > Mantodea > Mantidae > Mantis > Mantis religiosa. The sequence goes on along the minus strand of CM060954.1, from coordinate 110,937,660 downwards.
TCAAGAGAATTCTTGTATTCCCACTGGGTCCATATGAACCCACTTAAAAACAATCCTAATCCAGTACTTAAATTTTCAAATTCAAGGGATTTTGTAGTTTTGGGGAACATTTAGAAAACTAAAATAACGTAACTTATTTTTTATGTAGAATACTTATAATTTGGGCTGGAAAAATAGTTTTTTCCATACTTCAGTTTTAACCTTTTCCAGTTTGGAAATGACATTTCAAAATGACTAAGGAAATAATTTGGGATGATAATGGAAGCATATATAGTCACAATTTAATTGCTCTTTTTGAATGCAATATGGTCAGTTTTTCAAAGCAGAGGTTTACTCCGAGATCAGCTGTCAGGACTACTTTGAGCAATATTGATTTAATTCTGATTTACTTATGCATTTCCTAGTTGCCATATTGCAACGATTAACTGAAAGCGCTCCGTGAAATGACTGCCTTTGATATTCAAGTGGTAATGCTGATGAAATATTCAGTGTCGTCCATAACTAAGAGGGCCTGTAATAACCATTTCTGAAACAAATCTCTCTTTTACCTCTATGCATTCCATCTCTGTCACATACCTTCACATACGTGTGTGCCCATTCATGCAAAGCTAATCTCATAAGTCTTGTACACGTCCGATTAGAAACCGTGCTCACATATATATAATTGGATTGATCACCTTGGTAGGAGCGTTTTGAGCGGGGCGGTCAGTCTGGTAATGAATTTCTGGGGTCTCCCTACTCCAGAACGGAAACATAAGAGTGGGGGAGTGAGAGGAAGGGCTAAACCCAATAATCCGGGCCGGGACGGCGCTTCGGCTCTTATCTCCCGGACTCCGGAACCCCGGAGCCTGCCGCTGCAGCCCAACTTAGTATTTCTCTTTGCAAAACATCGCCAAATGTATTTTTAAAAACTAGAGTGTATAGGTGAATACTAACAAACATTGCGAACCTTTCCTTGGTTAATGGTATACACCATTATTTAAAACACCTGTGTTAATATTCTATTTTCGTCGCTCCTTGACTACAATCCTGTTTTGAGTATTTTGGTTCTAAAGTTTACTCCAGTTTTAAATGATAATATAAAAACTATTTGCGAAAAGCAATTTGGTTTTGTAGTGTGGTATCGCAAAATCATTAAACTGGACTGTTTTGATTTCAGCATAATTTGAAGTCCCTAAAAACAGAACAGAATCGATGCCCAGTTTACTAACATTCAAATACAGAATTTCGGAGTTTGATTAACACCTGGATATTATAATTTTTTAGCCAAAATTATTTCCCTTCCCCTTGGACTCCTGGAAATATAAATGAGTGTGTATTTAATGTAATATTCATAAGTAATATGAAATAAAAATTACTTGCATTGTAAACAAGCGAATATCATTACTGTTGAGCAATTGTTGCCACTGCGATGACTTTAGATGTTAAAAGAGGCATAGTTGGACATTAAACAATGTACAGCTTATAGAGAAGAATTGAGGCACATTTTATACACATGATACCAATTTGAACAAGTGATAAACGTTTCATCTCACCAATAATATTATACTAAAACCTGTAAAAGAATTTTACAATCATATTTGAGCAATAATTAAAATTGTTTGACAGATAATGTGGGAAGGAAAGAGCAAAAATTCGATAAAGCTTTTAGTAGAAATTAATTATTCTTTCACACTGGCCGTGTGTAGGCTAAATTGTGGAAACGTACAGTCAGACTGAAAAATTCAATGCCATAGCCGGGATTTGAACCACGGATCTTCTGGTTTCCGTCCAGCCACACTACCATTGTGCTACTATGGCCAACGTGCCGATAGTGGTTAACTATAAAGCCCGGGCCTTAAAGTACTTACATGTTGTAAGTCGCCATTAAGGTAGTTGTCTCATGTGTTTATGAGAACTCCTAAGTGGTTTACCGGGAAAATACGAGTCAGTTGGAGAATTTAATGTCATATCGGCACGTTGGCCATAGTAGCACAATGGTAGTGCGGCTGGACGGAAACCAGAAGATCCGTGGTTCAAATCCCGGCTATGGCATTGAATTTTTCAGTCTGACTCTACGTTTCCACAAAGCTTTTAGTAGTTCTATTCTATTCTATATGAAGGCGTATTATAGTTTATGTTGATGAACATATATAAAATTCAGGTCTCTAATATATTCAAAAAATAAATGAATAATCATATCATACACTACTCTTATTTGCAGCTATACAGTGGCCGCAATGGAAATCTTTACATGGTAATGAAAACAAAAGACACTGGCTTTACATGGTGTTATTCTGAACTTCTCTGTACAGTTAGTACTAGGCAGCCAAGATATGAATGCACTTGAAGGAGGGTGCCACAGTTTTGTTTACTACATGAAGCTTAAGGAACTGCGTGGAGCGATGGGAAGCGAGGGGAAGGGTGATGCTGGGAATGTACAGTCACACAATTGAAACAGTACACACCTGCTGATGTCTTCACATTAGTTCTCGGAAGCAACATGTTCGGGAATTTTTGTTTGAGGTCCTTCATCAGCTGTATCCGTGTCACTGCATTCTTTTTCTTGAGTATTCATGTTCTCAAAATAACATTCATCATGAATGCAGTCTTCGTCATCGCTGCTCTCTAGACCCCGTTTATAATTATGTCTTCAATTGCTTCCTCCATTAACCCATCTCGGCGCTTAAAATCTTGCTCAATTCAATCACGTGTTTACATGCTTGTATCCAATCATTTTGTGTAATCTGAGCTATGCAGCATTTAAAATGTAAAGATTTCCATTGCGGTGAATGGAGAATATTGACAGAAACTCCTCTACGGCATCCCAAAAACGTGTTTTGTTGTACTAAAACAACTCATTCATTCGCATTCATTCTTGTGCGGAATATCTTACAAACTCTCATTCTTCCACCTGCAGAAATTGTCTTATTACATATTTCTGTGTAGACACAAAAGGCTTAACAGACCTTAAGTCAAGGGATTACATAATGTATCTGCTACGAATGCACTGTGCACGCAATCCACGTGATATTCTTGCGAGGTGGATGAGTGATTCTTCGCTACTTAAGCTATGACAGCTCCGAATGATACAGTAAACATGGCACTGGATGCACGCACTGTCATATATCAGCGAGTTAGTTTCAAGTAAGTAAGGGGTGGTCATTCTTCTTCTATGGGGAAATGGTAACTACAGACATTGTCATCATTCGAACATGAAACGACATTTAAACTCAGGCCAAATGTCTGTATAAACAATTTAGGCAGTTGTGGAGACACTATCGTCTGAAACTGGACATCTCAATTTTAAGTTTGGTATGTTCATGGGATATATGTGGGGCAAAATATTGCTGTAAAGGCGATAGAGAATTCCCTAAATCATATTTTACCTTAATCTATATACACATATTCTGTTTTACTCTGTGCCATAGATCTATGAGTTCATGTGTTAACCACATCTATAAAAACCGTTGAAATACGATTTTCAGGACTTTTATCATGAGACCTTTTTGAAGTAAACTCTGTTTTAAGTATTGAAGATTAGAAATAAACTACACTTAGAATTTCATTTTTACTTGTTTCAACCCAATACAACCAGTATGGCTGATATAAAGCATTCACTCTCCTGCAACACTTAAGCGGTTTTGATGAAAATAGGTACTTAGATGGAAGCACACGCGCTGATTTCGAAAATTGTTAGTTTTCGAAACTAATCACGTTATATGCACAATTTTTATGAAAATGGACACTTTTTATATATTAGACAATATATATAATTGCTGTATTTTTTAAATTTATTTCACGATTTTTCAGAGCAAAAAATGGAAAGCATCATTCAATTTAGCACATCAAAGTTAGTTAATGTCTTCCCAGATAGAAAATTTGCATTCTCTGTTTATTTTATAATGCAGGTGTTTTTACACCAAAAACAGCATTTTCAAAATTTATTTTGTGATTTGTGAGGGAACCTTATGTGATAGAGAAGAGGGGAAAGCACTATTCAATTTAGCACATCCAATTTAGTTAATACCACCTTTCAGTTCGCAAATTGGCGAACAAAAGTTTTATTTTGAAGGATATATTTTTGAAGGATATAGTAACTTTATACTTAGGAGGGTATAAATGAAATGTAAAATTCATTTGCAACTCCTTTATTTTCACCAAAATCGTCGGCAAAATGTTGAGCTTCAGTGGACTTTCCTTTTATAGAAGGACACTATTCAACACGTCTCTTTAATGTTTCTTTATGTCTCTTTAGCATCAACATGTACTGTAATCTATCTGACCTACTCAAAGGCCCACCTCTTACACGGAACTACACGCTGATTTTGAATACAATTTATACACACGTAAACGGCCTCGCTATCTGTTCCATGGGCTACCAGTTCCTCACCACGGAGCAGAACTTACTGACCTGTGAACTGCTTTTTGCACCGCTCTACCGCAAAACACAGACTTAAAAACTCTCACTACTCTACTACGGTCTTCCCAGGCCTTTTATCTCTTTATATATCTGTCTGACGTAGCGAAAACTTCTGGTAAGAATCCTTCACGAATTACCTTCTAGAACGTATTGGAAAGGTCTCGAACTGTATCTGCGCAGTAAGAGCATACCGCGCTCGTGATGTCAGCTCGCGACGTAGGAAGATGGCCTCTGCGGCACCTCCCACTGTCACATCAATGCTTTCCAAAGTAAGCTCTGTGAGTCCAATAACACAATATATTTAGGATAAGAAACAAACAACTGCTTGAAGGTACTGCAGTGAATTTTCATTCCAATAGAATATTAAGAATATGATGGAATTTGTAGTACATCGTATTTTCAGTAACGCTGCTCGCATAATGACAATTTGCAGCCTCTATCTTGGAATTTTCCCTATTTCTAGTAAAAGGAAATTTGAGTCATTGTGGGATTGTTAGCTAAGCGTCCAAGATCTTTAATGCAACCCAATAATTCGATGACATATCACTGACAATAATTGTATTTTTTTAGGAAATAAAAAATAAAAATAAAAACAGGTTCATATAAAGATTTCTTGAATATTTTTGCCTGATATTCTTAAAATACGCCCAATTTACGTAAATACTCCGGGCCCAAAATGAATCACTTTTGTGAGAGCTATTATTTCAGAAAGTGCGTGGTAACCTTTTTAATAATCCTGTACATATACCCAAGTATTAAAAAGAGAAGAAAATGAGCTTCATGGAAATGACAGATCTGTAAACGCATAACCTAGCCAGAATGGAGATGCATATTTAAGAACGCCACGTCTGTCTTCTTGGAGGGAAGCACTATATTAAAAGTTGAGTATTTAAGTGTTCTTTGATACTTTATTGATGCATACAGTTAAATGTCGAAGCAGCTTATTAATAAAAGGAAATAATGAAGGGTATAATTTGAGTTCGAACTGTTTGCAGAGTTAAGGAAGTTGAAAATTGTCAGGAAATTTGTTCTCGACAAAGCGAAAAAAGTTGCTTTCCCTTGCTGCAGTACATACAATTAACAAAGGAAGCTTCAAAGAACAAACAAGAGCGTAACCCATACACAACACTGTTTCAAAGAAATGGTGAAGGGAGAAAAAGGAAAAAAGGCGCTTCTCATCTTTAAACAAGTAGCTCAGTTTCCTCAGAGGAAGGGTAACATAATTGCCAATTAAAATGTCGCAACTTCGATCGTTTCAGTGTAGAAATGATAGCTTTGTTTTCGACTCTTACTTTAACACCCACTTTCCTATTGGTTACAATTGATGCCCATAGAATGAAGTATTATAGCTCACTCCTTGTGATAGAAAATATTCCTATTATCTTAGTCTAAAAGCCATAATCCATTTAAGGAAAATACCGTCATTTTCATAAGACAATAAATCTTCCGAAGCTTACACCTCGATGTGGAAAATATAACTTAAGCAAAATAATGCGTAAAACAATGAGTATTAAAATGAAAAGTAAACAATGAAGAAACAATAGAACAAGTAACATACCTAAATTTGATGAAATCACTTTATTAAGCATATTTTTACGGTGCATCACATTACTGAATAATATGTTGGTTCAAACAATCAAACTACGATATTTATATTGTGACCTTGTGGGTTCGTGAAATTAAAAGTCCAATTGCACAAACTCAAAATGTTCTTTATTTCCACCGAATTACAGTTCGAACACTTGCCGATTACACAGAATTACGTAATGCACACAATTACAATTCGTCAGTTCGTCTGTTCCAGGTCCATTCTACACTCACAATTACGTACAACTCCTCTGATGCACGTACACAGTCTTCCGGTCCGTTCACTCACTCGGCGCTCCTCACGGCTGCTTGTGAAGAACTGGCTCGTCCACTGCAGGCCTTATATAGGAAAGATCGCCGTTTCTGGAAGGTTAGCGGCTCGCACAATTATCCCGATATTTCCAGATGTCTGGTGGGAGGGGAAAGAGACGGTACAGGGCTCGTGCCGCTCTTCTAATCATCCCCCCTCAGTGACACGAGATAAATGGATAGGCGTGGTCTAAATGCTTCCCGTCTGGCCCTACTGCCGGCCGGTTCTATCGGAAATTCCGACGTTCGGGTGACAATATATAATCGCGGGCTTTCACGGCCGTGTTATTAGCAAAACGCATGGGTCGGTCATTAATTAGTGGAAAGATTTGAATTAACGGAAAGAGAACATTTTTAGAACATTATTTCCTTTTGTGCTGGTGGTCTCTTTCGGGGAAAAAGTGTCGGCGTCAGTCTCGGCGCTGCATGATGCAATAATGCACTCTGGGTAAACACTTTCTTCTCCGCCGTGACGGACTCCGGTCTCCGAGCCGGCCTAGTGGACTGTTTCAGCAACGTGGTAGGAGGGATGCCGGTTGAGTCAGCCTTTCTAGAGTACTCCTAGCTCTAGAGACGTCCTCCGGTCTCCGAGCCTGACCTCATGGACTGTTTCGGGCCGTTGTAGGAGGGATTCCGGTTGTCCTGGACGGCCTGGGAGTTACCAATTGGTAAAGTGTAGGGGCCCCGTCCTTTGAACTGACGTGACTACTTTGTGTCGGCCGTCCTTTGTCTCCTCTCACCTCATTCTCCCTCCCGGGGATATCCACTTGGGACATAGATACAAAAGACCAGCCTGATCAATGTGCTGGATCCCCTCCTAAAATCCTATCCAATGGAGGATGCTCCAGAATCATCTGCTAAATAAATTAACCGCAGAAGCAACAATGTGAGCGCAAGTACGTAATATAGCACAGTAGTATGAGAGAATTGAATAGATTTGGACGTTTACTACGACATCCAGGTGGCCGTAAATGTTACTCCCGAAGGTAACTGCAATAAAAACTATTCACTGGAAATGAATGAGTGACAACAACATCGTCAACATTACAAGTAGCTATGAACGGGACTGTAAGTGATACATGTTCATGCCGATATTATTTTAACCATGGAAAACTCTTATGCCGCTGCTCAGTGGAATGCCTCTTCAATTTTGGTTGCTAACATCGAATCCTACTTCCATCTAAAGTTATGATACGTCAAAGGAAACGCTCGCCTTCTCTTCTGTAGCACTGTTAAGTACAATCTTGTTGCTTTCATTGTCTGCCACATTTTCCTTTTCAAGAGTTTGGGGAAACCATTTAGCATAGGAATTCCAACTTTCCTTGGTAGTTCAACGCAAGTCAAACAGTGTTATGCTACAGCCAGATCTCTAACAGCGTTTACATCACTTTTGATTGCAGTTCACCACCTCAACGTTGTCGAACACCTTCCGTACCTCTAAGAAATGAATATGCGGCCACCTGGCCACGATACGATGCGATAAATCTTTCTGCCATAACCTTCCAGTTATGCTGAGTTGTATTGTAGCGCATTCCTGCCTCTTGCCATCTGAATTTTAATGATGCATATACCTATTTATGTATTGAATACTTTAGAGCAATACAGATAACAGTTGACAAACTTAACTTCCAATACAAATAAAATAACCGTCTTCAACAGGTAACATATATTAGATGCTTTTCTTTCTGAATGTTATAAGCTTACATCCATTACTGCTATTAGAACTCCATACAAACATTGTTACTACTAATTATTATTCGTGGCCTATGTGTAAGATGTATTCCGGATCAAAACACCAGCCAATTAAAACTATACTCCTCCACAGGAGAGAAATTCTCCGAGGGATGAGACGCAGGGGGGTTGGCAGAGGTTCCCACACCTTCCCTGGACAGGTTTATGACACTCCATGTCAGTACAGTTATAGACCATTCAAAAACATTCTGACGGCTTCTACTTTTGTGAATGAATCTTCTCGGTTTTAGTGTGCAGAGTGAATAGGGCGCATGTTTTTTTAACGGTTCTGCCCCTTGTGTAGCATACGTTCCCTGTCACACAGATTCGCTGTCTTTGTACCACTGTATAAGAGAGCACATTCCTTACAGGGGCCTTCTTTGCGTTGTAAGTAATCAATATGACACACACATACACACACTCACTCATACATATTATAAGTACTTATGAACAAGTGACTTTGTTTTAGGCTTAAAATTATAAGATGACCTGCAATGGATCATTGGGTCGCTCTATTCTTTTAAAACACAATAATCTCGCGGCGCTGTAGCTGAAATTGGAGCTGGCCGACCAACCAGAGTGCTGGGTAGCCATAAACCCACATAAATATTAAAAAAAAAAAATGATTTGAGGTTCCCTGAACCTCCTTCCAAAACTATCCTAAAAATTGAGATGTTGTGTTTTGTGTGTGTGTGTGTGTGTGTGTGTGTGTGTGTGTGTGTGTGTGTGTGTGTGTGTGTGTGTGTGTGTGTGTGTGTGTGTGTGGGCGCGCGTGTGTCTGTGTGTGTACTATATAACTCAAAAACAAAAAGTCGTAGGAATAGAAACATTTATGTGCGAAGCTGTAAGGCTATTCAAAGCAAGGTTCGCAAGTCCTTCCACTCAAGTAATCCTTTACACATAAAAAGGTTATTTTTATTTAATCACAGAGACGTAAAGGACTCTAAATAATCTATTATATTTGAAATGTTTGCATGAGAAATGAAGGTGTACCTTTTCTTTGAAAGCTTGTGGGATAAAAGCTGTAAGACAGAGGAAAAATACATTAACATTAATGTAAAAATAAATATGTAAATGAGCAAGCATAAATAATAAATATAGACTCATTAATATATGAAATTTTTTCAAATAACCTTTCTTTTAATCAGTCTGTTTTGATATCTTGCTTGTCAGATGTATGACGTGGCTAATAAGTATGTGAAATCAAGCTATTTTTTTCTTCCAAGTGATCATCCCTTGTAATAAAAAATTACTTGTGAATAAATAGTTGTCTTTTCTTCATACGTTACGTTTATTCAAGCCACTATGCCACAACTAGAAGTCACTGCCTTTATTTACATAAACCGGTTTAGGACAGGTGAGAGAAAGTTACTGCCAGCGAATAACTAGTGGATATAGAGAATCTATGTAATGTTGAACCCTATACATTTGGTCTCCATGGCAGCACCTCCATCTACAATGCCGAGCTTTATGCCATACACCGAGCTATTCTGCATGTTCGCCGCAGTAGGTTGCGTGATTGCGTTGTCCTCAGCGCACTTCAGAGCCTTCGTGAGCTGTAGAACTTCCATCTTCTTGTACAGCGTACAAGCCCTCCACGTTCTACACGCCACTGGCGTCAGCGTGGTGTGTGCCTGGGTTCCTGTACACGAGGGCTTGCGTGGGAATGAACTGGCGGATTCGGCAGCTAAGGCGGCGACCACATAGCCCAGGGTAAGGATTCCCTTTTTAACCTCGCAAGTCTTTAGGTTCGTCATGCGGAGAGCAGTACTGTCGTGCTGGCGGGACGATTGGTCTGCTCTCCGTAGAAACAAACTTTGAACGATAAAGGCACTTCAGATTCCCTGGGCAACTTCCTCCCGTACCCCTCGCCGGGAGGAAGTCGTTCTTGCTCGGTTACGTATTGGCCACTGCTTTTTTTAGCCATCGTTATCTTTTGCAAAGGAGCCCTGGTACAGTCTGTCCGCTATGCGGCGATGCCCTCTCAGTCCGTCACGTTCTTCTATTATGTCCTAACCTGGCGCGTCTTCGCTGGTCTCTTCAGCTGCCTGCCAGCTTGAAAGAAGTACTGGCGGAAGACCAGCAAGCGGTGGCCAAGGTTTTTAGATTTTTATCCAATCTTGATTTTATCATATAACCATGAATATCTTTTTTTAACTTTTAACCTTTTATCATTTTTATACCTTGACTTACGTACGTATACGTATACTTTAGTCATGATTTTATCGGTAACGACAGTTTTTAGCCAAGTTTTAGTTGGTTTTAGAAGGCTTTGTCTTTTAGAGGCGCTGATGACCACGCTGTCGAGCGCCCTAAATCACAATCATCATCATCATCATCATCATCATCATCATCATCATCATCATCATCATCATCATCATCATCATCATCATCATCATCATCATCATCATCATCATCATCATCATCATCATCATCATCATCATCATCATCATCATCATCATCATCATCATCATCATCATCATCATCATCATCATCATCATCATCATCATCATCATCATCATCATCATCATCATCATCATCATCATCATCATCATCATCATCATCATCATCATCATCATCATCATCATCATCTATGTGATGTTATGTAACTATATGAGGGGTGAAATATGAGCTGCATCTTTCCTGGCGGCGTATATGTTCTAGGCTTCAGGAAGATGGGAGAGATGTACGCTCCCGAAACGTCGATGTCTCAACATCTGCTTACCTGGTTCGAAGCCCGAGAACGTCTAGAATATATCAGGGGTGGTAAGGAAGGCACTATAAGTGTGAATTTACCCTTCCTCTTGTCTTCACTTCTCTCTAGAAACATGTAGACAAAACAAACTAAACCGGTTATAGTCGTGTGGCGTCTTGATCTCTTAGTCCCGATTAAATATTCTTTGTTTTCTCATGTTGCAAATGGAATCCACCACTGAACTGACAAGTATTTTTTTTCTTCACGATCGTAAAGCACAGTGTTTTATATAACCTAACAATATTCAATACATTACGAACTTCTCTCTAGATGGTCATTTTATGCGGCTCATACTGAAGCCTTTAGGGAAGACAAAATTTCAAAGCAGTATGAACTCAATATGAACTCAGCTTCTTCGAACAGAATTTTGTATTTCTGTAACGAAACTTGCAACGGTTTTAAATGTTGCGAATGGGGTGTTTGAAAATGACGTTCTAGAAGCCCCGTGTTTTGGCAATCATTTGCAATGGTTTTAAATGTGGTTTTGCAAATGTGGATGGATGAGATGATGGTGTGATTCTCACCTTTGTGTCGATCTTGTAGTCTGGTCCTGGAGGTTCCTCAGAAGTACTGGAGCAAGAGATCGTACCTCTGGGCGTGGTCGCGGAGTAGAGGAAAAAGTATTACTATTTTTGGAGAATGAATTTTTCCTTTCTAAGGATGAAGATTTAATTCTTAGGAAACATTTCTAAATTCTGACACCAATTTTAAATACTGTAAATGCTGTCCTTTAACAAAGAGTGATTGATGTATCGATGAACGCACACGCTATTTATGCATCTTAAATGCACACACAAAGTTTTTTCTGCACAAACTCGGAGAGACACTAATATACGTCTTTCTCCTACGACTTTCTTAACCAGAAGGACGCTAATTCCTGCTCCTTCTCTTCACGTTGCTATCGTAACGAAATAACTCATCTTCCACTTGTCCACGTTACCACATTACGTCATCACAGTCTTACAACTATAATACAAATAGCGAAGGTATTACATAATATATCACACACATTGTATCATTTCGTGATCTACCTATTTTCACACTTTCATCTCCGTAACTTTCCATAATAATACCAAATGAATTTTTAAAGTTTAAAATATGAAATAGCCACCACAAACTCTAACTATAATCAGAGCTAATACACTGATATACAGGCAGTTTATTTATTTATTTATTTAATTTTGACAATCTGACTCAAAATATTTGAATTTACAATACTGCTGCTAGGTAAGATGACTAAGCAGAGGAAAAATGTTGAAAGGAATGTTGGAGCTGAGGAAAGAAATTAATATTTTCCTATATCTAAAGGGATTGCAGTTCTGGAACTTAAAGATCATATTTTTTATTTGTGATTTGCCTTTTCTAAGAGATTTAACTGTTCATCTCAACGAAGTAAGTCTTAGTTTAAAAGGTAACCAATATTTATACACTTAGCAGATTATGTGAATGCATTTATGGAGAAATTAAGCATGTGTTAAAGTCAAATAGAACACAACAAACCACACCATTTTCCATCTTTAAAATTGGCTACGAAAGATGTACTGCATAATAGTAAACAAAAATATATTACTATATTAGAGGAGTCATTAGAAGTATTATGAGGAAAATTTCTAGACGTGCAGTAGCATTTTGAATGAAGATCTTCAATGTGTTCTACGCTTAAAGTTCAGCAGGACATTGAAACACTAATATTTAAAAAGAAACCAGCAAGGATAGGAATTGTTTAAATTAAGGGAGTAGCATTATGACTACCCGACTGTATAACGTAAATATAAATGTACTTTTCGACAAATTGCGAGGTTAATTAATGAGAATGTAGTAAAGGAACAATTTAATTGTCCTTAGCAGCTTAAGGGAAACAACTAGCACTGCGTAACAACTATTGGATGACAAAACAAAACACAGCTAATTCTATAGAACTGCGTTTGTCCACTTAAGGTTTGGCTAGGGTCAGTAATGTGGTAACATGGTGGTTTCTTACACAATGCCAAGATGAGTTGTTTATGTAGCATTGTTGGGACGTCCATCACTCATATTCTGTTGTCATTCACCATCTTCATTCTTCTCTATCCAAACATTCCGTTCGAAAGTATGCATTTGATTACGTCCCTTATAAGGCGTTTCGTCCAAAACCCGAATCGCCGCCACTTTGGCACACGTCACCTATTTGGCAGATAGAAGGAGAAGGAAGGGGCATTTCGTACATCGGGTGCTCATCTTGCCGGCTCTGGCCTACTTGCTTCCCAGCCGTTTTCGTGCCAACATATCTCATGGTCTGCGATTCCCCGAAATGGTATTATGTCACACGACTGTCAAACGGGATTATGTGCTTCAAATGGGACGATGTTTGTCCTTGAGCACTGCTAGGTGAGCAACCAATTGGAATCCTGCGGTGTTGTCGTATTACATTCCCCCTAAGTGGCATGTGACAAGCGCCAACCTAATCAATCTCTATTAGATACTATTCACGCTGTCGACAAAATTTCAGATTTTGCCACAATTGATCTATGTGGAAGGACAGAGTGTAATGTATCTAACATAACCGTGAAAACCCCATAGTTTTAGCTCAAATAGTTTTGAAAGGGTACAGCCAGACTGAAAAATTCAATGCCATAGCCGGGATTTGAACCACGGATCTTCTGGTTTCCGTCCAGCCGCTCTAACCATTTGAGCTACTATGGCCAACGTGCCAACTTGACATTGAATTCTCCAACTGACTCGTGTTTATCCCGGTAAACCACTAGGAGTTCTCATAAACGCATGATACAACTACCTTAATGGTGACTTACAACATGTAATTAAAGGCACGGGGTTTATAGTTCGGACCACTATTAGGTACAATTAATGGAAATTAATTGTTCTTTCACACTAGCCGTAAACCGAGATAAATACGAGACAGTTGGAGAATTTAATGTCATGTTGGCATAATGCTGCTTTGAACATTCTAGAATCAAGAGATTACGAAACCATTCATAAACAAAGATATAATGTAACCAGACACGTTCTGCTAGACCGGTAGGAAGTCTATTGTTTCCTTTCGTTCGAATTTAACAAACACGTAGGCTTATTCAAAATAATTCTTTTATCACGTCATATAAAACGTTTACGCTTCAGTTTTGAGTAATTATAAATATACGTACACGCATAAATGCCAACCATAATGCTTTTCATCCCTGTGCTTACGTCGCGATGCAGTGTTATAATATAACAGTGCCTTATTTATTTATTTTTTGTATTAGGAAAACTATTTGATGGAAATTAATTGTTCTTTCACACTAGCCGTGTGTAGGACGCACTATGAAACGGTAGAGCCAGACTAAAAAATTCAATGCCATAGCCGGGATTTTAAACACGTATTGAGTTAATGTGGGCTCAAATTATGTTGCCAACAGAAATAATACTTTTCAACTGACCGAAGTTGAACGACTTATTCACGAAGAAATTGACAAGGAAGACAACAGGGCTGGGAAAACTGAGTGAGACATCAGATAAATCAGAAGAAGACGACTTCTGGAAGGAAATAGCACGTGACGGGATTTTGGAACCATTCATCATAAATTTGCAATACTCAGACGATGAAGACAATGACAATGACGAATTGTCTCTTAACGTAAGTGACATTCACAACTATATGGATGCACCACTAGCATTTTCGTTGGATTAGAAAAATAAATAATTCATAAACTATAATAATTTTTAAACTATACACTTAAAACATGTGCGTAATATACGCATATCCATGTTTTAATGGTGATTTCAATAACTGCATTATTATAAAAGTGTATGTTCAGTTTATGTTCGCTTACGTTTAGTCCCAAGAAGACTCGTAAGTGAAAGAGTGAGAAAGAGAGAGAGAGAGAGAAAGAGAGAGAGAGAGAAAGAGAGAGAGAAGGAAATATTAAAAGAGTGGGGCTAATGAGGTGGCGAGAACTCTTCACATTAGAAACACATAATAGTAATACGAGGGCTGTTAAATAAGGAATGATCATACTTTTTTACGGTCATACTTTTTCGTACTAAAATTCAATCTTATTATTTTATGTTATCTTTATGTGAAACAAACAAGCCGTAGTAGTTTCATTGTAGGTACTCTTAGTTCCTGCCTGTGAGAACCAGGCAAGTTCAGACATGTTCAGTATCGCCTTCCGCTGCAATGGAGGTAACATGCAGTTAAAGTTGATGTTAGAGAAAGATCCGCAGTTTCTTTCAAACGTAATCACCGCTGCTGAAACTTGGCTACATCATTTTGTTCCTAAGAGCAAACAACAAAGCTCAGTGTGCAAATCTCCTTCATCACCAACCCCCCAAAAAGCAAAAGTGATTGCTTCTGCTGGGAAAGTTATGGTCATCTCATTCTTTGATATTCGTGGAATTGTTTGTCAGCATGTTGTACCTGCACACACTTCAGTAACTGGACAATACTACAGGTATGTCCTGAAAATACTGCAAGTCCATATCAGGCGCAAAAGACCACATTTCCGTGAAGCAGGCTGGATGCTGCACCACGATAATACGCGGCCGAATATTGCCAGTGTTGTTGCTGAATATCTTGCAAAAGTCAACGTGAAGTGCATCCCTCACCCTTCCTATAGTCCGGATTTAGCCCCATATAACTTTTTTCTATTCCCTAACTTGAAGAAACGCCTTGTTGGAAGGCATTATCCATCATTAGATGCAGTGGTGAAGGCTGCGGAGGCGATTTTGAAGGATCTCTCAAAAATGGTCTCCAGCATGTCTTTGAAGACTGGCAGAAACACCGAGACAATTGCATCGCATTCAGGGGACACTATTTTGAGAAGGACCATCAAAATTTTGAGGTTGAGCAAATGTATGTTGTCAAAAAAAGATTGTGATAATTCGTTATTGAACAGCCCTTGTATTTTGGCTAACCTTAGAGGTCCAAATACTGCCGCTCTTCTGCCTGGGCGGCAAGTGAACGAAGGATCACCCTGCTCTAGAACGAATGCAGATATTTACGAACTGTGTGTAGTAATAATGTGAATCGATCTGTGTCTGGAAACATCACAAATAAGCTCATAGAGTAAATAAAATAAAAGCAGTGGTATGTACATATCTAACTAGCTATGCTTTAAACATTAACAATCTATTTTCTGGTAGTGATTCAGTATTAATATTCTAGTTCATGGTATAATGGTTTTTAGTTACATTATTGTTCGTTTATAGATTCAAGAGAATATATGAAATTGCATGCTGGAGTAGTGGAAATTATGTAATTGTGAGCTGCTGTTTGCTCTCAGTTTTAAACTTACAGGTTCATATATAGCTAATGCAAAGCTATTTCAAGTCTGTATCATAACCTGGGGCTGATATCAGATTAACTTATCTGCACGTTATAGTTCTATTTTGTAAGATGTTTTATAATTTAAAATATAAAATTTTGATTTAATAATTTACCGTTAAGTAATCATAGTAAATATCAAGCGAATACTGCTTAAGTTACAGAAACTTAGAGGGATCAAACTTTAATTTTAAGTGTGTTGGGCAATCTAGTACAACAATTCTTTGTATTGTTAGCCTTAATTAAAAGTATCAGTTACCTTAACCGGTGTTTATCCTCACATATATTCACGGATACCTGGAGCAGCTGGTAGCACATTCATTGAAGGTCGGGATACCAGAAGAGTATTAATGGTAGGTGGTCATCGATTGAGTGAATTCCTTGTGGTGGGTAACGGAAGGAGATGGATCTGCAACGATCTTATTCCCAGGACACAGTGCGGTTGTGTTTTGGTCGAGGGTGGCAAAATGGCTCTGCAGCTTGCGATTTGAAACTTCTCGGCTCAGTCACAGGGTGGCCGTTCGAGTATCCAATGCTTGGTCGAACTTTTTAATATTTTCCACTGAAGGTCACCTCTGAGTCACCTCCGGCGATTTGGAGTGCAACCCAGTGGTCAACCAGTAACTGCTAGCAAACTCAGCGCGTCTGTGCCACTTACATCATCCATTCCTCCCTGAGGATATATATGCAAAAGAGGGCGTGCCCTCTGTTATCCAGTCTACCTCTACCTTGGTGGGTAGGTTTAGTTCATGTGACTTCAGCTTTTCAGGGGCTCTCACTGCAGGAAGATATCTTTCTGGGGTATTTTTCAGGGTTTAGTTTAATACCGTCCCTGTTAGGCGTAACATTAGCATAACCGCGGAAGCCATATTAAATGCATAATTAAGGGCGGATAGATACCACACTTTGAATTAAGTAAATTATAACAAATATAAGGGACAATGACCTAAAATACCGGTGCAGAAACCGAACAGGCAATCTCAATACATATATTATGTTGCAAACAACCTATAAAGAGAGCCGGGAAAATGAACACTTACCCTCACAGGAATGTTCCTTGTGCTGAGCCGACAAAGGGGCATTATTCGAGTATCACCCAAGGCTAGACCCAAGCGACAACTGGTCGCCCGCCTTAGCTTTGGTTTGCACATGGTACGTGATGTAGGGAATAGACACCGAGATTTAAGCTACGCTTTTGCAAGCGTGATTCCGCACTAATTAGAATGTGGGTAAGAGACATGCCTCAGAAACTCAAAATTGCGATAAAATTTAAGAGTAGGTATGAAACATAACCTATAAGGGACGAGTAACGGGCCACATGACCTGTAAAGTGTCCAAAATTCGGCGACAGGAAGGGTGAATTTTTGTAATGGCGACGTTAGATATTTGCTAGGAAAAACACTCTGTTTTGGCGAGTGAAAGGCGCAACACGCACTGAAAGATCATCAAAGTCCGTGTTCGCGAATTGACGGAGCAACACACATTATGTGTTTATCGAACACTCTGTGTTAGCGAGTGAGAGAAACTGCAAGCATTATAAGATCAAGATTTTACCAAACTCTGTTGTTGTATAATCCTCCCGGGCCTCATACTATAAGAAAAAATTGTTTTATTTATTTCACAGAAACGACAACGCGTACACGGCTACATACACCACTCGGCGCGTCCTAGTTCACTCGCGGCTGTGATTCAAACTAGCCGTCATGTCACGCGCACAGCAACGGGCAAATCCTAAATCTCGCGGCACATCAACACAACAGTGACGAGTGTAGAGGGCGACTTGCATAAATAAACTTGACATTCAACATTCATACCCATACACTGTGGGGACGCACCCATTCCCTGAAACTCAAAAGAGAGAATCCATGCAGATCTACCCTGCGAAAAACCCCGACCAGTTGTAAATCTCCCATCCGTAGCCCTCACCCGTTACATATCCTATCATATGAGGGACGGGAGGGCTCAACGAGGTACTTAAAGGGCAAGTACCGCCTCAAGTTCCAGTGAATTGTCCTGTATGTTTTACTTCTTAAACGTTTATGGTAACACGTGTCGCCTATATTTATTTAATAGATGTACATTACTGCACATTGCAATAGGTGAGTGTTACTACATTTTATTCGAATCTCTGCATCGAAGATCTTCTGTTGTGATTAATATGAACTATACGCAAAAAATGGGGTTTATACGAATATTTAAGGAGAATAACATGAGAAATCGTGTGACTATTATACAACACACTTTTTAAGTTGACTTCCATACGGCAGAAGCAACTTGTTCATCTTTTAATTCCCTACTTTTGCTCCGGTTCGTGTTTTCCGAAGTTGTATAAACGAGCGCAAAAGTGTAAGTGAAGCGTGAAAAAATAATTACCAAGTGAGAAGAGCTACAATTATTTTGCGCTGCCTTATAATGAGGCCTATATATACATCGAAGAGAGAAACGAGAATCTAGGCATAAAATTCGCCCCATTTTCTAACTGCACCAGGATCTGTGTGCTTCTCATTCCAATGGTAGTATACTACATAAATGTTTTTTTTTTACTAATATGCCCCAAGTGAAGGCGAAAATAACTGTAGTAACTGCAATTTTATAATCACAAGTTTACTAACATAAGGGGTATGATTGTATTACACACGCGTTTGGTGTTGACTCTAGCTATTCACCAAAGAAGCACAGCCCATAACTACAAAGTCAGCATTTCTATATTGCAGATCTCCGTGGTAAGGATAAAGAATGGGCACCTTCTTAATTTGGTGGAATTTGAACAATGGCAGAACCAGCGAACAATTAGTAAGTTCATGGGAAAATATTTTATTCCTGTTAGAAATATATTTGGATGTTGGCTGACCACAGGTACTGGCAAACAATCGGTAGTAATTTCTACCATAAGTGCGCGAAGAAAGTCAAATTTTTTCTGTTGATCAGAAGCAATTTATCGATATTTTTTGTTTTAATTTCTGCTGTATATTCCTGGCCTCATATAGAGATGACACCACTGGGCAATTTTGACGGATAGCATCATATTATTTAACTCTACACTAGCTCGTATCAATAGTTACAGATCAATAGCCCGTTTAGTTTTGGAATGACAGCATTTTAAACAAGTGTAGAGGTTACATGAAAATGGAGGATTAGGAAAAACGAACAATGATTAAATACTCCCATTTGAAAGGCTTAACGCCTAAAGAAATCAAGGAGGAAATAGACAATACATTGAAGGACTCTGCTCCTTCATATAAAACGATTGAAAGTTGGGTTGCAGAGTTTAAAAAGGGACGTACAAGTGCTATTGTTGAGCCTCGCTCAGGATGCCCTGTGGAAGTCACAACTGCAGAGATAATTGAAAAATTTCATAGCTTAGGTAGTACTGGAAGGCCACAAATAAAATTTTTTGAGAGGCTGTAAACATAGCAAAAGATCCTGCAGGTAATATTTTAAGTAATGTTTCGTGCTTTCACAAGGTCTGTACAAGATGGATGCCGCGTTGCTGACGTCTGATCAAAGTTACTCAGAAAAACTGTTTCTGTTAAAATTTGAAGATATACGATAAAACGCCCACTGAATTTTTGAGACGGCTTATTACCATGGATGAAACTTGGATACATCACTACACTCCAGAAAGTAGATCATAGTCAAAACAGTAGATTGCGCCAGGTGAACCAACTCCAGAAAATGGCAAAGTCAATTTTGTCAGCTAATAAGTTTAAGGAGGGAGTTTCCTGGGATCCGGAGGTAATTATTTTTAGTGATTACTTGGAAAAGAGAAAAGGTGTTACTGGTGACTGCTACGGAAGCTTACTGAAACGTGTGAGTGACGAGGTGAATAGAAAAGGACCTCTCACGACGATGCTCCAGCACGTCGTTCAGTCATTGAAACGGGAAAAATGTGTGAATTAAAGATCGAATTTCTTGAACAGCCCTCCTATTTGCCAGATCTAGCACCCAAGGACTACCATCTGTTCCCGAACCTCAAACAATTTCTTGGAGGACGAAGATTTCACAGCCACGAGGGGGTCACTGATGCGGTAAACAGCTGTTTTGAGGACCATGAGAAATCACACTAAAGAGATGGTTTAATTACATTGGAATACCAATATGACCAATGTAGCCTTTCTGAAGATTATGTTGAGAAATAAAGAAAACAATTTCTTCTTGTAGTACGAGGCCCGGGACTTTTATTAGCCGACCCTCGTAGGTAATAAGTAATGGAAATGTAGCATTCCAACCAACATTATTTTTCCGAATTTCAGCAGGAATACCTGCCTTCTTGAAATATAAAGAATTTCTACAAAATAGTCCAAAGGTCTGTAGAGACGATATGCGTTTTCTGTGGGGGGGGGGGGGTTGCATTTACTTGTAACTCTTAAGGAATGACGGATTCTGGCTTTGTTCCTAGCTCAGAGTTGCAGGAGTCTTTGGTATCAGAAGAGGTACACAACAGACTCATTTGTTTTTCTCTCTCTTTATTCCTATTTGCCTTCCCTTTGTGTATTGAACTTCACACACATGCCATTCGACACACACCGTTGCTATGCTTGACTTTACATTACGCACATCTCATCACCTACATTCAACGTTAACTTCTTACACCACAGGTGGAAAATCTGCTAGCTTTCAGTGCAAGTAACGGAACAACTTCCTCAGTTTCACCCTTTAGCTTGGCCATAAGGGTTATTGACCTTCTTTTGTGTATCCAAAGAAAGACATTTACAGTTTCTCGGGGGTTGTAGAAAAGTTTAGTGTTGGAGTAGAATCAAGGCAGTCTGGCGAAGTCTAGGGCAGGGAGAAGTGTTACTGACCTCCACAGGAGAGATAGTCTCCGATGCCTGAGACGCAGGGGGGTTTGGCAAAAGTTCCCACATCCTCCTTGGACAGGTTTATGACACCCCATGTCAGTACAGTTACAGACCATTAAAAAACATTCTGATGGCTTTTGCTTTTGTGAATGCATCTTCTCGGTTTTAGTGTATAAAGTGAATGCTGCGCATGTTTTTTAACGGTCTGATCCTTGTGTAGCAGGCGTTCCCTCTCACACACATTCGCTGCCCTTGTGCCACTGCGTAAGGCAGCACATACCTTCCAGGGACCTTCTTTGCGTTGCTGGACTGTATCCTGTAGCAGCATCAAGCACCGTTAAGAAAATTGCATCCAGTGAAGCTCGGTGCATCCGATGACATCTAGAGAACTCTCAGATTAAGATAAATATTATAAAGCTTTGAGCAAATATGTTCACATTCCGCGAGAGGCGCGTAAATTACTTAGAACCTGTCGACTTCCGGATAACTCGACGCCGACACAAAAGTATAGAAGACTTACTTTCTTGTTCAAGAACCCTGGGAAAGACCCAAAGTCCCTCTCCAACCACATCACCTACTCCTCGCAATTCGCGGTGACACATTCTCGTCCAGGCAGACCTTGAGATAATAGTTCCTCTTCAGCCACAATATCCACGAGTACGTCGAAGGCAATGGATCGTCGTTTCGAAGCCCGACGGAGTGACAAGCGACAAGCCTAAGAAGTAAAAAGGTAAATGATAGAGTGAGACACTTAGTTGATTGCGGCGTCCATACAGATTTGTTGAGGTTAATACCTCCAGGAGGAAGAAATGATGCTGCATGGTCGCAGGAAGACACAGACGTGCTGAAGTCCCTAACCACTCTAGAGAGTCCTTTATGTCGGCGCCAGACCTGTTGCGCAGCCACCAACATTCCAGGTCCAGGGTCGACAAGGCGTTCCCCACTTGAGGACATAAATCACACAACTCAACTCAGTGCCAGAAAGGGTTTTACAGTGCACAAGATGCATGACATCTGTGTGCCACCGCCGTACATGAAGAGTCTAAAGGAACTCCAAAAAATTATGAAAAGGAATCATGGTATGAAAGTAAGCACTCAGCATTCTCCTAAATGACATAGTGAAACCATGAAAAAGTCAAATCAAATTGCTCTGACGACGGAGATCAAGCCCGTGACCTGCTGAATGTGAGTCACGGCGTCACTTTGCTCGGTAGAAAGGGGAGAATTCGACATTTCTAAATCGAGTTTTTTTCCTGAATATCCATGATCGTTTCACGAGCCTTGGTTATTCTTTTAATACCTATGTTTTAGACAGGCATAGAGTGCCGGTGTTCTTGCAATCGCCCCTCGAAGTCTTAAAGCTAAGATTTAATTACCGAGATTATGAACTCTAGAAAACTAAGCACTGGCCGTGGCGAAAGTGATAAGAAGGGTTGTAGATAGCGAACGGATAAGAAGTGAGGAAGCTTGTAATGAACTGTCACGGTTTGAACAGTAGTTTGGGTACCCGCTGGCAGATTGCGCTGCAGCATGTCAGGGCACGTCACGTCCGCGTCAGGAACAACTCAAGTGTATGCGATGTTTACTGGTGCTTTGAGGAGATAACCACAACTCTACTCTTCATCCTTTCAGCGTAAAGGAAAATATAGTCCGGTCTATCGGCAGCCGCGGTTGCAGAAAATTGGATTACTTATAAACTCCGTGTCTAGAATATTCCTTCAACGCTACTTGTGCATCCTATTTCTGGAACAACAGGACTTTGCTTATCAGAGTGCAAAGAGGTCTGTTAATGTTCAGCAGTACTAATTCCAAACATGTTTACAGAGAAGGTTTGTACCTGCATTAGTTATTTGTTCCTTATCTACCAGCCTGTAACCCAATTTAAAGTTTCAATGTGAATGTCGCCAAAAACAAAGTGTTCTACTGACAAAGGACCATTATCGCTTTGAGGTCATAGAGTAAGCTATTTTTTTAACAAAAATTAAATAAAAATAAAAGGACCTGGGTTTTCTGCTATAGGCATGTCCGTAAGTAGAAGTATTGCATTTCACTTAAACATTTGATACCTAGGAAGCCTAAAACGCCTCCTCTCTCTCTCTCTCTCTCTCTCTCTCTCTCTCTCTCTCTCTCTCTCTCTCTCTCTCTCTCTCTCTCTCTCTCTTGTGTGTGCGTGTGTGTGTTAGAATGAAAGCATTAAATCAGAAAACAAAAGTGGGAGTACATCATGGAATACACCGTAAAAAAATACACAGAAGTCCTACTGAACACAAAATGGATCTTTTATCAAGATTCATATTTATGCTGCAGTAAGATTTAGTGTATTTCTTACTGTTTTTATGTTAGAAAATGAGAAATCATCATGATTACGAAAATTTCTTCTTTCTCATCAACTGCCCTAGTTGTACCACTATCGCAGTGTTAGGGGATTCTTCTTCCTCCATCCCTTAAGGTCAGGCCTGAGGAACCGAAGATTTTGAAGCGATAGAGAATGTAACCGCAGTATCAGGCAGCGATTAGGAGGCGGTGAATTAATCGAAATCAGCTAATTAAAAAAATATAAATGAATAAAAAATGCTTTGCTAAACTGATATAAAAATATTGTTATAATAATATGAAATTAGAATGGATAGAGTAATGACTAAAATAGCGGTTGACTTAAAGAATAAGATGGGAAGAATATAATTTAATATAAAATATGTGACTTTGTGGGTTCGTGAAATTAAAAGTCCAATTGCACAACTCAAAAATGTTCTTTATTTCCACCGAATTACAGTCGGAACACTTGCCGATTACACAGAATTGCGTAATGCACACAATTACAATTCACCAGTTCGTCTGTCACAGGTCCACTGCACGCTCACAGTTACGTACAACTCCTCTGATGCACGTTCAGTCTTCCGGTCAGTTAAATCACTCGGCGCTCCTCACGCTCCTCGCCAAGAAGTGAACTGACTCGCCAACTGCAGCGCCTTTTTATAGGAATATCGTTGTTTCTGGAACTCTCGGGTTTCAGTGAATCACCCCGAAGGTTCTAGACGGCAGGGGGAGGGGAAAGAGACGGTACAGTGATGTCTTTCCAGGCACCCCTCGTTACTGCTACAAGATAAATGGGTACGCGTGGGCGAATGCATCCCGAGTGCTACTGCTGGCCGGTTCTATCGGAGGTTCCAACGTTCAGGTGACAATATATACTAGCATCTAGGCAAGAAAGAGAAAGTATTTTTTCTGTACACGTCGGAGAGACAGGAAGGGAGGACCGTTATCTTCTTTCTGCTAGTAAAAGTCTGGGAACTGTAGTATCTTACAGCCAGGAATGTGTTGGGACAAAAAAGGCTTTCAAAATGCAGCTAAGCATGAACGCTAAAAAGAGTCACTTCGCTGATTTGATAACGATGTATACCGTTCCAAACAACTCAGGGGAGGCTGAACGTCAGTGAGTAAAATAAGTTTTGCAATCCAATGCGAAAATTCGAAATAAATGAGAAACCAATACTAATGTAAGATTTGAGAAGGGTGAGCTAGTTTGGTCATGTGATAAAGCTAGAGAGTGGGTCAGAATAAGGTTAAAACTGAATCGTGAAGTAAGAAAAACTTACTTAAAAGGTGATACTACGACAGGAAGGACGTGTTCATGAGCATTAAGAAGAGAAGCGAAAATTTATAAGTCTGAAATGTAGGGAAGTTATGAATAGCGCAACCACCGTAAGTGGAAGCAGCATTAGAAGTTTATTAGAGCAAAGTAGTCAGAAATAGAAACCGCGCGGAAGTAAATTTAAACAAGTAATCCAGCGTTTCAAGTAAAATTGAATTTATGTTAGGAATTTTAATAACAGGTGGTCACCGATCCAAGTCGATAAGCAAACTTAGTAGGAATTAAACCAAATAATTCTGCAACAAACGAAGTGTTATTAATACGACTGAGTAGCCAACAACCACCAAAATCCATTTCCTACAACAATTCACCTGAGGATAAGAGAACTCATAGCTCCAATTAGAACCCAATCAATTTCACACTGGCATGTGGGTTTACCGCAAGAACCAGGATAGGTAATCAGCCCAATGCCTGGTGTGATGCTTAAGGAAATGGATGATATATATGAGCGCGAAATTAAGGATAGGGAAGATGATGATGGAGCAATTGGTGGAATGCTGACGGGGGAAACCGGAGGTCACGGAGAAAACCCGCTCCAGCGCCATGTTGTCCGCCAAAAATCTCATTTTGCCGTCGATTGGGATCGAAGCCTTGGTGAGAGAGAAGCGGATTAACGATTCAGCCGTGGCGCGGACCATGATGAAAATGCCAAAGAAAAAGTAAAGGAATAAGTTTTCATCTTCAGATCAATACCAAATACATAACAATATAATTAAACTGGCTGAATTACTTAATTCCTGAAAATACTTAAAACTCTTAGTGCTGGTTTTGATAAAATACAATTTTGATATATACATTTTATTTCTGGTGAGGGAATTTCATTAAAATCAGTGTTGCACCCGTAAAATATATTGCACTTAATTAAAAATGTCGGTATTACTGCGGCCCTTCGTTTATGGAGGTTGCTGTCCACAGATTCAGGGAGGAAATGATTTTTTTCCTTGTTGGTAATTTACGTCCTCCAATGTTAAGTCATATCGGACGATGAACGGGATGGGTGAAATGATGCTCAAATGAGCCCAGGATCCATAGAGCTTAGAGTTACCTGACATTCGTCTTTCAGTATAAGGGAAAACCCCGGAAGAAAACTTATCCAGATAACTCATCCTGACAGAGATTCGAACTCGGGACCACTTGAACGTGAGGCAGACATCCTACCATCACGCTACCGAGGCGGACAAGTATAGTGTTTAACGCCCACTTTTACCACATGTGGCACCGCAGGCGTTGACACGGGTGATACATGAGATGAAGGTGGAACACCAGTGGAATGTGATGGCGGGAGAAAGCGGAGATCCTGGAGAAAGCCCGTCCCAATACCGTGTTGTTCACCACAAATCTGACTTTGCGGTCTGCTGGGATCGAACCTGGGCCCCCTTGTTGAAAGTTGAACGGTTTAATCTCTCAGCCACAGTGCGGTGTATACATTGCAAAATCACAAGCATATTTATATATTTTTGTTTGTGTACGAACTTCTGAACAAATATTGATATTGAATTTTTATGAATGATTAATAAAGGGATTAGCTCCATATAAAGCTAAATTAATTGGTGTTGACAGTTCTCATTCCACCCACCCACGCTGTGAGATAAATATCACATATAACTTTAGCAGCAGGCAACAACACATTCATCGAGAACCAGATATTGGGCTCAACAAAATTTTTCGTATCAGGGAGATGTCAAAAGTCTGAATCACAAAATGCAAAAATTGTACATCTGCTCTGTTTCCTTACTGAGAAATGTAGACATCAATTTGGTAAACACTGAATGGGGTTTGTTCCAAAAATTGCGGAACTTGGTCCTCAACATATTTCTACGCTAACCTTTTACTTATTGTATATGATCTATTATACCGAAATTAGGGATTCAATAAATAAATAATCGTAATAGATTTCATAGGAACATTTGGTATAGTTGTTAAATGTGAACAGGATGTTAGTTTAGCAATTTACCAAGAGGTAGCCGACTCCTAGGGGGGTCCATATGGTCGACACTTGAAAATAGGCTGGGACGCTTCTTAGTAGCTGCTGACCGAAACAAATGTAACAAAAGGACCACTTGTGTAGGGGAATTCTGTTGTGAATAACACATTTTGTTGAGAGGAATCGGAGACACTGATGGACGGTTCGTCTACGAAAAATGTCGTGGCTGGAGGAGGCATATTTTCTTGCAATGCATAAGAAATCACGATTTATCGTGTATTATACGTTTCCCATATGTAACTGTTCAATAAAAAATGATCACATTTTCTTGACAACAAATTATCCTCATAATTTTGATGGTCCTTTTTAAAATAGTCTCCCATGAATGCGATGCACTTATTCCAGCGTTTCTGCCAGTCTTCAAAGACATGCTGGAAATCATTTTTTGAGGGATCCTTCAAAATCGCCCCAGCAAGCTTCACCACTGCTTCTGATGTTGGATACGCCTCCCACGAAGGCGTTTCTTCAAGTTAGGGAATAGAAAAATGTCACAAAGGGCTAAATCCCGACGATAAGGAGGGTGAAGAATGCACTTCACGTTGATTTTTGCGATATATTCAACAACAACATTGGCAATATGCGGCCGCCCATTATCGTGGTGCAGCATCCAGTCTGCTTCACGGAAATGTGGTCTTTTTTGCGCCTAATATGGGCTTGCAATGTTTTCAGCACATTCCAGTAGCATTTTCCAGTTACTGATGTGTGTGCAGGTACAACATGCTGACAAACCATTCCATGAATATCAAAGAATGAAATGACCATAACTTTCCCAGCAGAAGCAACCACTTTTGATTTTTTAAGGGTTGGTGATGAAGGAGATTTCCACACTGAGCTTTGCTGTTTGCTCTCGGGATCAAAATGATGTAGCCAAGTTTCATCAGCGGTGATTATGTTTGAAAGAAACTCCGAATCTTCCTCTAATAGCAACTTTAACTGCATGCAGACGTGCATGCGAATGTCCTTTTGTTCAGGAATCAACAGTCTTGAACCCATCGCGCACAAACACTTCTCAGGTGTAATGTTTCTGTCACCAACGTGTGGGTGGCACCCATTGAAATGTTCAGTATTTCAGAAAGTGATATTAAGGTAATTCGTCGATCCTCTCTCACAATGGCAGCAGCAGTGTTGATGTTTTTTTCCGTAGGAGCAGTAACTAGAGCCCCGGGTTCACCTTTTTTTGAAATTGACTGTCTCCCCTCCTTAAACATTTTAAACCATCTTCGAGCTGTGCTGTAAGAAAGAACAGACTCTTCATAGGCCTCCTGTAATATTGTATAAGCCATAACTGAAGATTTATTGAGACGAAAGCAGAATTTCAAATCCACATATTGTCCCTTGCGTATTCCCTCCATTGCAGCGGTAGGCGATACTGAACATATCTGAACTTTCCTGCTTCTCGCAGGCGGGAACCAGGAGGACCAACAATGAAACTACTACGACGTGTTTGTTTCATATTAAACTAACAATATGTAGTAACATTGAATTTTAGTGCGAAAAATTATGACCGTGAAAAAAATATGATCATTCTTTATTGAACAGCTCACGTAGATTGGGGTACGTTGGTCAGCAACTTCGCGATTTAGGTGATTATAAAAATAAGCAGTCATTAAACAAATCTTAAACTTGGATTCCAGTGTCATCCTTACTCTATGTACCACGCACACCCTAGGATAACACTCTTGTTCTAGACTGAAGCTAGACGACACACTGCTTCAAATTTGCATAGCATTACCGGAAAAGTGGTGACAGCTCCTTCGAAATACTCCTCTCCAAAATTGACACACCGCTCCCAAAGGCGTTTCCCCTTCCGAAAGAAGTCTTGTTACACCAAATTCTACATTGCGCGAATTTCTTTTATCTCGTTTATTGTTGCAAATCTTCATCCTTTCAACGTGGTTATTAGCTTTGGAAATTTAAAATAAAAGTCCGCAGGGTTCTTGTTTGGAGAGTACGGAAGATGAGGCAGCACAGTGATATCGATTTTTGTGTTACCACCAAAGTGACGAATGTGCGGGTGTGTTATCATGATGCAAGAACCATGAATTGTCCCGCTACATTTCAGGCTGTTTCCTTCATGACATGATCCAAATTAGAACTGTTTCATTCTTCTACAATCTCTCGGACAGTCAGTCTTCCATTGGCACGCACAATTTCGTTGACATGAGCGTCGTCGGTAGACGTCATAGGATGTCCTGAACGAGGGTCATCTTTAACTTCTACCCGGCCATTTTTAAACTCCGTGAACCATTCGTGACACCGAGTTCGGCTTAAGCACTCGTCACCATAGACTTCCTGTATCATTTGGTGTGTCTCAGTATGGGTTTTCCTGTGTTTCACACAAAATTTAAATGCAGAGGCATTGCTTCTCTAATTCTGTCATCTCGAAATTCGAAAACTGTGTGACACAACCTTCTACTCAGTACAGCACTGAATGACAACTAACAGACATACAACAATGAAACTTTCGGCATTTATACATCAAACACAGGCGCGTGCAGAGAAGCCAACCGTATTACGCTCCAACACTCCATTGGCGCGAAATTACGAATGTTCCCGAACTTTTTGAACAGACCTCGTGTGTATAATTTGATTTCGACATTTACATTGGTTTACATAAATGTTTTCTTCATGGTGTACTCAAAAACTGGGTCTTTTCCTCAGCTACTGGCCTACACGTATCTTATTTTATAAGCTGTGTTCATTTCTCGTAGTTATTTAATTTCTTAAAGTTTATTTGTATTTAATCTGTCAATGTTTGGTACAATTGAGAAAATGCAGGAAGTGTTCGTGTTCGTGACACAGTAGATCTCTCCCTTATTATTTCACTTAAATTCTTTTAAAATTGAGTAGAAATATGATTTTGCATTGTCAGAATGAAAGAATTCCGAAAATATTCCAACTGTTCTTATTCTTTGCTCCTGTGGAGACATAATCTTTTTACTCAAGGTTTTTCTTTCCATATCCACTGCATAGCAGGCAGGAGAACGGCTGGAGCGTGAAAACTCATAGATGAAGACGTGATGGCTGTGAACTACTGAAGAAAGAATAACTATAATGAAGAGTGTCGAGATAAAACAGAAAAACGAATTTAAGTGGAATGGTTTCACAACGAAGCGGGAGAACAAAGTAACGAACTAGAGAGAGTAAAATATTAAAGATGGTGGCAAAGAATGGTGGAAAGAAGGTTGATTTGGAGCGTAAGAAATTTCATTTAGATGATTACGGTATATTCCAGGCCAGTGCAGTTGTGTGATTGCCTTCGTCCACGGGCTGTGACCTTAATGCTCTGCTGGATTCTTCCTTCTTCCAAGATGCCTATCGCAATAAGAGGAAAAATTGTGCGAACTTTAAAATAACCTGCGACCAAGTTATCCGTCCCTGCACAATCTGTATGTGTGCTATACCTAAGTTGGCTAAAAGTTGCTAGCACAGCTTAGCAGGTAAAGGAACTGTTGTATTCCACCCACAATCGCCAAAGAAGTACATATTTTGAATTTCCCAAATTAAAAAAAGGCTTTATTGTGTGCAAGTATGCAAGCGCGCATGGGAAATGCAAAAAAATTAATGAACGGATTTTGATAAGAGGGTTGATCAACACAGACTGAACTGATTTTTTACACAGATGTTTTATTACTCCATTTTAATGTTTACATGATATTTTATAAAGTCAGTGCACTTTTTATAGCGTCTCTGCCAGTCCTTGTACACATGCTGCAGGCGATTCTTTTTCAGGTTCTCACTTTTCTTGAGTACTGCTTCAGAGTTCTCAAATCGAATGCCCCTAAACTGTGCCTTTAGTGATGGAAATAAAAAAAACTCACAGAGTGCAAAATCGGGGCTACGAGCTGGATGCTGTGCACAGGTAATGTTGAATCGAGCCAAAAATTGCGTGACCTTTTATAGCGACGCGAGGCCCTGCATTGCCATAATGAAGTCCGAGAAAGCTCTGGTCATTTCTTTGCAATGTTCTTTCTCAATGTAGCCAATATTGATTGTAGTATGCTGCTGTAACAGTGGTGTGATGGGGAACTGCATGCTGCATCACCGTCAAAAAATGTGATCATCAATTTCTCTACACATGGAACCATTTTTACCTTTTTTGTGTTGGAGAACCTGGAGATTTACACAGTGTGCTGGATTGTTTTCCTTCAGAATCACAATGAAGTAGCTTGTCTCATCGCCAGTGATAATTTATTTCAAAAACGCATTCTCTCCATCAGCAAAGAGACGTGTCACTCCATTGTCTAGTAAGCGAAATGCATGTAGCGTCTACAAAACAAAGCATTACTACCAACCTACCAATGCGAGAGTGTTGTCACCTACGGACATTATACACAAAAACATGCTATTGTCACCTTATTATCGGAAGGCACGGCCAGCTAGCAGCAGGGTGGACGACAGGTGGGATTGAGCCCACGTCTACCCATTTATCTTGTAGCGCTAATGAGGGGATGCTTGGAAAACATCACTGGTCATCTCTTTCTTCTGCCTCTTGCGTCTGGAATAGTCGGGACGATTCACTGAACCGCGAGACTTCCAGAAACAGCGATCTTCCCTATATAAGGCCTGCAGTGGGCGAGTCAGTTCAGTTCTTGGCGAGCAGCTGGAGGAGCACCGTGCTAGTGAACGGACGGGAAGACTGTGTACGTGCATCAGAGGAGTTGTACGTAATTGTGAGTGTAGAGTGGACCTGTGACAGACGAACTGGCAAATTGTAATTGTGTGCGCTATGTGTTTCTGTGTAATCGGCAAGTGTTCCAACTGTAATTCGGTGGAAATAAAGAACATTTGAGTTTGAGCAATTGGACTTTTAATTTCGCGAACCCACAAAGTCAGACTATTTTAAAACATTTCTGTTACGGATAAGAAACTACCACGGAAGCAATAGGAAACAAATCAGTGTCTTTGTTGATCAGCCTTCGTAGTTCTTTCTCAGTTAAAATACACTTATTGTAGGCTACATAGCTAACGTGCAGTTAAGTAGCTTCAACTGTTGAGTAACTAAAACACCAAAACGGTATTTAAAGGCCTGGATCTCACAATACAATAGACAATACACCCATAAAACATTAGAGGAAGCATGTAAAAATAAATAAAAAATACAAGACACCTAAACGATTTTGAAATTGTTGTATCTGAAATAAAAACCATAATGAAGAATGGAAATAATTAAAGGATGCAGCTATAAAGGATGCCTCAGCAACAGAAAATATAAGGGACAAGAGAAAATTTAGTTAGGTTTTTGTAATGATAATACAGCAAATCTTACTGCAGAAAAAAGGATACCTACCTAAAATAATTGAATATGAAAATATTTTAATTAATTATACATAAACAGAATGCCTTATTTAGCTAAAGAAGTTTACAAATTCAAAACCGAATCTTGTACAAATATATTGACGTAGAGCACTAATTTGTAGGTTAGATAAGACAACGTCCACACGACATTAAAACAGATTTATAACAACAATATAAGGATAATATGAAATTGAACTTCTTATATCATGGAAAGTATAAAAAGTATATTCAATATATATCAAATGGGAGACTACTAAAATTGTGAAAATTATATGGAAGTGTTTTGAATTCCTGTTACAAAATCTAAGCATCCATGTCAAAAGCTCATATTTTCGTAATAATAAAAGAGTATTATTCTAAAAGTTCAAAATGATTTCAGGACTGGAAGTTCGTGTTCATATTGTGCATTTAAGTTTAAGCAATTAATTAAGAAACATGGGGGTATAATGTACCAACTTTCATAGTACTTAATGATTTTGAAAACGCCATTGACAAAAGTAACTGAGGATTATAGTGAAAGAGAAAGGTGCACTTCTGTATTTGGTAACTGTAAAGTATGTAAGTATACCGGAACCGTCCTTTGCTTATATGATGATGTAAACAAAGTTGGAAAATATGCTACTTCGCCGGCGACTGTGATTGAAGGGAATAGTCGCACCATTTTATCAACCACGTGTTGATCATGTGCGCTATCAATGAACTTGAAAAGCTTTGTTTTGCCGTTTTCGATGTTTTGTGTAGCTTATGCGGTAGCGTTCTAAGATTAAATGCAAAGGTGTGTCTACTGTGCAATGTACTTTTCCTTTTGTACGCTAAAACGTGACTCAATACTTAAAGTTACTCAAATATTTGATTTCATCACATAACCTCAATTCATTTATAGATACATTAAAAATTAAGGCATGGGTCTTTCTGCGGAACAATAGAGCTAAATAACTGCGTGTAGCCACTTTGGCAATGACTTGAAAGCTCTACTGGCATGAAACAGAAAACAAATTACGCACTTATTTGGAATCTGACTTTCATTTGATAATTCTTTCGCCATAATGATGTGAATTTTGTGGGTTCGTATAACTAAAAGTCCAATTTGCAGAAATTAAAAATCCTTCTTTATTTGCATAGGAATACACTGTTCAATCCTCACGTAACAACGTTACGACACATGCACCAGTCTACCAAGGTCGATAACAATAACAAATAACACTCTTGTTACACAACTCACTGTTTTACAACTTGCAACTCAACTCTTGGCCAGACGTCGCCTCTTTAAATACCTTACTGATAATTTCTAGATAATTCGAAAATAAACCAGAACCCGAACAGCCTCTATCAGTCAAGAAGTAACTAGAAATTTCCATTTATCTCAGTTTGTTTGTTTCGGCAGACCCCTTTCTGTGTGTTATCCTTAATTGCAGGCTATTTGTGTCACACTGCCCGCCTATCAGCTTCTTTTGTGTAAACAAGCCGCGCGATCGTAGATACGGGTTATACCTTTTTTGTATATATTTTTGTTTATCGTCACGGTCAACAACTATATTTTTTCTATTTCTGTTCAAAAATTCAAAAACCTATGTCGCGGAGAATGGCGTGGAAGCTTGTTTTTCAAAACCTGCTAATTGGGATTATTGTTTACTGCTTGAAGTACTTTTGTAATTGTTGTGGCTTGTTTCTTTCAAAGAAGCTAGGAATCTTGCGCCAAATAAGAGTAGAAAGCCGGCCCGTTTTCTCATCACTTCGAGTAGCATTGATACTTGTCGCTGAAACACTGGTTAATTCTGCAGACAAATTGTCATCAATTGCTAAGGCGTATATGTTCCATAGAACTTTGAAAATACATTCAAAGTAGTTCGTTTTTCATCACTTTTTAAACGATTCCCTCTGTGATGCTTTACATACTGCACGGAAGACGCCATGTTTTAAAGTGATTCTCTTCCCACTTCGGTTTAAACTGCGCAAGCGCAGAGTGCACTCTGATTAGTACATACAATTACTCTTACATTTATCAAATAAAATACTAATTAATCACTGTTTGACTGTTGCACTTGTAATAATGTTATGTTGTTTGTGTTTTGCATTAGTTGTAACCTTTAAAAACGATATGCGAAATACTCGAATATTTTTCATCCGCAAACAGATATAAGGCTAATGTGGCACACGTACAAGTGCTTTTATTTACATTGCCATATAAACTAAGGACGGCTACTGCATAAAGAATAAGATAACAATGGAAAGTCGATCGAAAAACAAAAAAGGCATAACAGTAACAATAAAGGCGCAAGTCAGTGACGTTCTCTTTCGCGGTCTCTTTAACCTTTCTCATACGAGGGTGGGTCAAAAAGTAATGCCTCCCATTTTTTCTCTTTTAATTGCCAAGGAAATTGAATCCAATTTACATAGCTTGAAAACCACAACATTGACGGTTAATTTGTCAATATTCAATATAATATCCGTCCTTTTCCAAAGTTTTGGTCCACCTTTTAACTAAGGCATGTATGCCAGTGTGGTAAAACACACGGTCTTGCTTCCTAAGCCATTGACACGGACGTTTTCACAGCCTCCTCATCTTCAAAATGAATCACACGATGAGCTTCCTTTAGTGGCCCGAACAGATGGAAGTCTGATGGTGCTAGGTCAGGGCTGTATGGGGGGTGAGTTAAGACTTGCCATCCCAATTTCTCAATTTCTGCAGTGGTGTAACGGCTGGTGTGTGGTCTTGCATTTTCATGCAAAAGAAGAACATCCGTCATAGTTTTTGTTGGGCGAACTCGCCGAAGACGTACTTTCAGCTTTTTGAGCTGACGTATTGGACAGAATTTATTGTGCATCCCTGCTCCAAAATGTCAATCATAAGCACACCCTCTGCATCCCAAAACACTGTCGCCATAACTTTCCCTGCCCACCGCTATGTTTTGAAGTTTCTTCTTCGGTGACATTGTGTGATGTCATTTCATTGACTGCCTCTTCAATTCAGGTTCAAAAAATGTACCCACGTTTCGTCTCCAGTAACAATTTTTTCCAGAAGCGCCTCTCCCTCCAAATTGAAGAGCTGCAAGCGTTCGGAGGCTATTGTTTTCCTTGTTTCTTTGTTTTGGGTGGTTAACATTCTTGGTACTCAACGTGAACAAACTTTTGAGTAGCCCAGTTGTTGAATAATCGTCATCACACTGCCTTTACTGAGGGAGGTAATGCGACTTAATTCACCTGTTGTTACCCAGCGATCACCACAAGTGATGTCATCGACTCGCTGAATGTTGCATGGAGTCACTGCAGTCACCGGCCTGCCACTTCGCTTTTCATCTGCCAATGGTGTTCGCCTTTCAGCTTCGTTACAGCGACGAACCCATCGTCTAACAGTGCTGACATCCACCGTTGCATCGCCATTTACATTTTTTTAGCCTTTCGTGAATGCGAATTGGCGTTTCACGTTCCGCAGTCAAAAATTCAATCACAGAACGCTGTTTAATACGAATGTCAATGTCAGCCATTTTGCAAGAAGATGCAGTGCTGCCACCTTTTGTCTTATGAAGTTACTATTGCAGGGGATTGGAGAAGAAGGTTTGAGGAATTGCGCCAAATTCAAAGTTTTTACATAACTTACTTATTTAAGGAGGCATTACTTTTTGATCCACCCTCGGGTTTATTTACAAATATGCGATATACAATTGAGAGCTTATTTTAAAATATTAATCACATCTTTAATACATTGGTTTTTTTAAGATAGATAGGTTATGATATGTAGATCCTCTCACCAAGTAGCAGTACGTCAAAGAGTATTAATGCTCTGCGTTTCCCGAACTTGGAAGACCGTCGCGGGAGGACGTTCGGTGGATGTCTCACATCCTGTTTTGGGAATGTTGGCGGGTTTTATCCATTATTTGGGATAGTCAGCTGCACAAAATTATAACTATAAGTGGGAGGGGAAGAGCTCACTGTAAAAATAGAACACTCTATACGATTCACAAAAACATGAGAGATAAATGAAATTAATTTGTCATTGGAAATAAAAAGTCTAATCTACAAGTTTGGGCTTCCCAGAGAGTAATTAAGTTAAATCAGTTGCATCTAGCAAAGATTAGTTTTCCCAATTTTGCATGTTGTGCCGTTTCCAAAATGTCTAAACTAACCTGGAGCTCAATAGTTTTATTTTCAGCAGTTGTACTCCTTTTTTGTTGAATTTTGATGGCAGTAATTTCTGTGTTATTTAAAAACTGTAATGTTTATGTTGTTGTTAAAATCCGACAAATATTTAAGAAAGAAGTTGAGTTTAAAATTTATATTCTTGCGATTTGTTTTATAACGATCCAAACAGTACTTTAATTATCTAACTGCTTTACCTAGGGGCTATAAGTTGCCTCCAAAATTTGAAGGACGTGATTACTGTGTTAAGAATATAAGTCTTAAGTCCACTAATGTTTCATTTGCATTCCATGAATATTAGGGTGACCAATCCTTATTAAATTTTTGCGGGTAGTATAAGAAATTTCGGTTTTAAGGTATAAAAGTTGATTGAGCGATAATTTCATAAACAATGCTGGGAAGTCAATAGAATTAACTTAATTTCCACTAGAAGTTTAAGCATTTGGATTCCTTACGTCATATCACCCGTACACCACAGGAAAGGAATTACAGAATCTATCGGACAAAACGTGTTTAAATACTTGCTTTAACCTTTAAAACTAATTACTAAATAAAACCAAATCTAAAACACCAAATCCAACGATAGGACCAAAGAAATAAAAGGGCATACATAAGTGAAACACTAAAAAATATGCTCAAATTGTTCTCAGGAAGCAAGCCAGGTATAAAGACGATGTGAAATCGTCGTTTCGGGAGTGTGCGTGTCTCCCACCATCAGAATATTTATTAAATGCTATAACCACAAATGAATCACTGGATATAACTCAAATACAAGGGGCGTCCAGAATGTAAGTTCTGTTTCAATTTATTTCCACTGCAGCACTGCGATCGCAGTTCCGCACATGCACGGTAGATGCTCTGTATCAAGGAGAAGAAACGTGCGCCATTGTGAGATCGCTGTCAGCCACGTACGCTTCGTTGTGCTTGTTTACAATGTCGGTGTTGATGGAAAATCCCGCCGCTTGTGAAATAAGATCTGTGATTCGTTTTCTGAATTCTAGGAAAGTGAAACCAATTGAAATTTATCGGCAAATTTGCGATGTCAAAAGGTGTCGTGTTTCTTTATGACAACGCACGACCACACACTGAAAATGCAACGAAAAACAAACTACAGGGATTTGGCTGGGACGTGTTCAACCACCCTCCGTACAGCCCTGACCTCGTTCCTAGTGACTTTCATCTGTTTTTGCATCTCAGGTCTTTCATTGGCAGTCAACACTTCAAAAATGACGAAGAGCTCAAAGAAAATGGTTCCAACTGGTTGAAGACACAGGCGGCAAACTTCTATGAAGAAGGTATACAAAAACTTGTGCCTCGCTATGACAAATGCCTGCAAAATTTCGGCAGTTATGTGGAAATGTAGCTTAAGAGTTGTAGAATTTTGTGCAATAAATAATTTTTCTGTATCTGTACACAATTTAATTTTATTACCAATCAGAACTTACATTCGGCAGTTATGTGGAAAAGTAGCTTAAGAGTTGTATAATTTTGTGCAATAAATAATTTTTCTGTATCTGTACACAATTTAATTTTATTACCAATCAGAACTTACTTTCTGGACGTACCTCGTAGAAAGACAAAGCACTATCAGAATTCGCATTACTGAACAAAAGACTGTCTTCAGTAAATTAAATGCCAGATCAGGAGATGGCGTGAGTATAGAAAATTAGTTGTGTTAAAGAAACGTAACTACTTAACTTGACCATCAAGCTGTATTGATCTGTGCTTCATAAGTCGACGGATTTCCATTTTAAGGCCGGTTTACAAGAGGAGCTGAACTGAAATCCAGCATCATGATTGAGCGTGCTCCTCTCGGAGGAAATGACCAAAGCCTCCTTAATTCTCCGCTCCCAGTAACTGTTGTATATTTTAAAGTTAAATTCACATGACCTTCTTACTTTAATTTGCATCTAATTGGGGAGATCAATAGATATGGACATTGTATTTTTCAACACTAGGTAAAAATAGGACTGGAACCTACGAATAAGGAAAACTCCGTAATATGGGAGCAAAAGGTCACAAACTGATGAAGATTCAGCTAATCAGACTTTATGAACTTCCGATTTCAGGAGGGAAGGTTAATACAAGCCCAACTGGGGACACAGAAATAAAATACACTGCTTCAGGGATTAGCAGGCTTCATCTGTAGAGGGAGCTTTATGGAGCTTAGCGCAGAAAGATTGCAATTGCAGCAGAGAACCAAAGATAAGCTTCTTTAAGACAACTTAATTAATAAGCTACTGTCCTTAATTAAAGGGACAGCAATATTGAACTATAATAGTGGTAGGATATTCCAGAATAAACCTTAAGTTTTCGATGTCAAGGGAAATTATAACCTAATTCATCACTATTACGATACAGTTAATCTACTTGTTACTAGAAATTAGCTTTTTAAGAAGTGTGTTTTGCTTTAAATACAGTTGTAGGGGGTTATAAGAATCTGAAACGACAGCCAAATCTTTAAACAAGGTGTTGCCAAATAATGACTAAGAAGTTATACTCTTTGCATATAACATCGAGGGAGAAAGAGCGGTTTTGCCTTTGAATAAAGTATGACGTAGAATTTCCTACAGCAGCAAAGAATAAATGTCTCTGAAACAACAGAAACATTTACTGGAATAATGTTTGGATAAAAGATTCTACATTTTCGTAAAGCAAGTTTTATATACCCCTTGATTTTCAGTTATATATAGGTAAACAAAATACATTACTAACAAATTTATAGGGCAGTCTTCGACTGCGTAAACTATATAATTTATCAGATTCAAAAATGTTAAAGTACCAGCCTGGTGAAGCTTTCAACCAGCTTTAAAAGAATAATAAATAATAAATCTATGTTACATATGAAAGGTAATATGCAAAAATGAAAAAAAAATGTTTACGTAAAGTAACTGCAATACGTCTATTTGGCTGCAATTATTCATACTACATCTTTATACTATTTATCTGTAAGTTATGCTAGACTCAGACACACACACACACACACACACACACACACACACACACACACACACACACACACACACACACACATACACACACACACACATATAGCTTGCCTCGGTAGCATACATGGTAGCGTGTCTGCCTCACGTTCAAGAGGTCCCGAGTTCGGATCTCGGTCAGGGTGAG
This sequence comes from Mantis religiosa, assembly GCA_030765055.1. Taxonomy (NCBI): domain Eukaryota; kingdom Metazoa; phylum Arthropoda; class Insecta; order Mantodea; family Mantidae; genus Mantis; species Mantis religiosa. Next base: position 110,898,575 of record CM060954.1, on the reverse strand, counting down.
GTACCTGGATAAGTATTTTTCCGGGGTTTTCCCTTGTTCTTCAAGACGAGTGTCAGGTAGCTGTAAGCTCCATGAACCCTGGACTCATTTGAGCATCATTTCAACCAATTTCAGTTAATTACAAAAAAGAAAGGAAAAAAGAACCACACACACATACACACACACACACACACACACACACACACACACACACACACACACATATATATATATATATACATATTGCGTACGCATGCGTAGTAGCTTTATCTAAATGTGCTCCCTTTGCTAGTAAAATCTCGATATAAAATTTTAAGGTGGGCTGTGAGTGCATTTCTTCTATTTACTGCAAGCAAGCAAAGAGATACTACATATCTACTATGTGGTTTTATGTTGTTCCATTTTTATGAAATAGGTTCAAGAATTGGTACAGAATTATCAAATTACTTCTATCCTATACAGGGACGGAATTCCACGGAATTAAATGAGCATTGCTTCCGAATTACTTATTATTAATATATGAATTTATATATTTTCATTACAGACTGAAACAGGATCTTTGGTCCTCGGGTCAATTATTCATTTAATTATGTAATATGTTTAATAATTATACATAAATTTGAGAACTGTAACTAGCTATGTTTGTGAAAGTAAAATTGCGTACTTTGATGTAAAATATTTTAACCCACCTGGGCAGATATATCTGAGAAACACTTTACTCCCGGCGACAGTCTAGAAAGAGTGGGTGTCGGACAATTGAATGGAATGGATTATGGCTTCACGGGTGATCAGCCGCGTCAAATTGATGAAGATCGAGCTTTCGACCATTGTTAATTATTGCCTTCATCAGGCCATCTTCCAGTTCCTGATGAAGGCCATAGGGTTCACAATGGCCGAAAGCTCGATCTTCATCAATTTGACGCGGCTGATCACCCGTGAAGCCATAATGCATAACGCTCTCCGCGAAAGCTTCAAGTCTTACAATAGAATGGAATGCTAGCTATTTTGCTGTAATGTTACACAGGTAAATATTCTCTTAGTTTTTCCTTGTGACGCCATGCTGTGTATATATAAGACGGTAGCAACCCCCATTCAGCCTTCATAGCTCATTTTGCTCATTTGCCTCATTGCTCATTGCAGTTAAGTGTACTGTATGTCTCCGTCTGGTGTGTCCGACGACGTGTCGCGTCCAGTACAATGTATTGTAAATTTTCCGCTGAAAGTGCAGTTATTTGAAGGTGCCCGGGTTCCACACAAGTGTAAGGACAATTAAAGCAGTTCAGAGATTATCGGATATTTGTGTTGTATCAACGTTAATACCCTGAGAACCCAAAAAGTGTCCATGCAGGAGACAGCAGCTAGAGCCATGCAAGCAGCCGACGACGTGGAGACCGAGGAAGGAGTACCGACGTCGAACCCAGGTACGTGCAGCCTTGAGGCGAGAGAAAGTACTGCTACAAGACAATCTAAAGGAAAATATAGCGATACAACTTTGTGCAAATTGTGTAGCAATTAGAGCTTGTTTCACTTTCAAATAATTTTCTGGAGTCTAGATAGATGGCATGAGTGTCTACTGATTATCAATATTTAGAAAAAAACATTGATATAATCTCATTTTACAGAATTATTTCATGCTTATTATCTCCCCATGGATAATCCAGGTTACCTCTTGTTAGAAGTTAAGAAAGAAAATCAAGCTAATTTATGTTTTCATTATAAATAATATTGGTAATTTAGTACTCCGTAATGTCGCAGAAGTTTCTAATGAAGTGCTTCTTTGACAACGTTAATTTGTGAACACAGAATTGCTCTTGCCCGCCTCGGTTGCATAGATGGTAGCGTGTCTGCCTAACGTTCAAGAGGTCCTTGGTTCGAATTTCGGTCAGGGCGAGTTACCTGGATAAGGCTTTTCCGGAGTTTTCCCTTATCCTGAATGACGAATGTTGCGTAGCTCAAAGCTCCATGGAACTCGGACTCATTTAAGCATCATTTCACCCATTTCATTCATCTTCCGATATGACTTAACGTTGGAGGACGTAAATTACAAAAAAAGAAAAAAGAAAGAATTGCTCTTGTTTTGACAATTAGCAATATTACTTACTGTAAGCAATTTGGAGACTCAAACTGCTTGAGTGTAATGAGATTAGTAAAACGTGTGCTGTGCTGTGACATTTTGTATCTATGTTTCTCTTTATTTATTTACGTAAAGAAGAGAAAGTGATTAAGAAAGGTATGAAACATCACCAATAGAAAAATTGAAATAAAATAGAAAATAAGAACTTGTAATTGACCTTTTAATAAAAATATTGGAATAGAATGGGTTACTTCCTATAGCGAACTAAAGGCTCTGTACGACAAGTTAAGGCGTTCTCCTGTAATACCAAATTTTGTTTTTTCCATTATTGCTTCCATAACGTACGCTGCTACTGATCGTAAGCCTTATATTTATACTTACATCTTACAATAAACATTAAATAAGATGCTTTTTCTTAAGATGGTTTTGTTTTTCTGACATATCCCAGCAAATTGGTTAACCTAATATTAACATGAAGGAAGATAGAACAACCAGCGTGCACCACAGATGTAAAACACAAACACTATAAACATACACAAATAGAAAAGCCATACCAAGGAGGCACAACTTTCAGCAATAAATTTCTTTTGATAAAAGAGTACCATTGAATGACTGGTCCGTATAAATGTAAACATATTTTGAAATTCAGAAGCTTAAAGCTTTAAATACAGGAAGTCCAATTGTAAATAGTCTGATCAACATTGAATAATAGTGTTAACACTTTAAATAATCCATAATTAGTATTCTTACTACATTATTGAATTCTACAACATATGAAGCACACATCTTGTGAGGATATTCTATGTATTAAATTTAATAAATTGTTATTAATGTATATCATTATTTTTACTTAAGGCCTATAACTAATATTAACCAATCAAAAGTAACTGCAAAATAATTTTTGTGAATAAACAATAGTTATTTATAATATGTATTTGGTTAGGCAGATATTAGTATTTACTTCCGACTCTTTTCTGCATTACAATTGCAGTGTGTCAGTCAATATGAACTGATGATATGATTAATGAAGCAGACACTTCAATATTGGTAGATAATATCTTCTATGTATTTCCACTATGTCCTACGCCGTGGCGTAGTGGGCATCATGCTTTGGTTCCCTGCCACGAAATGCGGTCCAGGTTCGATTACTCTCTTGGGGCTGCGGATTTTAAGTTTCGGGTATGGGACCGATGCCCACTAAGCATCGTGAAGAAATTGATGAGCTTGCGATAGTTAGGTGGTCCTGGACATGAAAACCAACATTCCGGCTGGGGGATGCCGAGATGCTAACCACATCTCCTCCATGCATCGGTTGGATGATCGCCCGCCTCTATCTTCTGTACTGTCGTCCACAGGAGAGATAGTCTCCGACGCCTGAGACGCAGAGGGGTTGGCGAAGGTTCCCACACCCTCTCTGGACAGGTTTATGACACCCCATGTCAGTACAGTTACAGACCATTTAAAACCATTCTGAAGGCTTCTACTTTTGTGAACGAATATTCTCGGTTTTAGCCTACAGAGTGAATAGGGCGCATGCTTTTTAAGGGTCTGCTCCTTGTGTAGCAAGCGTCCTCTGCCACACACATTCGCTGTCCTTATCCCACTCTGGAAGGCAGCATATACCTTCCTGGGACCTTCTTTGCGTTGCTGGACAGTATCTGGGCGTGAGGCCGGCAGTCGGACAGACAGGCCCTGGCCCTCTATGGGCTGTCGCGCCATGGGTTATTTTGTTATTGTTACTTCTACTATAGAGGCGGTGGAATTGCAAAGCAAAAGGTGACTGAAACAAATGCAAACATTTGGAACATTTCAAAGATTCAATTGGTTATCGAAATTGCCGTGTGTGGATTTGAATCATGCTGCAAACTTCTTTGTTTTTTTCAATAGAATGTCCCAAAAATAATTTGAACTGACTACCTTCAAACTTAGTGCAATATGGCTAAACCACACACACACACACACACACACACACACACACACACACACACACACACACACACACACACACACACACACACACACACACACACACACACACACATACACGCACACACGCACGCACGCACGCACACGCACACACTATAATATAATGTAATATAGTAATTTAGCACAGCGTAGTGCAGTGTAGTGTAATAGGCGGTATTACTAGTAAAGCATTACAATATTGTAGGAAAGGGCTACGTGCTCGAAGAATAAAGTGGTCAAATTTGACGCTTCATCCTTTATAACTGGGGTTTAATACAAGGGGCGTCCAGAAAGTAAGTTCTTTTTCAATTTATCTCCTCTGCAGCACTGCGATCGCAGTTCCGCTCATTCGCGGTAGACGTTCTGTATCAAGGAGAAGAAACGTGCGCCATTGTGAGATCGCTGTCAGCCACGTACGCTTTGTTGTGCTTGTTTACAATGTCGGTATTGATTGAAAATCTCGCCGCTTGTGAAATCAGATCTGTGATTCGTTTTCTGAATGCTAGGAAAGTGAAACCAATTGAAATTTTTCGGAAAATTTGCGATGTTTACGGAAAAACTGCGATGAGTGATACAATGGGGAGAAGATAGGTCCGACAGTTCAATGAAGGACGTAGTGAAGTGCACGATGAAAAACGAAGTGGGCGTACAGAAGAACTGGTTCGCGCGATTGATGACAAGATCCAGGAAAACCGCAAGTTTTCAGTTAGTGCTCTCGCAATGCAATCATCTGTTTTTGCATCTGTTTCTTGGCGGTCAACACTTCAACAATGACAAAGAGGTGGTTGAAGACACAGGCAGCAAACTTCTATGAAGAAGGTATACAAAAACTTGTGCCTTGCTATGACAAATGCCTGCAAAATTTCGGCAGTTATGTGGAAAGTAGTTTAAGTGTTGTAGAATTTTGTGCAACAAATAATTGTTCTATATCTGTACACAATTTAATTTTATTACCAAACAAAACTTACTTTCTCTGCGGATAACCTCCATAAACAAAATAATCTTTTAATATTTTAATTGGCATATGTTAATTGCCACATAAGGAGCTGCTTGAATTTAAACATAATAAGTATTACATTTTCTTCAGAATGTTTTACGTGTACTTCGCCATTTTCGCTTCTTAGAAATATCAGATTTTGAAACAACTATAAACGAATGAAAAGTATGTGTTTCGCTCTTCAGGTTAATTTTAAGAACAAATAAAGTTTGACCAAATTGATATATCGTGTGATTATCTAAGTATATATTTCTTTCAATTTAGTATCTCTATCTTATTTTTCATAGATATTCTGTTATTGTTCTCTACTCAATGGCACCTTCGCTATTATGTCAGGATCCTCTTCTCAAGTGTGTTGATTTATTAATTCGATATGTTTGTTTTCAAGTACAAATGTTTTATAATCTATTTGAATATTTTGATAATTTATTTTAAGGATTTTAGAGTTATGTAAATCAAGGCTAATTAGGCTTTCTATCTTTACATAAGCGCACCCACGCTAAATATATTGATGTTAATACAATTTAGGTAAATTTTACACTGCACGCAAACTGGATATTTAAGAGAAAGTATAGAAACTGCTTATGATTATTTCAACATATGCAATGATGATGTGCTGTCGCAGAATTATAGCGATGAAAGTCAACGTAAAGTGTTCCGTGATACTCGTGTAGGCGTGGAAACTGGGATTTCAATTTGCGTTAGGTGGGGGCTCTCTAGCTTTCATACACAGCAGAAACACACTCTTCCAACCCTTATCCTCCCACCGTACTCATTTGGTGTTGCTGCTCAGCGAATTAACAAATGCAACGTAATTAAAAATATTAATTACCCAGACTAGTGCACCACGTAATTGCAGTTCATTGTGCTTTGGCGGTACATTGTCGCTCTTTTCTTTTTCCTTATTTGTCACTTACTGGATGTAAACAGTAGTTATCTGGCTAAGGGCAAAGTGCACATTAACCCAGTGAAAAAGGTCAAGTTTAAACCATCAATCGAAAATGTGTTATGTTTATGGCAACTAAAGCCCCATGATTTGCTTATTAACTCTATAGCAGTTGATAGGAAGGTTTAATATGCAAATTACCTTAGGGTTTTCTCATGCTGCGAAACAAAAGTACACATCTGAGTTACTCAGAAGAGCATAACGTGAACATATAATACTGAGACCCTCAATAAATTCTTCTTATGTTTGAAAGTAATGTGTCGGTAACTCAAATACAAACATCACTTAAATTATCCTTACTTGGACATGTTTCGGAGAACGGTTTGTCCCCATCGTCAGCAGTTATCCGACTGATTAGATTCGTGGTTTCCTGAAGTGAGTTGGTTGTCTGTGGTGGCATCTGTTGACTGTGTGATGAATTTCCAAAGAGAGTTTTCAGGCGGCAATTCGAAATTTAAAGTATACTGTTTTTTTTAATAATTAGCAACTTTTCCCAAACATCGAGTTCGGCTGCATTACTGGTTGGTTTTAATAGTTTTATATTGTGCACAATTTCATAATTGGTAGACCAGAAATGGTGGGCTATTGATAATTTTTCTATTTGTTTGTATTTCACACATCTCATAGGTTCCTGTAATCTAATATGACAACTTCTTTTGGTATTTCCTATGTAGAACTTATTGCAGCCTGAGTATTTGATTTTGTATATACCTGATTTCTTGTTTTCCGGTACGGGGTCTTTCAGGTTGTTGCATAATAAGTTTTTAAAACTGAATTTATTTATTGGAATAAACCATTGAAACAATGAATACAACAAAGAATATAAGCACATGATTAACATAGCTGAAATTAATGGATACAGTAAGCAATTAACACAAAAGGAAATGTGGAAGTTCAAGAAACAGAAACACATATTGGATACCACAAAATTAACAGAATCGAAATCCGAGACACAGTTCAGGAAATTCACATATCATCCCAGAGTGCATCATAAATTCAACAAGATATTCAAGAAGTACAACATCACCCTAGCCCCAAAAATTTTATAGACGATTCCGGGTTTCTTTATTTAAGCACCGCGAAACAATGCGCGATCATTCGCACTTTCGCCACTTTTTAAAGGTTTGCCTCGATTGTGTTTAATTTCGGCTAAAGCACCGGCCTGCTCCGCGATGAAGAGCTTACTGATTTTAAATTGCATATACATAAGTCTTCTTGGGCTTGTGAGGTAAGTGAGATGTACAGGAAATACGGTGCTAAATATCAGAAGCAACTAACATCATAAGCAGCATTCAACACGATACAGACCTCGTTGTGAGAGAGCTGCCCGGTATAGGAATGCAAAAATATGATATAATAGCAGTGTCCTTTAGTAGTCGTTAAATAAAATGCAACTTAATTTAACATAATAGGTTAATAGTGTGTATAATTTCATATGTCTTCTGTATATAATGTACAGAACACATCTATGAGGTATGTGAAGCAGAAAGATAAAATGCTATTACGTTTATAAGAATCGAAACATTTGCATACTTTTCTCTCTCCGAATTTACCTTGCGCAGAGCAGTGATCAGAAAACTACTTACAGTACTGTACTTAAAGGAGGCGTTTATCGTACGCATGCAAATAAAAGAAAACGCCCATTAACTCCCCTAAACCAACTAGGTTGAGATAGATTCTAGAAGATAAGTCTCGGGGGATCTACCATCGAACGGTCCCGGCGGATCGGTCGCAAATTAACGCAATTGAAATCAGAAAATTAAATCGCTTGGATTTTCTACGAGGATGAGAGAAAAAGAATGACTCCTATTTTTTCCTTAAATAAGTAAGTTATGTGAAAATTATGAATTTTGCGTAACTCCTCAAAACTTCTTCTCCAATCCCCTGCACTAGTAACTACCTAAGTCAACAGGAGGCAGCACTGCATTCTCTTACAAAATTTCTGACATCGACATTCCTATTAGACAGCGTTCATTTTTGAGTGCGGAAAGTGAAACGCCAATTCGCATTCACGAAAGGCTTTAAAAAAGGTATGGTGATGCAACGGTGGATGTCAGCACTGTTAGACGATGGGTTCGTCGCTGTAACGGAGCTGAAGGGCAAACACCATTGGCAGATGAAAAGCAAAGCGGCAGGCCGGTGGCTGCGGTGACTCCATGCAACATTCAGCGAGTCGATGACATCATTCGTGGTGATCGCCGGGTAACAACAGGTGAATTGTGTCGCATTACCTCCCTCAGTAAAGGCAGTGTGATGACGATTACTCAACAACTGGGTTACTCAAAAGTTTGTTCACGTTGAGTACCAAGAGACCAAACCGCCCTAAACAAAGAAACAAGGAAAACAATAGCCTCCGAACACTTGCAGCGCTTCAACTTGGAAAGAGGGGTGTTTCTGAAAAAAAAGAAAAAAAAACAATGTTACTGGAGACGAAACGTGGGTTTATTCGTTTGAACCTCAATCAAAGAGGCTGTCAATGGAATGGCGTCACACAACGCCACCGAAGAAAAAAAAAAACTCAGCGGTCGGCAGGGAAAGTTCTGGTGACAGTGTTTTGGGATGAAGAGAGTGTGCTTATGATTGACGTTTTGGAGCAGGGATGCACAATAAATTCTGTCCAATACGGCAGAACTCTCAAAAAGCTGAAAGCACGTCTTCGCAGAGTTCGCCCAACAAAAGCTATGGCGGATGTTCTTCTTTTGCATGATAATGGAAGACCACACACCAGCCGTTACACCACTGCAGAAATTGAAAAATTGGGATGGCAAGTCTTACCTCACCCCCCATACAGTCCCAACCTGGCACCATCAGACTTCCGTCTGTTCGGGCCACTAAAGGAAGCTCGTCAACGTTGTAGTTTTGAAATTATGTAAATTGGATTCAATTTTCTTGGCAATCAAACGAGGAACAAAAATAGGAGGCATTGCTTTTTGACCCACCCTCGTATTATTCTTTGAACAAAGGAATAATGTAAAATTTGGATACACTTTCTTCAATTTATTAGTGTTGCCGGTGGCAACAGAGGCAAAATTAACTTCGTCACTCCTGTAAAATGACTAAAACTGTATCCTCTTATTTTTTATTACTTCGCATGTTGCCTTGGAAGTACGAAGTTTGGAATAATCACGGAGCAGTATAATTTAGTAAGTCTGCTTTTGATCCATAGATCCGCGGTCACTCCAGGTATTTATTCTGGTGTTATGATTTTAAGAGTGAGAAATGACCACGGCTGTTAGCCCGTGTCCTGATGGAAATGTGGTAATACATTCTTAGACCATACTATTTTTGATTGACACTAAGTATTTTGCCTGTTGCTAAGGTAACAAGCATTGTCTAATATTTTATATATAAAATATGATGGTGAATAATTTGAATACGGTACTTGTGTTTAAAGCGGAGATTTATTTTTACGTAAGCGCTCCTATAATTTTTGAAACTGACTAATCTTGCTCTTCATTCTTAAATAGAGCTGAATATTTCCCTATTCCCTCATATGTAAAAGGAAATGTGTAATAAGGATTTTTGAAAATACTTGTCTGTATTAACGCAAGTAAAATAAAACAATTTAAAAAATTTGTGGAAATGGGTAGGAAAAAGCTTGAATGTTGCCTTAATAACAAAATGTTGTTTCTAAAACTTGTAATGAAAATTAGCATATTGTTACAGTTTGAACAACATAGCCAATAAATACAAAAATAGAGCACACCTATAGTTATAGAGAAAATAGAAACTTTTTAATCAGTGGTAAAACCAATGTAAGCGCCTTAGGCAGACCCCGCTACATTTATGCTGTTTTCCAAACATGGTCGCTTATGTCGAGGAGAAATTTGCCCCTTAGAGATCTACAACACTCCACGCAGCCAAGGCAGAGAAGTTGCCTGAGTAAGAGCCGTCACAATAAGCTTTTGTGTTTGTGGCTATTATATGTGTAAGCCAGACGTATATCATGCCTGAATAGAACAGCAGAGCCAAACCAACTTTGGTTTACATTTTTTTTCTGATAGCTAAACGACCTATGGAAACGGTCACTTCAGAATGAAGTACTTTTGATCTTGCAACTTCCCTTGTCTGTATTTTTCAATATTAGTAGCTCCGGTAGCTTTAAGAACTAATAAAATTGGTGGTGGTGACGCTGGCGTTTGATGCCATCTCTCCACATTAAAATACTAAACAAAGATCACAATATGTTTGTAAAACGCATTCTTTGTATTTTGAATAGTATATTTGATTGAAAAAAATCTGTATATATTACAGCCTGAAGTTTCCCAGCTTTGGCAGATAAAGGAAAACGAAGGCAATAATTCAATGATTCAATTTTACGTTATAGTAAGACATTCAATATATATAGCAGCGTCCGAAAATTGTATCCTGAGCCCACAGATGAATATAGGATTTGCAAGAAGAGCATAAAATAAATGATATTTTATAACCACAGAATGCATTCTTGTTCCTTTTTCTTGTAAACCATACACCAAAATTCACCAAACCATAAGAATTCTATACATTTTCATTTTAAATAGTACTTTATTATAATAGTTTTTTTCTCAATAAAGAGAAAATTTAAAAAAGTTAGTGTCATTATTAAAGGCTGGAGGGATGTACTCTCTGAAGCCGTTCAGGTTACATGGCCGCAGAGTATCATCGACGTCAGGTGTGCAGCATGGCTATCAAATGTGCAAACAACTGCCACTAGAAGCAATCGTCGAAAACAACGTAACGTAGTACTCTGTGGATAAATGGGACTGCTTTTGTATCAGGTATCAAAAAGGTGAAAGCTAAATTGGTGTGATTCGATATTGTGGCAACCCTGTATGGGTTGTCAGACCTGGCGCCACTGGCTGATCTTTGTTCATTGGTTGCGCTGGAGAGGGGGTTGGCTTCCTCTTCCGCAGACGAGCGGCCGCCACCAGCGTGAGAGGATGTGTTTGTAGCAACCCTCCGGAACACAAGCCTCATTGAATGTAAGTTGTCTGGGATTATTAAACCTCTTTTTTTAAAATGCATTTGTGAGTTTTCCTTCGCTGGACCTTCCACCTTTCACCACCATGCAGGTAAGCTAGTTATCAGTAAAATAATATGTCCACCCTACCGCGTGGTGTAACTAGTGTTTGTTGAGATAGTTTAGCTCTACCGCTACGGATTCCCCCCAAAGCTAATAAATATTAAATCTATTCTAATGTAGGGTGTGACATATTGGTGGAGGCGCGTGCAAGCTTCAAGTTTTTTATTACATTTGTGAGACCAGTGGGAATGGAATGTACTGTTCAGGCAGGTTGTGAAACTTTTTTTGCTTGGTGCAGTAGTGGTGAAAAGTGCTGAACTTCATTTATTTTTCTTTGAGGGCTTTTTAATTAAAGTTATAGACAGACACTGGAGTAAAGAAACGAATGTGTAACGTCAAGAGAAGATTTATGTTTGTAATACTGTTTGTGATGTTTGTATGCTAATTTTTTTTTTGTTCCATCACTCGAGCGAGTTTCTTTTCATTTGTTATTAATTGTTCTGTTGACCCTGGGTCAACAGCTTGTGGTCCGGGGGGAGGTGTGGCAACCCTGTATGGGTTGTCAGACCTGGCGCCACTGGCTGATCTTTGTTCATTGGTTGCGCTGGAGAGGGGGTTGGCTTCCTCTTCCGCAGACGAGCGGCCGCCACCAGCGTGAGAGGATGTGTTTGTAGCAACCCTCCGGAACACAAGCCTCATTGAATGTAAGTTGTCTGGGATTATTAAACCTCTTTTTTTAAAATGCATTTGTGAGTTTTCCTTCGCTGGACCTTCCACCTTTCACCACCATGCAGGTAAGCTAGTTATCAGTAAAATAATATGTCCACCCTACCGCGTGGTGTAACTAGTGTTTGTTGAGACAGTTTAGCTCTACCGCTACGGATTCCCCCCAAAGCTAATAAATATTAAATCTATTCTAATGTAGGGTGTGACAATATTGATCTTTTAAGGGCAAATCCTTCCTATTAAGAGGAAATTGCTGTGTTGTTTTCGAGATTTATCTGCGACTTCTATAGTGAAAATTCTTTGAAAAATAAAAAATAACCCTGTTTTGACCATCTTCTCTATAGCTGGGATAAATATTTTAAGATTTTAAGTTGTCTTTTGCTTAAAAGTTAACTGCACAGGAGGGTAGAATTAAAAATACTCGCAGAGGCATACAAGTTGCACTAAAATGGCTCAAAACTGAGATTACAAGTTGCGAAGAGGTATTCGATGCAGTTAATATTTATTTCTTCTCTAATGATAAGTATCTCCCAGAAAAGAAAAGAAAGAATAAACGAAGAGATGTTATGGAAGTTATCTCGTTTGATACCTTTAAAACATCGATCGATATACACATATCGCAAATAATCAGATATCAGGAATAATTATAATTTTGAAATAATATTTCATGTATAAAACTTTAGGCTATATATGGAGTGAGCTTTTTTACGTGATGATATGATATTCTTCCTTTCGACATTGATTTTAGCGAGCCCCAGGTTGGGAACCATTTGAAGTGGGATTTTTGTGGTGCAAATGGGGAGTTCTTCTATATACGATGTTGTTTTAATGAAATTCCCTGTAGCTTCTATTTGGTAAATGAAGATATATTTCTCAGGACTGACCGCGAAGGGATATTTTCAGATAATATTTTACCAAATCAATTAAAGAATGTTTAAATTTTCTTTTTAAATATTTTCATCGCCATCTTTAAGGATTGGGCCCTATGACCCGTTCCGTTCTGTTCAAGAGCCTACTGATCCTTCCAGCGTAGAGCTGGGCGTCTCACATCTCTCTTTCCCTTCGGCATATAATCTAAAACTCTTCTTGAAGTCGTTCCGCGTCCATCCTCAAAATACGATTTTTCCATTCATGTTTGTTCTTTGAATGGAAAAATCATATTTTAAGCAGCAGTGGACATAAATAAAGGAGTACAATAAGGATGCCCTCTATCGCCTATACTGTTTAATACCATATATTGATAATATGGTACAGGAATGGCAGCAAAGTATAAAACAAAATGTACTGAATGGAAACATAATTTTAAATATAGTATTATTTGCTGATGATCAAGTGATAATATTCCACTCAGAAGATGACATGCAAAGAGTAGTATATAGTTTAAACAACATAGCGGAAACATAACCTTCCAATCTCAGAACACAAAACTGAAGTAATGGCTTTTAGAGGAAAGAACAACATAAGAGCAAAAATAGTTACTAACAAAATAATATAACAGTACCATAATAGGCTACACAGTAGCAGTAGCAAATAACAACAAGGATATGGAGGTGAAATTAAACATATTCAATCAAAAGTGTGGGACTATAATAAGAACGCTGAACAGGAAAACACGAAAGGAATCACAGATAATGGCAGTCCCAACGTTAACATACGGTTCCGAAATATGGACACTGGCAAAGAACCATTGGCAGGCTAGAATTGGCAGAGATGAAATTTTTGAGAAACGTGGCAGTTTAAACATTTTAATTTTTAAATATGTGTGAAATTAAATAAAACACACATAACGTAGCTGTATAAATGACGTTTAAAGCGCCCTTCTTGCTTTGCAATATTAAATTAAATACTTTTTTTATATAGCTGCACATAGGATTTCACAATTAAGTTCACTTTTAATTTATCTTCTGCAATGCTCCAAATTAAACTGATATACCTCCTTATACAACGATAAAACTTAGAATGACGCTTTCTTTTTGCAAAACTAAGAATATTGATTTTGCATTACTATGCCAATTTCACATCTTCTTATTGGCCACGCCATGCTTTACGACCAATAAGGTCATTTTGCTTTAATTAATTAATTTTAGAATTTTTATTTTTAAACTTAGTGAACATTGTAAGCAATATAACATGAAAATTTCTTTTATAAAATCAAAGGTAATGGCATTCATTGGGAAAGAGCCAGTTAGATAAAAATAGTTATAAATAATCGTTGCGTTGAACAGGTAAGTCATTTTAACTATTTGGGAACTGATGTTAGTTATGACAAGGAATATGATGTCTACAATAAAATATGCAAATTCCAAAGAATGTGTGGAATAATAAATAGAACATTTAGAATCAAAATACATAAAGAAACAAAATTAAAGTTCTACAAAGTTATGGCTGTACCTTTACTGACATACGGAAGTGAGACTTGGACGTTAACTAAAAAACAACAGAGTAAAATACAGGCTTCAGAAATGGAATTCTTGAGAACAGTGAAAGGATGCACGAAGAGGGACTTAATAGGAAATGAAAATATAAGAGAAGAGCTGGACATTTTTAGTATGAATGATAGGTTAAAAGATCTCAAACAAACATGGAAGGAACATGTTGAAAGAATGCCAGATAATAGACTTACAAAACAAATATTACAGTATCATCCTAAAGGTAGGAGATCGGTGGGCAGACCCATGAAACGAGGACTTCGAAGGCGGAACAGGCACTTGATTGCCTATGCCATGAAGTGAAGAAGAAGAGTTTTAGAATTTTCTTTTCTAAACTTAATTTAAACAATTGGCATTCAAATATTGTTAGAAATTATTTTAAACGTCGTTAAAATAAATTAACATTATTGATTATTTTCCACTCCTAACACACTTTATCACACGTCATTTAATCTCGTTCACTTCACAAACACTTCCAACAATCAATTAAAACTTCTTAAATATTTTTAAAATAAATTTAGAATAAAAAATACAAAAATAATATTTTTGGGGCTGTAATTAAAGCAACTCTTTCATGGAGAGACAGCCGAAGCAAGTATTATAAGCACCAGCTCGATCTATAACATCAAAGTGGCAATGATCTCTTAAAAGTCTGGAAATAAAACTCTTCAGGATCTTGGTTATCTGCTTCATATATGTATACTCTTAAAATATTGCAGTCCCTTTTCCTTCATTTCGTAGAATAGAGAGAAGTCTGCTATCTGATTTCTAAATATGACAATCGGTTTTCCAGCCACGGTGTCAGAAATAATTGGTTATCTATATAATCTACCTTTTGGCAGCTCTGATGCACCACTTCGAGACGAGAGAAAACATGCTCCTAAATCCAAGAAATCAAATGAAAGCGAATACCACGATTCGTATTCTGTGGAGGACTTTCGCCGATGAATGGAATGAAATAGAGAAGAGATAATTGAATGAATCGTTGATTCGAAGAGAGGAGATCAGCTTCTAGCAAAGTTTTCCATGAAGAAGAACTTTAGATATTATGTGAAGAGAGCTGAAAGCATTGAGGGGATAAAGAAAGACTTGAGTTCATTTTGCTAAGAAATATGGAGAACTCCGATTCAACTGGACGGAAACTGACTTTCTTGATTATGACAAAAGGAGCAAGAATTGAGGGTGAACTTTTAGGTCCTTTTACGTTATGCTTTATAAAGATATTTCATTCATTGTGACCTCATTAATTCAACATTTGCCTCTGAATACAGTGTTCACTTTCAGCTTATGAGGTCAAATAGTATAGTCAATAAAGTAGAAGCTGTGCTTTCATAAAGAAGCGAATTTCAACACGAAGATAGAAGCTTATATTACGGTTCTCGCTTAATACCAATTATACTTCCAGTAATATATAAATATATGTTTAATTATATTAATGAATTCACAGTATTAAACAGCTTATTGGAGAATATTTAATGACAGTTGTTTTTTATTTGACGGTATACTTAGTAAACAAAAAAGGATTATGACCTGAATTATAAATATATGTATTTGTTTCGTTACTCTTTATATTTTCCACCTTTTTGTCATGTAATTAGTGTTTGATCAAATTTAATTTACCATAAAATCTTCAAAATTTGTATTCTAGCATTCAGTGAAAATCTGATACGAAAATTTTCGTATAAAATTCACGTACACTCCACATGATACATGAACCATATTGGAAACGGAGAACGGTGCGGAAATATATATTTGACCCAAAATACGAGTTCTGCATTCTTTTCAGTAAGTTTTGGCCTTTCTGTTGTAATTTTCCAGTTACCAGATTGTAAACAAGTGTAGCATGGAGAAAGCTTAACGTATTTATAGAAAATCTAATACGTATTGTGCCATTTCGTCCATTCCTCCTTAAAAGGATTCCAGTTGTAGTTGTCACCATATCTCTGGAAATACTCCGGAATGTGACGATATCCCTGACAAGTAGATCAACTGTAATCTCTAGCGCTCCTAGCGGAGGAAACAGAAGAACCCCAAAGCAGCGTGTAACTGCAATTCATTTCGAGACTGGACTCCAACAGACGTTCTACTCATGTAATAGGGGCAACAGAAGTGGTAGGACTGCAGTGTTAGGGATAATTAATTTTTGGCCTATTCGAAATTGCTTCATTTCCAGACCTTTTTGGTGAGTATTAAATAAAATTATTATGAAGTCCTTTTTGTATAAAAACATTCAACGGAAGAATGTGCAGAGAAACTTCTAAATGTATATTCGGTCAAATGGGGAATGTATAAAAGGATGAACGTTGTAACTAAAGAAAACATATATGTTTATGAAACTTCTATACTATTTGGAAGAGAATGACAAGATAATTTAAATTATTTTCTTCTATTTAATGAATTCCTGCACACTTTCCTGGGATAGAGATTTTCCTTTTGAGTATTACAACACCTTACAATACAGCTTACTAGTCCGTGAATTCCTTAAATAATAGTTTTTCGAGAAAAAAAAAGCTTAAGCATTTTTACTATAAAGGGTCGTCTAGGGTAGCAGAATTTGAACAATATAATGTTCTAACATTTAATATGGTTAATTTATGTGTTCCTTTGATATTTACATACATTTTCGTTTTTGAGTTATGTTGTTTTAACGCACCCTCCCCCACTCACTTTTTGTAAGGAAATTTTTGGAATTAGAAGGGTCTCAAAATATCTACGTAAAAGCTTTATATGAAATATTTGGGCTGAATATACTATTTCTCAAGTATAAGTAGGTGATACATGTAAATACAAGAATGTCCAGAAAGTAACCTCCGTTTCAATTTATCTCCGCTGCAGCGCTGCGATCGCAGTTCCGCACATGCGCGGTAGACGCTGTGTATCAAGCAGAAGAAACCAGTGCCATTGTGAGATCGCTGTCAGCGACGTACGCTTTGTTGTGCTTGTTTACAGTGTCGGTGTTGATTGAAAATTCCGCCGCTTGTTAAATCAAATCTGTGATTCGTTTTCTGAATGCTAGTAAAGTGAAACCAATTGAAATTTATCGGCAAATTTGCGATGCTTACGGACAAAATGTGATGAGTGATACAATGTTGAGAAGATGGGCCCAACAGTTCAATGAAGGACGTAGTGAAGTGCACGATGAAGAACGAAGTGGGCGTCCATCTTTGGTTACAGAAGAACTGGTTCACGCGATTGATGACAAGATCCAGGAAAACTGCAAGTTTACAATTAGTGCTCTCGCTATATAATTTCCCCAAATCTCAGGATCACTAGTTCATGAAATTGTTACCGAAAAACTGAAATGTTGTAAACTTTTCTCACGTTCGGTGCCAAAGATTCTTACTGAGCAACTCAAAACAAAACAGATGGGTAGTGCACTTCAGTTTTTGACCCTACAGGGCTGGGACGTGTTTGACCACCCCACGTACAGCCCTGACCTCGCTCCTAGCGACTTTCATCTGTTTTTGCATCTCAAATCTGTCCTTGGCGGTCAACACTTCAACAATGACGAAGAGCCGAAAGAAAATGTTTCCAACTGGTTGAAGACACAGACGCCAAACTTCTATGAAGAAGATATACAAAAACTTGTGCCTCGCTATGACAAATGCCTGCGAAATTTCGGCAGTTATGTGGAAAAATCGTTTAGGAGTTTTAGAATGTTGTTCAATAAGTAATTGTTCTGAATCTGTACACAATTTAGTTTTATTACCAAACAGAACTTACTCTCTGGACATACCTCGTAAAATATCTAAAATGATGAAAACACACTATCATCTTTCAGAGTGATAAATTCACATGTATTCATAACATACTATACCATTGTTATAAAATCTAATTGTTCTTCGGGAATGGAATAAATTCATATTTAACTAGAATTATTTTCAAATTTAGCAGAAAGTCTATAGTTAGCAACAGAATTAGCAGTATTCAAATGTTGACTCGTAGTAATAATATGGTACGATGGTAGTTTAAGAAAGAAATGTAAGAACTGTAAAATAAACTTTCGAATGTGTCAACATTTCTAGATGTCATTACTTAGAAAATCGCTAAAACAACTGCAAAGTTTATGTTACATATACATATCGGCTCGGTTCTTGCGCGAGAGACAGAGACAGAGAGGGGGGATGAAGAGACAGATAAATAAATTAGGTGATATTATACTAAATTTCTTCTCGGGCAGCAAACCAGGCGAACAGACGATTAGAAATCGACGTTTCGGGAGTGTGCATCTCTCCCATCATCAGGATATTTATTAAATTTTATAACCACAAATGAAGCATTGGATATAACGCAAATATAAACAAAGACAAAACACTATCAAAATTCGTATTTCTTAACAAAAGACGGTTTTCAGTAAATTAAAGACCAGGCCAGGAGATGGCGTGAATATTGTCGCGTAGTTGTTATCTACGATGGCGCTGCTAGTATATACAAAGAGC
The DNA here is from genome assembly GCA_030765055.1 of Mantis religiosa. Classification (NCBI taxonomy): domain Eukaryota; kingdom Metazoa; phylum Arthropoda; class Insecta; order Mantodea; family Mantidae; genus Mantis; species Mantis religiosa. The sequence goes on along the minus strand of CM060954.1, from coordinate 110,880,018 downwards.
CGGCAAATAAAGATAACTGAGATAAAGGACTTGCCAGCACAGATTAACTTACGCTTTTGAAAGTTGATAGAATATTCGGTTTCTTTATTCTTCCGGAAATATCCCGAATTTATGAACGAGATATATAAGAGATTGTGACACGCCAGCAAACAGTTGTAAAACGAGAGTGAGTCGCGAGAGGTAAGCAGAGAACAGCTGAGAGTGTTGTTGTAACGAGAGCTGTATGTTATTGTCATCGACCTTGGAAGATTGTATTGTATATGTGATGTAATGTTGTTACGTGAGAATTGAACAGAAATTGGGCTTCTAATTCTGTGAACCCAGAGAGTCACAGCATAGAAAATTAGTGGGGTCAAAGAAAAATAACTACTTAACTTGATTATCAAGCTGTATTGATCTTTGCTTCTTAAATCGACGGATTTCCATTTTAAGGCCGGTTTCCAAGAGGAGCTGAACTGAAATCCAGCATCACGATTAAGCGTGCTCATTTCAGAGGAAATGGCCAAAGCCTCCTTAATTCTCCGCTTCCAGTAACTTTGTATATTGCCAAGATGGTCGTCTCCCGAAAATTGGCTCTATGGTCGTTATCGAAACAATGCTCTGCCAGCCCAGACTTCTCAGGTTGCATTAAAAGAATGCTCCGTTCATGTTAATTTATTCTGGTAGCGATAGTCCTTCCGGTTTGTCCTATATACGTGTCCCACATTCACAGGGAATACGGTACACTCCCAGAAGTCTGTAACTGAACTGACATGAGGGAGGGTGTAGGAGCCTTCTCCGATCCCCCTGCGCCTCAGGCCCCGGAGACTCTCTTTCCTGTGGTATACTATAACCACTGACGTAACCAGAGGAACCTCGGGCCGAACATTCCAGCCCCTCCCGAAAGGGAGTTGCTCCGATTGGGTAGGACTTGAGGGGTAGTTAGTTCCCGATTCCCGTGGGAGATCGGGTACCTCCGGCTAGGTTTCGGCTGTCCAGAGGGGCAGATGGTTGTCTAAGAAATCCCGATACTAGCCAGCAGAGCTAGTAGAAGGCGTGCTAGATGACCAGGCGGCCCCACCGAGGTTATTCGGCAGTCTTCCCTGCTGGTTGACGAGCGTAAGTGGCGTATCCACTTCCACCCGTCTTGTTGTCGTTGGGGTTATTTTTAGACTCAAGGTATTGCCCCAAAGAAAGAGCCCCAGAGTTTTCCATCGCTCCCGGGATGCTAGAGGCAGGAGTCTTTGGACTTTTCGGTAGATCTCCCAATGAAATGTATAGTACGTACAGGAAGTACTGTGTCGATTTCACATGGCTTTGGCTACTTGAATCCAAATAAAGTATTTAAAACAGTTTTCAGAAAATATATTCACACGTGCGAGTACCTTAACAGCATAATAACAAGAAGTAAAACACGAAAAACAACCGGACAAATAGTAAACTGGAATGATACTGGGGATAGGTTAACAGAACAAATTTCTACCAATACTGGACTAAGACGAGGGTGTAGCTTATCACCTACTCTTTTTAGTATATATATGGACGATATTCTAAAGGAATGGAAGATTTTAACAGGCCTAGGAATCAAAATAAAAGAAAATATTTATATTGATATCCTGCTGTTTGCTGATGACCAAATATTGATTCATCGGAATGAAAATCAACTGCAAGACACAATGTATATTCTAAATAATATAGTACAAAAATATAATTTTAAAATACCAGAAGAAAAAGCAAAATGTATGGCTTTTAGAGGAAATTTTAAAGTAAGATCGAAAATTGTTTTAGGAAATAAGATTTTAGAACAAATATCGAGATTTAAATATTAAGGATGTAACATAGGTTTTAGAGACAATGCTGATATAGAAGAAAAAGTAAACAAATTCCGAGCAATATGTGGGACAATCCAAAAAACTTTTAAAAACTGAGTGAGAAGGGATGCAAAAGTGAAAATGTATAAGGTAATGGCTATTTCAACTTTACTGTATGGAAGCGAAACTTGGGTGCCAACACAAAAGGATTTAAATAAATTACAGACTGCAGAAATGAAATTTTTAAAAAGTGTTAAAGGTTGTCCAATATTGGACAAAATAAGAAATGAGGATATTAGAAAGGAATTAGAAATCGAACCAATCCATGACAAAATATCAGAAAGAAGGCAACAATGGCATGGACATATATTAAGAATGGAGGATGGAAGATATCCAAATGCAGTATTAAACTATAATCCAAAAGGAAGAAGAGACAGAGGACGACCCAGGAAACGCTGGAGAGATCTATGAAGCCGGAACGGGCGATATGCCCAAACCATGAAGTGATGAAGAAGAAGGAATGCAATTTCAACATCTTCCAACTTCTTTATAATGCAGAGGTAATAATTACAGCAAACAGTTCTGACATAAATCACCTAATCAGGCCCTGCGGCTAATAACCGGTGCAGCAAAATCAACTCCAATCACGGCAATGCAAGCCTTAAATTGGAAATATCCAATATATCTAACTTTAGTGGAGCAGGCACTAATACAACATGAAAAAATGTTGCGCTTAAAAACAACAAAATGGGAGAAAAGATTACTACAACCAATCAAGATGAAAACACAAACAAGTTTCCTACAAAAAGTTATAGAATTAAAATCAGATCTGAATCTTCCTAATTCTAAAGGACACATTTTAATCAAAGAAAACCCACTGACTTTTGAACCAATTAACATTAGAACAAATAGTTACAAAATCTGAAACTTCCAAACCTGTACTAAAAGCACTAGCATTAGAAACTGTGAACAATAGATACCCACCTGAAAAATGGTTACATATCTACACAGATGGATCTAACTTGGACAACAACTCAGGAGCAGGAATTAAGTGTGCACTGTTCTCATTCTATCAACCAGCAGGATACCACACAACAAATATTGATGCAAAAGTAACGGCTATTCATATTTCACTCCAACACCTTCTATGCAGAATAGATAAATTCAAAAATTCTGTCATACTTTCTGATTCTAAAGCAGCATTATGTGCAAAAGTTCATATAAAATGAGGTCAATCCAAATTAAAGAATGTCACAAAATGATCCAAGAACTTCAAAAACTGCATAAAAGAATTATATTACAGTGGATACCTTCACATTGTGGAATTGCTGGAAATGTATCAGCTGATTTTCTTATCAAAAAGGGTATAAATTTAACTCAGAACAAACGTAAATGCTTATCCTTTACATCCATAAAAGAATTAATATAAAGATATAAAAAACAATACCAATCAATATCTAACAAATCCAAAGATAAAAATGGATCACTTTAATTAAAAATCCAGAATTTATTCCTGAAATTCCACGTAAAGCTGCAGTAGCAAATTTTAGATTACTTACGGAACATTATTATTTGGCCAAACAGTTACACAGAATAAGAATTTACACAAGTCCAAATTGTCCTCTATGCAACAAAGAAGAGGAAATAACTGAAAAACATCTTTTAACCTGTGAAGCCCTACTTGCTGGACCCACTACACAGAATTATTGGAGAGCAAGGGAGCTAATGGCTTCATTGCCAAAGCCTAGCATTTTAAAACAACAACACCAACAACGCATCTTCCAATGGAACGGCATCAAGCTTTTAAGTTTTTCAAAATATCGGTTCGCTTTAAATTATAGTGCTTCCAATGTTTTGCGCATTAATTTGAGATTGTAAATATTTTTCATTACGTAATTACAAGTTTGGTATTTTCAAATGGACTATTACCCACTTTCTCACTGTCGTGTGGTAAGCAGCAACTCTCTTCCCCTCTTTTCAATTTACAGTTTAATCTTTCTCTTCCCCCTATTTCATTTATTGGTATTAATGGTCCTGTACAAAAAGTGCCGAAAACAAACTGCGCAGTAATATGATAGGATATGCCTATAAACAATACTTTGCAGTACCTCCATGCTATAGCTTAACGAGGAAGTACACAACTTCCAAACTAATGCTGTGATTTGTATAAACAAAACATTGAATGGTTCGGACTGTTAACCTTATTTTGATACTATAATGGCTGTTGTTACAGAAACGCTATAAAATAGTTAATTAGGTTTCATACATATTCATAGCTTGGAAGGTTGCATTTATTATTACAGGCGCTCCATTAATGACAGGAAACAAAAGCGTTTACTGTAAACATTGTAGCAAACTTCATCTGGATTCCCATTAATAATGGAATAAATGTCACAATATTTCCCGTTTTACTGACTTTTTCGTGTAATCTTTGTTTAACCAAATATATTATTTATGGTAATACTCGTAACCATTGCACATTAATTTTATTCTGAGATTTATAGCAAATAAATTATTTATAGCCAAAGAATAAATAGACTACCAATTAATCACTGATAACGAAGTCTTCCAGCGCGCCGCTTTTTAGATGCCACAATTATAAACTATAGGACTTTTTCAGGGTATGTGTTAGTTGTTGTGGAAATAATATCAGTTAATTTGGTTAGGGAGCTTATTGCAGGTAAATAACTGATCTCTTTGAAGTGAGTAGGTGATAATTTCTGCTCTTAATTCAAACTGTAAGTATTGAGTAATTTTATGTTCTGACCTCTCGAATATGAATGACTACGGTTTAAAATAGATAAATGTGTAATTGCAAAGAGAATCGCATGATGGTCAATTATGTAAGATTGTAAAATACGAGGGAAAAGAGGCAATTTTTTAAACTAAAGTCCCACCTATGTTATGATACATCGACTCAGGTCCATTATCTCTCATCTGGTGGTCTCTTTCCAGAGTGGAAAAGTCGAACGGGAGTCTCCACCCTGCATGACAGGATAATACGCTCCTCTGATAGGATGTTTTCCGGTCTGCAGACCGACCAAGTGGGCCGTTTCCGGAACACGGCGCGTTGTATGCCTGTTGTGCTGGCCTGCCAAGGTACTGTTCAACTGGTAAATATTAGGAACCTGCCCTCTGCATTGTCGAAACTCCTTGAGTCGGCCTCCTCTGTCTCCTCTCACCTCATACATCCGCCCGGGAGTGCCCAATTTGGGGCTTAGGTACAATAAACCAAAGGTTTCGGTGCCGAATTCCCTCTGTAGTAATCCTAGTCCTAAACCTAATGCTATGGTATCCCACCGAAGTTACAACTTATTGTTACATATATGGCTGAGGAATAATTAGGAAACTATCAAATTTTAGAATTTTAGGAAAAAGGCTCAATCTGAGCTCTTGTCTTACTCACATGCTTTGAAGTTCCGAATTCTGCTGAGTGGTTAAATCAGCAGCTGGCAGATTGCTCGCGTGTTTCTCACAGCAGTGGTGGTCAGAAGGTTACCGCATGTATGACGTGTGGTTACGTCAATTTGGCTTAATATGACTGAGAGATGGCTACGTAACGTTCTAATTCGGGACCATCGACGTAATGCCGAGTCACTCGGTAACGTCATAGATGATCCACATACTTAAGATCACTGAATCCAACCAAGGGGGTTCAGTTCAAGTTCAGTTCGGGTTCAGTACAAGTCAGTACAGGTGTGGTCTAAGGTCAGCTAACGTCGGTCACGCCATGTCGCCCGCTAGTGACGACGAAGCCCACGCATCCTCAATATACATGAAACACCGCACCATTAAGTAAGCCCTCATGAATAAGTAACATGTGGTATCACTATTTTCGCTCCTGAGCCTCTTCAGGGCTAAAGTAAAGTTTCGTAATACCTTTGTACTACCTATCAGAATTAGTGTCCAGTAAACGGGGTTAAACATAGATCGTACGTACTAACTTGAATTGTTCGCGCCTACGGGGTTCTATCCTCTACCTCCGAGCTCGCGTTACCATTTTGCCCTACCATCTAGTCCCCTATCCTTCGAGCTACGCCCCTAGTTACCGGGGAGGTTGCACACCCCCTCTTCTACCCCTCTTGTACAACCTAAACATAACGTAACAAGACTTGTTGCCAAATTTTGAGACTTTTATTCCCATCTGAAACATAACTTTTACTTCGTGACATGCTAAAATTATAAGAAATAATTATTGCCCACTTCTAATCTTTAGAACTGCTTTGGCGTGTTTCTCTACCACTGATTTCTGAACGTAACTGTATTCCACGCGAGTCTTGTCTTGTTGACTTCATTTTGCCGAATGACTAATTGCCTTAGCTACACTGATTTAATTGCCCTTTCTTAGCACAAACTCGTCTAGATAATGACTTCTCCCTGACAAAATGTTAACTCAAGCTTCTTGTACTACACATTATTTTAAATACCTGCAGAATTAATTTATTACATTTATTTATATCCTATAATTTCTTTATGAACTTATTAATATTAATATCATATTAAGTTTTATCGCGAAATATAATTTCTTTCCCTCGGTTCACTTGCTGATTATCGAAAGCAAAACTTCTCTAAGTGTTCGCATTCACGTTAGGGAGCAACTGTTTTCACAACCTCACTCGACAGATGCAATGAGTCAGCAGCAATTTGTCAGTCAAAAACAGCTTAGTATCTCATCTAATCTCTGTTTCATGTAATCTTGTGCCGCTGACATGTATCACTTCGCGTGCAACTACCTCCCCCCTCATCCTAATTGGCTAATGCTTTCGCGCCATAGGCCATAGGCGGCGCCTTCCCGTCACATTTAAAATTTCAGTAAACGTCATTATAATTGCCAGGAAGATAGATAAAATCATACAAATAAGAATATGAAGGCATGCAAAACTAATGAAGTTTATAATGAAACTGAACAAGTTGAAACTGAATGAATGAGCAATGAAACTGAAACAAGTTTAAAATGAAAGGCCTAAGGCCTTTTCCACTGGAATTTTTTAAAACCAGCACACATACCTTGCAAAAATGCTTGTCTTTCAGTCTTAAAAATTCGTGTCACGCCATACTTGTCGTATGTCCTTCATTCACCCAAGTCTCGTCAAGGTAGTATATTTTGGGATTTGTATCCGGTACAATCTGATTGTCTTTAAATAACGTCTTCGCCACACAGCAATATCGCTCCTGGAGTGATAAGTTTTCCTGTTGTCTCAATTTCATGTCGCGACGTTCCTACGGACCTAACACTCACACCTGTAAGTTCAGAGCTGTTCGACTTCTCTCACTGACAAAGACGGATTCTTCTCTGTGAGTGCATTAAACACATACAACACAATTCTTATTTCGCCGGTTTGTAAAGGTTCTTCCTTTGGGAAGCTTCAGTGAAAAACTGGCGGTAGACTCTGCCATTATACATATCAAAGCTACACGAGCAATAAACGATCAATAAAATAATTAAGCTCTCGCACTTGGCACAGCACACCTTCGAATGGCGATATATGACTAATCCAGTTCAAAACAAGGTCAGTGATAAAAGTCATATAAACAAATACGTCATCATTACCGCTAAATCACGTGCTATCGTGCACGTGCTTGAAAGCAAAGGAACCTCCTCCTTACTTCGTTTAAGAATTAACATGCTTTCAGATAAATCAACTCTGTTGCGTAATATATTTAATTAAAACAGTTACAACATATAAAGATATATCACCATGTTAAATAACGAACTAATTTTTACCGCACAACAGTCTATACTGCAATAGCTGCCAATGAGAGGTGATAAGGTCGTGTGACTGTTAAGAGATATGGGGCAGGCTTATGTGAATCAAGGATTAGATTGATTCCTTGGTTATATAGCGATTGGAGTGTTTGAATATTTACCGGAGGAGAGAATCTCTAGTCATCTCTTGACTGGTCCTCTGTCTTTACGTTGGATGCTTTTACGTTGGATATGTTTACTTATATCTTCAAATGGTCGGTCGGCCTTCTTTGTTGCGATGAGCTTTGGCCATAATTGGCCACAATATGAGTAGTTGTAGGTTTCCAGGTTCATTAATAATGTACTTCACATCATTATCTGACTTGATTACAATTTATAATATAAACTTTTTATGTCATAGAAATTGTAAAAAATAAAAACATATTTTACAAATCACTGCATAGAGCACATTTTGAACTTTTATGGTCAAAATTGCATGTACGTTTAACAAGAATACCCATTTTTATTTGGAAACATTATAATACATAAAATTCGTGCAATAAAAGACCTGTTCCTTCCTAGTTACCATATATGTTATTTAAATCTGAATTTAATGAGGCGGCTTAGAATGTATAAATTACTTAATTGCACTCAAACTATCTGGATTCATAGTAAACAATGCGCAGAACTAATTTGCCTCTGCCCATTTCTATTCACATTAGGTTAACCACAGTGTATTTTGCCTAGAAAATGTTTCAAACAAGGCATTTGTGGACAAATGTCCAAATGCATTTGTCCAAATGTGGACAAACTCATCAAAAGTAACATTAACCTAGAGGTTCTTTCCATCAGTGCAAGACAAATGTGCATAGCAGTGGTAACAGGACATGGGCCAGTAAGAACATATTCCACGGAATACAAATTTCGGTATCTCCAGAATGCCCATGCAGTGGTATCGAGCAAACAGTCCAACATCTTTTATGGGAATATGAATGTTGTCTTCCGGACGTATGGGCCGTGGTCTAGAAGTTCTTGAAGGAACCGACGCTGCGCCTAGCATCCTCAGGGTTGATCCGTCCGCTGTAGAAGTCAGGAGTCGAATGAAGCGGTTCGCTCGCTCGCTCGTGCTGGCTGGCTGTATACAGCCAGAAGGTTTTTGCTGCGTGCCCACCCATTAAGGGTTTTACCGCAGGTAGGATTATTATTGAAAGATGTAGGATGAAGGTGATGTAGGTTTTTGATTGGGAGTTAATTTTGAGGTTACCAAAGTACCTTCGGGTTGAAGGAGAGGATGCAGTACTTAGCACCCATTTTTTTGTTTTAAATATTTTGTAATTTAGTTGGGGAGAAATTTAGATGCCAAACAGCTTGGAAGAATTATGAGGAGCTCAGCTTTAGCTGCTGATAAGTTTAGCTCCAGGGTTATCTAGGGTGCCCGCATGCCATACGGGGGACCCGATGCAGTCTAGATCGGCGTCTAGTGGGGTCATAATTTCCCAATGATCTGACAAGGGCGCTTCTGTGAGATGGTAAACTTGCGTATAATTTTGAAGCCCGGCGCCTAATTTCATCCTCCACGTATGGAAGACCCGATGCTTCGTGGAGCAACCTGGTAGGGAAATAACGTCCCATAGAATAAATAGACCGCAGTCCTTTATTCTGTGCACGTTGAAGCCATGCTAAACAGCTGTCTGCTGCCATGCCCCAGATCTCGCAGGCATATAGCATCACCGGGATTACCAGCGCTCGGAAGAGGTACAACTTCATGCGGACTGGCATCGAGGTAGACCCCAGCATTGCTCCCTGTACCTTCGCCGAAAGGTCCCTGATGTGCCGGCGAAAAGTTAAACCTCTATCCAAGTTTACTCCTAGGTACTGGACAGAGTTAGAACACTCTATCCTTCGACCTCGGTAGCTGAAGTTGGCGCAGTCTGCGGGGGTTTGGCGCTTTGTGAAAAGTATGGCGTGGCTTTTGTCCGGATTTACGGACATCCTCCAACGCCGGCACCACTGTTGTGTTAGGCGGAGATGTCTTTGAATGGGGTTGAAGGCTCTGAGAATGTGTTTGTCCTTGCAGAACAGAAACACGTCGTCAGCGTATTGTGCCATTTCGACTCGTGGTTCTGTGGGGAAATCTGCCATAAAGACGTTGAAGAGGGTGGGGGATAGCACAGAGCCTTCGGGGACTCCGCCTCTCACTGGCCTTAGTGTTGATGTTTTCCCCGCGACTGACACTTTAAATGTGCGATGTCGCAGGAAGCTGTGTAGAATGTTGATCACTTGTGTTGGGAGCCCCAGATGGATCATTTTATGTAGGAGTCCGGCATGCCATGTCGTAGAGAAGGCCTTCTCGACATCCAACGAAACTGCGGCAGTGAAGGCGCCTTCCTGGAAGCCCAGGGCGGCGGTCTCCACCACATGCAACAACTGCTGAACTGTCGAGTGCCCAGGACGAAAACCAAATTGGTGGTCAGGAATGGCTTGAATGTCTACCAATATTGGGGACAAGTGAGCAAGAATTAGCCTCTCGAGAACTTTCGAAAGGGTGGAGAGAAGGCTAATGGACCTGTAGCTGGAAGGGTGTACCGGGTTCTTCCCAGGTTTCAATATGCAAATCACCCGGGCCTCTCTCCACTCTCGTGGAAAGTACCCAAGGGCGAGGCACATATTGAAAATCCTAGTCAGGAAGAGAACCGCATTGAATGGAAGATGGCGGAGCATTAGGGGATCAGCCCGTCCGGCCCCGCCCCCTTCTTTGGTTTGAGACATTGGAGTGCACCTTGGACTTCACTAGGTCGGATGGTAGGGAGTCTCTCCGCATCCACAGGAGGGTGACGTAAGAAACGACGCACCTCCCGACGGACGTGTTCAGAAAAGTTATCGTCCTGGAGGTCATCTCTCGGACACATAGTATGCTCAAGATAGTCAGCGAAAGCATTGGCTTTGGCTTGGGGTTCATAGGCCAGGCCCTGGGTGCCGTGAATGGGAGAGGTGTACTGACCTCTGTGTTTTCTGAGGGCTTTGACTATCCTCCACACGTCGCCATCCTCGACGCGCAACCTGACCATTTTGTCCTCCCACGCTTGCACCTTGTGCTCGCGCAGACGGACACTGACCTCTCGACGTAAACGTCTTAGGAGCGCTCGATTATGTGGCGTGCGGTGACGTTGGTATAATATCCGTGCTGCCCAGGATCGCCAGATTAGAAGAAGGATGTCCAAAGGGAGGACATCGGGATGAAGAGGAGCCGGAGCATGGACTGTCAAATTAAAGGCGGTCCGCTTCACAATGGAAGTGAAGGATGAGACGGCGTTATCCAGGGTAGGGTAATTTTGGGATTTGGCGGGATGGAAGTGCGGAGGCAGTTCCTGACGCCTTCCCAGTCAACCTCTCGCGTTTGAAGCGAGATGTCGTGACTGGCAACCCTTGTGTTGATCTCTGTCAACACTGGATTGTGATCTGAATGTAATGCATTTAATGATGTAAATGTGAGATGGTATGGTAGATGTTTTGTGATTGCGAAGTCTATGACTGAGGGCAGTCCTCCTCCTCGCGGGTAATGAGTGGGTTGCCAGGGACCCTGTACGTGAAGTTGAGGATCCGCATCTATAAGGCGAATGATTTCATTGCCTCTTGCATCCACCCGACGACCGCAATGCCAACGTTGATGTTTAGCATTGAAATCGCCGGCCATGATATCACAGGGATATAGGGCTAGGATGGATAGATAGTCATTGCGTACAAACTGTCGGTTTGGTGGATGATACACAGAGACTACCAAGACCTCCAATCCACCAAGGTGCATACTAATGGCCGTGGCCTCTAGGGTTTGTAGAGGTGGGAGCTGGATGGGCTGATGGACCACATTTTGCCTCACCAAGATCGCAGTTCAGCCCCCTGGGCGTCCCTGACGATCCGTACGATGGCAGATGTAGCCCGGAAGACGGAATCGGAAGTCTGGTCGGAGATGCGTTTCGCTGACTAGAATGACGTCTAGGGCATTGTCTCGGGCAAAGTGAAGCAGCTCGCTCCCCTGACCTGCTAGGCCGCACGCATTCCAAAATGCGAATCGAAACGAGGTACGGAATGAAACGGGTGTCCGCACGTCCTAATTTATATTGGCTGGAAAGGGGCGGGGCTAAGGCAGATCGTGTTCTGATTGGCTCTGGTCGGGAAGTGGCTGTTTCATGTCTTTACTGTTTCTTTATTCAATCACACGCACATGAGGTCCCTGTAATGCGGGAACCCAGGCTTTATTTATGCGAAGTGCTTCTTCTTTGCGGTTAAAATTATTTTTGTGTTTAAATATTTCTATTGCTTCTCTGTAGGCGGGCATGGTAGCTGACACTTGATGAGAGGACCGTAGTGTTGTTGAATTGGATGTCATGGCCTCACAGTAATGCATGTTCTGCAACCGAAGATTTTTCTACTTGTCCTTACCTGCAGTTTCGGCTGTGTTCTTTTAATCTGGTGGCAACACTGCGCATTGTGGTACCAATGTAAACATGGCCGCGGCTGTATAGAATTTTGTATACCCCAGCTGATGAAAGGCGGTCTCGTTTGTCCTTGGCTGAGTTCAGTAGCTGTCTGATCTTATGTGTAGGTTTGTATATTACGTTGATACCACAGGGTACGAGAAGTTTACCAATCCTGTCAGTTACTTTACTTATGAATGGAAGGTACGCCGTCCCGCGTGTGGGCTGCTCAGTTGTCTTTTGTCCTCGTCTTGGATGCCGCGCCCTCTGGATCTCTTTTCGTGAATAGCCGTTGGCTACGAAGGCTGAGTCTAGAATTTTTAATTCGGCCTTTATGTGTTTAATGTCAAAAATCCTTTCCGCTCATTTGCTGAGTGTTTTTATTATCCCGTATTTTTGTTTAGGTTGGTGATTCGACGTTTTATGTAGGTACCGGTTAGTGTGCGTGGGTTTTCTGTAGACCGTATGTTCTAGGCGGAAGTCTGTTGTCCTTTTTACCAGTACGTCCAAGAAGGCCAGACTGTTGTTACATTCCTTTTCCATTGTGAATTGTATATTTGTATTGTGGTTGTTCAGGTGCCTCAAGAATTGCTCCAGAGTGTCCTCTCCGTGGTTCCAGATTACAAATGTGTCATCCACATATCTGAACCACGTCTTTGGCTTGAGCGGTGCGTTAGCTAAAACTTTTTCTTCAAACCTCTTCATAAAGAAATTTGCAACCACTGGGCTGAGTGGGCTGCCCATGGCGACGCCATCGGTTTATTCATAAAAGTTGTAGTTCCACTGGAAGTAAGTAGAGGAAAGGCACTGTTGAAACAACTCCACAATGTCTTTGGAAAAAAAGTTCTGCATGTAGCCTAGAGTCTATTTTACGGCAACCATTGTGAAGAGGGAAACCACGTCAAAGCTGACGAGACGATATTCCGGTTTTAAATGAATTTCATGGAGTTTCTGTATAAAATGACTGGAGTCTTTAACATAGGATGATGTGTTGCCAATATGTGGTTGCAACAAGGTAGACAAGTGTTTAGCTAAGCTGTAAGTTGGTGAGCCTATACTGCTTACTATCGGGCGTAAGGGAATGCCCTCCTTGTGAATTTTTGGTAGTCCATATAGCCTAGGAGGTAATGCTTCGCTTTTGCAGGTGCTCTTTTTAATGTCTTCATTCAGTTGTGAGTTCTTGATGAGTTTTCTCGGAGAAACCGTGCAGTCGGGTCTTTCGGCAGTTTCCTAAACATTCCGGAAGATAGAAGCTCTTGAATTTTTGAGTTGTAGTCTTTCTTTGCCATGATGACCGTAGCGTCACCCTTGTCTGCGGGAAGAATTACGATATCGTTGTCCGATTTCAAAGTCTTGATGACCTTCCTTTCTTGTGCCGTGATGTTGCTCTTGGGGGCTTTTGCCTTGCATAGGATGCGGGAAGCTTCACGTCGAATTTCCTCGGCCTGTTCCGTTGGTAGTGTATGTATCGCTGCTTCCACGTTGGCAATAATATCCTCTGTGGGTATTTCCCGGGGTGTGACCGCGAAGTTTCCCCCTTTGGCCAGGAGCGATGTCTCTGCCGGTGTCAGTGAGCGACTCGTGAGGTTGATCACGGTGCGCGAAATATCTGTATGTGTGGCGGGACTGCGCTGTGTGTCTTGACATCTCTGGAACTTTCTTTTTTTGCGTAACTGTGCTTCTTTCCAAGTCTGCAGTCATGGAACGGCAAGTAATGTTGTCTACTTTGTCCCAATCTTCTGGTATTAGTTTCATGCTCAGCTGTTTGTGAAATATTAATAAACTGCTCTCCGTTGCGGCCAGTTTCTTGCGAGTGGTGTGAATTCGTTCTCGTAATAATGCTCGTTCGGTGTGATTGTAGATGCGATGAGCCTGTGCTGTGTTGAGTATTCTTTTCATCCTAAGAAATTTCGGAATCATTTGTGAATCCCTGCAGCGTAACAGAAAAGAGAGTGAAGGTAATAATTTTCCCTTTTTCCTGCGTAGTTTCTAGAAGAGTCTGATTGAACGTTGAGTTTCCTCCTTCCTTCCTTTACGGCCGGCGTCTTGAAGATGAATGTTGTCTTCTGGGCATATGGGCCGTGGTCTAGAAATTCTTGAAGGAACCGACGTTTCGCCAGGAGCTGCGCCTAGCATCCTCAGGGTTGATCCGTCCACTGTAGAAGTCAGGAGACTTCAACCCTGAGGATGCTAGGCGCAGCTCCTGGCGAAACGTCGGCTCTTTCAAGAACTTCTGGACTACAGCCCATAAGCCCAGAAGACAACATTCATCTTCAAGACGCCGGCCTTGAAAGCCTCAGCTTATATATTTTATGGGAATGTTCAATACCGGATCGACAGTGTCGAAACCTTAGAGCGACAACTAGAAGTGGACAAAACTGGGCAATCAGCTATGAAGAAATAATTAAAAAAAAACACTTGAAGATGTATGCACACATTACAACCAACTTTACGATCAACTGTAAGAATAGTTTTGTTATTTGTTGCTGGCGTTAGGAGGCGCTTGGGTTCCCGCAGATCGAGGGAGCCGAAGCATCTGACCTGAGTGATGAAATGGGGTTGAGAGTTCGGCCCAACGCCTGATATGAATGATTGGGGATCGAATCCGGGCCGCCTAGGTGAGAGCCAAGCGGTCTAACCACTCAGCCAAGTAATTTTGCATATACGAGAGCTGTTCAATAAGGAATGTTCAGAATTTCATTTTGACAACGTACTTTTACTCATACTCATAATTTTGATGCTTCTTCTCAAAATAATCTCCCCTGAATGTGATGCACTTGTCCCAACGTTTCTGCCAGTCTTCAAAGGCATGCTGGAAACCATTTTTGAGACATCCTTTACAATCGCCTCCGCAGCCTTCAGCACTGCTTCTGATGATGGATAGTGCCTCCCACGAAGGCGTTTTTTTCAAGTTAGGGAATATATAAAGGTCACATGGGACTAAATCCGGACTATAGGGAGGTTGAGGGATGAACTTAACGTTGATTTTTGCAAGATATTCACCAACAACATTGACAATATGGACATATGTACTTGCAATATTTTCAGGACATCCCTGTAGTATTCTACAGTTAGTGATGTGTGTGCAGGTACAACATGCTGATAAACCATTCCATGAAATTCAAAGAATGAGATGACCATAGTTTCCCAGCAGAAACAACCACTTTTGCCCTTTTGGGGGTTGCTTATGAAGGAGTTTTCCACACCGAGCTTTGCTGTTTGCTCTCAGGATCAAAATGATGTAGCCAAGTTTCATCAGCAGTGATTACGATTGAAAGAAACTCCGGATCTTCCTCTAACATCAACTTTAACTGCAGGCAGACCTGCATGCGAATGTCCATTTGTTCGGGAATCAACAGTCTTGGAACCCATCGCGCATAAACACATCTCATGTGTAATGTTTCTCTCACCAACGTACGGGTGGCACTCAATGAAATGTTCAGTTTTTCAGTGATCTTAGGGTAATTCGGCGATCCTCTCTCACAATGGCAGCAGCAGTGTTGTTTTCTTCCGTAAGAGCAGTAACTGGAACACCGGGTCCACCTTCCTTTGAAATTGATTGTCTCCCCTCTTTGAGCATTTTAAACCACCTTCGAGCTGTGCTATATGGAACAACAGACTCTCTATAAGCCTCCTGTAACAATGTATAGGACTCAACTGAAGATTTGTGGAGAGGGCAGCAGAATTTCAAAGCCGCATATTCTTTCTCGCGTGTTACTTCCATTGCAGTGGTAGGCGATACTGAACTGTCTGAACTAGGAGTACCAACAATGAAACTACTACGGCGTATTTGCTTCACATTAATCTAACAGAATATAATAAGATTGAATTTTAGTGCGAAAAATTATGACCGCAAAAAATTATGATCATTCCTTATATAACAGCCCTCGTATGTAAATATTGTATTATATAGCTAATAAGATAATGTAGGAGCATATACAATAATGTACAAAGGCGACTACAGAAAACAAGAAATTGTGAATTAATGTTGTAGAATATATGTAAAATCCATGTAATGTTACTCTATGTAATAGGGCATGGGGAAAAAAGAAAAAAATGCATTTCGGAGTTGTTTTAATTCAGAATGCAGAAAACACGCTCCACTTACATTAGAGTTCGATATTTGTTAATCATGAGTAGTTTTGGAGGAATTAAAACTCCCACTTTTAAAACATTTTATATAGACTATGTGTTGTAGCATATTTCAGACAGAAAACTACAAACATCAGAGGTAATAGAAGATAAAGTTTGATACATATTGTGAACCTTAAGCTACAGCTCTATTCCAGCTGACTATGCTTTGTGAGTTATTTTAAAGTTATATGAAATTAAATGAGATAAGTTGATGGTCTGGGTGATTTTATTGTTCTATGGTATGATGTAAGTGTGTCACCTGAGGGAGGTTTCGTTCGTGGCAGGCCTGTTACCTGAGGACACCGACTACGTCATTCATAAGTGACAGTACATTTACATTACCTGTGCAGATAGTTCATTCTCCATGTCATGATATTGTGTGAAGGAGGAATGGAACACTGGTAAATTTGGCGTACGATTCCATTATTTTAATTTATGCAAGCATATTCCTTTATTCGTTCCCAATCCAATTCATTCCTTTTCTAGAGGAGATAATCCTTTATAGTTTTCTATCATCGCGCAGTTCTACTTAGTTTAAAGATAACCCTAGATATCTACCTTTGACCTTTTTAAATGTGCCAGAAACACCACTTGTTCCACTGACTTGAAAACCTTAGTTTTTAGGTACAATATTGCAATGTTAAGAAACGTTTTAATTATCTGTAAGGGATATATTTTCCTAATAAACAATAATTATTCCAACATCCGTGCCTTATTTGACACCTGCCTAGGGCTTTACTCGCATATTATATATATTAAAATTCTGTAGTCTCAAGTAATATAAGAGGTATGTCCAGAAAGCAAGTTCTATTTGGTAATAAAATTAAACTGTTTACAGATACAGAAACATTATTTATTGCAAAAATTTCCACAACTCTTAAACTACTTTTCCACATAAGTGCCAAAATGTTACAGGCATTTGTTATAACGAGGCACAACTTTCTGTGTATCTTCTTCATAGAAGTTTGCCGGCTGTGTCTTCAACCAGTTGGAAACATTTTCTTTCAGCTCTTCGTTATTGTTGAATTGTTGACTGCCAAAGAAAGATTTGAGATGCAAAATCAGATGACAGTCACTAGGAGCGAGGTCAGAGCTGTACGAGGGGGTGTCAAACACGTCCCAGCCAAATCCCTGTAGGGTCAAAAACTGAACGGCACTACCCATCCGTTTTGTTTTGAGCTGCACAGTAAGAATCTTTGGCACCCAACGTGAGCAAAATTTACGAAATTTCAGTTTTTCGGTAACAATTTCATGAACTAGTGATCGTGAGATTTGGGAAAATTCCATAGCGAGAGTACTAATTGTAAACTTGCGGTTTTCCTGTATCTTGTCATCAATCGCGTGAACCAGTTCTTCTATAACCAAAGATGGGCGCCGACTACGTTCTTCATCGTGCACTTCACTACGTCCTTCATTGAACGAACAATCCGACCCATCTTCTCACCATTGTATCACTCATCGCACTTTGTCCGTAAACATTGCAAATTTGCCGATAAATTTCAATTGGTTGCACTTTCCTAGCATTCAGTAAACGAATCACAGATCTGATTTCACAAGCGGCGGGATTTTCAATCAACACCGACATTGTAAACAAGCACAACAAAGCGTACGTGACTGACAGCGATCTCACAATTGCGCACGTTTCTTCTCCTTGATACAGAGCGTCTAATACGCATGTGCGGAACTGCGATCGCAGCGCTGCAGCTGAGACAAATTGAAACAGAACTTACTTTCTGGACGCCCCTTGTAATTAACAATGCATACTTTTAATGCATTTTGGATGATGCTAGAGCTAGTACCCTTTAATTTCGTAATTTCAAATGCAAGTGACGTGAGTGACTATATACTTGAGCTTAATGGCATGACCTATGTTTTATTTATAAATACCGTTATGCTTTAAACGACGTAGCCCGCCTCGGTAGCGTAGATGGTAGCGTAACTGACTCACGTTCAAGAGGTCCCGAGTTCGAATCTCGTTCAGGGTGAGTTACTTGGATAAGGTTTTCCGGGGTTTTCCCTTATCTTGATAGACGAATGGTGGGTAACTGTAAGCTCCATGGACCTCGGACTTATCTGAGCATTATTTCACCCATTTCATTCATCGTTCCATATGACTTAACGTTGTAGGACGTACATTGAAAAAACGGGTTATAATGGTGAGTTAGTAGAATTCTAAATAGGTTGCAGGTAATTATGCATTTAAGTATGGCAAAATAGTTCAATTACATTAAAAATTTGGATTACACAGCAATAAAATAATATTTATATAAAAATTTAAGAAAGAAGTGATACAGAGATGTAATTCAATCAATTTGATAAACTAGTGTAAAATTATATATGGTAATAAAATTAAAGAATAGAGAAATATTATTCTTAGACTGTGGTAAATTAGTTTAATATTATACTTAAAATAAATTAAATATTCTAATAATTTAATAAACATATATTTAAGTTCATTTAATACAAAATTATTATTCACAATGCAGTGCTGATATCACTGCTGTTAATGCTAAAATAATGTTGAAAGCTGTTGTTATTTATAGTTTAAGAAGGGCAGCTGGAAAGCAGTTATCAGTGCTGGATGTCAGAACGTCTAAGATAGCAATTTATATTTTTCTTCATTGTTGCTTAGTATTATTTTGAATGTAATTTTTATTAATTAATTTTCCTTACTTTTTTTTTTTAAATTGCAGTAGTACATAATATCTGAAAAAAAATGGATGTGTATATATATTGTTTGTAAATGTTCTTTTAAACTTTATAAATAAATAGATGAGTGTGAATATATTCCTGGTGTAGATACCTGATTACGGGTTACGATTTTCAGATTCAATTTACGTTAGCTTAATTTAATTTGCAACATAAGGAATCACTAAGGTTATGGGCAGTTTATAAGTGTTATTTATTGCTCCAGTGAAGAATTAAATTTTTTAAAAATAAATTCCGAAATAAAACAATAATTTTATAACATCTCCATTGTTATATTTTCTAGTTTGCATTGTTAGTTGCTCACTTATGATCTTTAGCTATTTTTCGTATCTTACGGCTAAAGGCAACTGTTAATAGGAATTACAATACCTTTAGTAGGATTTAGATGACATTTGAGCACATTCTAAAGCAGTTGTGTACCAAAATTACTGCATATCGACAGTTTCTTTCATATAAAAATCATGTTACAATGGAAATAAATCGCGCAATTTTCTTACAACACGCATGCGCGTAACTGACTGCCAGCCAAAGCACTGGAATTTAACTGGATAGAATAGCTTTCTTCCATTTCTTGACGCTGAATTGGTTAGTGACAATCGTATTTTCAATCTCTTATGGGCTATAGTTAGTGATTGAAGATTTAAAGTTAAAACATTGTTCTGGCAATATTAAGGTCTGATGTAATTGAATTAGGTTAGGTGTCATTTATTTTTGACGTGTATATTTTCTATAGTTAACATTGTAAAAGCTGTTGCACTTGAGATATCTAAAGTGTGTGGGAATTAATTTTAGGGTATATTTAATGTAGTAAGTAGTTTTACCAATGGATTCATTTTATATTGTGGCTTTGTGGGTTCGTAGAACCAAAAGTCCAATTTGCCGAAATTCTAAATGCTCTTTATTTCCGTAGAAATGCACTCACAGTAGCAGCATTACGTCATAGTCACAATCTACCAAAGTCGATGACAATAACAAAAATAGCGTTCTGACTGCATCACTTTACAACATCAGCTCTCGTTACAACACTTCACAGCTGTTTTATCTCATGTTTACGACTGACTCTTGGCGGGTCGTCGTCTTCTTAAATACCTCATTGATAAATTCGAGACTGTTCCAGAACAGTAAAGACACCGACTATTCTATCCGCTTCCAGAAGAGTAACTAAATCTATGCGGACAAGTCCTTTATCTCAGCTATCTTTATTTGCCGGCTCTGTATGTACACTAGCCGCGCTATCGTAGATAACGGCTTCGCGAAAATATGTACCAGAACCTTTAATTTCATTCATTCTAAAATTTTTTGCTTTTTAAATTTATGAACTTAATTTCTTTAATGATTTTCTTTAACATTGGTTCGGGCTGGCTAACTGCTATTTTGACGTGCCTATTGTGGAACTTCAGTGCCTGTTTATCAGTAGGAGTAAGCAACATATGCCAAAGTGATACATAATGGCTGTTACAGAATTCTAGTCAACCATCGTAATTTTATAAGAAAAAAGGACAACCTATATACATTTGATAAATATTTATACGTAATAACTCTTTATATAAGGGGTTATTTTGCGTGTATCCTTAAATTGCACCATGCTTATATGCCATTTATGATTTTTAAGAAATGTCACCGAGTGTGCATTTAAGGAAGCAGATATTTGTGCACACTACCGGTAAAATATGTGCTTACAACCTTTGTATTAGTGTAAAAGCTTCTTTACGCAAGATAAGGGATAGAATTGCTGACCTAGAGTAATAATCCGAAACACCTGAAGTCAATTTTGACTGTTATAGTTTCCTAGACGACGATAATGAAGATGATATCACATATCTTTCGAAAGAATTTGAATATATTTTGTGCAATAAAATTAATAAATAAATTTAATAGGTGGCATTACTTTTTGACTCACCCTCGTATGTGATGCAAGAAAGTCAATCTCTTCTTTTGATTCCCAAGCAGCATATTCGGAATATAATAAATTGATTATGAATTTTCGGGCACTTTCGTTATGGGAATCACAGAAATATTTCCAGGAATAAAATGTCTACCGTCGGAGACAGTATCAGAGAGGAAGAAGCGTCAATTAACAAATTCACCTCGTAATTAAACGTATTAATTAAATGAGCGTATTTCGCGCTTGTAAGAAATTAATAAGTGTCTGGCAACATCCTTCTTTTTTTAAGTGGCACATCATTCAGGACCCTCTCTCCGCGCCGTCTACCACAGTTAATGAAGTTTGAGAACTGCCGCTGGCACCCTGCAACGCATTTATGTGACGTACGCAGAAATTAACGTGTCAATCTAAGAGCTCTTAACTTTCTGTCAAACAAAATAACGGGCGGTTAGTTGTCACCTTTACTTTGAGTTAAACGTAAATAAGTAATTGTGTGTGGAATAGCTCACAGTTTATGATACACCTCCTAAAAATGATGGAGAATCACAGTTGAACATGAGTTGATCTTTGAAGAGCCCATGTACACTTAATGAGTAAAGTAACGGGTCCTTTTTGCCAGTGTTTTAAGAGCATCCTGCACAGGATAGCATGATTTACTTCCCGTGTAATGGAACGCGCCACTATTACAAATGCCAATCTTACAAAAGCCCATCATCTTACTATCTTAATAACAAAAATAAAGGGGAGAAAGGTTTGGATATATAAAATTCAAAAGACTTTACAGGAATTACGTTAGTGTAGATGGTAGTGTGTCTGCCTCACGTTCAAAAGGTCTCGAGTTCGAACCTCAGTTAGGGCGAGTTACCTGAATAAGATTTTTCCGGGAGTTTCCCTTATCCTGAAAGATGAATGTCGGGTAGATCTAAGCTACCCTTAAAAAAGAAGTAGGTTTGGGTTCATTATGGTTCAATAGTGGAAGAATAGAAAAGGGATTCTGGAAAGAAGTATAAAACAAGAATTGAAGATATTGCAAAACAAGAATTAATCTTAATAACAAATGATCTCTGAAATTATATACATAAAATTAAAAAAATGATTGGAGCAGAGAAAAATACGAGGGCTGTTCAATAAAGAATGATCACAAAGTTTTTTGATAACATACCTTTACTCATCCTCATAATTTTGATGGTCCTTCTCAAAATAGTCTCCCCTGAATGTGGTGCACTTGTCCCAGCATTTCTGCCAGACTTCAAAGACATGCTGAAAATAATTTTTTGAGAGATCCTTCAAAATCGCCTCCGGAGTCTTCATCATTGCTTCCTTGCACGAAGGCTTTTCTTCAACTTTGGGAATAGAAAAAAGTCACATGGGGCTAAATCCGGGCTATAGGGAGGGTGAGGGATGCACTTCACGTGGATTTTTGCAAGATGTTCAGCAACAACATTGGCAATATACGGCCGCGCATTATCATGGTGCAGCATCCAGCCTGCTTCACGGAAATGTGTTCTTTTGCGCCTGATATGGAATTGCAATATTTTCAGGACATCCCTGTAGTATTGTCCAGTTACTGATGTGTGTGTAGACACAACATGCGGAAGAACTATCCCATGAATATCAAAGAATGAGGTGACATAACTTTCCCAGCAGAAGCTACCACTCTTGCTTTTTTGGGGGATTGATGATGGAGGACATTTCCACAATGAGCTTTGCTCTTTGCTCTCAGGATCAAACTGATGTAGTCAAGTTTCATCAGCAGTGATTACGTTTGAAAGAAACTCCGGATCTTCCCCTAACATCAACTTTAACTGCATTTTACCTCCATTGCAGCGGCAGGCGATACTGAACATATCTGGACTTGCCTGGTTCTCGCAGGCGGGAAACAGGAGTACCAACAGTGAAACTACTACGGCGTGTTTGTTTCACATTAAGCTAACAGAATATAATAAGATTGAATTTTAGTGCTAAAAATTATGACCGCAAAAAATATGATCATTATTTATTGAACAGCCCTGTTACATTTACATCTGTGGTAAAGTGGGAAGAGAAGGGTTGACATGGTTTAGAACAGGTGTAATATACTTAAGGGGTGTAAGGAATGGATATATTAAGGGAAGAATGTTCAATGTGTGAAAAAAAGGTAGTACTTGGCACTATATTTTTGTCAAAAAACAAAATATTGGAGAAACGAATTTATTTTGCTTAAGTGGGAAAACATACCAAATGAAATAAGAGAAAAAAGAATCTTGAATCTAAGATCAGAAGAAAACATAATAAAACGGCTTTGGAAAACAGGGAAGACTAATGAGAACAATTAGGGAAAACTAGTATAAGGTATAAAGGGAAACAAATATCTAGATACTAAGTTTTAAAATGCTTCGTTATATACACAACCTGGGTTAATTATAATGGGACATGGGCAAATGCAACTCCAAAATTAGGAGTATGTAAGATTTTGTAGTCATTATAATTATACCATATATGTTATATCTGTATGAAGTTGTATAAGATTAGATATTGTAATAAGAAATAGAAAATACACTGTGTTAATACCAATCTTACAAAATGTAGGCACCTTATAGTGTAAGGTTTTGAGCTTGATTAAGAAGAAACTAAGTAGCTAAAGTTGTGACCTTGTAAATTCGCTTAATTTGATACGTATTTTATGATTATAGGCGCAGTTATATTTTAAAATATTTAAAATGGTAATACCTCTGTCATTTTGATTCAAAATTCTGGACAATTCCAGAGGGAAAATATTGTCGGGAGCCATTGTTGTGACGGGCGTGGGCGCCGCGCGCAAAGAGACAGATAGTGCGGCGCGGAGGTAAAGGCTTGCCGAAACAGAGAAAGAAAGAGACAGATAGATGACTGGAAGGTTCACTTTCTTGATTGTTACAGAATATTCCACTAATTTCTGGATCAATGAGTGGAGATATAAATGAAGCCGTGACTTGCCAGTGGAGTCAGTTGTAATTGGACTTGAGAATCGGGGGCGTGTAGCAGTGATATGAAAGTGAATCTTTTGTTTATTTACGGGTTTAGGAGCCAAGAGAGACTGTGTTGCTATATGTTACGTCATCTTGCTGCAAAGGGGTGTACAATGTAACCGCAGTATCAGACAACGATTAGGAGGTGGCGAATTAATCGAAATCACGAGAATTAAAAAAGAAGATAAATTAATAAAAATGCTTTGCTAAACTAATATAAAATATTGTTATATTAATATGAAATTAGAATGAATTTAGAGTAATGATTAAAATAGCGGTTTAATTAAGAATAAGATGGGAAGAATATAATTTAAGACAACTAACATGCTAGAATCCATGTAAGGGAGAGAAAATATTTCTGTAAAATCTGAACACAAATCGGGGAGACAGGAAGAGGTGACCGTTAGCCTCTTTGTTTAAGGAAAGGTTCAATGTCTGAGAACTATAACCAAGAATGTGTAGGAACAATAAGGTTTTCTAGATGCGGTCAAGCGTAAGACCTAAAAGGATTTACTTTGCTGAGGTGATAACGATGTATACCGTTACAAAGAGCCCAGGGTAGGCGTGACCCAACTCACGGTGGGATGTAACGTCAATGAGTTCGATGAGTTTTGCTAACCAATAAAGAAAAATCGAAATAAAATGAGAAACCAATAATAATGTAAGATTTGAGAGATGGGGAGAAGGGTGAGTTATTTTGGTCATGTGATAAAGGTTAGAGTGGGGATCAGAATAAAGTACGAACTGAATCGCAGAGTAGACGAAAAATCACTTCAACAGTCATACTACGAGGGGAAAGATGTGTTGGTGCGCGTGAAGAAGAAGTAGTAAAGATTTCTAAGTCCGAAATGTAGGGAAGTCAAGAATAACGCAACCAGCGTAAGAGAAGCAGCAGCAGAAGTTTATAATAGCAAAGTATTCGCCGTATAAAGAAGTAAGAGAATTCTGTTAGGAAGTTTAGTAACAGGTGGTCACCGCTACAAATCAATCTGAATCAACGAACTTAGTGAGAATTAAATTAAATCATTTTTGCAACGAACCAGTGTATTATTGAGACAACTGAGTAGCCAACAAACAACAAATCCATTTCCTACAACCATTCACCTGAGGATAAGAGATCTCATAGCTCCAATTAGAACCCAAATCAAAAGTAAACACCAACCAATTGAAATCTGACATGCGGGTATGCCGCATAATGGCGCCGACACGTTGGGGCTTCGAATTGTAGGAAATGGGTGAAATGTAACGACGACAACGACGAGGAGAAGTGAGAAGAACGACGACGAAGGACGACTACGAGGAGAAGTGAGAAGACCGACGACGACAACTACGATGAGGACAGCAGAGACTACGAAGAAGACGGCAAAAACAACTAACAAGTAAAACTTTCCCCCAACCAAGAGAGAAGTTCAAGTTCTTTCGACATCAACTGAGCCTACTAGACGACGAGCAGCACGACAAAAATTGGTAAAGACATCACATAAACACCACAGCCGTACAACAGAACTGTGAGTTACACATACTCAATTTATATTTCTTGTAAATGTAATATCATTCATTGAGATCAATATCTATGTAATGTCTTAGTAATAAGTATTTTGGAAGGGAAATTAGAAAATTTAAAGGGGAAGTTCAATGCTTTTGAGAAATAAGAAGATCGTACAGAATAAATTTAAAATGGAAAATCCTGGGGAACAAATAATTATGGAGACAGAGAAAGAATTGGAAGTTGTTAATGAAGAGATAATGGAAAGCAGTGTTATAGGATCAGTAGATGAGGGTGTAAATGGTGTAAGTAGCTTAAATGTAAATAGAAGTGACAATCCTGGGGTAATGGAAAATCTACAAGAGATGTTCCAGAAACTCATGGCGCAAATTACTATTCAGAGTCAATCACTAGAGACTAAATTAGTAGAACAGAACCAATCACTAGAGGCTAAATTCGTAGAACAGAACCAATCACTAGAGGCTAAATTAGTAGAACAGAACCAATCACTAGAGGCTAAATTAGTAGAACAGAACCAATCACTAGAGGCTAAATTACTAGATCAGAGCAAAGCTATGGACAAATCACTAGAGACTAAATTACTAGATCAGAGCAAAGCTATTGACAAAAAATTAAGTCAAATTACAAGCCAAGGGAAAGAAACAGAAGCTAGAATCACTGTCAAAATTCAAGGAATAACAGGGGAAATCCAGACCGTAAAGGAGGCCCTGCAGCGAGAAGTAGGTACTATAAGAAGTGACCTATAAGCTACCAAATCTCTAGTTGCAGGAGTAGAAAATAGAATAGGGGAGGAAATTAATAAGGAGAGAATAAGATTAGATGAACTGACCACGACACAGGTAACTTTTGTACAAGAGATAAATGACCGGTTTGACACTGTAAACAATAGTATAGCAGCTGACATGGAGAAGTTAAAAGAAAAGGTAGCACATGTAACAAATATTCAATCAGAAAATACACAAATGTTGAGGGAAACAGTAAGCGAGATATCTCAAATCAGAGATACTGTAACTGGCTTACAGCTGGGACAGCAAGGGCAGGTACCTGAGAGTACCAATTGTTCTATACATACACACAATGGAGAGAGGCAGAACGAACAGGTTAGCGCCCCTTCTGTCTCTCCTCAAAGCAGCAATAATAGCGAAGTAAATATGCAAAACGTAAATATGTATCCACCAGTGCACATGAATTTTCTAAGCGAATTGCCCCTCCCGAAATTTAATTGTCGCAATGACAACGCAGTACAATTTTTGGCCGACTTAGAAAAGTATTTTGCCATCAGAGGCGTACCCGAGCAATATAAGATGATAATAGTTCAAAGGGCGTTAGAATCTGCCGAACTTAATTGGCTACGAGTAACTGTGGGAGAAGGATGCAGCTACGAGTTGTTCAAAACAGCTTTCCTAGAAAAGTATTGGAACGCCAATGTCCAATACCAAGTAAGGAATCAGATAACAAATGGCCGATACCAAGGTAATAATGGAGAGTCTATTACTGATTATTTCCTGAGATATTCGCAAATAAGTAAATATCTACAACCTCCATTACAGGAAGCCGAACTGATTTCTCTTCTCACGCCCCACCTTCCTGAGAACATTAGAAATCACATGGTGGTAGCAAGACCTCAGACATTGAGAGAGGCAATTACATTATTAACAGCTTTACAAAGCGTTGGGACGCAAAATTCACAAAATAGACATGAGAATGGAATGCCAGTGAGAAATCCACACAGACCGTGGAATAATAATAATCATGACGGGGAAAGGGCACACAATTCCCGAAATTTTAACACAAACCATATGGCTACTCGTCAAAGATACGATGCCCACGTCCCGAGGGAATTCCCTAACAACAATAGAGGGAGACAGGGACCACCAAATTCAAATTCATATAATTTCTCTATAAGATATGTACATGTAACTAGGAATGGAAATAGGGGTCAGCCCCCATTTCTTCGAAGAGGGAATGCAAGACCGACGTTCCGACTACCAGAAGCTAATAGACAGTATCAACCACGTGACGCTGGTAGAGAGAACAATACAGACAGACCTGAAGTAAAACAGAGGAATCAACTTCTCTCAAGAGAATGGGTGCGTTCTCCTCCACCCACACCGAGGGACGCGGCGCCCGAGGTGGATGAAAGGCCAGATACGACACAGCAGACGGGAAACGACTCCAGGGTGTGATAGAAGACGTCCCGCATCGGACCCGGATGAACACGCTAGTTCTTAATTTGAACAGGGACACAGCTCTGAGTAGGGTGGTACAAAATAAAACAGAAACAGAAATAGAAAACGGTACTCAAATAAACAATCACTTAACAGAATTGCAAGAAGTGAGAGATGCTCCACGTATTGCTGCAATAATAAACAAAGAAAAATGGCACATTACCATAGATTCAGGATCCTCAGTTTCAGCTATAAGTCAAGCATTCTTTTATCACTTAAAAAACAATGGAATGAAATTGCAAACATTGCCCGTGAAAAGTGCATATTGTACTCTGGCGGTAGGTCGCGCCAAACAAAAGATTAATACACAAATGCTTTTGAAAGTCACCATTGGGGAGGATACAATAGAATTTGTATGTTTTGTTATTAATAGGCTATCTGTAGACATTATTATGGGTAATGACGTGTTGTATGCGCTTCAAGCTAAGTTGAATTATCAAATGGAAGCCTTGGAAATCAAAATTAAAGACGTCATAGTTAAAGTTCCGTTTAGCTCAAGGGAAGCAGAAAATGAGATAAGATTGACAGATGAAGAAAAAGAAATAGATGGAGAAACATTTTTTGTAGAATTTATACGAATAGGAGGGATGGAGCTAGTTAAGATGAATCCATAGAAGGAGAAGAGATGAGAAACTATGATAAGGATGAGTATATAGCTGGAGAAGCACGGCTTTTAGAGATGACGTCATACGGACTTGGGCAGGCAGAAGCAGGTGAACAGGAGATAATTACCCTACCAGATGATTTCCAGGTAGTCGAAAATAACGTAAACATGACCTATAGAATAAGAGAAACAGTAGCAAACTCGAACCTACTTAATGACCATGAAAAGGAGATTTTTTATAATATATTGTGTAAACATAGAAATTTATTTTCAGAACACACTGGAATTTATAGTGATATTGAGTATGAATTCGAGATACACAATGTTCCCCATTCAAATACAAGTGCAGACCTATTCCATTGGATTTACAGGAGGCAGTGAACCTTAAAATACAGGAAATGTTAGATGAAATCCTGGAGATATCGACATCAAAATTTATAAGTTCCCTGCAGGTAGAGGAGGATTAAAATATTTATTTGTACTTATCGACGTGATGTCGAAATTTGTGAAAATATACCCTCTCAAGAAATTAACAAGTGCAGCATGCGCGAATAAAATATTGAAAGACTATATAGTCAAATACGGGAAGATGAAAACACTATTAGTAGATAACGCGTCCATACACCATGGAAGACGATTCGTGCACACCATTCAGGATGCCGGAATTCGCATCTATAATACAACGTCGTACCATCCATGCTCTAATCCAAGCGAGCGCGTACTGAAAGACCTAGGTGTTCATCTCCGAGTCCTTTGTTCATTGAAACAGACTACTTGGCCAGACCACATCAACTATATTGAGTTTATATTCAATAATTCAGTCAATTTAACCACAGGATATGCTCCTATCCAATTGCATAGGAATTTAACGCCGGAACCAATAATAGAGGGTGTTCCGGAAAGTATACAAGTGACGACCGAGACAGATCGAGAACGGATCCAGAATGCTGTTAAAAGAATAATGGAGAAAGTAGAGAAAAGAAACGCAAAGAAACTGCGGTATAAGAAGAATTGGGAACCAAAGGTCGGCGACTTAGTTCTAGTGAAATCGTTCGACAAGTCAGATTTGTTAGGAAAGAAGACTAAAAAGCTATATATGCTATGGAAAGGCCCATACCGGATTGAGAAAATATTTGGTGACAGAGCGTATGCTCTAATACACCCAAGAAATGGTAAACCGATAGGCACATATAACATCTCCCTAATAAGGCCATATCGTCAAAAAACGTTGTAAACAGTACAGAGCAGACCCAAGAATCACCGGTGTGAATGTGATTGAAATTATATATACGAAGATGTAAAGAATACCAAGTAAAAGTTATATAATTAGTACGGGTAACGTTTTCGTTTGAAATTCAAACACTGCGTGGGAGTTGCAAGTTCCAAAATTCCTGTGCACAAACAAAATGATAATGTAATAAGAATAACCACAGGTAATGAACATGTTAGAAAGATATTTAAAAATAATTTGTGAAATGTAAATATAGTATAAGTACTGATGTATTCATGTGCCAAAAGGCTATATTGTTATTGTAAAGGTCACAGACTTAGGCGTGACAAAGTGAAAGAAAGTTTAGAGTGAAAAGTGAAGTGGAAAGACAGGACAATGAACTGCCAATGTTTACTGTCAGGTAAACGAAACACCTGATTACAGGTAGACAACTGAGTGCAGGTAGAGGTAACCATATTTGGACATCATTACAAAAACTATAATAATGTGAGGACGAATGTTCTTACGGTGAAGGACTGAAAGATAAAGAAACGTCCCAATAAGTTAATATAATAATATAAAAAAAATCATTGAATGTAAAATGTAATATTGTAAACTGTAATATAGTAACATTAATGTAGTACTTAAGGAATGTAATAAGGTAAAATCAAGTTGATGTCAAATGAGACAAGGATAATTCAGTGAAGTGTATATATAGTTGAGGTATCACGAATGTTATTTGTATATAGGGTAATAAGCACATATACGACAGTGTACTTGTCTATGTACGTAATGTATCATATCTATAATTCTATGTATATGATGTACCATATTGACCATTCTATGTGTATAAAGTAACACACTGATGAAGATGAGGGAACGGTGACCACCGAAAAATGTTTCAAGTAGGGAATGAGAAATTATCAGATATATAAGGAGGAAATGTCATGACGGGGGTTTGACAAAATTTAAATAATGGGTATTTCATTTTTGTCAAACGGGCATTATGTAACCGCAGTATCAGACAGCGATTAGGAGGTGGCGAATTTATCGAAATCACGAGAATTAAAAAAGAAGATAAATTAATAAAAATGCTTTGCTAAACTAATATAAAATATTGTTATATTAATATGAAATTAGAATGAAATTAGAGTAATGATTAAAATAGCGGTTTAATTAAGAATAAGATGGGAAGAATATAATTTAAGACAACTAACATGCTAGAATCCATGTAAGGGAGAGAAAATATTTCTGTAAAATCTGAACACAAGTCGGGGAGACAGGAAGAGGTGACCGTTAGCCTCTTTGTTTAAGGAAAGGTTCAATGTCTGAGAACTATAACCAAGAATGTGTAGGAACAATAAGGTTTTCTAGATGCGGTCAAGCGTAAGACCTAAAAGGATTTACTTTGCTGAGGTGATAACGATGTATACCGTTACAAAGAGCCCAGGGTAGGCGTGACCCAACTCACGGTGGGATGTAACGTCAATGAGTTCGATGAGTTTTGCTAACCAATAAAGAAAAATCGAAATAAAATGAGAAACCAATAATAATGTAAGATTTGAGAGATGGGGAGAAGGGTGAGTTATTTTGGTCATGTGATAAGGGTTAGAGTGGGGATCAGAATAAAGTACGAACTGAATCGCAGAGTAGACGAAAAATCACTTCAACAGTCATACTACGAGGGGAAAGATGTGTTAGTGCGCGTGAAGAAGAAGTAGTAAAGATTTCTAAGTCCGAAATGTAGGGAAGTCAAGAATAACGCAACCAGCGTAAGAGAAGCAGCAGCAGAAGTTTATAATAGCAAAGTATTCGCCGTATAAAGAAGTAAGAGAATTCTGTTAGGAAGTTTAGTAACAGGTGATCACCGCTACAAATCAATCTGAATCAACGAACTTAGTGAGATTTAAATTAAATCATTTTTGCAACGAACCAGTGTATTATTGAGACAACTGAGTAGCCAACAAACAACAAATCCATTTCCTACAACCATTCACCTGAGGATAAGAGATCTCATAGCTCCAATTAGAACCCAAATCAAAAGTAAACACCAACCAATTGAAATCTGACATGCGGGTATGCCGCAACAAATGATGTCTTTCTATGGAAATAAAGAGCATTTTGAATTTCTGCAAGCTTGACATTTAATTTTAGGAGCCCTCAAAAATACAATACGCTCATATAATCTTTCGAGTATGAAGATAATTTTAGGTAATATTTTGGGAGAAGTTTTTGTTATACAAATTAGCTACACTTCTACATATGGCAACTTTTATGTTTATTTTGTGAATTAATGCGAATCAAGTGTTTTATTGCATACCTTTTGACACAAATGAACAATTTTCTCAGTAACTAGTGAAGATAGATAAATAAAACAGGTAAATTGGAAAATGACCTATTTTGGTGTTAATACGTGGGATATACAGGATGGCGCATGAAATGTCATATATTGAAAATTGTTTATATAACATTTATAGCCAAAGGGCGTCTCGGTAGCGTAGATGGTAGCGCGTCTGCCTTACGTTCAAGAAGTCCCGAGTTCGAATCTCGGTTAGGGTGAGTTACCTGGATGAGCTTTTACGGGGTTTTCCCTTATCCCTAAGGACGAATGTAGGGTGATTCTAAGCTCCATGGACCCCGGGCTTAGTTGAGCACCATTTCACCCATTCCATTCATCGTCTGATATGAGTTAACGTTGGAGGACGTAAATTACAAAAAAAAAGCATGTCATTATTATCTTTTTACATTAATAACAAGAATGTGTATGCTCAGTGATCGTGCAGTAAATGTTCAATATGTCCACCTTGGTGACGTACCACCTCCTCGAGACGAACTGTGACGTTTCCGACCACTCTACGACACATGTCTTCTGTTATTCCCTGGAAAAAGTTTGTGATAGTCGCTCGGAGTTGAATTACAGTGCGTGGTTCGTTGTAGTACAGTGTCCCTTTCAAATATCCCTATAAGAAATAATCACAGGAAATAAAATCCGGGCTGTGTGGCGGACATATTAAACCACCCTGTATATACGTGTATATGCACGAGCTCCATCTTGCATAAACGATTGAGTCTCCATTGGTAACCCTATTGCATAAAGTTGCGGAAGAAAATTGTTCTGCTACATGTCTTAGTAGCGCGCACTGTTAACTGTGCCATTGTAAAAGATTGGCCCAACGATTCCATGGCTGGATATGGCACCCCATACACTAACTCTTTTTTCGTAATTTTCAATCTCTTGTACAGCACCAGGAGGTTTCGTGCCCAAAATCTAATATCCTGCCTGTTGACGCTACCGTTCAAATGAACGTAAACCTCTTCAGACAACCATGTGTTATGAATCACGACATCGTCATTTGCAAGAGCCGAAGTCATGGTTGAAGATGGTTCAAATCCTGGTTCTGGCATTGCATTTTTCAGTCTGGCTCTATCCTTTCATAGTGCGTCCTACACGCGGCTAGTGTGAAAGAAAAATTACTTTCCATTAATTGTACCTAATAGTGGTTAACTATATAGCCCGGGCCTTAAAGTACTTGCACGTTGTAAGTCGCCATTAAGGTAGTTGCCTCATGTGTTTATGAGAACTCCTAGTGGTTTACCGGGAGAAACACGAGTCAGTTGGAGAATTTAATGTCATGTCGGTGCTTTGGCCATAGTAGCTGAATTGTCAGAGTGGCTGGACGGAGACCAGAAGGTCCGTGGTTCAAATCCCGGCTATGGCATTGCATTTTTCAGTCTGGCTCTACCGTTTGATATTTTAGAATACTTTGTAATTATACTTTTAGATAATACTAAATGAGAAGGAACGGTATTGTCATTTGAAGACTTCCGACTCTGGCGTATGCATAGTGCCCTCTAGTCCGGGCACTAGAGGGCACTATGTAGTGTAGAAGTGCATATTTCTTGGCTTAAAATTGAAATAAAGAATAGAGGTGCAGGTTAAGTAAAAACAAAGGGCTAGTTCAATTCAGAAAACATCGTTAAGTATTCGCTGCAACTTTTCATTTTCAAAATCATATTCAGATCCATATAATATTGCTTGTGTACTCTGATAGCCAAATGCAGATGTTTGCACATCAATAGCTGTAATGCTGTTTTGAAGTTAAAATTAATTTTAAGTTAGACATTGCAATGCAAATTGTTTTTAAAATAAATGCAGGAAGAATGAGGACAATAATATATGGATTCCTTACGTAAACCATATTATTTTAATTTATATATGGTAATTGTGCTTTTATTTAAAATAATTATTAATGGCAAAGGTATTCTTGAGAATCAAAACTAAAACTGAAGTTTATTATGACCATAACTGCCTTAAACCATTTTGCAATTGTAAACAACATCACCGTGGAGTGAACACTGCTTTCATCTGAACCACAAGCCAGAAAAGAGAGACCCATTCATGAGTGGGATTTGAACTCTCTGGTTCATAAGATCCGTGATAACATTCGTCTCTCAGCGCGCATTTGACGACCTCAATCCATATGGCAGAATAAAGCTTGAAATATAAGTGTGAATGTGTACCAGAGCCGACCAGTTATAAATGTGAATAAAAGCAAGTCATTTAATTTTCGAACATGATGTGGGAAATTGTATAGAAGGATAGTGCGATATAAAATGCCTGATTTGATGTTTATTTCTTTGTTTAATTGTCTACATTTACCTGAATGTTTTTACTGCCCTACCTTTTCCAGTTTTTAGTCTATGTGTACATCAGTTCCTACCCATCAACACACGTTTTGATTATCCAGGTGCCAGATGGGATATCATTACTTAGTCTCCGTATCAGGAAACGCCAAAGTGAAGCAAGCACGAGCAGGGCACTGGAAAATGCTGGAAGGTTTGTCCTGGGGAGATAGTCAAGCCTATACTGAGAAAAGGGCTACTACACGAGTATCACTGATTATGCGTAGTATCAGACATAAATAACATTATCATATATGGAACAATGTACTTAAATAGGCTATTATGTTGGTTAGTATTCCATACGTCATTTTAGAAAACGTGGATTTAATTTTCACTGTGATTTTAAAACTGTTTTTCTCATAGGAAGAAAACAAAGAAGTATTTATTGTTTGTACTGTTCTGAGAACGAAATCGTTCCAAAACTTTCCATAAATCCAGTTAAATACTTTCAGGATACCGATCTTCCAATTTGCATTAATATGGTCATTTCATTCTTTTTAACTCTCTCTGAAATAACACACTGATCGAGGAGAATTTGTTGATTATTATGCCAGTATAATTATGAGGTAAAATAAATAATTTTGGACATTTCAGCAGTGATACATTTTAATTGTTGTTAGAGAGCTGGTCTAATGTACCAATCCATAACCTGGAGGGCCAGGTAATTTTGGTTCAAGTTTAAGAGTGAAGATAAATTCAAATTGTAGTCAAGAAGAGGACTTTAAACATGACTATGGAATGCAAAAAGGTAGAATATATATAATCAGTTATTAAAAGTACGTTAAATTATGGAGCACACACTTGGACACTCGACCTAGACTTAAAAGGACGGAGAATATTAAAAAAATGCAATGGTTATTTTGCATATGAGCAGGCTGATGAAATGATCTGATGATTTGATGCTCGCCTCTTTGATCTTGAAGTCGGGTTCTATATGTTCCTCGTCTACCCTGACCCCTGTGACTGCATGAGATGTTACCACCGGGCTTGGTCTCGGTGGTGAAGAAGAAACTATATGATTTCTTAAGCATGCTGAGATAGTTGATCTACATTAAATTCCTTTCCTTGAGAAACTGATGTTTTAATTTCTGCAAAACATTACTTGTCATCGATACAAGTCAAATATTAGTATAGTCCATTTACAAAGAATGCTTGATGCATTAGTTATTTAGTGGTTCCTTGCACGCACACACACACAAACCTTGCACGCTAAATGCATGTTAAACAGTTAGTTACTAACACTCCCCACATGGCAACCTTGGCCTTCGGGGTAACCTCACCCCACCAAGTGATGACCGGACCCATTTCTCAGGTGGAGGCACCCAGAGGGCGGTGTCCATTACCTCCGATGATAGGGTGATAGTGAAGATGGCGGTGAGGTGAGAGGACCTACAGTTTTTACCGTGGACTCCGAACCACGTTGGGCATAGGGGATACTTCACGTGTGCTAGACAGAGGTGAAGGCGTGGATAGGGCCGACTTAAAATCGCCAACCCCAGAGCCGGGAATCGAACTCGGGACCCTTAGAACGGGAGCCGTGAACGAAACCACCGCGCTACCCCGGCGCCCCTGCATGTTAAACATAATCTCTGCAAAATTTAAGGGGGACACTAAAATACGTCTTTACTCGTCGAAGGTCGCGTGCAGTATGACGCTTCATTAGATAGTTCCATTCTCGCTCGTTCACGTTGCTATAGTGATTTAAAATTTGTGATTTATTTTACATTAATTTCTTTTACAATGTTTTAATTTAAACAAAATTAAATATTATTTGATTTTAAATAATGTTTCAGTAGAACTAACATTGGTTTTGTTGCCATTTAAATAAACACTACGATTTATTGTTCTTTTCCAATATCATTATGTTACATTATAATATCGTCTCCTTTCCTGATAATACCAAATTAATTTTAAAATTTAATTATGAAATAATCGTTTCAAAGAGGAATGAGGAGATTAGGTCTTCAGGAATTTAATTGTGAGGGTAGAGAAAATTGTAGGAAGAGGAATAAAGGATTGAACTTTGGATACGGGAAGATACTTCTACATTATAAATCTGTTTATAAATAAAATAATTTTGGTAGTTATGTTAAGGATGTTATTTTCTACTGTGTTTCTATCAGTGACCGTATAAGGCTTATCAGTTTTTGTGTCTAGTTTCTTGGGAACTTGACCTATATCGGAGAGTTCTATTCTCTTAATTTTGTAGGCCCAGAATTTAAAGGGCTCTATGGGTATATTTTTCAGCTGGATTTGTAGGTTGCTATTTTCCTTTAAGCAGACAAGCAGGGTCATTGTAGAAAATTTTTATAGATATCTGAGCATAAGTTATAGCTGTTAAATGGTGTTATATTGAATTTATTTTGGTGTGGTTCATTTCTATGTGAAGACCCTTAATTGTTGGGAAACATTTGTTGCAACTTTGGTACCTCTAATTGAGCATTGTCCAAACTATGTTTTAGGTTTTGTATAACTTGTTAATAGTTTTGTAATTTGCCCAAATAACTAGACTTTCGTTCTTTATCTAAATTGTTAATAAGCTAAGTTTATTTCTTTTTCCATATTTCACTATGGAACTCTGCAACAGTTGGAGAATTTAGTGTCATGTTGGCACGTTGCCATAGTAGCTCAAGGGTTAGAGCGGCCGGACGGTAAAACCAGAAGATCCGTGGTTCAAGTCCCGGCTATGGCATTGAATTTTTCAGTGTGACTCTATCTTTGCATACTTTAGCCTACACACGGCCAGTGTGAAAGAACAATTAATTTCCATTAATTGACCTAATAGTGGTTAACTGTAAAGCCCGGGCCTTAAGTACTTACAGCATTGTAAGTCGCCATTAAGGTAGTTGTCTCATGTGTTTATGAGAACTCCTAAGTGGTTTACCGGGAAAAACACGAGTCAGTTGCAGAATGTAATGTCATATCGGCACGTTGGCCATAGTAGCTCAAGGGTTAGAGCGGCTGGACGGCAACCAGAGGATCCGTGGTTCAAATCCCGGCTATGGTATTGAATTTTTCAATCTGACTATCTTTCCAATCAAATATTTGATTGGAAGTTATTATACTTTAGGTGGGAGGGACAGACCTTATCGATTTTGTTGTCAACCCATGCCTCAGTTTAGATTTTTTCCTAATTTACTCACCTCCATTTTAATAAAATAAGATCCATGGAGTAACTTAACACCAGGGATTTTAACTTCTCCAGGTGGCATTTCTAATCTCTGGTGTTACTGCTCTGCATTATTAGAGAGGCTATGAAATTCTGTCCCTGCGTGTTTGATGCAAGCGGTTTGTGCCGTTTTAGGCGAATAGCTCAGCCTACTGCGATAAAATAAAATGGGCTTTATAAACGACTGAACATTTTGAGATGCTTCCTCCACGTTATTTTTTGTTCCAAAATTATTTAAACGAGCTTTCGTGCGCGCATTTATGAAAACCCTTAGGGAACAAGCAGCATTTGTGCCGCAGAATTAAAATTGTGCTTTGTCTGCATAGGCCGTCCAGTACTCTTTAGAGTAGGGCCTCTCAAAGGTTTTTTCTGTTCGCGCGCGCGCGCGCGCGCGCGTGTGTGTGTTTGTGTGTGTGTGTGTGTGTGTGTGTGTGTGTGTGTGTGTGTGTGAAGGGGGGAGACAGATACAAGTGGGGTAGAGAATGACACAAAATGACTCTACCCTAAACTGAGCCATTTTAATTTTATACATTATTTTGAGGATAAAGAAAATATTATTTTGAATATTACTTGAAACAAAAACAGTAGAAAAACTATTGATAAGATAAAAATTTCGCATAACATTCTTTGTAAAGCCAAAACAAGTACTTTTAGGAAGCGAACACTTAATAATAAGGGGAGGATTTCCAAGAAATTACGAGGGGGACCCAACAAAAACCGATTGTTGTCATAAAAACGTTATTGATGAACCTTTTTACAAAATTACTTCAGCCACCTTCAAAATACTCTCCATTACACGCCATGCACTTGTCAAGTCTCTTTTCCCACTGTTGTAAGCATGTTCGGAACTCTTCAAGTTTGATATTGTCCAGTGCCTTTGCGAAGCTGTTTTTACCACCTTCACATCGTCATAACGCTCCCCTTTTACCGTTTTTTTTTCATGCGTGGAAATAGGAAAAAGTCGCACGGGGCTAGTCCCGGCGAATACGGAGCGTGGGGAACGACAGGCCACCTCTGAAATGCCAAATAGTGGGTCACTCGTAAGGCCGTGTATGCTGGAGAGCTATCGTGATGCAGAAACCAGTCACCTGTTCGCCAATGTTCCGGGTGTTTCCTCCTCACATCCTCTCGCAGACGCCTTAAAACTTCCAAGTAAAAGTGCTGGTTAACAGTCTGGCCAGGGGGTACGAATTCCCGATGCACAATACCACGAACATCAAAAAAGACAATGATCACGTCTTCACATTTGAGCTCACTTGCCTTGCTTTTTTGGTCTGCGAGAGTTGGGAGTCCTCCACTGGCTTGACCCATGCTTGGTTTCTGGGACATACCCGTAATACCAACTCTCATCCTCTGTAATGATTTTGTTCAAGAAGTTTAGATCACGTGCAATATCTGTTTTCAAGTCCTGACAGACATTCTTGGGGAAGGTTTTGTGCTCCTATGTGAGAAAGCGCGGAACAAATTTAGCAGCAACACGTCTCATGTGCAAATCCTCCCTCAAAATCCGCTGACACGAGCTGAAATTTGGTCGATTGTTTGTCAACGATCCTCGTTGATCTTTTGGCGGAACTTTTCAATGTTCTCCTCATTTGGCGATGTTGAAGGGCGTCCAGAACAAGCTTGGTTTTCAACACACATCTCACCACATTTAAAGCGCCCAAACCACTCTAAAACCTGTGTGCGGCTCATAACGTTCTCCTGGAAAGCTTCCTGAAGCATTTGGCGTGTCTCCGTTGCAGTTTTTTTTAAGCAGGAAACAAAATTTCACACACACACTCTTTGTTCTTTAAAAGTTGCCATAACGACTTCGCAGAGGTAATCCACCAACAGTCAGAGAAACACAATACCACACTCGCACGTTCAGCTCTACACTGATGCCGTCTGCACAGCTGTTTCATGAAGGTCTCTACTAACACCATCTAGCGTGAGAACCCTGCAATATGTTTACGGGTGGCAGCGCCGTCGGTTTCTGGTTTATTTTGGGTCACCCCTCGTATTTAATGAAGCCTATAATCTGAGTTTCAAGAAAGTAAAAACATATATGCATGTCTTATGATGGAGGTCAGGCAAATTTTATTCGCTGTTAAAGGTGATGTTTCTCAAGTTTTGGGAGAAATATTTTAAATCTTTTCCTTTTTATCATATTTTGGGGTTTATTACAGTGAATTCAGCAGTCATTACAAACCAAATAAAGCAACATCATGTCTGAATAAAACAGACTTACCACTTTTTTCGAAGGTCTGTTAGCTGGTAGTAGGTAATTCGTACAGGCGGCTGTTAGCAAAGTTTGAAAGATTTGAGCCCAAATTTTTCCCAGATGAGTTAACTTACTTCAACTATGCTCTTATAACTCATTCGATGTGAAATGTAGTTTCTCTAGATATAAGGACATTCTGTGTGTCAATTGAAGAGGCTTACAGTTTGGGAGTCTAAAAAACATACAATGTAATTCTTCAGCTGATGAGAACCAACCCCAGGTATGAACACTTTATTTCTCTTAATTATTAGTTTCTTAAGTTACAATAATTATTCTTCTCTAATTTAGGTATTTTAAACTTAGATTCCATAGTGTTGGATTAAGAAGTAGGAACGATTTTTCTATGCTGCAGAAACGAGTAAAATGTTTATGCATGAAGAATTATTAAGGGTTAATTAAAATTTCATTGTCAATATAAGGAATAAATTAATTAATATAAAGAACATATTTTTGTCTTTTAATACATAATTTTTAGTACATTGTCTTTTCATACATAATTTCATACGTTTTTAATACATCACGAGGCATTTTAGGTTATAAACTAGAAATGACGACCAAATGGTTAGAAAGAATGTACCAAAAGAAGAAATGGAATAATAATGGAAACAATAAAAATTTGGTATATGTGTTTGGTTAAAGAAGAAGGGGAAATTATGAAATTATGCATGAGACAGCAAAAGAGATTAGAGAACTCCAGTATTTGGTGGGCAGAGATAAGGGGAATTATGGACAAAATAGAAATGGGAGATATATGGAGATTAGAGGAAAGGAATACATGCGATGTGGGTAAATTAGTAAAATGCAGAATAGAAGATATAGAAAGACAGAAAATATGGGGAAGTCTAGAAAATATGAAATCATTACAATTTTACAAGCAATTAAAATGAAATTGGGGACGAGAAGCATACGTAGATTACTGCAATAGGCAAGAGAGAGAAGGGTTAGCATGGATGAGAACAGGAACAATATTTCTAAGAGGCTTAAGACGTAGGGTAAAGGAAATTTGTGAATTGTGTGGGGGGAAAAGAAAGCATAGAACACCGTAGCAGACTGCAAGGAGGTTGCAGTATGGAGAAACAAGATTTGGGAAGGAATAAGGGAGAAAGTAGAGAAGAGGATAGTAGCTATAAAAATGTTAACGGGCAGGGAGGGAAAGAAGATAAGAAGTATTGGTGAGTTGTTGCAGAAAGTAAAAGAAAAATGGACAGAAATGTAAACAATGTAGGCAAGGAAGTGGAGGGGGAAGAAGGGAACTAATTAAGTAATGAAGGAGGTATGGAGGTTAAGAGCTACCTGGCAGAGCAAAAGACCAGGGTGTCATGCAAGCCAAGGTAGCAAGAAGGTAACGACAAATAAATGTAGCCAAAAGTTGTAAATTGTAAACTTTTGGAATATGCACAATAAATACATCATCATATCATATTTGTATCATAATTGTATTAGCTTCTTCAGCTACTAATTGAACCCTACATGAAAGTTTGCTTTTAATAACGATAAATATTACAGTAGAAAACTGTTCAGCTATTTATCTGATATCACATGAAATGTGGGGGAAATCGTCTAATTTCATATTAAGAGCTATTTGCTACTCTCGAATAATTA
Source organism: Mantis religiosa (assembly GCA_030765055.1). Taxonomy (NCBI): domain Eukaryota; kingdom Metazoa; phylum Arthropoda; class Insecta; order Mantodea; family Mantidae; genus Mantis; species Mantis religiosa. The sequence goes on along the minus strand of CM060954.1, from coordinate 110,839,089 downwards.
TTTACTTTACCAGCCCAAATATCGTCTTTACATGTAAAAGAAAACATATTCATAGAAGAAGATAACTTTTGAGATGATTTTATGCCCTCTCAGTGGAAGGAGGGGAACTTGGAAGGGGCAAATGCTGAACTTAGCAGGTGTGATATTTTATTGACTTAAAATGTGAGTAAGCTGGTGGCTGTCTTTAGATATCTCCTGTAATATAAACTAAGTTAATTCTAAAAACGGACAATCACCTAAGGTAATTGAGTTCTTAATTATTGCCAACTTTAAAGTACTAAAATATAAAACACATTTACAGAATTACCATCCGTCAACTAAATTATGACAATACCTCCAGCAAAACATACTAAGCATTTGCTTATAATGTAGGTATTTAAAAGCTTGAAACAAATTTAAGGAAGGATAATAATTATATGCGATGACATAAAAGGATGCGTTATTTATAAACTTCCTGTTATGTGTTTCAAATGGGATGGTGTTTGTCCTTGAGCGCTTCTAGGTGAGCAACCAATCAGAGTTCTTCGGCGTTGACGTATTGCATTCCCGCTAAGTTATGTGTGACGATCGCCAACCTAATCAATCTGTGTGGAATACTATTCGCGCTAACACAAAAATTCAGATTTTGCCAAAACTGATCCATGTGGAAGGTAGAGAATAATGTATCTAACATAACCATGACACCCCCATACTTTTAGCTCAAATAGTTTTTCTAATACAAATAAATAAACCACTATTTCCTGTATTACATTAGAGAGTTCAAAGTGGTTGGTGGGTATGTATGTACATATACTTTTAATTACTCAGAACTGAAATTTAAGCTACTGACATGACGGATGAAAGAATTACTGTAAATAAGTCAAGGTGTTAAATTCGAGAGAGAACAAACACTTCATTTCCTATTAGCCTGTAGAATGCTCTATGCTTATGTTTATGAATGAATGAATGCTAGATAAGAAGTGTTTATTTACTCTGGAGAGTTCAGATCAATATAATTCAGTTGTTCTTTACACAAAAGTAGAGTAAAAGTTGAGCCTGTAGAAAGCTGTATGCTTATGTTTATGAATGAATGCTGGATAAGAAGTGTTTATTTACTCTGGAGAGTTCAGATCAATATAATTCAGTTGTTCTTTACACAAAAGTAGAGTAAAAGTTGAATAGTGCAATGGATTCTTGCGGTGAAATTAGTGTTGAGTCAAAAAGTCAGGTATTGCCAAGTGAGGCAATAAGGTGTACATGTTCTTCAAAAATTTTTCGGAAAGAGAAACTAAAAATGTGTTTTTGCAGAGAGTACTTCAGTTTAAAAGCACGGAAAAAGTGTATCAGCTGGATCAACTTGCAATTGAAACGGGACACGAGGTAATACGCCTCCCACCTTACTACTGCCAATATAATCCAATTGAGTTGGTGTGGGCTCAAATAGAAGGGGGGATTGCAAACAGAAATAATACTTTTAAACTGACGAACGTTGAACGACTTTTTCACGAAGAAATTGTCAAGGTAACACAACAGGACTGGGAAAACTGCGTTTGGCATGCAGATTTTAAGAAAGAAATAGCACGTGACGAGGTTTTGGAACCTATAATCATAAATTTACAAGACTCAGAAGATGAAGACAGTGACAATGACGAATTGTCTCATAACAGAAGGGACTTTGACAGCGATATGGATGAGCCACTGGCAATTCCATTGGATTACAAAAACAGGTGATTCATAAACTATAGTTATAGTATTTTAAAATATACATAACTGGCGAAAATGCTTTTTCCAATTTTTATTTTGGCAACTGCATCATTGTAAAAGTTTGCAAAATATAACTTGCTTACCCTTACATCTGCGCCAAGCAGACCTGCACGTTTTGAGTGTGCAAGAGAGAAGGAAATATAAAAGGAGTGGGGTAACAAGCTGGCAACGCTGAGGGTGATACAGCATCTGATTAGCTGGACTCCGGAACTCTTCCTATTTGAAGCACATAAAGCCTCCCACAAAGAAATGCTGAAATGAATATTGAAGGCCAGTCCATATTTGAATTTATTTGAATTAAGAATTCTTATGTTTCCATAGGGTATGTTTCATTGAAACGTGCTTTTACTGATGGTCGCGCTTTAGTTTCAGGCTTAATTTTAGGAAACATTAGAAAATTAATTTGTTAAAAATACATTTTGCACACTTTAGTAAAATTTGATATAAGTACCTAGGTAAGTATATGTTATTACTGGTGCAGGACATTTACTAACGTTTTAAATATATTATTGAAGCTCCTATATTTTACTTCTCTCTGTGTTTCATTCCGGAAGAGAAATAAAATCTTGTGAGCTATTTGGTACAGACAGGAGTAATTTGTTATATTGTAGTGGCGCATTATTAAGTGATCCAAATATTACAATTATTGACGCCTTGTGTTTCACAGTTTGCCATCTAGTTAACGATCATATAGGTTATATAAGAAATTTCGAGTAATGTTTGGGGGTTAAAAATTGTTTTAATTGGATGAATGAAGTACATTAACAACGTCTTAGGGAAAAACCCTTGTATATGAAACGCAAAACGGAAATGATCATTCTATAGACAAATTTTACGCAAGAAGCTTACATGCTTCAAAACAGACTGCCATTTGTGAAAATTCCAACGGGAGGAAGGCATTTCCCGAATAACTCCAAACTTGGTGGAAGTGTAGTGCGAGCTAGAAGCGATTAGGTTTGCAGAGAGTTGGGGCACACGTAGGCCGAGCAGAGTCTATCGTGTAGATCGTCAGTGTTGTACGAAGCGTAGTCAGTGCAGAGCTGTCAAACAAGGTGAAAACAATAAAGTGAGTGCCAGTATACCTCGTCGACGTAAAAGGTATCCATTTCGGCGAATGAATCCGACGACAGAATGGACGTATTGGTCATATCGTGACATTTTGGCTCGTGTAGGGAATGCTGCTAAGACAGTGATGCGTCTGTGGAAGCAATGGATGGATGAAGGTCGTAGATATGCAGCAAAGAGCGGGTACTGGATCAGGGAAGATGGCCAAAACACGGGATCACCGCCATCTTGTCCGCAAGGCCATAACGGATCATACAAATTTATCTAAATTTCGGCTGAACGCTGGAGCCCTGCAACAGGTTTGAACTTGTCTGCACCAATGGTTCCTCGCCGTCTATTGCAGGTTGGACGGTGATGCAAGTTGCTTTTCCACATCGATTACTTATACGCCACTTTGATGCAAATAATGCTTACGCCAATTCCCAGGGTAGAGCAAAGAGTTCCATCAACGGGTATGCGTGGGTATGTATGGGAGTAAGGATGGTTCTAATCACACTGGAATGCAAGTTCCAAACTGGTTTAATGACTGCTTCTTTTTATCATCACATCAAACTCGAAGTTGCCGACCAAGGCTTACCAATATATGACTGTTTAGAGTTAGCGTATGTATAATGCTTATTACTCGATAACATTTAAAACGTTATTTACGCAGGAACAGAGAGATATATTTTCTCTCCGATTCTGATCTGCCTTCGCCCAAGTCAGAACCAGATGACCGTCTTAATGGACTGCCAGCCACAGTCTGCGTCTCTGGGGTACTGCAGCTGCGTGTGTGACTTTCACCTCTTCATTCACACCAAAACTCCTTTTGTGACTATTTTGTACATTGTGATTATTAGTCTCGGTTATACCATTCGAAAAATGCCTTTTCAAACGGAGTCAAGTGTTATCCACTGAGAATTCCTGCTAAGAACCTTATTTCTTCTGTTTCTTTTGTTAAAACTATTCAACCCAATGCACCTACACGTGTTGTAAAAAGATACAATATTCCTTTTAAATCCATTCCAATTCTTTACTAATTGAATCCTTTAATTTCGGTATCAACGGTTTGCATACAGGCCACTGCGTCCAGAAACCACAAGTTCCTCCGACTGCAGTGGGCACTTGAACACTTCGGGTGCTGAATGGCAAAATTTAGTCTTTTCGGACGAGTCCCGCGCATCAACGTGTCCTATAGTGATGGTCGCAAAGGTGTAGAGAGCGTAATTTGGAAGGCTGCATTGTTGAGCGGCATAACGGACAAACCCAGGTGTTGGTTTGGGACACCAAACCAATCTCGCCTCCTACGAATGGGCACTTGGAACAGTTTATTTCAGAGGTTCCACTCCCATAAGTCCTGGACCCGTAGGACCAAGGACCCGGGCCTCCTTCAACCTGGGACCGATATATACTCCGGCGGTTTTTCCATCGGGCAATACCTTGAGCCTAAAAAGCCTCCCCCCTGCTGAGCACAACGTCCAGACGTGTGGAAGTGGATACGCTACTTACGCGCGTCAACTCCGCAGGGAAGACTACCGAAAACCTCAGTGGGGCCGCTTGGGGATCTAGCACACCTACTAGCTCTGCAGGCTAGTACCCGGGACTTATTAGGCAACACTCTACCCCCTCCGGGCGGCCGTAGTCTGGCCGGAGGTACCCAATTCCCCGTGGGTGTCTGGAACACACTGCCCCCGCGAGTCCAACCCAGTCCGAACAACTCCCCGACGGGAGGGGCTCGGTAGTTCGGCGCGAGGTTCCTCTAGTAACGTCTGAGATACCACTAGTGCTAATGGTCCGCAGCGCCCGCACCTCGGCAGCTGAATGGGACGGATCCTCTCCCCTACGTGAGGGCACTTGGAACAGTTGAGTCCAGAGGTTCTACTCCCATTAGTCTTGAACACGTAGGAACCAGACCCAGGCCTCTTTCAACCAGGGAGTTATCCGAGCTGTCCCAAAGGGCACTCGGCGTCCTCCGTGGGGCTTTCCATAGGACAAGACCTGGGTTACAAACAAGGCCCCCCCCCATCTGGTCCAAGGACACAAGACGGGATGGAAGTGGATACGCCACTTACACGCGCCAACACCAAAGGTGAAGGCTACCGATATGACCTTGGTGGGGCCGTCTGGCGATCTAGCACACCTTCTGCTAGCTTTGCAGGCTAGTACCCGGGAGAATTGATGGCTTTCCTCAACCCCGTCCTTAGACGTACCCGATTCCCACGAGTATCGGGAACCACTGCCCCCTCGAGACCATCCCAATCCGAACAAATCCCGAAGGAGGGGCTCAAATGTTCGGACCGAGGTTCCTTTAGTAACGTCAGAGGTACCACGAGTGCTAAGGGTCCGCAGCGCCCGCAACACGGCAGCTGAAGGGTACGGATCCCCTCCCCTAACCGGTACCTATAGATAGTTGTAGAGCCCAAGGTACTCCCCCCGCTTCAGGCAGGGCTACATTTCAGCAGGACAATGCCTGGCCACATAATATTGCTAGGAATATACAAGCCTTCTTCGAAGAGTGACGGGTACCATTACTTCCCTGGTCTGCACACTTGCATGTCACCCATTGAACATATCTGGGATATGGTTGTTCAGCACTTAGCGCGTCATTATCATCCAGTAACCAGTGTTACCGATTTGTGGGCTTCAATAAATACAACTTTGTGGTGTAAATCGCTCAGGAACTTATATATAACCTTTCTGACTTAATACCACGGCGTGGAGCATTTCTAATTGCAGCGCATGAAGGTCACACCAAATACCTACAGAATATTAGAGCTCAAAGGTCATGTATAAATTTGAAAATGTTATTATTTATTACTTCTCATATACCTAATCTGCGGTATTAAATTTATTGCATTCAAGCGTTTCTCTTTTATTTCACAAAAGGCAGAGTAATTGTTGTGGATGATATCATACATCACCACTGCTCTTATAAATTTCACAGAAGTTTTACAAACTCTCAGAGTAAATGTTCTATTCTAGGATTCAAAGGCGTATCTTCGTCATAAATCTTTTCCTCAGGCTGTATTAATTTACCGCAATGAAATTCTCAATAAATATCGACTGCAGAACGTGTTAAAAATTAACACAAATACACCTATATACATATGTCTTCCAAGAAATACAGATCATTCACTCCCAATAACACAACTAAATTGTTGCTTCCTGACTCGCACACCGACTAATTTTATGTAATTAAGCAAGCTTTAATACTGATGACCCACTCCAGCCAGAATAATTTGTTTATACTCAGTGATTCACTAACAACTTCTCGAAGTCAAAGAGGCCACTCGAGTGATATACGGGGAATTCCAACCTTTTCATCAACTAGCTCTTACGAGCAATAAACGCACAATTTTTGTGTGGATTTATCTCAAGCGTGGCATCAAAGGCAATGGAGAAAGAGATACAACAACCAAACAAGCAACTCAATTAATGGAGGTTATAGAATATATTATGTTTTATCGTGGTGCTATAAAATACATTTCAAGGAAGGTTCAAGCTAAATGCTACCTGGCAAGATATACACGATAAGGTACGAGGGCTGTTCAATAAAGAATGATCACAATTTTTTGACAACGTACCTTTACTCATCCTCATAAGTTTGATGGTCCTTCTCAAAATAGTCTCCCCTGTATACGAAGCACTCGTCCCAGTGTTTCCGCCAGTCTTCAAAGACATGCTGGAAAGCATTTTTAGAGATCCTTCAAAATTGCCTCCGCAGCCTTCACCAATGCTTCTGATGATGGATAATGCCTCCCACGTTGAAGGCGTTTATTCATGTTAGGGAATGGAAAAAAGTTACATGGGGCTATATCCGGACTATAGGGAGGGTGAGGGATGCACTTCACGTTGATTTTTGCAAGATATTGAGCAACAACATTGGCAATACGTGGCTGTGCATTATCGTGGTGCAGCATCCAGCATGCTTCACGGAAATGTGGTCTTTTGCGCCTGATATGGACTTGCAATATTTTCAGGACATCCCTGTAGTATTGTCCAGTTACTGATGTGTGTACAGATACAACATGCTGATAAACCATTCCATGAATATCAAAGAATGAGATGACCATAGCTTTCCCAGCAGAAGCAACCACTTTTGCTTTTTGGGGGGTTGCTGATGAAGGAGATTTCCACACTGAGCTTTACTGATTGCTCTCAGGATCAAAATGATGTAGCCAAGTTCTATCAGCAAAGATTACGTTTGAAAGAAACTGCGGATCTTCCTCTAACATCAACTTTAAATGCATCTTACCTCCACTGCAGTGGTAGGCGATATTGAACATGTCTGAACTTACCTGGTTCTCACAGGCGGGAACCAGGAGTACCAACAATGAAACTACTATGGCGTGTTTTTTTCACATTAAGCTAACACAATATAATGAGATTAAAGTTTAGTGCGAAAAATTATGACCGTAAAAAAAATGTAATCATTCTTTATTGAAAAGCCTCGTATATTATGTCCCATATACTCTCTAAAGATAAAACACAAGTAATATTACAAGACTACTATTTGGGCACGCTGGACTACCCACTTGTATCATCTCCAAAGACCACATATCATTGTGATCTCTGAAACAATCGCCTCTTTATAAGACATTTTTTCACAGACTTCAGAAGATGTAATACCGAATGAAAACTACTGTTTCGCTGGAGATCTGTCTACAGCAATGAATACTGCATCAGAGTTATACTGTTTCTCAGGAGTATGAAACTGGATGTGAAACCTTAATGCGCTTGTTAAAATAATTTATTTAATTTTGTACAAGTAAAAGGACACTTAAAATTTAATATGTTGTTGCGATTGTCTAGGGCTTCAAGGTGACCAAAGATAAGCCCATTAAAGTAATTTGTAATGAAAATTATATTTGCTAAAAAATATAGTAATTTTAATAAGAATGACAGAGGTATAAACATAATTTGTAGTTTTAGAAGTACAAAATAGTTATTATGCGACTTGCCAGAAAGGTGTTACGGGTATCTTCAAAAGAAATTCTTCTGCCTATAGTGGTTTTCTCTGAAATTTAGACGTTAATGTTACATTTCTCAGGAATATTATACTACCCATTATCGTGTTAAATAGTGAATTATTTGTTTAAAAATAAACAAGTAATTAAAATAACATTTAAAATGTACAGCAACTTTTGCCTTAATAAGGAAAAATTTGTAATAAAAGTAGAGCGCGGAACCAGTAAACATACGAGGGTTGTTCAATAAAGAATGATCATAATTTTTTGCACTAATATTCAATCCTAGTATATTTCCTTAGCTTAATGTGAAACAGCCTTAGTAGTTTCATTTTTGGTACTCCAGGTTCCCACCTATGAGAACTAGGCAAATTCAGACATGTTCAGTATCGCCTACCGCTGCAATGCAGGTAACCTGTTACAGGAAAATCCGGAGTTTGTATCAAACGCAATTACTACTGATGAAACTTGGCTACATCATTTTGTTCCTGAGAGCAAACAGCAAAGCTCAGTGTGGGAATCTCTTTCATCACCAACCCCAAAAAAGCAAAAGTGGTTGCTTCTGCTGGGAAAGTTATGATCATGTCATTTTTTGTTATTCATGGAATGGTTTATCAAAATGTTGTACCTGCACACACATCAGTAACTGGACAACACTACAGGGATGTCCTGAAAACATTCAAGTCCATATCAGGCGCATAAGACCACATTTCGTGAAGCACGCGGGATGGTGCACCACGATAATGCGCGGCCACATATTGCCAATGTTGTTGCTGAATATCTTGCAAAATCAACGTGAAGTGCGTCCCTCACCCTCCCTATGGTACGGATTTAGCCCCATGTGACTTTTTTCTATTCCCTAATTTGAAGAAACGCCTTCGTGGGAGGCATTATCCATCATCAGAAGCAGTTTTGAAGGTTGCAGAGGCGATTTTGAAGCATCTCTCAAAAAATGTTTTCCAGCATGTCTTTGAAGACTGGCAGAAACGCTGGGACAATTGCGTCGCATTCAGGGGAGACTATTTTGAGAAGGACCATCAAAATTTTGAGGATGAGTAAAGGTACGTTGTCAAAAATGAATTGTGATCATTCTTTATTGAACAGCCTTGAATATCTTAATTGTGAATAAATGTTAATGGTAATTTTAATTCCGTTAAACTAAACTTGAAAATGAATTTTTATATTCTGTATACCATTCATTTTTCCTGACAAACTTACATATGATTGTATATATATATATATATATATATATATATATATATATATATATATATATATATATATATATATATATATATACACTCCTGGAAATGGAAATAAGAACACATTGACGCCGGTGTGTCAGAGCCACCATACTTGCTCCGCACACTGCGAGAGGGCTGTACAAGCAATGATCACACGCATGGCACAGCGGACACACCAGGAGCCGCGGTGTTGGCCGTCGAATGGCGCTAGCTGCGCAGCGTCTGGGCACCGCCGCCGCCAGTGTCAGCCAGTTTACCGTGGCATACGGAGCTCCATCGCAGTCTTTAACACTGGTAGCATGCCGCGACAGCGTGCACGTGAACCGTATGTGCAGTTGACGGACTTTGAGCGAGGGCGTATAGTGGGCATGCGGGAGGCCGGGTGGACGTACCGCCGAATTGCTCAACACGTGGGGCGTGTGGTCTCCACAGTACATGAATGTTGTCGCCAGTGGTCGGCGGAAGGTGCACGTGCCCGTCGACCTGGGACCAGACCGCAGCGACGCACGGATGCACGCCAAGACCGTCGGATCCTACGCAGAGCCGTAGGGGACCGCACCGCCACTTCCCAGCAAATTAGAGACACTGTTGCTCCTGGGGTATCGTCGAGGACCATTCGCAACCGTCTCCATGAAGCTGGGCGACGGTCCCGCGCACCGTTAGGCCGTCTTCCGCTCACGCCCCAACATCGTGCAGCCCGCCACCAGTGGTGTCGCGACAGGAGTGGATGGAGGGACGAATAGAGACGTGTCGTCTTCAGCGGTGAGAGTCGCTTCTGCCTTGGTGCCAATGATGGTCGTATGCGTGTTTGGCGCCGTGCAGGTGAGCGCCACAATCAGGACTGCATACGACCGAGGCACACAGGGCCATTACCCGACATCTGGTGTGGGGAGCGATCTCCTACACTGGCCGGACACCTCCGGTGATCGTCGAGGGGACACTGAATAGCGCACGGTACATCCAAACCGTCATCGAACCCATCGTTCTACCATTCCTAGACCGGCAAGGGAACTTGCTGTTCCAACAGGACAATGCACGTCCACATGTATCCCGTGCCACCCAACGTGCTCTAGAAGGTGTAAGTCAACTACCCTGGCCAGCAAGATCTCCGGATCTGTCCCCCATTGAGCATGTTTGGGACTGGATGAAACGTCGTCTCACGCGGTCTGCACGTCCAGCACGAACGCTGGTCCAACTGAGGCGCCAGCTGGAAATGGCGTGGCAAGCCGTTCCACAGGACTACATCCAGCATCTCTACGATCGTCTCCATGGGAGAATAGCAGCCTGCATTGCTGCGAAAGGTGGATATACACGGTACTAGTGCCGACATTGTGCATGCTCTGTTGCCTGTGTCTATGTGCCTATGGTTCTGTCAGTGTGATCATGTGATGTATCTGACCCCAGGAATGTGTCAATAAAGTTTACCCTTCCTGGGACAATGAATTCACAGTGTTCTTATTTCAATTTCCAGGAGTGTATATATATATATATATATATATATATATAGTTAATGATAATTGTATTCACTAAAAACTATTTTACCATACCCAACTGATTAAAATAGCAGCTGTTCAAAATTGTATTGTAAGTTTAATTAAAATATAATATATGTAATGAAATAATGTAAAATTCACACCTTACTTACGACCTTAGACTGTTACTACATTCACATATACACTGTGCCAGTTCCATATGGTAGGAGAGAGAGAGAAAATAGCGTTCCCCTGAAAACATTAGTAGCATAAGCGAGAACGAGCTTTGATGTCCTCTAAACAGGTAAATAAAAGCGAAAATAAGATGAACTTAGTTTCTTAATAGGTTCAAAATCTTACAAAAAGCAACATTAATTTTTCTTATATATTTCCATGTGGAACCTTTCTTTACCTGTAAAAGTAACCAATATTTTTCATTTTATTAAATGTCTGTCACTGATGTAGATTAAAGTGCTCTAATTTTGTTATAAGCCATGTAAAATAAATCTTATATATTGAATTATAATTTTCATTCAATTATATGAACTGAAATATATAAGAAGCTAGAAATTTTCAAAGGAAAAAATAAGGCAGGTTGTACTTCGCTGAAATACTCAGTTTGTGCTTTTTAAGTAGCATACTAAATATTTATTGTTTTTCGTTTGTTTTAGGTTTTCCATTATTTTAAGCAAAACACTTGTGATGTTTCTTGTGATGCTATGCAAAAAAATAAACCACGTCAAGTCAAGGACATAGTGAACTGCGTTTGATACTTTGACTTTTTCTGGCTGTTTCAGGTTCTTGTGTAGTAAAACAGTGAGTTTTATCCTTATTTACCTTGGCAAGAGGAAAAGATGTAATTAAACCCTTTTAAATGAATCATTTTCGGAAAAATGTGTCATTAAAACAAATAGCAATAAGTACAGGGTGTCACGTGGTCGTGACACATCAGATTGATTTTGTAGGGCTATCCTTTCAATTCTTTTTGATAGAGAAATAACGAACACATACGCCGCACTCCCAGTTCAAATTGGTCCCACCAACAAATACTGTACAAGGATGTGGCGTATCCACTTTCATCCCGTCTTGTGTCCTTGGAACAGGTGGGGGGGACTGTTCTTAAATATTTTGCTTCCTGTGTATTAAACAAGAAAGATCTAAACGAAAGAAATGTAAAAGGTTTTTAATTAGTATTGAGGAAACCAGTAAACAACATTCCAAATTGGATAATGTGCAGCGGTAGTGTCTTGTTAACAGAAGCTCGCCACCGCAAAGTTAAGGAGAAGGCAAGGTAGTAAAAACATCTTTAATGAGCGAGCCAGCTTTGATAAATGTCTTATCGTTCTTAGAAAGTACAGCAATAGGCGTTATTCCAGGAAGCTACGGGATGATGCAGGAATTAATTACAGTTATATAAAAGGCGCCGTGGTTAAAATAAAAAGCCAGTGTCTGAGCATTTATAGTTAAGCAATGGAAAATAGTTTTATTTTCTCTAGGAACTAATTTCAAGAGGTTTTATGTATACAGTTTACAAAATGTGCTGTGTTACATTTCCATGACTTTTTCTAACCATTATTTGTGCCATTCACTTTAAAAGCTCATTCTTCTATCTACCTTAGGTTGCAACAGAATAAAAAATTACTTCCATATTTCTTTGTAAGAATAAGGAGAACGGTGATGTAAAATGTTTTAAGAGCTTAAGATGGCTTCGCTCTGTTGCATTCCATTATATAAAAGTATATATTTCTATATAAAGGTTATTACTGCCCCAAAAAGTGATTTCACATAAAGTGTGTGGTTTCAGCGAGAAGTACATTCTCTGCGGCAAGATTTTGTATTTTAGGATTTAGCAGTTATGCAAAATCATGAGGAATTCAGAGACTATATCCACAAAATTCAATATAGGCATTTTATTTGTCATGATATTACTTTAAACATGTAACATTTTAATAACAATTCTAAGTGACATTTTTTAGAAAATAAAATTTGTATTAATTAATACCTACACTGTAGGAATATATTTATTATTAAAATAGTAATTTTCGTATTTAACTGTCTTCATTTTTGAGTAATGTCTTAGATACATAAACACATGGACGCTCCTAAACATAGAAATTTTTCTAAACAAATTATACCATTCCAGTACTATATCGGGATACAAATTTTGAATTAAATGCAATCGTTTTTATTCTTACTGTTAAGCACCTGGTAGAGAAAGTTAAACCAGAAATAGCGATATAAACCTTGTAATAGCAAGGATACTGAAACAAATTTTATGCCTAAACCAAGAGAAACACATACAAACAACTACATGTAAACAATATGAAAATATCAACCTCAAGTATGAAGTAGAGGATTTCGATCAATAGCGAGTTCTGTGTAAAGATTGCAGTATTTGAAACTTTCTAGGGGCGACTGAACTACTGCTACTGAAACAGACGCAAGAAAGAAAATAAAATAAAGTTGACCACATAATGAGAACATTTGAGCGAGTCGAAAAACAAAGCAGCCATTAAGGCTGGCCCCGTAGCTCAGTCGGCTGAGCACCTTCCTACCGTGATAGGGTTAGTGGGTTCGATTTCCTGCTGGGGTTGGGGATTTTTCTCCGACCAAGGTGAATCCCCATCTTCCCCAGAGTCTGGAAGTTATGTATGAGAGTGTGAATGTGTACGTGATCTAACCATCGATATGTTCCAAAGGAGAATGGCCGCCGATATGACCACTGCATTTAAAGGCAAGGTATAAATGGGACAAAAAAGCAGCCACTAAGTTGCAAAGAATAACAGTCTTCCTCACAATCACTTATGGCTTAGAAACATGGCAACAAAAACCTAATGCGAAGCTAGGATACACTGAGCAGAAGTGAGATTTCTCTCTCTCTCTCACTCTCTCTCACTCTCCTTCCCCCTCTCTCTTTGTAATTTATGTCCTCCAACGTTAAGTCATATCGGACGGTGAAAGAATTGGGTGAAATGATGCTCAAATGAGCCCAGGGTCCATGGAGCTTAGAATTACCCTACATTCGTCTTGAAGGATAAGGGAAAACCCCGGGAAAAGCCTTATCCAGGTAGCTCACCCTGACCGAGACTCGAACTTGGGACCTCTTGAACGTGAGGCAGACACGCTACCATCTACGCTACCAAGGCGGGCGAGATTTCTCTTGTGCACTTTTATGTATACTTACGCGTACGTTTACATTTCTTAAATAGAAGCACAAATGATGGAAAACTTACAAACAATAATCACTTCCAAAATAACGAAGTATTGTCCATGCCAGAAATCTGCCTACTGCCCAAGGAGAGCAGATGTATGTCTGTATGTCTGCCTATTTTGGAGGTGGTCTAATGGTCGGCCTGTTTGGTGGAACAGATAGCTCGTGTATAATAATGGCCATTTTGTGTCGCTTTCCCGTTACAGAGGATTCTCTTTGACCGTGCCCAATAGAGTCCTTTTCTAGAACGTTCCTTTTGTACATGGGGTCCATGGGCTGACTGTTGCCGGAAGGTTGAATTAAATTCAGTGGGAAATAACGAATGCAGTTCAATTGTAAATTAGTATTCAATTGTGATTAGATTTGATGGTTCACTTGTGTTTTGTTCAGAATATATGAAACAGTGCCTCGAGTATAACGTTTGTACTACGTTAAGCATTTTAGATAGCAATAGGGAACATTTTATTGGTTAAGATGCTGTCAATTACTACGATCTTTAAGGCGCCGCCGTGTGCTGGAATTTTATTCTGTAGGACTTCCTTTATATATCAGGAAATCTACTGACCTATGGCCGTCGCTTTTAAGTACAGTAAAGCCACTGTCTAGGCCTGTTTTTGATCCGCGATCTAGGGTTCAGTAAGCCGACATCAATAAAAAGATTAGCAGTAAGTGATGTCTCCATTTTGTACGTATATTTTTGGTACGTGATTGCAATACATTAGGTAATTAATTACTTTCAACTTCATTTTATACATCAATTTTTACAATTTCAGTAAGTGGTCCTTTATTCTTAATGTTTGACCGTTGTCGATGTGGAGCTAAGTACTGAGGAATGTGGTTTAAAGACTGTGTGCTTAATAAAGGATTCGTAAAGTCGAGAGTCGCAACAGAAGAGTCACATATCAGTTGGGTAGCGAGATCCGCATGAAGGATGCTTTTGCAAACGTACCCGGAGGCTTTCGTTGTTCGTACGACCCGTTAGGGCTCTTTACTTGTGTGTTTGAAGCTAATCTGAATATCAGGCACCCATACAACAAGGCCGGTCTTATTAACGATTCTCTTGAGATGCAATGATACGGGAATGACTATTTAACTGGAGTGTTCTGCGACTTAGTCTTTCAATTAAGAAAGAGGTATACGTTTTCCAGTTGAACTTTGTGTCTAGGGCTAAATATTAGGATCGGGCTATGTCGATCTGCCTTATATCTTAATTTCCAAACTTTATTATATTATTCTTTTATTGATAGAATATGAGTTGTGTACACACGCTATTGCAATGCTTTCATGTGCGGGTAGTTGGCTCTACTACCTAGAACAAAATGATAAAGATATGAAATATGTTTTATGACCAAACAAATTCAGATCTTTAATAACAGGAAGGCTCACTTTGGATACCGCATTGTGTGGTATTTATGAGAATGAAATAGCACATAATTTAGCAGAAAAGAGCAAAAAATAAACTTTGTGGCGAAACAAATACCCCCTTCAAATGAATTAATCATAAAAGAACTATTTACGGTTATAAATAACAATTAACACCTCAAAACGAAGTCATAATGGAAGAGGATTTTGAAAGATCTTGCTTATCTGGATACTTTCCATATAAAATAGTAATATCTCCAAACTGTCTACTGTGCTCCAAGGAAGAAGAGATGGATACTGAACACTTTGGAAATTGTAAACCTCTTGTGATACTTGAAAATCTAAGTTCTAACTTCTGGGAAGGTAAAAGGAGAATATTTTTAATTATTAATCCTGAGCATTACGCGCTCATAAATATAAAAAGCCCGTGGCACTACAGTCTGTATCAAACCTGGGCCTGCCAACCCGTCTGCCGGCCTCACGCCTACATATGCATGGTACGGGGAGGAGATGTGGTCGGCATCTCGGCATCCCCAATGCGGAATGTTGGCTTTCGTGATCAGGGTCGCTTACCTACCGTAAGCTCCTGAATGGGCACCGGTCCTGTACCCCGGACTAAAAATCCGCACCCGCATGGCTGGGATCGAACGCGGGCTGCATTCCGTGGCAGGAAACCAAAGGATGATGCCTTAGCCCACTACGCCACGGCGAAGGTCTACATAAAGTACACGCACAAAAACACATGCATATATCGTTAAGTCGTAGGAATACATTTAGAAAGGGGGTTAATGCACTTTCCTGTGGTACAATTTGGATTGAGTTTCCCAACAATCATGCTGTCACAAATCAACTTCAACACCTCGAGCCATATATGAAAGTTGTAATTTTGAATAAGAGTAAACCTAAATATTTATTACATATTCTAAAATATAAAGACATACCTTATATGAATGTCATAGCTGTGAGACATTCCTTACGTCAGCTAGTGTGAAAAGTGCGGTCAAAGAAGAAGAAGACGATGATGAACTTAATTTGCTCCCCTTGTGTTTTTTAATATTTTTTATTTTAGGTAATTTATAAAACTATATTTGTATTACAACAGTTTGATTTGTACACCTAACTAAAAAAAATCAAAGAAAGATAATACGAATAATCGGTGAACACAAAGTAAACAAATCGGACATATAATGGACCACTTTTTAAAAGTTCTATGGGTAGAGTATCAATTGTGAAAGCTTTTGTATAAGGAACATTTTGTGAAAAAGCATACCTTGCCATATTTGAGACATATCTCAATAATGTTTTCATACGTTCACAGGTTTTGCTTTTCTCTTTGTATTTCAGTGTCCTCAAATATTAACCCCTTGATGTATGCAGTTGAAAATGGCAGTTTACGTCTCTATTGTGAAGGAAGTACAGTGAACTATTATGTGTTTTAAATGGGAAGAGTTCTGGAGTCCATCTAATCAGATGCCGTATCACACTCAGCGTTGCCAGCTTGTTACCCCACTTCTTGCATATTTCCCTTCTCTCTTGCACACACATACTGCTTGGCGCAGACGTAAGGGTACGCAGATTATATTTTACAAACTTTTTACAATGAAGCATTTGCCAAAATAAAAATTGGAGAAATCAGCCAGTGGCTCATTCATATCGCTGTCAATGTCATTTCCGTTAAGAGACAATTCGTCATTGTCACTGTGTTCTTCGTCTGAGTCTTGCAAATTTATGATTATAGGTTTCAAAACCATGTAACGTGTTATTTCTTTCTCACAATCGTCTTCTTGAAGGTTTTCTGCATGCCTTGCGCAGTTTTCCCAGTCTATTGTGTTACCTTGTCAGTTTCTTCGTGAACAAGTCATTCAAACTCCGTCAGTTTAAAAGTATTATTTATTTTTGGAATCCCCCTTTTTATTTGAGCACACACAAACTCAATTGGATTATATTGGCAGTGGTAGGTAAGGTGGGAGGCGTATTACCTCGTGTCCCCTTTCAATTGCAAGTTGATCCAACTGATACACTTTTTCCGTGTTTACAAACGGAAGTATTCTTTGCAATAATTCAGTTTTAGTTTCTGTTTACGAAAATTTTTTGATGAAAGTCTACACCTTAAAAATAATACTTCGAGTCTGACTTCGAAAGACCTGCCTTTTTGAATCCAGTAATTTCACCGCAAGAAGCCATTGCACTGTTTATCTCTTCCTCTACTGTTTTGTAAACAACAGCTGAATTATATTGATCTGAATTCTCCAGAGTAAATAAACACTTCTTATCCAGCATTCATTCATAAACATAAGTATACAGCATTCCACAGGCTAACAGGAAATGAAGTGTTTGCTCTTTTTCGAATTTAACACCTTGATGTATTCCCAGTAATTCTTTTATCACATCATGTCAGTAGTTCAAGTTTCAGTTCTGAGTAATTAAAATTATATGTACGAGTACATACATACATACACCCCAAACACTTTGAACTCTCTAGAGTAAATATAGATTACGAACCATTCATAAACAAAGATATAGTGTGACCAGACACGTTCTGCCAGGGCAGCAGGAAATTTGTTGTTTCCTTTCATCGAATTGGCTTATTCGAAGTAATTCTTTTATCACGTCATGTCAAACATTTAGGTTTCAGTTCTGAGTAATTACAAATATACGTACACGCATACATGCCAAATTTATACAGAGCTTACGTCGCGATTTATTGTTATAATACAGGTAATAGTGGTTTATTTACTTGTATTAGAAAAACTATTTGAGCTAAAAATATGTGGTTTCCATGGTTAGTTGGATACATTACTCTCTACCTTCCACATGGATCAGTTTTGTCAATATCTGAATTTTTGTCCTAGCGCGAATACTATTTCCTATAGATTGGGTTGGCGCTCGTTACACGCCACTTAGGAGGAATACAATACGACAACACCGCAGGACCCCGATTGGTTGCTCACGTAGTAGCGCTCAAGGACAAACACCTTCCCATTTGAAACACATATCATTAGACTAAATCGAATGGGATTTTGAAAGCAGTAAGCTACTATTGGTGTATATACGCTAGTTCGGTGTTACCAACCAAGGTTGATTTTTTTTTTTTTTTTTTTTGCAATTTACGTCCTCCAACGTTAAGTCATGTCGGACGGTGAATGAAATTCGTGAAATGATGCTGAAATGAGTTCGGGATCCGTGGAGCGTAGAGTTACCTGACATTCGTCTTGCAGGATAAAGGAAAACTCCGGAAAAAGCCTTAACCAGGTAACTCACCCTGACCAAGATTGAACGTGAGGCAGACATGCTACCATCTACGCTACGGAAGCGGGCAAGGTAGATTATGTTCCATAATTTCCTTTTATATGTAATGTAACATAACATAGTAACTATGCTGCATACATTTTTATAAATTTGAGGTTTAACTTTTTAGGGCATTTCATTGCCCAATTAAAAATGAGAACAAAAATTAAAGAAAATGAGATGCGTTATATACACGAGAAATTTTCGGGGTATTATTTGACGAATTACTTATACAAAAGGTTATCTTTGTGTTTACTACATAATAATCGAGTTTATTGATAGAGTTAAACGTTTGTAGAAATTGATTTATTAACCCATTTCTTTTTAAGTAATGTAGAAATAACAAAATACTGTAAGCATAAGGGATAGTAAAAATGTTTTAAAATCTGGTTGCTGCGGATGGGTTTAGCTTGTCTTGGCCAGGTCATAAATAAGGGAACAAAGACTTCCTATGGGAAATTATAAACATTTGACAAACTATGATTCATAAGGCATATGTTTTGTATAGTAGGATTTTCTGTATCTCTTACGATTTACAGTTGTGCAGAAGTATTCCAGAGAATACTTCCAGAGAATACTTCCAGAAGTATTCCAGAGAAGAGAAGTTTAGAAATTATTCCCAGAAAGTTCAATGTATATTTTTCAATTGTCAAGAAAGAAATTAAACATAATTCAAATTCATTAATTATACAATCTAAATAATGAATATAATTTCATCTACCAAAATTTAATATTCATGCAAACCTTAAAGTTAAGGTTTTCATTTACACAGAAATTAATTATCGCGCGATTCGATTTAATGTGAACTTATCTTAAAGCGTTGAAAATTTGAACCAATCAAATCATTAATATCGGAAATCTCGAAAAGTTTATGATTATAATGTATGTTTTAAGAGATATACATAAAAGTAGGTTTTCGTCTATTGTTTCATGTTTACCAATTTCCGTATGAAATGGTCTGCAGAGGTTATTTCCGGAAAGACAAACATTTTTCTGTAATGAAAAGATTTTTAAAACAACTTGAGCATATTCGTCATTATTAAAGCTTCAGGTCATATTTTTAATATATTTTATTTTAATTAAAATCGACAGTAATGGTTTTATCAAGTCAAACATAAAAAGTATTTCATGGAAAGCATAATTTGGCGTAGGGAAATTTTACTGAAAATCTTCGTATCCTATATTTGTGAAGTACTGAACTTAGGCACCAATTTAGTGTTGACCGTATTTTTAATTTTTAAGTTGGAAACAAAAAATTGACGCAGGCATAAAAGTAGCCCAATGAAATATTTTAAATATTTTATTATATGCAGATGACGTAGTAATTATACAGGAAACAGAAGATCATCTAAAACGTTCAATACACCACCTTAACCAAATATGCAAAAGTTTTAATATTGAAATATCAATAGAAAAATAAAAAATAATGCCAAACTGCGGCAAAATACCAATAAGGTCGAAAATAGTCGTTAATGACAAAGTGATGGAACAAGTATCCTCCTTGAATTATTCAGGGTGTGAAATCAGCAATGAGAAAGATAAGGATACGAACAAAAAATTAATGAGATTTAAAAAAGAATTGTGGAACAATTCACTAAACCCTAAAGAATAAAACAAGATCTGAAAATGAATAAAATTTAATAACACCATGGCGGTCTCAGCGTTACTTTATGGATGTTAAAACTGGGTACCTACACAAAGAACCATCAGCAAAACACAAAGCTTAGAAATGAGGTCCTTGAGAAGAACAAAAGGATATACAAGAGCAGATAGTCAGAAATGAAAATATAAGAAATATCTATCACCTCAAGAATGGATAGGTACAGAAGAAGGTGGTTTGAGCATTTTGGAAGAATGGATGACACAAGACTGCCAAAAGTAGTTTTCCAATATAGTCCTAAAGGAAAGAGGGACGTAGGGACGCCGAGGAAAAGATGGAAGGAGACACTGTGAACA
This sequence comes from Mantis religiosa, assembly GCA_030765055.1. Taxonomy (NCBI): domain Eukaryota; kingdom Metazoa; phylum Arthropoda; class Insecta; order Mantodea; family Mantidae; genus Mantis; species Mantis religiosa. The sequence goes on along the minus strand of CM060954.1, from coordinate 110,818,802 downwards.
CGGAACAAGCGAAAGCCTAGTCCATGAAGTGAAGAAGAAGAAAAAGTTGGACCTCTTAGGGGAGGGGACCCGTCCCCTTCAGCTGCCGTGGTGCGGGCGCTGCGGAAACCTAGTACTCGTGGTACCTCTGACGTTACCAGAGGAACCTCGGGCCGAAAATTCGAGCCCCTCCCTGATAGCGAGTTGTTCGGATTGGGTTGGACTTGAGGGGGCAGTGGTTCCTGATACCCGTGGGAGATCGGGTACGTCTCCGAATGGGATTAAGGGAAGCCATTAATATTCCTTTGTACTAGTCAGCATAGCTAGTAGAAGGTGTGCTAGATCACTAGGCGGCCCCACCGAGGTCATATCGGTAGTCTTCCCACTTTGGTGTTGGCGCGCGTAAATGGCGTATCCACTTCCATCCCGTCTTGAGTCCACAGGACCAGATTGCTGGGGCTTGTTGGTCTCTAGGTCTTGCCCTATGCAAAGCCCCACGGAGGCGCCGGGCACACTTTTGGGACAGCTCAGTAACTCCCTGGTCGAAGGAGGCTCGGGTCCTTGGTCGTACGCGTCCAGGACTAATGGGAGTAAATCCTCTGGCATGAATTGAATTTTTAAGTTGGACTGTTAAAGAGAGCATGCATGCATGAATGCTATTGTTTCTAGAAATACTTCTTTTGGACATTCAAACAGTATGAATTTCAGGCAAGCTCGTTATGGATATTTTTGTAGAAATATAATAATACATTAAATTATAAATAATCGAAAGATATTTATTTTATGCTTAACAAAATAAATGGCTGTCATATGACTGGTTACCAACACGCCCCACATGGCATCTTTGGCCTTCGGGTAACCTCGCCCTACCACCTGATGATCGAACCCATTTCTCAGGTGGAGGCACCCAGAGGGCGGTGTCCATTACCTTCAATGATAGGATGATAGTGAAGATGACGGTGAGGTGAGAGGACCTACAGCTTATGCCGAACCACGTTGGGCATAGGGGACACTTAAAATTGCCAACTACAGAGCCAGAGATTGAACTCGGGACCCTTTGCTCGGTAGTAGCGAACGAAATCATTGCGCTACCTCGGCGCCCAATGGTTGTCATATTATCTGGTACAATTTTTGCGTTACTATAACATCTTGTTGTTGTTGTTGTTGTTGTTCTTCTTCTTCTTCTTCTTCTTCTTCTTCTTCTTCTTCTACCTCACGGCTTTGGATTTTTTAACCCCTTCCGGCTCCAAATTGGTCTGCCCATCTTTTCTTCGGTCTTTACTGGTTTCTTCTTCCTATAGGTTTATAGTTTAAGACTATTTTTGGTATTCTGTTATTATTCATCCTCTGAACATGTTCTTTCAATTTATTTCTATTTCTTTCAATAGTATGATTTATTTCTTCTACTTTTAATTCTGTCCTAATATCCTGACTACGTTTTTTTTATCAATTTTGGTATATCCAGCTATTGCTCTTATGAATTTCATTTCTGATGACTGTGGATGATGATGGATGATGATGATGATGGTTTTGGATTTATTTGCTGATATTTTTATTCCATATTCTGTAGCAATTATATCTAGACTATACAGCATTTTCTGCAAGTCATATTCCTTTGTGGCCATTATTATTTGATCATCTGCATACAACATAGTTTTCAATTTTGCTCCTGATACATTAATACCTCCATTGACTTTATTCGACCAAATCCTTACTATTTGGTCGAATAAAGGCAATGGATCATACTATAACTATTCATGTAACAAGTTTCAAAATGTTGAACTCATTGGTAATGAATCCCGATGCAATTACAACTTTACATTTCTGGAAGTACACAGCAAATTTTACGGTTCTGGATTGGTTGAAATGATGGAACAAAACTTCTGTTTGCCTTCCTCAGATGGCTTCGTATCGTAAGAAATGGGGCTGAATAAACTGTCGCTTTATCAAAATTTGGATCACGAGAATTGGGTGTTACTGTTTTGACCTGTTCATGCAGCAACATTCAGCTGGAAATGGAAATGGAAAGGGAAAGGGAGTTTGCCTCTTATTAGAGGGTGGGTCCCCTGTTGGGGGATTCGGTTGTTTCGTAGTTCCGTCCCACTTATTGCCACATCATGGGTCAAAAGTCCATTGGGCTTGTGCAAGCAAGATACCGAAGTGTACGATGCAAATATAACCACATCCTCCCTAGCATTTCCATGTAAAATCGATGCGTTACGTGGGAGGTAAAATGTGTACGTAGCTTTGGGAGTAAATCCGTGCGTTTGCTTGCGTCATTTCCATTGTGCTTGCCCTTCTTTCAGAATAAGTTGCTAATAGAGCTCAGAATATGTCACTATTTTTTCTTTTACTTGGATTAAAATAGGTAATAAGCTCCTGCTGCGTATTTTTGGTCTTCATCATTATTTTATAGTACATGTAGTATGTAGGACAGGTAATGCATTCCATGTGCTTTGAGAGTCCGAAATGTAAAAGTGCATTTTAGAAAAGATCCACGTCTGTCTATGCAGAGTACAACTGAAACACAAAAGTCAGTTAACACCAAATTTTATATTTTAAGTTTAAAATTTCCCTAGGTTACAACATAAAAGAGTTTCTTGTACCAGATTCTATTACATGAAACATTCTTAAAAATTTTGATTTTGGCAAAAAATGACAAATTTTGGTTAAAGTAATATATGGTTAAGATACATACAAGGCAAATATCTTAAAATTTCTGGGATGATCCTCATAAGTCATCCTTATTCCGGGGTAATTCTGCATAATTGGCAAAACTCACCGTACAATAACGGAGAGTAGGTTAATATTTAAATATACATCACTTACGATTTCGTTGTGGAGTGAGCTATTTCGTATACAGTATGTCCCAAATTGATGTATACAATCTTTGAACTGTTATTTCTCCGCAACGAAATGAGACAGAAATAAAATTTTTGTTGCTTTATTTCTTAGGCCCATACATGTTCAAAATGCCCAAACCTCTAAACCACGACGTTGAACAGAGTGACAGACATTTTAGATTATTTCTATTGGAATGCCGTTGATGACATGTTCAATTTGATCTCTTCAGTTCCTCTGGTATTCCTGTGGCGTACACCATATCCTTTATAGTTCCCCAAATAAGTCTAGGGGGTTAAATCAGGAGATCGTGGTGGGAATTCCGTAGCACCTCGTCTTTGTCTTAATAATTTCTGATTTAATGTGCGATCTAGAATATTTCTCACATTGTCATCAAAGTGAGGTGGAGCGCCGTCTTGTTGGAAGTAAACCCAATGTACATTTTCAAACAGAACTTCAATACATGGAATCATGATTTGCAGAGAGCAGAGGGAAAGGTCCCTACACTTTAGCAGTTGCCACTTGCTATACATTACCACTTTACCTATACTTAAATTTTGGCAGCTCACAGGAATGTGGCCTGGAAACCGCCCCACCAGACCGCATTTGGAGACCAGAGACCTCCTACCGGAGGATTTCTACTCGGAGCATAACATCCTGCCATGGAACGCCGAGACATCCGCCGACCTTTCTACCCTGAAAGAGAGCACCAGATCAAAGGTAATGTGAAATGATAATGGAGAGAAATGGAGGGTCTGGAAACTCTGGGATGTAATTAACCTACCCAGAATTCGCATGGAGACCTGGGAAAACCCCGAAAAAACCCATGGGCCAGGTAGGCCGGCCACGGGAATCGAAACCAGCCCTGCCGAATCCAGGCAACAGACGAAAACGCCTGAGCCATCCCACTTGCTCCACATATACCTTAGTTTTAGATGTACTTCTACTTCTGCACCTGTCTACAGGTCACCTTCCGTGGTCTCGGTTAACATGCTAGCGTCTAGCTCCCTAGATGGTGAGTACAAACAACGGTGGTGTATAACGAATCTGTTTGGGTGTAAGAATCCTTAACATGACTTCCTTTAAAAGGGGAGTAATACATGTAATCCCTTGTCATAGATTTGAGGCACGTAAAAGAATACCAAACTGATAAAGAGGCCTCTGAGCAAAATTAAACGGTTTCTCACGCCATTATGGAGCAAGAAGCTGAAGACCATAGCAGTTAAAGTGTGTCCATAAATAAACCACAATTTCTACAATTTCTACGTACCGTACATTCTACTGCTTTCATTAGTAGTGAATATATGGTAGAGCACTCGCTATTATTATTATTATTATTATTATTATTATTATTATTATTATTATTATTATTATTATTATTATTATTATTATTATTATTATTATTATTATTATTATTATTATTATTATTATTATTATTATTATTATTATTATTATTATTATTATCATTATTATCATTATCATCATTATCATCATTATCATCATTATCATCATTATCATCATTATCATCATTATCATCATTATCATCATTATCATCATTATCATCATTATCATCATTATCATCATTATCATCATTATCATCATTATCATCATTATCATCATTATCATCATTATCATCATTATCATCATTATCATCATTATCATCATTATCATCATTATCATCATTATCATCATTATCATCATTATCATCATTATCATCATTATCATCATTATCATCATTATCATCATTATCATCATTATCATCATTATCATCATTATCATCATTATCATCATTATCATCATTATCATCATTATCATCATTATCATCATTATCATCATTATCATCATTATCATCATTATCATCATTATCATCATTATCATCATTATCATCATTATCATCATTATCATCATTATCATCATTATCATCATTATCATCATTATCATCATTATCATCATTATCATCATTATCATCATTATCATCATTATCATCATTATCATCATTATCATCATTATCATGATTTTTATGATTTTTATGATTTTTATGATTTTTATGATTTTTATGATTATTATGATTATTATGATTATTATGATTATTATGATTATTATGATTATTATGATTATTATGATTATTATGATTATTATGATTATTATGATTATTATTATTATTATTATTATTATTATTATTATTATTATTATTATTATTATTATTATTATTATTATTATTATTATTATTATTATTATTATTAAAGACTTAGGTGGAACTATTTGCCATGGTACTAAATATTATGGTAAAAAAACAAAATATTAAGTTCACTTTAAACTCTTGTTTTACCAAAATCGATTGCAAAATTGCCATCTAAACAATCACGTTCTCTTTCAGACAAATATACAGTTAACACGTCTCTTTGTTTATTTATGACTTTATCACGCACCTATTGTACTCTCAGTAATCCCTCTGGCGTACACAACGATTTACCTCCCACACGGAGCTGCACGCCTACTCTGAACAACACCTAGATTTTCGGTCGTGAACTGTTTCTACTGCCTGGCGATTCCTTACTATACGTAGAGCTTGGAGCGTATCACACTTCTGTTTCGACTACTCACCACGGGGCTACATTCTTGACTAACATTCGATGTTCAAAACACACACAAGCGAACTCTTTAACTCTAAATACTACTAATAGGCTTGGCATTGAATTTTATATATCTTGTCGGGCATGGAAGATCGTTCAAATAATCTAAGTTATTTGCGCAGCAACAAGACGTTTTGCTTCGACTTCATGGGGGATCGTAAGTTGTGTCTACTAATGGAAAACGTGTCCCTCGTGCCCCTTCCACTGGTAACAGTAATGACCACGTAAGTATCCGATTCAGCTAAACCTCTTCATGATAGGCTTTGCGATACCCGATGTTACAATATCTAATTCCATGTTTACTTGGCAACAGAGGGACCACAAAATAATTTCAAGTTTAATTGGTTGGCCTCAGGATTTGAAAGTGGGTTCTCGGCAATGCGCGCCACAGACCTCGCCGCATAAACCATCAGTTAACTTTTTCATCGGGATGTTAATCGAGATGCGCCTTTTTGAGAACGCTTCGTTAAAGGCATACAGGAGGGTACACCTTTCACGATGAGAGAATAAAACGAGTAATAACTTACACCTGAACAAATGACTAATTGAATATGCAATCCAATTCTAGGATTTTTCGTAAATGATCATCAAAGCAGTTTTTTTAACAAATAAATTATTGAATATGCTTAATTAGTTTGTTCTAAATCGTTACTAAATCTTTAAGAGAAAGGTTAACCTCCATAGAGCACATTAAAATTAGGAGATTTGATCAAACTGCTTGATATTAACAACTTTTTAACTATTCACTGTTCTTCACTTGAGTGTTTTAAGATAGAGACCTTAAAATTTTAAGTAGAGAAAGTATTGCACTCTATCCAGAAATTTTAACCAGTATTAAAATTCATTAAAATTTAGTTGCTGTTGAGACTTCCACCAGGACACTCCGATCGCACTGCCACAGAAGATGTATGCCGCAGCCGCAGACGAAACGTCTGGGAAGATGAAGTAGGAGCCCAGTAGACCACGGTCCACAAGCCCAGTTAATACTTTATATTATATTTAGCCAGTATTTCAGGTAAATTTATGTTCTGAAGGTGTCCTATATCCAAGAAGGCATTTTTGTAAAAAAAATCCAAGCGCGGGCATGTTTGTCCAAACAGCGCTGGTTAGTAAGCAAATATAGGGTAAACAGCAAAATGTTAACTAACTTAAACATCTTCTAAGGATGAAACTAACAATTCTTTTTTTAAATGTCTCTAAATCCAAATAATCCTTTATGAGACCGGCTTTTCGAAAAATTTAATTTTTTTTTTCAAAAATGGTACTAACCAGTTATCATATGTTTAAAATATTTTACTGACAAATGGATAATATACTTTGGAATATTCTAGGAATAGACAGTGAATTTCTGTTTATTCTGAATACCGTTTGCATAAGTGGTAAATCGTAGGAGAGGGTCGAAGATTTATACAGAAATATGTAAATATTATTGAGCAATTTATTTTAAGTATATGATTTAACCTTTTCCAAATATTTCTAAGTATTAAATGCGATAATAAGGTCTTTATACTATTTTTGAATGCCAAGTTCTACTTTCCCTTTGTCATCTAAAGGGAATGGAATTTGAATACCCTCACATATTGTACCACTATTAAAAGTTTTATCACCAGCCGACCCGGAAAACTCCCCGAAAAACCGATGGGGTCAGGCAGGCCGACCGCGGGAATCGAATCCAGGCCTCTCGAATACGGCCCGCTCGGTTGGGTAGAGTTCTATGTTCTTAGTCTGCTGTATCTACAAGGAAATGTAAATAACTAAATGTTTTTAAAATATTTATCTCGATTAACAAGAAATCGAGAGAAGAAAGTGTTTAAAGGAATACTTTCTAAAATAATGAGCAGGGTGTCCACCGTCAAGAAATATATTTTTATTTTTTCTCTACCATTTATTGATTCTACTCAAAAATTGGGTACTGAAATTTTACCGGAAATAGCTGTTTTGATAAATGTTATATAAAGATGATACTGTAAGAATCTTCAAGAAAATTCCTCTACCCAAAACTACTTTTTACATGAGACATTTTTCGAAATATAGTTCGATAGGAGGAAATACACTCCTGGAAATGGAAATAAGAACACATTGACGCCGGTGTGTCAGACCCACCATACTTGCTCCGGACACTGCGAGAGGGCTGTACAAGCAATGCTCATACGCACGGCACAGCGGACACACCAGGAACCGCGGTGTTGGCCGTCGAATGGCGCTAGCTGCGCAGCGTTTGGGAACCGCCGCCATCAGTGTCAGCCAGTTTGCCGTGGCATACGGAGCTCCATCGCTATCTTTAGCACTGGTAACATGCCGCGACAGCGTGAACGTGAACCGTATGTGCAGTTAACGGACTTTGAGTGAAGGCGTATAGTGGGCATGCGGGAGGCCGGGTGGACGTACCGCCGAATTGCTCAACACGTGGGGCATGAGGTCTCCACAGTACATCAATGTTGTCGCCAGTGGTCGGCGGAAGGTACACGTGCCCGTCGACCTGGGACCGGACCGCAGAGACGCACGGATGCACGCCAAGACCGTCGGATCCTACGCAGTGCCGTAGGGGACCGCACCGCCACTTCCCAGCAAATTAGGGACACTGTTGCTCCTAGGGTATCGGCGAGGACCATTCGCAACCGTCTCCATGAAGCTGGGCTACGGTCCCACGCACCGTAGGGCCGTCTTCCGCTCACGCCCCAACATCGTGCAGCCCGCCTCCAGTGGTGTCGCGACAGGCGTGAATGGAGGGACGAATGGAGAGGTGTCGTCTTCGGCGATGAGAGTCGCTTCTGCCTTGGAGCCAATGATGGTCGTATGTGTGTTTGGCGCCGTGCAGGCGAGCGCCACAATCAGGATTGCATACGACCGAGGCACACAGCGCCAACAGCCGGCATTATGGTGTGGGGAGCTATCTCCTACACTGGCCGTACACCTCTGGTGATCGTCGAGGGGACACTGAATAGTGCACGGTACATCCAAACCGTCATCGAACCCATCGTTCTACCATTGGCCAGCAAGATCTCCGGATCTGTCCCCCATTGAGCATGTTTGGGACTGGATGAAACGTCGTCACGCGGTCTGCACGTCCAGCACGAACGCTGGTCCAACTGAGGCGCCAGCTGGAAATGGCATGGCAAGCTGTTCCACAGGACTACATCCAGCATCTCTACGATCGTCTCCATGGGAGAATAGCAGCCTGCATTGCTGCGAAAAGTGGATATACATGGTACTAGTGCCGACATTGTGCATGCTCTGTTGCCTGTGTCTATGTGTCTATGGTTCTGTCAGTGCGATCATGTGATGTATCTGACCCCAGGAATGTGTCAATAAAGTTTCCCCTTCCGGGGACAATGAATTCACGGTGTTCTTATGTCAATTTCCAGGAGTGTATTTCTACTACCAATAAGACTAGATCTCCTTAAGGTACAGAGTTTGCACCAATAACTGCTTGTCGCATACCTATTTCGAGTTATTAGTGGTTCGAGTTTAGAATACAATTTTATTCAAGTTCGGCTAATAATCAGTTGTTTCTCATAATTTAGGTGGAAAGAGTATGGAGTTAAGGCCGGCATAGAGCTTCCAGCTGAAGCCTTTGACCACTTTTTTCCTGTATTCTAAGGAAATTTATTTTGTTATTTGTCCAAAGGTATACCTTGATTGAAAACGACTGGATTGAAAAGCAAATATTTAAAGGGGCAGTAAAAGTAATGAGAATCCAACATTATTTTTTTTTTAAATTGTTTAATCTCCTTTAGGGCAAGGCTACACTGAAAATTCCAACTTCTATTGTAATAAACCTATCATTATGAACATATTTAACCACATAATTAGAATATAATTTTAAACTTGCATGTAAATTTTGATGTTGCTACACCAAATAGGTAATTAATTATGAATTATTTTTGTGAAGATATTGTAAAAATTAAAAATGTTCTACGCATCAAAAATTTGAGTTTGAATTTTTGTTTTTGGCTAGTACAGAGTAATTTTAAAAGACCCACATTCTTAGTTTTTGGAATACTCTTGTAGAATTTGTTATATAATATTTTCCATGTGTTAGCTCTCAATATTTTGAAAATATTAACTTTTATTATTCCTTAACACCGTGTAATTTTCAAAACATGACAAAACAAAAAATAGGAATTTGAAGTTTGTTATTTACATATTATGGACCTATCCTGTAATATTCACCAAGTTAAATGAATAGCTTCAACGGGTGAGGTGTGTTGGAAAAAAACGTTTCTCAGAAAATTAACTTTAAAGTAATGATTTTTACGTTTAAAGATTGTTAGAGGTCTCTTTAAATTGTCACGTGATGGCCTAAAGCGGTGCAAATGGAAAAAATAGCATGCCATCTATAACTACAAATCCTAACCTACCAAAAATGTCAAAAAAGAAAATTTGAGGCAGCCCCTGTCGCCTAGGAACACTGAGACGATATATAACCTGATATCAGAAAGACATTAACACAAACAAACGAATAAATATAAATAAATGACGTATACCAGAATAGACATATGCCATAATGCTAGCATATACTCCGGAGTCCACCACAGTGACAAGGCCACTCTGCGAAGGTCAGTAAACTCCCTTTGCAATTCCTGTAAACAAACAACCCTACTCTATTGTCTGTTTTGCCCTTAAGACAAATTGGGTGCCATCCAGTCGGAGACCAACCCATTGTTAAAATCACATGCGTGCTTCTGACAACAGGCTTCAAGATTTTGACCATCACTCAGAACGCATGCTTTCGCATAAATTTTGCATGCGGACCGTTAGAGAAAGCGTCTCTGATGTTAGGTCGGAAATTGGAAATTCTGAACACTGATCTCAATAAAAAATTTATATGTCAGCCAATGAAAAATTGACATTTGTTCATGTGATGCTGCAAACTCCAAAATACTTAGATTGAGGCTAATTCAAAGTGATAGTGATGGCGGAAAGTAGGTTTTTCTAGTAAGAGCACTTCGGTCCTGAGTTCTACGTGAGACGGACACGCATTCGGCGCCGCCTAACAAGTACACTTCCACGCCATGCACAGAGACAAAGTGCAATATCTAACAATCGCTCCAGTGAGAGTTAGCACAAGAGTAATAGATAGGGAAGACGATAAATATATCCAATTCGACTACGCAGTGCTACTGCCCCCGTGATTCACATCACAATATTGACAGTGACGCTAAACACAGCAACCACACCGACGACGACTTTACGGTGGCGAGCAAAGGAGCCTAAGGACAACAATAAACTTCTGTCTACCAGATTCGAGCTGTCATCATTCAACCCACAACCAGTCAGGACGCACCCACTCCAGAAGTGCAGATGAGAGTTCTCATGCAGGAGCAACCAGATACCTCGAAGCGAATACAATCTTCCTTTCCTTAACCTCCGCACGCCACCAATCCTTAATTGTGAGGCGTTCAGCACTAGGGAGAGCTCGACGTGGTTCGCTACGGGCCGGACCGCCTCAAACTCCATGATTTTCAACATTTTTGGCGAATTTTTAGTGTATTCTTGCCTTAACATCGACGGTAAAACAGGTGGCATCCATTGATTTATAACCGGTCTCACTGATTGCCCAGATATAGGGCTGATAATCAATCTTGGATCTTCTCTCAGATCCCAAGTCCCTCTGTTACTCCAACGCTGCCCCGATTGTCCTGTAGGGTGAAACTCCTTTGTAGCGGGATGTAAGTAGAATAAGTCAATGATCAATCAGCCTGACTGCTGGACTTAAGGTGCCTTGTTATTCCTCTTTATCGTAAAGCACAGTATCACTCCACTGAATTATACTTTAGGGCCTATAGGACAATGATGCGCATTTAATAGAAGATAGATTTGTCTCCACCTACTTTACGCCAAGCTATGACAGAAATAAAACAACCTAATCCATGGTATATGAGTGAAGAGAAAACTGTGCAAAATGCGAAACAGGTGGGGTGTAGCGCAAGGCGAGGCAATTGCCACATAAGGTCGGGTTGGACATCGCAGCTATAGAGGTTGTGGATTGTTTCCTAGGTTAAACAGCATTAACCAGCTTCTACGAATACTCGTTAAAGTAATCTTTGAGACATGGTTATTTTGTTTTTATGTATGCCTTGGATATTGCTATACTTTTTAAACAACTGACTGCTATTTTAACTGTTTTTGAGTATAACTAAGATGGCATTTGTTAACTGAAACCATATATAGTGAATATTTGTTATTAGTAAGGAAAATTTGATATGACGAATTCTGGAACGTTTATAAAAATACTTTATAGGGAGAAAGTGGTTTTTTTGTATGTATTTATGGGCATATGTGAGCGTTTGTTCTGCTGATGTCGCGAATGAACTGAATTTTTTGAAACTAGTTATTTTTTGAGTTCACTTGAAACCGAATCCGAAAATAAGGAAGAAAAATGTCAGCATTCTCTGGAAATTGTTCTGGGTTGACCATAATTATGAAGCTTGGAAGCCGACGTTAATTTAAGACGTAAAATATGCAGAGCCTGGCAAAGAAAAAGTATAAAAACTCGCACAACTCCTAAAAGTAGGTCACACAATAAGCGAATGAAAATTGGACGTGATGCTCTGCATAAGGCATTCAATTTTTTTTCTTGTTCCTTTTGCGATAGAAAATCTAGCGACTGCAACAAAAGCCTATTTGTGCCCCTCCCACTCGCGGCCCGTAGCGCCGCTAGAATCCGCGCCTGCGCCCCAAAATGTATAAACCCACCCCTCTTCTTCCAGGGCGAAAACACGCAACCCCTTCTCCTTGTTCCTGGCCCAGCATTCCAACCCCTATCGAAAAAAAGGAGGATACTAGCGTCCATCCTTCCCAAGCCATCAACAGCAGTAGTTCTGTGTACATCTTGTGAAATCTCTCTCCTCTTTTACAGCAAAGGTCCCGCGGAAACCATTCAGGAGAGAGGGATGGGGAGGGAGAGCGACGGTCGGACGGATCGACGCAAAGTGTCGACGCAAGTATTCAGTAGCTGAAGAGCAGCTGGACCAAGTGGTTCGCCGAGCTGGGTCGCTTCATTCAAGTCGACCGAGTCCCCACGTGCTGCGGCCATCCAAACAGCTGGATTCCGAACTTTCACTAAAAGTGAATACAAACAACTTTCCCCCTACAGCATAAATTAGTGATATTGAGATTTGCGTTTAGTGATTCTATCACATTTTGTTTTCCATAAACAATTAATAGAATTGGTGAATAGTAAAAATGAGGCTGGGAGGTCCTTTTATATAAAACCAAAGTGGGCAATTTAAACTATTCTCATGTATGTTACGTGTGATCTATTTTAGATTTAAACCATATTAACCACAGAAGCATCTATTTACATTCGGACAAAATCTAAGAACACTTGAGTCTATTTTCAAGTGTCACTCCCAACTGTAAGTTACTACGCCAAACTGAGTAACCTAAACTTTTCTTCAAGTTCAGGTCTAAAGTAGTCTCTGAAATTTCGGACGGGTTTAGTGTTGGAACGAGAGCTGTGTGTGAAGTGCGGTGCTAGTGCTACTCGTGTAAAAACCAACTTCATTGTTCCGCTATAAGTGTTCGCATAATGGGAGGAGAGACTGACGAAGATCCGAGGCAAATCGGGGAAGATAAATGAAACGGGAAAAGTGATTTGTTTTTATGTAACGACAAACCCCAGCAGGTGGCAGACGGCTGTTTCACCGAACACCTTTAGGACAGCTACATAAGACACCATGGTCAACCAATATCTGCTCACCTTCATTCGCGGAATCTTTATCCTCCACTTCACAATCGGTAAGCGATTATTAATAGGACTGAATACTTAACATGATTTTATTTTTGGATTCGAGCGCAGTAATCAGGAATTAGAGAGGAGTGCTTTTTTCTTATAGACCCAGCAAATGATTTCTACAATATTTTAACGATGACTATGGATTGGTATGTTCTATATTCTATTAAGGCCTAATATTTGAAAGACGAATATACAATAAATGTAAGTTAATACAGAACAACTTTTCGCTAACACGTTTGACATTTTACAGATTATACGAAATAAGTGACTACGTTAACGGCGAGTTTGCAGCGAACGTAAGGACTTTCTCTTTTATGTAAACGATAGTGTTAAGTAAAATTTAACCGTGATTCTATAAAAACTATTACCCAACTCACACACATATCGTTTGAGTTGTAAAAAATCGATGTATTTTGAATCCTTACTAATAAATTAGAGAAGTAAAAGAAAAGACAAAGTGACATTAATGCTTGGATCTAGGCTCCTTATAAAAATTATGTAACGAAAAATTTATGTTTATAGTGACCAAGACTGGTTGATTATCAAACTGTCATATCCTATTAATATATAATTTCCTTTAACTCGTTTAAACACTTTCTCTGCAACTAACTAAAATATAAGTACAAGACATATTGAGATATCATCAGCTAAAAGTGGAATTTTTGTCTAGGCACTTCAAATAATAATGATAATGATTACAATTAAGAAAATGATATATTTGGGATAATTTGATTCAGAAATGGTGTAAAAATGCAGCTAGCCAAATAAAAGATATTTCATTTGACAGTACCTGGAAAACACTTGCGGCAGGCAGTATTAAATAAAATATGATATAATACGTAACGAAATTACTAAAACATGTGAAATATAATTTATCTTATTCTAGGTACATTAATTTATTCATTTTTTCCGTATAATGTTAAAGTAATTTAGAGGAATTTTGTGACCGAAACGTGTACAGTAAGACATGACTTCGAAAGCAGCTCGGATCTTATTCTCTTCATCTTAATACTGAATAGATGAATCAGAGGAGAAACTAAATTTAGTACTGATTGTCCTCTTTCACACCATTGCAGAATTGATTATATTACAACATAAATAAATGCAGTTTGAAAAGAGACAGAAAGAACTACATGTAACGTTCAACAACTTTCTCATTCGTTTGTATTTCTCTGCTACTTAATATTCTTACTAATACCGATTTTTAAATGTAATCTTCAAAATTATTGGAAGGTATCCAGCAGTGATATTAGCTACAAGGCGAACTGCTAAATTTCCTGGGCTAATAAATCTTAATCCAACATCGAGGCCACAAAGAACTCTCAAAGTAAATTATGTTGGAATTTATATAGTAATTAATTATAATAATTATTATCGTATGGCTATAGTAGCATTTTGCAGAAAGAGTTTCATTACATCTTTACTTATTAACACACTATTATGCAGGAGATTGAAGTAAAGGCCAAAAATTACAAGACAGATAAAGGAGTAGGGACTTTAAAACTCAACATTCTTTGCAAGACATAACGAGGATCATAGGAACGGTTACCCACTTCATAGGGAAGTTATAAATGTATCAAACATTTCATACCGATAAGGAATATCTCAGACATGGTTAATTTCTAGAAAACATTTGCTTTCAGTTGTTAATTTAATTAACCTACATTTTTCGCATAGTAATATTTTAATATATTGTCGTTATAGAGAACTACAAAAATAAAATTATTTAAATTGAAGGGGAATTCAAACAGATTATTCGCAGAAAATGGAAGATACACAGATATTTTGAACATATAGCGTTTCAATAAAAACAATGGATCATTATGTTTACTAAAATAAAATAAATACGAAAGCTTTTTCTCTCATGTATTATGGTCAAATTAAATATGTTTGAAATTTCTCCGACTTTTCCTCTTTATACCATGTTTTCAAAAACACAAATACGTAACTAGTTTATTTGTACATGCTTTTTGTAGTTCAAAAACTTCAAGGCATGCATTTTCGTTGAAATTCGTATAGAAACTGTTTAGGTGTAATATATCATTTCTCTAATTTTATATAGATAAATTGAGAAAGTAAGAAGAATAAATAAAGGGTTATAAATACCCAAATATGCTTATTGTCAGATAAATAAAAGCAAAAGAATATTTAACTACTTTTTTCAGATATATCAATGAGTTCTCTTGAGCTAGATTAATCTAGGTTGTGTAATACCTAGAGGTGTAAATAGACTATCACAAACTTTTTGAAGAATTTGACGAAACAAATATTACCTGACTGCATTTCTTCATATTACCAACAAATCTGTTACAAGAACTATTGTTAGTTGTTAGTCATGGTAACCTATCGAGAGATAATAAACGAGCATTGTTGAGCAATTTTGGTTATGAATTGCTTAAAACTTAATACAAATTAAAATTATTGCCTACTGCAGGAACGAGCAAAAACCATGCCTTGACAATTAAAACCTTGTTACATTTTTATCCGTTTGAGATGGCAGCATTTAATTTACAGATAAATTCATATCGTTTTTATTTACTAAATTTATGTTTTAGACGAATAACTACTAAAATTTAAGTATTTAAGCTCCTGAATTAGCCATGATAGCCATTTCTTTATTTCTTTACTGTGGTCATTGATTGCAATGAGTTACAATCTACAGATTATTAATGTTGTAGCTGCTGTTGTAGGAAATGCATTTGCTGCAAACTGGAAATGATTGTTTAGTTCGACTAGTTAGAACTGTTCTATTTTTCAAATATTATGTCGGGCCTATTTAAAATAAAATGTTAACTTGCTTACCGAAAATTTTGAGATGTGACAACAAAAAGATATGGGAATATTTCTAATCTGATTGGGTCTATAGACTAAGAATTCAAATGTGCCATAGCAATAGGATCTTCAATATAATTTTAAAAATCACCTTACTCGGAAACAACTAATAAATATGTATGATATTTAGAGAGACGAAGGTAAGAAAATTCTTGCTGTTTTGTTCATTTCTGCATAATTTGAAGTTCTGTATTTCCGAGTTCGCAAGTTCAAACCCCTTGGGAGGTGACGTACTTTTTGGGGCATAAAGTTCACTTCGAAAGGGAAGTAAAGAGGGTGGTCCTGTGAAATATATTTATGGAACGTAAAAGCACCTCAAGCATGATTAAGAGGCATATGAGCAAAATTAAGCGGTCATTGTTACACTTTCCCAGTGTACCAATGGACGCTGAGAACTACAGCAGTTAAAAGTTAATCGTAAATAAATCTCATTTCAGTTCTTAAGTTCTGGGAAGCCTTACCCCTATTTGACACATTGCTACCTATCGACAAAATTGGACTGTGCGATTACTTGTTAAAATATGAAACAATCGTCCAAAAAACTTGACAGATTTTGTTTTACGTTCATATGAAATTCTCTACTCAGATTTCTAAAGCTATTCTTATCTAAACTTATTCAGCTTCATGTTAAAAAAATAAACGTCCATTATTCATTTCAGTGCACGTATAGAAAGCATACAGTACAAGTATTTTCAAGGCCGGTCGTTGCATTAAGACTTCCAAATTGCTTACATTGCTTGCTCACGAAAAAAGAAACAAGTGGCATTGACAGTAAGTATAGAAACGTCCTAAATACCTGAAAATTCAACGATATAATAAAAGTGGTCAAGATGTGTTTACAGTTTTATACAAAAATGGTTCAGAGTAGAGTATTTTATAGGTTATTCCAGGAAATTCGAACTACACATTCTATCATAAAAATATCCTAAGCATAGAAAGGTTTCATTTAGAGCTCATGATTAACGAATGAATGTTGTTTTGTTTTATTTGCTCTTAGTATCATTGATTTGAGGTTACTTTTGTGCTGCGTAGCTATTTTGTTCTCTAATATAAAAATAAAACATGATATTGTTGCGTGTATAGGCTGAGCAAGATCTGGAAATTACTATAATCATTATTATGTAACATTTATTTCTGGTACCTTGAGTTTGGGCAAAGCTGTTTGTTGATGATTAAGCTTAAATTCTGCTGACCGGCAAAACATGTACTTTGGACTGGTGAATCATACATCCTGCTGGTCAAGGGAAATAATGCACAGGTGGCCTGTAACAGGCCTCAACTGTTCTCCATGTTGTAAACAATGAATCGCACATACTGCTGATCAAGGGAAATAATGCACAGGTGCCCAGTAACATGTCTAAACATGTTTTCAATGATGTAAACAATAATTGCACAATATTGTGCAATAGTTGGGAGGAAATTAATAGTTAGCGTGGGAATCGCTGGGTTGGCTTTTGGGTATGACCCCTATTTAAGCTTGGTTGAGTTAGCAGCCGGGGGACTTGTCAGAGAGATTTGAGAGGAGACTTGTTGATGGTCTCTATAAACATTAACAAGAGTTTATTTTAAAGTGCTACTACGAGTAAGATAGCCAGCAAGGTGCACCGAACCGTACATCTCTTGCCAGTTGCACAACGTTTAGTCATACAAACAACGCATCTGTAAAGGTAAAGTTGCATTATGTTATTATGTATTTAAATGTTACTTAAGAGCCCCTGTTCCCATCCAGATCCAAGGAGTAGCCTGTAGAAGCGCTAGGCATCTCTAAAATACAGTTACTCAGTTCATTTTGAATTAGATGTTTTTTTTTTTCGCTCTGCCTTATCCATAGCTACGCTCCCAGTTACATGCGGTTAAAGGTTAAACCCTTTATCTTTTAAACCACTGGTAGTTTTGTCATGTAGCATGTGACCTCGGCACCGGGCTCAAAACCCTGTACCTTTGCACCTCTCACAATTCCTATCAACCCCCCAAAAACCGTCATGTAACGATATGTTTAATTTTCTATATCATTTACGTATGCATAGAGTACGTTTTGCACTACACTCTAAAATTTAATATGGAGGCTACATACGAAATACATGTTTTCATTCCGGAATAAAAAAATGAAAAGCCTTGCAGAAAAAGGTCAATCCGTGTGAATGTGTACGTGCATATTTCAAAAAACAAGGAATTCGGAGAAATGCCAAACGTGGTAGTTATGTTAAATATCCTTCAGAAATGGCCAATTCCAATGGCCAAAACAACCCTATACAGGGTATATATTTGTTTTTAGAAAATATTGATTAAAATACCTACTGCATATGTTGAGTTTTCTGGAATAGCCTGAAGTACTCTTCCTTTGGAAAGCTGCATAATTTTGCATAAAGGACAAACGTTAGGTAATTGGTAAAATAACTTATTTCGATTTTTTGTGGCTTGAGGAATTTTAATTATTATTTTTAATTATTCAATATATAATTCTTTTAAAGTTATGTCAATATTCGCTGTTTCTCACGATGTCAATTAGAAAAAGTGGAACTTTAAGATCAGCATACGGAGTATATTTTTATTCTTTTGCTATTCTATCCACTTATTCTAATGTATAATTCAGCTATTGTTAAAAACCTTTATCTGTATTAAAGTGAAGTAGATAGAAAAAGAGACTATCATAGAATAAGTTTATATAAACTACTGTACGGTTTCTATTATCCCTTCACCCTATTGGATGAAGGATTGAAATACAAGACATTAGAACGCATATTAAACGGCTGTTACCTGATGCAAGTTCCTGGGCAAGCCTCGAAACTTCTAAGGCGATATCAATTACTTCGAAAACGCAATATTGATTTATGATTTTCTTTTAAGATGCGAGTTTTACTGTCATACATAGCAGCGGCAGGGCCAGTCGTGTATGTTGCCATCAACCAACCTATCGCTGGCTTTCCTTTCAAAATTCTGCCATGCTTCTTGCTAGTAACGACCATGTAAAAAGAAACATATAAACTCTGAAAGGGAAGAATAAGGTGGAATAAAAGGCGTATTGTGCTCCTATCCACAAACTTAAAAGCAGCGTTCCTAGAGAGAAATTTACCAAAGTTGCTTATAAGCAGAGCATTTTAAAACCTGCAGCTCTGGGTTTTAAAGAGATGAGGTTCTTTCTGTTTGAAAACAACTTCGTAGTGATGTTTACATGCATTTGGAAATTGAATATCAGTCTATATATCTGATACGTAACACTCACACGTATTTCTCCAAGAAAAATAATAAATCCAAGAACATCCTTAAATGTCAAATTAGGATGAAAACACATATCAAAAGGAATTTTATGAAAAAGAGCTATCAAATACTTTCAGTCTATTGTTCTGTATAAATTTCAAAATAATTATGATACACATTTTATTAAGGTGCAGGGTGAATGGAGGAAACGTGTCTCCCTCACGTTCAAGATGTCCCAAGTTCTAATCTCGGTCAGGGTGAGTTACCTGGTTAAGGTTTTCTTCGGGGTTTCCCCTTATCCTTAAAGACGAATGTCAGGTGGCTCTGAGCTCCATAGATGCAGGACTCATTTGAGAACCATTTCACCAATTTCATTCATCGTGCGATATAACTTAACGTTGGAGCACGTAAATTAAAAAAAAAAGAAACCGCTATCCATCTTGAAGATAGGACGATAATACCTGCTTTTCGTCAATTTTCCCGAGTAGATTCTGAAAATGATGCTTAAAAGACACAGTCAAAATTTTTAGATATTTTAGATACACGTACAACAAATGAGCTCGCGTATCATCCGGTAATACGCGTGTCATAGGTTTAAGGACCCTGGTCCTACACAATTACTTACGCACGTACTTAGAAATGTAAAGAAAAATAAAAAAAAAAAAAATAACCAGATCTCTACTTCAACAGATCCTAGCTTTCAACCAGAAAGTTCTGAAAGCGAAAAACATTTTGTACGACAAGTAACTAGGATCCAGGCTACAACAATGGAAATTCCTTGCATCTGGTACAAAAGTTAGTGTTTCGAAATAGACATCAGAAATTTCGAAAATATTTATCAATGGAAGAGAATATATGCCTTTCATATACACATTAACGATGTAATGAGTGAGCTAAGAATTGAGCATAATCTAGATGAGTGGCAATTGTTTATAGATTTATCAAAGTTCAGCTTTAAGTCCGTGTTTACCTCATAACGTAACTAACTTCCATCTATTGCAGTTTTCCATTCTATTTATG
Organism: Mantis religiosa; assembly: GCA_030765055.1. NCBI lineage: Eukaryota > Metazoa > Arthropoda > Insecta > Mantodea > Mantidae > Mantis > Mantis religiosa. The sequence goes on along the minus strand of CM060954.1, from coordinate 110,798,558 downwards.
TGCTTTGAAATACGCGGTTCACTGTTGGAAATATGTGGTGACCTTAAAGTATTAGTTTCCTCCTTGGATTACAAAGGGGATTCACAAGATATTTCTTTGTGTGTGTGTGTGTGTGTGTGTGTGTGTGTGTGTGTGTGTGTGTGTGTTTGTGTGTATGTGTGTATGTTTGTGGGACATCCGCAATACGCAAAAGGTTTTTTCCGGGGTTTTCCCTTATCCTTCAAGACGAATGTCGGGTAAGTCTAAGCTCCATGGACTCCGGACTCATTTGAGCATCATTTCACCCAATTCATTCACCGTCAGATATGACTTAACGTTGGAGGACGTAAATTACAAGGGGGAAAAAACATGCTACGCAAAAACGTCATGTGGTACAACAGGCACACAAGCTGCAGGTGTATGTCCCAGTGGAGAGTAATGTAAAGAAAACACCGTTGGCTCAGAGTGATAAGATTCTTCTCCCTCCCTGACATATAAAACTAGGGCTGATGAATAATTTCGTTAAGGCACTCAACAAGGACGGCAGTTGATTTGCATATTTGCAAGGTAAGCTTCTACAGTTGACTTACACGAAATTGAAAAAAGGAATTTTTGTTTGACCTCAAATTTTTAAACTTGAGGATGAAATATAAAAATACCATTAAAATGGCGAAATTATCAGCTTGGCAATCATTTATTAAGATACTGCATGGTTCTCTTGGAAACATGAAATTAAAATATAAAACTTTGATCTCAAGTTTTGTATAATGGTACAAAGACATGGGCTGTAGAATGCCTTTGAAAATCCATTTCCTTCATTCATATTTAGATTTTTTCTATAAAAATTTGGGTGATATTAGTGATGAATAAATGGAAAAGTTTCGTCAGGATATTTCCCTCATGGAGAAAGGTACCAAGGTCATAAGCACCCAGTAATGATGGGAGTTGTTGTTGGTTTGTTGTGAGGGAAAACAGATAGTGAGTACAAGAATCAATCACATGCTACCAAGATCTTTAAATCAGAGCTAGAAGTATGTCCCTTAAATGTATCTATAGTACAAATATATTATAAAACATTTTGATTTAATCTTAAATCACCATGATGTACATTACATCATATATCATTATATCGCAATACTAATAAACGTAACACAATATCTTATGTGCTGAGAACTTAATGGGTGAGAACTTAATTTGTCTTATACCTTTTTGACCTGACATGATAGGAGACTTCTGTGGCAATTTTGACAATCAGGTCATCTTTTCCCATAAGAATTACCTGCTTTATCGCGGAGGTATGAATTCTTTTGTTGGGTAGTGTTATTAGAAAAATGAAACCCTCCCCCCAGAAATAATCAGTAAAATTGCATGATAATTGTGGAGTGTTTCATAGATGCAATCCTGCCCGCCTCGGTAGCGTGGTGGTGGCGTGTCTGCCTCATGTTCAAGAGGTCCCAAGTTTGAATCTCGCTCGGGGCGAGTTACCTGCGTAAGGTTTTTTGCAGAGTTTTCCCTTATCCTGAAAGACGAATGTCGGGTAGCTCTAAGCTCTATGGACCCTAGGCTCATATGAGCACCATTTCACCCATTCCATTCATCGTCCGATGTGACTTAACGTTGGAGGACGTACAGATGCTAACCTAAAATGTACCCGTGTACACAAGTTTATATTGGAAAATACCGATATATAGTCCAACCGTTTGCCATATAAAATTTATTTTTCGAGCATTAATCCAGCTAAATAAAACATTGGCAAGAAACTTCACCTCCCCAGGAATACAGCCGAGATGTCAGATATTAAAACTGAAACGATGTCAATGATAAATTACATCGCTGATACCCAGTTATAATCTCATATGTATATAAGTGATATTTAGAATTATTGCTGTGAGATTTATTATATTATATTTCAAAATATTTATCTTGTTCAAAAGCTCATTGTTGTTTCCTTGAAATGTTTTTGTGATCAATGAGAAAAAATGTGTTTTTGTGAGAAATGGGTCCGGTCATCACTTGGTGGGGTGAGGTTACCCCGAAGGCCAAGGTTGCCATGTGGGGAGTGTTAGTAACTAACTAACATACAGAAATTGCAAGAGCTGAGTGGAATTAAGAGAAGAGACAGTATTGCTATCTAAGGGGATGGACCAGTTTGTGTTTACTTTAGTGTACAGGGCTTCCCTACCACTTAGAGTTAATAGAGTGCTAAGTTTTAAATTGTATTTTGATTGCCACGTCAGTTTTACGGCCTGGATATTTCTTTAGACAGTAAAATGCCATTGCGTCGATCCATCCATTGTCTTGTCAGCGTTTACCGTCCCTGGGGTTCTACGAACCCCTCGTTTGAGAGAGGGTCTGTTTCTTTCACTTCTTGTCGTTAGAATCCACCCCACATTGTTTCAGAGGAACCATCCCTTATCTGTCAATAGTTGTTCTGTCTCTGCAAGTCTAATGTAATGACGTGTTTAAGTAAACGCACGCTTAAGATGGTCGATCCAAGCACTTAGAAAGAGAAAGGAAGATTCCAATATAGAGAAAGTGATGTAAGTGAAACATATTTTTGCTATGTGCTTCACGGATTATGCAGCATGCCCGTTTTAGCTTCACAGTTGTCTCCAATGTTGCCTTGGTCTACGCACAACCTTTAAGAACAAGGGGGGGGGGGCGGAGCTGCCATCAGAAACAAAGTGCGATTCGGATTACATCGGAAGCTTTCGGTAAGGCTGCGTTCATAATATACATAAGCTTTAATACCATACTGGCTTCATTACAAAGCTATGCGATAGATTATGCTTTGCGGCTTGGCCGTATGCTTGATAGCCGAGTGATAAAAGGCATGCGTGTCATAAATAGACCAACACAAATAGGAGTCCTAGATGCAAATGTCTTTTTATTATTGTTACTTTAAGGGGGGACCGAAGTGCTAAAAGTGATTTTCTAAACTACTAAAGCTAGAGCCTCAATTTTTTGTAACTAAAGAAGTTTGTGTTCCAGTTTTCATTCCAATATGTTACTGCATTCCTTATATATGAATTAATTTATACAATTTTATTACTTAAAATCAAAATCTATCTTCTTTGACAGATATTGCACAATCAATCTCGTTTTGATACAATTAAATTTAATACCTTGATAACAAATTAAAGGATCGAATTTCTGAAATTCTGTCTAGTTATTTTTTAAAAATTATTTTATGTATCAAAGCGAAAAAAACTCCAAAAATCAGTGCTTGGTCACAGTAATTACTTTTTAAAAATTAAATTATGACGAATATCAAAATTCCCATACATGAGTTTATTGAACAGATTTTGATATGTATTGTGTACAATTTTCAGAGCGCTAGCTGTAATATTGTGGGAGAAGATAGATTTTGAATATGGAAAAAAAAAAATAAACTTAACTTGAGAAAAATGGCTTTAAAGTTTTGCATGCAGTTTAAATGAAAAATATATAATTTCTTTACATTAGAAAACTCCACTAGCTGACACCTTCTTTCGTCCTAATAGTCTCTTGAGCCTTAGGTTTCAGAGGTATTTACTGAAATAGCAGTCTATTTTCACATTACACAGCTAATTGAGAAGCAAAACCCGAGGTGTAAAGCATCTCCAGGTTCAGAGTTTGTGAAAACAATGCGGGCATGCTAAATCTTTTATCAGTTCTTTTAACTGGCCAAAATCTAAAATAATATATTTGTTATCACCTACATCTTCCTCGGTATATAGGTACTGTATCGCAAATCCGCTTTAGAAAGTCTTATATTTTTCTTTTACAGTGCTAGAGACTCAGTTACTTTCTGATTTACTTCAACTGAAATATCTGTCTTCCCCCTTCCGCTCTTATTCATTAATTTACACAAAGCAGCTCTACTACCCTTTGTCTGTGGCATTTTAAAACAGTAAAATAATGCAGTGCCATATGAATGAATATAGGTAACTTAACCTCTTTAATTTCACAATACATTATTGTTCTAGGTAGGTTTACTGAAATAAACTTGTATCACAACTTACGGTGTAATTTTAGGCACAACTGGACACTTGAGTATAATAAATATAATACAAAGAGGAGACAACCTAAAATAATAACTTAAAACGCCAAGTATCACTTCTAAAACACTGGAACAACGAAAGAAAACATAAACAAACATTTCACGCCATTACACAGGAAGTATATCAATGAAACGTCTAAAAACATCTGTAAAATCACTGCCATCTAGGGAATTCATATAAAAGCTTGTTAAAATAGGCTACGGTGGCTTAATGCTATTTTAACGCGTATTTAAAAATCGAATCGTTCGTAAGTTCTCTGCATTCAAACATGTGGGCGTGCCATTTAAAGCGTGAAGAGGATTTAACCAGGATGTAGTTTTAAAAATGGCGTCTAAAAGAGGTGATGCGTTTGCCCTACAGGCATGAAACTTTGTAAACAAGTAAATTAAATTATGGTTCATATTTTGCAACCAAAAATCAAAATTCCATTTTTTTTTAACGAAACTGACTGAAACAGCACTTCTCTCCCCGTTTAAAAGTAATGACTTATGTTTTTCTTGGAGAAGATAAATAATAACGTTTTGAACATATTAATGTATAAATACGCAAATAAAATTCTTGTCCAAATAAATGCAATGTTATTAGAAAATTATCTTAGTATTGGTTGTGTAAACACTGGGTGCATTCGTTATTAACGTTGCTGGCATATAACGCAACGTATCCTCTCATGACAATTTCACCAGGCATTTGGTCATATCCATGTCCCGCAAAATGAGGGCAGTAATAGAAACAGAGGGTTTACACACCCAATACTAAGTTAATTTCCATTTTTATTTTACTTTACATATAGGAGTAAAATATGTATTTGTTTCATTTAGCTTAGAAATAGAGTAGAATATTTCGGTTTCTATGTGTGAGGATAAATGCCATAAAATCGAGTAAACTTTAGCAATTGGAAGTTATATTACAATGTGCGTAATACAAATTTCGTGTTTCTATAACAAAAATAAAAGTGATGTTCGGGATTCAAACCTTTCTAGGTCTAGCACCTAGACACTATTCTATAGGTACACGTTTAGTAGCTGTGACTCAGTTATGAGAAGATTCAGTAGAAAGAAGCTGAAGAGGTGTTCCATGACAGCATTGTAAACTTGTAAACCAGTCGTGGACACCATGTAGACTTAGAAAAATATGCCTATGCTTACAAGTTAACTCACTGTTTTTTGGTCAAGGAGTGTATACTGAGTCATCCAGGTATATGATTTAAAGAAACAGACTTTTTAATTTTCAGTAAATCATTATTTCATTCTTATCTATTACAAAATAATTTTTCAGATGGGTGGCGAACTATTTTAAGTCCCAGATTCCTGAAAAGTGCTGTGCGTTTCTAATTCCGTTAGATCCACTTGCCCCCTTGAGTTTTCTTCTACGTGTTTTTTCAGTCCTCTATGCCGGGAGCTTATCCTAAACTCAAGCTTGGAATATTTTTCGTTCCCAGAATTACTTTTAACTAATTATCTTTGATGCATCTTTAGGTGCCGAGTTTAAATACAAAATTTCTCTATGAACTGACGATTCTATGTTAGCTGCTCCTTTTTTGTCATGTCTTACTTTACTCTTTCTTGTACAACGCTTCTCGCTCCCTTTAGTGCTACCACTTGAACTTCATTAATTTGTTGCTCAGAGTTCCCCAAGTTTGCTACCAAAATGTAATGCTACAAAATTTCGTTACACTAAGAATTTCAATTACCTTATACGTAAAGTTTCAGTTTGGTATCCTTCCTTATATTTTGATCAATATGGTACTCATTAAATCTTGGAAATCTGCTAACCCTTGCCTTCCAATACAATCCACTATCACCCTCTTTGTTTGAGTCAATATTTCTTTCTTTTCCTGTGTCAGTTCAGGTTATCTCATATGATATTTGAAACCTGATAGTTATTTTTGGCATATTAATACAAATGAAAGGTATGCAATATATTGCGATTCACAGAGTATTTCTTATAAAAAAAATATACTGAAAACAACGGAATTTTATTGACCTGATCAAAGTTTTGTAAGAATTATATTTAATAAATATTATTTTATGGATATTTATCGCCTAGGTTTAAAATAACTGTATAATCAATGACAAGTTGAACATTATTATTATTATTTACTTATTTTTATTTTTACTTTGGGAAGAGCAAGGGATCTTAAAAATGTTTCCCTAGAGGAATCAGCGTATGAAAAGTTAAAGTTACTTGACAATCTGTTTAGCCATTCTCTCGTGAATTGTCCATTGTACTCTTTGTTGTGTATTATTGATTAAAAATGTGTAAAACTTAGCTAGCTGTATTAAACGGTACAGATGTGGCAATGTATGTAATTGACGTTTATGAATGGCAAAAATGTCAATAAATCTGCCATTGAAAATAATAATTCTCTCTCACTTTCTCTGTCTCACGCAATACACATATACACCAGGACCTTTCCAATGTTAAGTCATAACGGACGGTGATTGAACTGGTTGAAATGATACTCAAATATCCCCGGGGGACTATAGAACTTTGAATTACCTGATATTGATCTTTCAGGATAAGAGAAAACTCCAGAAAGCCCTTATCCACATAACTCACCCTGACCGAAATTCGAACTTGGGACCTCTTTAACGTAAGACACACGTTACCAAGGCGGGAAAGAAGAATTTTAATGAATTTTGATACACCAGTTATCTACTTAGAATTACACTGGGGTTTCCTGTGAAATGCTAAGAGGTCGGTTTGATTTATACTGTTACAAGAAGCTTAATGGCTTCCTTATAGAACGTTATTTAATTAAAAATAAACCTTAGTGGGACTTAAATAACTAAAGTAAATTATGCTTGGAGTTTAAGTTGCTTAAGTAATGCCAGATAGTTCAAATAAAGGCATCTTCCTGCAAAGATTAAAATCAGAGTCTGAAGTCAGGGAAAACGTGATATGAATTTTAGGTTTGCAATATTTGCGGGGGAGGGATAGAATAGCATATCACTCGGTATTAAGCCACTCAGTTACTCTTGGTGGTTTCTATAACTCGGCCTGAATTTTCCTCAAAACTCTGCCTTCTCGCGTGGATTGTAATCCTGATCTAGTCATTTTGCCACTGCTACGCCTAAGTTCATTCCCATTCCCATGTTATCTTAGCATCCATTCCACATATTCTGCAAAGTCGCACACAGAATGACAATTCTCTCATCTAACACATGGCATTTGCACTTGAGGGAGTGCAAGAATTAACTAGCTTTTCATGCTACGTCAGGCGAGTGTAAAATGTGTTCTTGAGGATAATGAAATAGTAAATGAAGACGGCGTAACCGTAAAATTACTACGTATCTGGGCAGTTTAAAAAATGTCAATCAATGTACTATACTGAAAAATGAATTATGCTGCACAGTGTAGAATGGTAAATAGCTGTAGCGTTGAAATTGTTCACTAACATTGACAAGCCAGCAATGTTCATTACACGTATTTGAAACCATCCGCAAGTTCACATTTTCCGCACACCTTTCTCGTCACTTTATATATACGTAGTATTGTATTCCATACATGAATTTGATACCATAATTTTTCCAGAATACCTGTTCTGAAGTTCCCTGAAAAATAAAATGTATTTTATGTTCAAGGTGATCGCTGCAATACCCTATTTATTCACCAGAACTCACTCACTGTCCTTATAATTCTCAAGTGTTACAGAGCCAAAGTGTAACGTACCACATGTTTAAGAAATATTCTCAACTGTAAATAGAACCAAAAGTGTTGACGTAATGACGTAACATGAATTACTATTGGTAGAGTTTTCAAGTGCTAAGCCAAAGTATTTCTACTGTATTCAACAGGAATTCTCTACCCTCGATAGAACCGAAGGTGTTGATGTGAAGCAGTAAGTTGGTGGAATTCTCAAGTAATAACAGAGCCAGAAGTGTTTTCGATTTGTTCAGCAGGAATCAATGTTGATAGAATTACCAAGTGTTAAGGGGCACCAAAGGATGGTTCTGTTATAATCACCCACTTTTCCAACAGGGATAGGAATAAGGTTGCTGGAATTCAAAACAGTAACAGAGCTAAAGGTGCTTTTGTCATAATGGGGATCACTGTTGCTAGAATTTTCAAGTCTAAACAGACTCACATATTTTTTCAACATAATAAATACATGGAGCAGGAGTATCAGTTATAACCCCACTTGGTGGAAGTTTAATGTGGTAGTGGAACCAAAGATTCTCACAACGATGTCCCATTTGTTTCCAGGTTTCAGAGATGACGGATTTCTCAGCTGTTAACAATTCTTAGAATTTCGTTTTATATAATGCTCAGTTGACCAATATGGGTCACTATTCCTGACAGTGGATTTGGCACGTCGAACAGACTTCATCTGCTGCACTTATGCCCCCGAGTGGGGCATCCCCGGGAGAAAGTATGAGGCAAGAGGAGACAAAGGGCGATCGAGTCAAGGAGTCAAGACAGTGCAGAGGGCAAGGTTCATACTATTGTATATACCAGATGGAAACATCAGCACAACCTGCATCCCATGCAGAATCGGTCCAACAGTTCGGCCCGGATAACAAAAACTGTCCTCTCGAAGGAGGAAGTGTTCACCAGGAGCATGAAGTGGCGAGATACCTGCCGACACTTCTACCCTGAGAGACCAACAGATGAAAGATGATGTGAAATGATATTGCAGATAAGATGTAGGGGCAGGAAATTCGGGGGAGGTAATTAACTTGCGGCCGTGGTGCGGACCTTGCGGACACCTAGCACTCGTTGACACTTCTGACGTTACTAGAGGAGCCTTGGGCTGCACATCCGAGCCCCTCCCTGATTAAGAGTTGTTCGGATTAGGTTGGACTCGAGGGGACAGTGGTTCCCGATACCCGTGGGTGATCGGGTACGTTTCCGGACGGCATTGAGGGAAGCCATTAATATTCCCACATACTAGCCAGCATAGCTAGTAGATGTGCTAGATCACCAGACGGCGCCACCGAGGTCATATCGGTAGCCTTCCCATTTTGGAGTTTGAGCGCGTAAGTGGCGTATGCACTTCCATCCCGTCTTGAGTCCATAGGACCGGATGGGGGGCCCCTTGTTAGTCTCTAGGTCTTGCCCTATGGAAAGCCCCAGGGGGGCGCCGGGCGCTCTTTTGGGACAGCTCGGTAAGTCCCTGCTCGAAGGAGGCCCAGGTCTTTGGTCCTACGGGTCCAGGACTAATGGGAGTAGAACCTCTGACATTAATATTAACGATGTAATTAAATTACCCAACATTCTCTTGGCGACCCGGGAAAGCTCCGGAAAATACTCATGGATGAGGTAGTTCAGCCACGGATATCAAACCTGAGCCTCGCGAATGCGGTCTACAGACGAAACCGCCTCAGCCATCCCGCTCGATTTTTTTGATAACAGAGCAACAGAATTTACGCTGCAAACACAAAGTAGCTGCACAAGAATCTTATCAGTTATTATGAAAAAATTACAACACTTAATAGCACACGTAATGTAAAACATTTCCGGAAATCTGTAAGAAAAGATTCGAAGACATAGAAGTGCAGAAAATATTTAGTGAAATAGCTGAGAAGGGGTCTTTAGCTTTTTATACACCAATGAAGGGGGCTTGGGGAAGGGATAAGTACATAGGCGTGACGAATAGAAGAGAGAGAGAGGGTATTGCATGGGTGAGAGCAGGAGTATGGCGACCCGGCTTGGTAAGGTAGATGGTAGCGTGTCTGCCTCACGTTCAAGAGGTCCCGAGTCCGAATCTCGGTTAGGATGAGTGACTTGGATGAGGTTTTTCCGGGGTTTCCCTTATCCTGATAGACGAATGTCGGGTAACTCTAAGCTCCATGGACCACGGAATCATTGAGCAACACTTTACCTATTTCATTATCTTACGATATGACTTAACGTTGGAGGACGTAAATTAAAAATACAAAATAAAAAAATTAAATAAAAGGTTTAAGGAAGGGTATTCCACAAAATTACTGTCCCATATGTGGAGGAAATTAGAACTTAGAACATTTTTTGTGTGTAAAGGGACATAAATTTTGAGGAAAGAATTTATTAATAAGAAATGGTTTAAGTTAAGAATATAGGTATAACTGTAATATTTGTCAAAGACAGTAAGAAGATCGGGAAATTCTTGGACATAGTAAATAAAAGTGGTTATGGATAGTGAACAGAACAAATGACGAATCTGCATTGTTATAATTAATTGTTTAGAACTAAGGATCTACTATAAAAGTGAGTATGACAGATATAGAGCCAGGCCTCAACACTGGTCACACTCAATTGTATATGGCTTAGCACAAATAATGAATGAATATGAATGAATGAATAACTGCACTTAACTTGTCTAAATCCTTTCGGGAAATCACAAAACCGGTGAAGAAGATTTAGACAAGTGAAGTGCGCTACTAAATGCTGGATTGCTGCATTGTCAATAGCTACAGTTTTTTACAAATCGTTGCCAGTTGCTCTGTGAAGGATGTCAGAGGTAATTAGTGCAGAAGGAGAGCAGGAATTGCTTGGGGTATAGAAGTTACCAGGAATGGCTTACGAGAGACACAAAGACAAATACTATAACAGTTTTTAGTATTCATGAAGAGTGTCAGTATAATCTGCCTAAGTGTATGGAACAGTTTGCATTACATTGTAGGCCAACCTACACACCCAAGGGATCCGATTGTAAATTACTCCTAATAAATGTCTGTAATAAGCTCACATCCTCATGCACATAAAGTAAGATGATGTTAAAACAAATCATTTTGCTATATTCCCCCTGTAATTAGCTGACAGGGAAAGCTGTTTCGCGATTTTCCAGCACCACTCTACCACGATACGTACGGATAAAGTTTCCCTGCGGGTAATTCCCAGAGTGTTTCATAATCGAGTCATCAGTCATAACACATGGCCCCTGCTGTAATGGTAATTACTGCCAGCGGGAAGGGAGAACGTGTGAGATAAATAATATTTACATTTTAGCCCTCGAGTCTGCATATCATTCGCAGAGATTATACATCTCAAGAGGAAGCTGGAGGAAGCTTACTCATATCTTAAGAATATTAAATATGAAATTTAATTTAAAGATTTTGTTTCTAAAGTCAGTGCTATTTTAGAACATCGTAGCCGTTCAATCCTTTGTTTTTCTGGGACTTTATTCGTTAAATGTCCCATGAATAAAACCCTTAATAGTTCACACTTCATTCGTTGCTATTCTCCACTTTCCTCTTTCCATCTTAGCACATGAATCGCTCGTCTTAATTTCTGTGTATGAATTCATAAATACTCTATCTCTATATGTAGGCACTAATCCAAATAATTCCTTCTATTTCATTGTGTGCGTTAATTTTGTATGGTATACTCTTCTCAAAAAAAAGGCTAATATTGCTTACTGATTTCTCCTCACGTCATCACAGGATTAAAGTTTCCGTAGCTCAAGGATATGTATGAAATTTCATGAACATTTTCAAAAAATCACTTTTTCCTCTCTCTAGTCTATAAAATAGTGTAATAATTCCCGAATACAAAGAATGCTTAAATAGCCACCGCGAGTCATTTTTAAATTTCGTATATACAATATAGATTTTAATATAAATATACTGGGAAGGGTTAGTAATGAAAGAGCTTTTAATGCTTCCTTACAAGGACTATACATTGGCAGATTGGCTATGTATCTGATGGCTCATTTTTGTAATGTAAAGATTTTTTTTGAGATTGGCTTTAAATGTTGATCCCCTCAGCTTAATGCCATATGTAATAATTGAATGAACGAAAGTGAAATAGACTATCTTGGCAGTTTCAGCTGATACAAATTTTGATATATTACGTAGAACAAAAAAGGGCTGATGAGATTTTCATCAAGTGTCTGTGGTGTGCTTCCTTACAAGTAGCTACAATTTAATTGGGCAATTATATTCATTTATCTTCTCTGTGTGTAGGTGTGTTTGAGATTTTTATGGGGAAAGCAGATGCTTTAGAGTTTACCAAACGTCAATGTAAAGTTAAAGTGTCTAATCTACAATCGAAAACAGCATTTTCTCTTTGTAGATAAAATTAAAGAAAACGTAAGATTACTAATTTGTTTACATTTCTCGTAAATCTACTAAACGAATATTCACACTTTGCAATATATCACTTAATAGTCTTTAAAGCGTAATGCGTAAGTGCTAATTATTTCTGTGAGATACCTAGTAGAAGAGTTTATTATGAAATCGCTTTTATTTGTAAAGTTACAGCCAGATGCAAATTATAAACAACTGTGTTGCGACAAGGAGACAAATTCACGCGTCTCAAGAACCTGAGTTTATTTGAGAGAGACCGAAGAAGAAATTTGGAAAGGAAAGGTAATTAAAGTTTTTTAATCTTTCGGCGCATTGCAGCAGCCAGATAAGTATACAGAGTAATAAAACATCGGTCTAGAGAAAGTGAGATAAGAGTAACATAATTTGAAACGAGGTTCCTAAGATCTGTGAAAGTTTGTGTTGGAGGAGACAGAGTCCGGGACGATCAATAAAGCTAAACTTTCAAGAGATAAGCTCCTGTAAATACAATGTTAAGTCATCTTGGCCTCTTTTTATACTCGAGGTGATAGAAACTTGTTACTTAGCTGACATATATACCTCCAATTTACTTTAATGAGAATGTATAGCACTGTAAGGGGATTTCGCTTTCAGCGAACCCCACAGAATATACTGCAACACTTCTCTGGTTTTCTGGTGAACTGTTTAATGCGCTGTTTGTATTATTTTGGGCAGTAAATCACAACGTGGAAAGGATTTCTTAGGCAGCAAAGAAGGGTCAACAAAGTTAACTTATTGACAAATAACTGCCTCCATTTAACATTATCTAAGGCATTCCGGGTGAGTAAAAAGAATGGATCAATGACTGTAACAACTCTATGAAACATTTTTTTTTAGAAAAGCTTGTAAGATGTCAACATACCTTCATATTATTACGATTACAAATAGAGGGCGTGAGTTTTGTTTTTTGTTTTGTTAAATTGAGATATTTCTTTTTTCTGCACTCCTCCACTCCTCAAGTCTCAGATGTACAAACAAACAGCTTTCAAAACACAATTGAAATTAATTAGGACCTTACTGCATGTGTACTGAGCAAAGGAAAGCGCATCATTACTTCAAACTGAGTAGGTTTTGATATAAACACATTAATCTCCTGACCTGAACCCCTTAGACTTTTTTGTGGAGATAGTTGAAGTGGACGGTTTACAGGAACTGACTAAGAGATTTTGAAAATTCAAAGCGAAGAATTAGGCAAGAAATGTAGCTGATCAGGCGAAGAGTGTTGCCGGAAACATTATCTTAAATCAAAGACAGACTTTGGTATTGTTTGGCAGCAAATGGAGGCCAATTTTGACATCTTTAGAAGTGAATTCATCGTGTGTTACAACACAGCAGCATTGATTTTGTTTTGAATGTGTTTTCTTCGTTTATATTTCATGTGCTGTAATACGTCCTAGTGCATTTAACTTACAATTAAAAAAAAAACATCTACCTGTAGAGAGGTTTCGAGACCTGAGGACCACAAAAAAGTGCTGCCATTAAAATAAAGGTTGCGCCCTATTCACATAGTAATATGAAAACATGTTGATATCTTATAGCTGTACTTAAAAATCCCTTCATAAAACTATAAAAAAAACTTAAAAACATTGTTCCATAACTTTTAAGCACCCCGTATAATTTGTAAACTATCATGTTTCAAATGCGAAGGTGGTTGTCCTTGAGCATTACTAAGTGAGCGACCAATCGGAGTCCTGCTGTGTTGTCGTATTGCATTCCCGCTAAGTGGTGTGTGACGAGCGCCAACCTAATCAATCTGTATGAAATACTATTCGTGCTAAGACAAAAATTTAAATTTTGCCAAAACTGATCCACGAGGAAGGTAGAGAGTAATATATGTAACATAACCATGGAAACCCCATATTTTTAGCTCAAATAGTTTTTCTAATACAAATAAATAAACCACTATTACCTGTATTATAACAATAAATCGTGACGTAAGCACTGTATTAATATCATTATTGGTTGGCCTGTATGCGTGTACGTATATTTGTAATTATTCAGAACTGAAACGTAAATGTTTGACATGACGTGATGAAAGAATTACTTTGAATAAGCCAATTCGAGCGAGAGAAAACAATAAATTTTCTGCTGCTCTGGCAGAACGTGTCTGGTCACATTATGTCTTTGTGTATGAATGGTTCGTAATCTCTAATCTCAAGGTGGTTGGTGTACACAATTACTCAGAACTGAAATTTAAACTACTGACATGACGTGATGGAATTACTGTGAATAAGTCAAGGTGTTAAATTCGAGAAACTGCAAACACTTCATTTCCTGTTAGCCTGTGGAATGCTGTATGCTTATGTTTATGAATGAATGCTGGATAAGAAGTGTTTATTTACTCTGGAGAGTTCAGATCATTATCTTTTAGTTGTTCTTTACACAACAGTAGAGTAAGAGTTAAGTAGTGCAACGGCTTCTTGCGGTGAATTTAATGGCGACTAAAAAAGACAGGTATTGCGAAATCAGGCTCGAAGTATTATTTTTGAGGTGTATACGTTTTTCAAAAAATTTCCGGAAACAGAAACTAGAAATGAGTTTGCAAAGAGTACTTCCGTTTAAATACACGGAAAAACTGTATCAGCTGGATCAACTTGCAATTGAAATGGGACACGAGGTAATACGCCTCCCACCTTACCACTACCAATATAATCCAATTGAGTTAGTGTGGGCTCAAATAAAAGGGGGGTTGCAATCAGAAATATTACTTTTAAACTGACGGACGTTGAATAACTTTTTCACGAAGAAATTGACAAGGTAACACAACAGGACTGGAAAAACTGCGTGAGGCATGTAGAAAGCCTTCAAGAAGACGATTTTAAGAATGAAATGGCACGTGACGAGATTTTGGAACCTATAATCATAAATTTGCAAGACTCAGACGATGAAGACAGTGACAATGACGAATTGTCTCTTAACGGAAGTGACATTGACAGCGATATGGATGAGCCACTGGCAGTTCCACTAGAATAGAAAAACAGATAATTCATAAACTATAATTATACTTATGGTATTTTAGAATATACATAATTTGCGAAAATGCTTCTTCCAATTTTTATTTTGGCAGCTGCATCATTGTAAGTGTTTGTAAAATATAATTTGCTTACCCTTACGTCTGCGCCAAGCAGACCTGCATGTTGTGTGAGTGTTGGAGAGGGGGAAATATAAAAGGAGTGGGGTAACAAGCTGGCAACGCTGCGTGTGATACGGCATTTGATTAGCTGGACTCCGGAACTCCTCCTTTTTGAAACAAATAATAGTTTATATAATATCATATATCTACGATAAAATATCTCTATATTATACTTAGTTATTAAGTAATACACAGAATATCTATAATTTAACTTCAGTATAAGATTAAAATCATATAATAGATTCTTCAACGACAACCCTTAAGGCAAGAATTAAAATTACAAGAATAAAAATGGCAATAACCATTAGAATCCAGAACATTCCTTTTAACACCTGTTCCAAAATCGCAATAGAAATCTGGTACTCCACTCATGCTTCACAAAGGTATTAAAGCAATTTAGAGGAGAACACCAAAAAGTAAAGCGGTAAAAATGACAAAGAGTGCAGTTATCTTCCCAGAAACAGCTACAAGTTTATTACAAAGAACTGGCAAATAGCATGTTCACGTAGATGTTGAACTGTGAGCTAATTTCACTACGGAACAGAGATGCCAACTACCAAACCAAACCAAGGAAAAATAGAGAACACTAATATCCCGCATAAACCTTCATCTGATATAACAATAAAACTCAGATAACACTGCGGTGTACATTATAAGCTATGCTCATTGTTATAAGACACCGTCCTGAGGATCGCATAACATCATTCTACTGGGAGTATAGAACGTGTATACCAACAATTACATACTTAGGATTGTAACTTGTTTTACATAAAATTGCAAAAGAATGGACCGACACCACATTTTCAGATATATGCTTATTTGAAGCGACATTTCTGAAATTTAACATAAAATCTTAATGTTTTCTTGTAGTTTAATTTTTATTTCATATTTTAATTCAGGATTAAATGCTTATATATTTCTATTATGTACTGCAGTGAGATGATACGAAAGCAGAATTTCAAAGCCGCATATTGTTCCTCGCGTGTACGTGCGTTGCAGCGGTAGGCGATACTGAAAATGTCTGAACTTGCCTGGTTCTCACAGGCGGGAACCAGGAGTACCAACAATGAAACTACTTCGGCATGTTTGCTTCACATTAAGCTAACAGAATATAATAAGTTTGAATTTTAGTGCGAAAAATGATGACCGTAAAAAGTTATGATCATTCTTTATTGAACAGCCCTCGTATGTTTCAGATTATAGAAAATATAATCAGGTTTATGATAAATTAGACTGAGTCGTTGTCTTTTGAACTTATGACTGTTTTGTACTAGGGATTTCTGTTCTTCTAGATGTTGTTATTGCAATCACAGATATATTTTAATAAGGTGTTACTTTATTAATGGAAGGGAATGTTATGGAATGGAATATTGTATGGGCTGGTTGAAAAGCCTCAGTTATGTTTGCAAAAATCTGTACACAATGCCAACATTTGTTTGAAGGAGCTGTATCAACTGTAATTATAAGTCCAATGTGAACAATGAACGAGGAGTTTGTAAATAAAGTTTAGATGTCTATTCAAGTATAAAACTCCATAAGTACAAAGTTGGGTTAAAAATTCACGCATTTTGAAAAGATCTGCTTGGTCCTTAGAAAGAGAGCGTGTTTTGCCTAGATGCATCCACCCATCCTTTGTGGCTGAGGAGATGCCTTAGAAGCGGCTTGTTCGAGAGATTCGCAGAAGTAATTCCGAAAATGGGTATGCGAGTCGCAGCTGTACTGTGCTCTGTGGTTTGGTTAGCTGAATTATTTAGTAGAAACCGCGTACACGCATGCCAGAATACCCTACACATTAATCTTTCACCAGCATCGGGTTATTATTTCTCTGGGACTGTTGATAAAGCCAGCGGACACGTTGTGTCGGGTCCAGTAATTGCAGCCACAAGATTTCTTGTGCTTGCGCTCCACAGTTGCTGCAAGGCATACAGTCCTAACGTCATGTTTAAACAAACATTTCATTGACATTTACCTGCCTGACGAGAATTTCACTTCTGTTGAAACTAAAGAAACCACTTAATATTTTTACGCTTCAGCTTTGTTGGATTGTTATCAATAACGATTCAAAAATTGACTGAGAAAAATTATGACTTATATCAGTTTTGTCCAACCTAAAAAACGAGAGAAATTTGTGTGGTTTTTGTGGGAAAGACGCAATATCAACCTAATTATATATCGTGCTTAAAGGATCTCTTTCACTATCTCATACTGAGTGAAAGAATGAAAGAAAGACCAATAAATTCCTCGAGGCCTCCTGCTGCACAGGGATAGCAGCTTGTAAACTCATTAGGGTCACAACTCCTAAGAGCCTTGTGCAGTTGCTTCCCTCCAGTGGCAGCGTACTTTCGTGTCTTTAGCCTGTCACTGTTTTCACAAATTTAACACATACACCATTTTAGATAATTGATGGAAATTGTTTCTTCACACTAGCCGTATATAGGCTAAGGTTTTTTATGGATAGAGTCAACATAAAAAATTCAATGCCATGGCCGGGATTTGAACCATGGATCTCCTGGTTTCCGTCCAGCCGCTCTAATCCATTGAGCTACCATGGCCAACGTGCCGTCATGACATTAAATTCTCCAGTTGACTCATATTTCCTCGGCAAACCACTAGGGGCTCTCGCATCCAAGATACAACGTTTGTGGCGACTTACTATCGTAAGTACTTGAGTCCAAGGCTTCATCATTTAGCTCTTATTATTTTAGTTAATTGATGGAAATTAATCAGTTCTTCTCACTAGCCGTATATAGGCTAAGGTTTTTTATGGATAGAGTCAACATGAAAAAGTCAATGCCATGACGGCAGGTTGACCATGGGAGCTCAATGGGTTAGAGCAACTGGAAGGAAACCAGGAGATCCGTGGTTCAAATCCCGGCCATGGCATTGAATTTTTCATGTTGACTCTATACATACACCATTGTTGTACATATTTAGCTATAATACACACAAGCGCACACACAAACTTCTAGTTTATAGTACCTGGATAGGTACTTCTGACAGTGCCTTCTATGTTGCTCTATTATTAGCTTCTGTTGACCACTGTGTCCCTTCTATCCTTTTGAAGCTATCGCATCTGTGGTCTCCCTGCAGTTCGATGTTCTGTTCTGGGATGCCACAGTGTCTTTCGTTCCATCTATCGGAGGGGGTGCATCCTGGAGGTGCCCTCTCCATCTCCGTTTCAGCTGTTGCGCCCGTGAAGCCACGTCGATCATTCCTCTCTTTCTCCTGACTTCCTCGTTTGTTATCCTATCCTTCCTTGCCACGTGTAATATATTCTGCTCCAATTTTCGCTGACAGATTTGTAGCATGGTACTCTGAATTTTATCTCGTATTACTAAACACAAACATTTTCACGTATTTTTATTAGAAATTTTGTTGCAAGCACAAGTGCGACACAGTACAGCACTGTACGTGTAAGCGATTGTCAAATAGGCATTAAATGATGACTTGAAAATTCGGTTCTCTTTGTATGAGCAGAACAAGAAATGAAGGAGCTGGCTTCGTAGCTCAACGGCGGAGCACCTGCTTGCCGTGCTAGAGGTCCCGGGTTCGCTTCCCGGTGGTGTGGTGGGGATATTCCTCCGATAAAGATAATTCATCTTCCCCAGACTCTGGAAGTATGAATGAGAGAGCGACTGTGTGTGTGATCTAATGATTAGAACCCAACGAATACGAGTTAACACCTTCGATATGTTCCAAAGAAGAACGGCTGCCGATATGACTATTGGAATTAAAGGCGGAAGGAACATCAAGTTAACAGTTTCAAAAAGTATGAAATAATTAGCAAATCAGATCATGAATAAAGAGTATCTGTAAATTGCCAATGTTTTAATAAGGTATTTTTAAGTAATTTTTAAGCTATAAATAAAATAACATGTTTGGTAATATAACAAGTAATTTGTTATATTTGTTCACGTAATTTTATGCTCGCCTCGGTATCGTAGATGGTAGCATGTTTGCCTCACGTTCAAGAGGTCCCGAGTTCGAATCTCGGTCAGGGTGAGTTACCTGGATAAGATTTTTTCCGGGGGTTTCCCTTATCCTTCAAGACGAATGTCGGGTAACTCTTAAGCTCCTTGGACTCTGGACTCATTTGAGCATCATTTCACCCAATTCATTCACCGTCCGATATGACTTGACGTTGGAGGACGTAAATTACACACAAAAACGTAATTTTACAAGTAAGAAGAATTATAACAGTTAATATAGTAATAAAATACAAAAGTATTGTGAAATATGAGCTGAAACTTTCCTGGTCGCGTGTATGTTCTAGACGTTCTCGGACTTCAAGTCAGGAAAGATGTGACTTCGACGCTTCGGGAGCGTACATCTCTCCCATCTTCAGGATCCTGAATGTATGTACACTCCCGAAAAATCTGTGTCACTATATCTTCCTACCTATCTTTTAGCCCAAGAACATCTAGAACAAAGGTATTGCGTTTTCTTTCACCTTATTATTACTTAAATAAACTTTCCAGGAATGCTCTTAAGATACTCGACGTTTTTTGACATATCAGCAACAGATTTTCAGCAGAAATGGAAAATAGTATATGAAATAAGCATGTTTTAACTTATAGGAATAATAATAATAATAAAATAAAGTTAACTGGGAGGAATATTCTAAAATTGCAAATTACAGATTCTTTCATAAACTTATTTGCCGAAATTGAACCTGTAAGGGACATGGGAAAATCAGGTGGAACGGAGATAGATGTTCCTTAACAATAACTTAACTAGATTAGAAGCACTTCCTAATGATGATGGAATTATAGTTATGGTGAACTCTTAATGCTAGTAGTAATGACAAGAACGAATCAAATACTTATATTAAGATGTATTTCCAATGTAAATTAACATTAATAAATAATACTGTATTTAACATTGAAACTGCTATGGAAAAACTGCAAACTTATTTTGATCTTACATTAATTTTTGTATTATTCCTTTAATGTCACTGGATCCCAAAATATTATTATTTACAGCTCTAAGATTTTGCTGTAATAATAAAGCACTACTGCCCACCAAGCAGCACTAGGAGTAATTCGATTTGCTAACAATTTTATATTATCTTCTGTTTCAAAGTTCGCACCAAGCCAAGCTCATAACTCTCATTAAGGGAATAATCAGATCTAGGGAGAGATTAAAATAAGGCCATAGAACTCGATACTTCAGTTACAAAAAGCTTTTGGCGCGCTGCAATGTTAGCTTTGTAATTCAGGACCTAGTTATTTAACAAGTTCTGGAAGTTTCTTCATGGAGTATAAATCTCGTAATTCATGACCCGTAATCATTCAAATGAATGAACCCAAGCAACTTGTTTCCAAGTTGAAAGAAAGATAGTTAAGGATGTTTTAATAAAAATATTGTTAGAACTTAGTCTCAAATAAGATTAGTTTTCTTATCCATTAACAGACTATGAATTTCTCTACCGCTTACATATGGTAGTGGATGAAGCATGTTACCTCATTCACAAGTTCCATTTCAAATTTGGTAACCTGAATAGATGGGTATTCTTACTTATTTCCAATTATTGTTATTATAGACACACGTATGAATAAGTGATAACCTTACAATCACATTTAAATATAGGCCAAAGATGATAAAAACACAGAAAACAAAAGCAAGAGGGAAAATGGTCGATGTTACTCGTTTCACCTATTAGCCAATAGATGCCAACTTCCTGCAAGCTAGACTTGAGAATTTGTAGACTTCTTAGTTACTCCCAGGTACATATTCCATCAAAATATATACTTATAACATCCACAAAATGAATAGATTTTCCGGTCGGTATTCCAAGTCATTTTTGTTGGCCCCGGACATATGCTAAGTAACTCCATGCCCGCCTTGGTAGCGTGGGGGTAGCGTGTCTGCCTCACTTTCAAGAGGTCCCGAGTTTGAATCTCGGTCAGGGTGAGTTAACCTGGATAAGGGTTTTTCCGGGATTTTCCCTTATCCTTCAAGACGAATGTCGGGTAACTCAAAGCTCCATGAACCCTGGACTCATTTGAGCATCATTTCACCTAATTCATTCACCGTCCGATATGACTTAACGTTGGAGCACGTAAATTACACACACACACACACACACACACACACACACACACACACACACACACACACACACACACACACACAAAGTAACTCCATGCTCAAATAAGAGGAAATGTAGGGACTGTGGGTAAACATCTTTAATAAAATGTTTCTAATCATAAATGACACATCAGACATTTTTTTTAATTTTTATCACATTGAATATGAAATATGTATAAAAAAGTACTATCCATTTATTTTCCTCAAAGGGTCCTTAATAACACAACTGTTTGGATGACATAACTGACTGGTTATTGGTTTTTGGGGAAAATCTATCGTGATTAATGTAAAAATATGTTGATATATTATAATTAAAGAAAATTGTGAGGTATACCATATTGGAAACTTTATCCTGTCATGTACTACACTTAAATGTCCAGGGGCATTTTGGTGGCCTTAAAATGACATTTTTGGCATTCACAAAGTGGGATTTATTTTTAAATCTCCGAAGTTGCCTCTATTCATTCATTTTATGCCGCCGTCTAACGTTTAAGTACTATACAGAAAAAAAATTGATTTCGAAACCAACACAGTGATGCAAGGAATCGTCAATGTGGAAATATTTTTGATATTTAAAAACATTGAGTTACAGGATTCAATCTTACCATAGTTAATTTTACAATATCCTATCTTAAAACAGAATAATGTAAAATATTTTAATGAAAATTCACAGAAAATATATTCCAAATATAGACAAATTATAAAACATTTAATTTAACTTGTGGCATGACTTTACCTTTGCCGTCTCTTGAAGCTGGTATTCAAATGTGACTGCCTTCAAAATGGTCACAGAGGTCAGAAGAAACGCTTTAGCAGTGCCATCTATGGTCCGCTGACCGCGATACTCCAATCACCAATTCGATAACCCCTCAATATCCACATACTGTGCCCATGTTTCAATTGAACACAGTCCCGAAGGGTATTGCATTTTTTCCGCCAGTGTATATAGTAACTAAAGCTCTAATGACACTGAACTCTTCTGAATTTTCACTTTATTCATGGATTAAATTGACCTACATTAAGGTAAAACAAGGATAGGTTTACAATTTCTGCTAATATTTATTTTAATATATAAATCCTTCCTGCAGCAAATGAAACCCACGTTTCCCCCTGTAATTTCGTTTCCATTCGATAATTAAACCCAACAAAGCACTAGTGTTTTATGATGACCAAGACATGACACAGTTTTATAAAGAAACCCTTCTCTAAAGAGGGTTTAGTAAACAATTCACAATATTAGTCAATTTTCAAATGCTATAATGATAGAAGTAATACACATTATCATCGCAGTGATATTAGTTGAAATCTCATCTCTAAGCAGAGCCAGGGAATCCACGAAAACTGAAATAAGACCTGAAGCTTTACTGGCGACGAATACACTCACTTTGTTCTCGGGCAGCCAGCCAGGTGAAAAGTTGATTAGATATCAACGTTTCGGGAGTGTGCATCTCTCTCATCATCAGGATATTTATAAAATGTCATAACCACAAATGAATCACTGGACATAACACAACTATAAACAAAGACAGCACTATCAAAATTCACATTATTGAACAAAATACTGTTTTCAGTAAATTAAATGTCAGGTCAGGAGATGGCGTGAGTATAGAAAATTGTTTCAAAGAAACGTAACCACTTAACTTGATTATCAAGCTGTATTGAGCTTTGCTTCTTAATTCGATGAATTTCATTTTTAAGGCCGATTTCCAAGAAAAGATGAACTGAAATTGAGCATCACGATTAAGCGTGCTCCTTTCAGAGGAAATCGCCAAAGCCTCCTTAATTCTCCGCTCCCAGTAACTGTTGCATTTTGCCAAGATGCAAACAAAATGGAAGGACCGCCGCTACTAGAATAGTTGAACATGAACGGAGCATTCGTTTAATGCAACCTGAGAAGTCTGGGTTGGTAGAGCATTGTTTTGATAACGACCATAGGGCCAATTTTCGGGAGACGACCATGTTTTCCCGCGCCTGCCAATATATTGGCTATCTAGAAGACATGATAATAACTCGACAGAGCGTTGAGGCTATCGACCTTCAGGTGACCAATGCTGTGACCGTCTCTTATCGGGTCTTATCTTCTCGATTATAAGAGTGAAATGTTAGTAAGTTGATGTACAGTACGTTACGGAACACAAATAGAGCGATTGGAAGCTGCGTGTGTTTATATGGTATGTTTTCTCGCACCTACTGATGTATGACACATTGCTGTCCAGAAGACATGATCTGAACAGACTGTACATACACTGGACTCGCCGTGTATATGCGATAAGCTGAGGTAAGCGTCTCTGTGTTGCAAATTTTCCCGATGCGCTTTCTCGCTTTGCCATGTAGTACATCTGAACAGACAATACATACACAGGACTTGCCGTGTATGTGCGATAAGCTGAGGTAAAGCTCTCTGTGTTGCGAATTTTTGCTGATACGCTTTCTCGCTTTGCCAAGTAGTATATCTGAACAGAATGTACATACACTGGACTCACCGTGTATGTGCGATAAGCTGAGGTAAGCATCTTTGTGTTGGGATTTTTTTTTCGATACGCTTTCTCGCTTTGTCATGTAGTACATTCACGAGCGATAACAATACAGTTCATGTGCAGTATGTCTTTGGAAAAACGTACACGCCTCCGGATTTTACTTATTAGAAATTTCCGCGGTTTTTGGGGCCTGTCAGCGCCTTTAGCTTTGTATACTTCATTCAATTTATTATTTCCTACTGAGGCTGGTAGACATAATGGATCTATGTAAGTGCGCCAGGTGTATCTGCTGCATCAACTATATTTATACAACCACCATCACTATCACTAATTGTTTACAGGTCAAAATTTTACTGGAAATAGATAACCTAGTGATTCACGGAATATTTATTATGACACATGAACTTTGAACCAATTATAAAGTGCAACAGCCCTTTATTTTTCCAAAATTGTGCACTTTGGAACATTCTGAGGCAACAATTGATCAGTCTAACGAGTGGAGGTGTGAGTACTTAGAATATGTCTAACATCTTCGAAAGGGAGATGAATGGTATCAGCCATATGGGGAAGTTTATAACGATTCCCCATGATGTAGATGAAAATAACGCTTCCAGAATGCTTGAGAATGGTATCCTCTTTTGTCCACATCCACGTCCACGAGGGCTCAAAGCGAGGAAGGTTTTCGTAAGTGCTATAGAGTTTCATACACGAATCGCACTGGGTTTTACATATGTCTAAGAGATTCGATAATTAAGTAAGGAAGAAAAAAATGAAGCGCAGGAAAGTAGAAATTTTGGAAATTGCTATACAATAAAAGGCATTATGGTTGGGCCAACCCATTTACTTAAAATATCAATTTTAATACTATATCCTATCGTATTTATAATTGTTGTAACTCTAGTGCACTATTTTTAACTTTCAATAAAGGCTGCACGTACGTTTACTGCTTCAACAGCTATGGGAGCATTAGGTTGCAAAACTTTTAATGCTGTAATTAATTAGAGCCAACTGAAAAATTCAATGCCATGTCCGGATTTGAACCACGGATCTACTGGTTTCCGTCCAGTTGCTCTACCCTTTGAGCTACCATGGTCAACGTGCCTTCCTGATATTAAATTCTCCAATTGACTCATCATATTTCCCAGTACACCACTTAGGGTTCTCATATTAGGGACAACCACTTGTGACGACTTACTATAGTAAGTACTTAATTGCCAGGATTTTATCGTAGATTATTTTTAATGTAAATTTATATTGAGGAATTAATCCATAAAGAATTAATCCTTTTAAATACATTACTCTTTTATATGGGTGATTTTTAATTAATTAGAGCCAACTGAAAAATTCAATGCCATGGCCGGGATTTGAACCACGGGTCTACTGGTTTCCGTCCAGTTGCTCTATCGTTTGAGCTACCATGTTCAACGTGCCTTCCTGACATTAAATTCTCCAATTGACTCATCATATTTCCCAGTAGACCACTTAGTATTATTTTTATTTTGTGTTGGTGCAAATGCTGACGCTATTTTCCGAAGTTCAGTTAAAATTAAAAACGTCCATATACTAAACACGATTGAAAAGTTAGGGAGTGATCTGAAATTAAATAAGAAATTTGTGTCTCATGAAATAAAACGTAGAAATCTTAACTTACAGCAGTTTTATAAATATACAATATGTTTTTACAAATACAATAAAAATAG
The DNA here is from genome assembly GCA_030765055.1 of Mantis religiosa. Classification (NCBI taxonomy): domain Eukaryota; kingdom Metazoa; phylum Arthropoda; class Insecta; order Mantodea; family Mantidae; genus Mantis; species Mantis religiosa. The sequence goes on along the minus strand of CM060954.1, from coordinate 110,773,109 downwards.
TATTAGCTTCAGTGATTGTTAAATTACACATAATTTTACTGAGTATAATAGGGCATTTTAAAGTTGAGAACTTGGGCAGTTCAAGATTTCTAAAGAAACTAATAGAAATGTTCAACTTACTATTCATCCACTACTGTAGCTTTCTGCTAGGGTGTCTGCCTTACTTTCAAGAGCTCATTTGTTTGAATATTATTCAGGGTGTGTTATCTGGATAAAGATTTTCGGATTTTTCCTTATCCTGAAGGATGAATGACGGGTAACTCCAAGCTATATGGAGCCCAGGCTCATTTCAACATCATTTCATCCATTGTCCGGCATGACAGTGTTGGAGGACATTAATTAAAAGGATTATTCACTTATATATATATATATATCCCTAATGAAAACTAGTTAATGGAAGCCTTTGAAGGATTTATGCAACATTAAGCTATTACGTAAGTTTACCTTAAATATCTCTCTTTGGGGAAAAGAAACAGCATTTTCCTCTTTTTTGTATTTTCATTAATTATGACAGGAGAATACCGTTGTAGCTATGGGCTGCGGATCAATACCGCTAATGAGGCTAAAGTTTGAAGTGAGTTTATTTATAATAGAGGGTTTTTTCCACCCTTTATCTGTAGTTGAAATATTCTATTGGATACAAAAAGCTTGCCTTCACTAAGTCGCTAGGAAGATGTGCTTTGTTGTGATTTGTCGTTCTGAATTACGGTAAAAGAAAGAAAGGAGAGGAAATACCAGAGAAGTGTTGTATAAAATCAGACATAGGCTATCATAGTTTTGTCAGTAATGTTTAAAATTCTCAGATTTAAATTACTGAATTTAATGCAGTGAAACTGCATTTTGTTTATGCAACACCATTTATCTCCCATAGAGGACGCAACTAAATCCATATTTCTGTATAAGCGAGCAAAGAGAGCTTTCCTAGCTTTAAACTCGTGTAATGAAAATAAGATCTGTTAAGGAGAGAAAAAAAGGTCCTTCACGACTTCTTCTTGTTTCTGTCGTTCACGCTGGTCGCTTCTACAAGATGAGCAGCGTTCGAACTGCTAGATGTCTACAAAGTCACCTCCTATAGTCTATAATCTCCATGGAAGACTCATTTGGGAGGCATTTCTAGACAGTTGTTTACGACACAGTTACCAATCCTTGTTTCACATAAGCTTGCCCCGTATCTCTTAACTGTTACGTGACCTAGTCCCCTCTCATTGGCTGCTATTGCAGTATAGACTGTTGTGCGGTAAAAATTAGTTCGTTATTTAACATGCTGATATATCTTCATATGTTGGAAGAGAATTGTCAAATTAGTATTTTCGTAACTGTTTGAATTAAATATATTAAGCAACAGAGTTGATTTATCTGAAATGCATGTTAATTCTTAAAGGAAGTAAAGATGAGGTTCCTTTGTTCTCAAGCACATGACACGATAGCACGTGATTTAGCGGTAGTGATGACATATTTGTTTATATGACTTTTATCACTGACCTTGTTTTGAACTGGATTAGTCATATATCGCCATTCGAAGGTGTGTTCTGCCGAGTACGAGAGCTAAATTATTTTATTGATCGTTTAATGCGCGTGTACCTATATATGTCACACCCTACATTAGAATAGATTTAATATTTATTAGCTTTGGGGGGGGGGAATCCGTAGCGGTAGAGCTAAACCATCTCAACAAACACTAGTTACACCACGCGGTAGGGTGGACATGTTATTTTACTGATAACTAGCTTACCTGCATGGTGGTGAAAGGTGGAAGGTCCAGCGAAGGAAAACTCACAAATGCATTTTAAAAAGAGGTTTAATAATTCCAGACAACTTACATTCAATGAGGCTTGTGTTCCGGAGGGTTGCTACAAACACATCCTCTCACGCTGGTGGCGGCCGCTCGTCTCCCGAAGAGGAAGCCAACCCCCTCTCCAGCGCAACCAATGAACAAAGATCAGCCAGTGGCGCCAGGTCTGACAACCCATACAGGGTTGCCACACCTCCCCCCGGACCACAAGCTGTTGACCCAGGGTCAACAGAACAATTAATAACAAATGAAAAGAAACTCGCTCGAGTGATGGAACAAAGAAAAATTAGCATACAAACATCACAAACAGTATTACAAACATAAATCTTCTCTTGACGTTACACATTCGTTTCTTTACTCCAGTGTCTGTCTATAACTTTAATTAAAAAGCCCTCAAAGAAAAATAAATGAAGTTCAGCACTTTTCACCACTACTGCACCAAGCAAAAAAAGTTTCACAACCTGCCTGAACAGTACATTCCATTCCCACTGGTCTCACAAATGTAATAAAAAACTTGAAGCTTGCACTGCAGTCACTGATGAATAAAGACCACTGAATTGAGCACAATTGTACTTGCTCTACACTGAATAACAATGTGGGGCATTAATAGTTCTTCTGCCCCCAACACAGGTACGAAGTGACAGCACTAATAGCTGCCAAAGCTCTGACGAACAGTGGTCATAAAGGGCGGACCAGAGCCCGATGACACAAGGCAGTGTGGCAGGTTTAGCACTCCCATGGTGCAAACAGTTCGGTAGGAACAGTGTGGTGCAGCAGGAACGCAGATAAATAGGGCTGGCTTGATACGTATCATCATACTACAACATTATTTCCAAAAATATAAGTGTACGTCAATTACAGAAGACAACTACATCATTAAAAACAAACTTCACTTCTGAACAATAATAAATAATACAAAAAAATTAGGTACACCCCATCTGGGTAGCAAGATACATGATAAAACTAAGATAATTTCCATCACTCGGCAATATATATAGCTTACAAATTTTGACAAGATAAATCAAATAATCTTCACAAAATAACCTTCACAAAAGAATACATAAAACATAGGAATGTCACAATCAAAACTTTACAAAAACCCCTTAGGGTAGAAATAATACAATACACACACAGCACAAAATAATTTGACCTTCCAAAACATTGAATAAAAATATTACAAATTTTCAAAATACCAAAACTTACAATTAGAGGGGTACCCCAAAATATTACACGTGGCCATAAACTTCTTAACAAAACTGACGTGTACACTTAAACAAAAATGAGCTCAGTTTTTCTCTTTGTTTTACCATTATAATTTCAATCATATTTATTATGTGCGCGCACTACTTAATATCATCAGTACTACTACCTTTCAAATCAACAAAACTACTTACAATCTACCAACATCAACATTTTGCATGCCAACAAAACTACTGTCACATTACTACACCAACGGAAAAAAAAAAATCGTTCTACAACACAATACATAGAACAAAACTGAAAGAAAAATTAAGTTCTGGGGCCTCAAAATTTCACATCCTAGATACACAAAAGAGAAAATATAGTATCATGTCTTAGCCTATTCTAAAAACTTTTGTATACATTGAAGGGTACTTTTGCTTTTCAACATAAAACTTAGAATTCAATAAACCATTAAAGCATACTGGTAATCACACAACCCCAAAATATATATCACTCATAATCCAAAACAATTTTATCAAAATGTTCAAACTATTAGCATCCTGCAATAAAGAGACAAAGTAAACATCTGTACTAGTAATGTGCTATCTCCCAAATACCTGGTAACTATGGCGAGGATGACAAACAGAACATCCCCAGGTCTCAGCTTCATAACAGTCATTCACAAACCTCTCTGTGATTCAGGTTTTCCTCATCATCTTAGCATGCACATTTCAGCACCAATGCTAAACAAAACTCAAAAATACACTTAATTACTTGCATCGATAAGCACATTTCAGCCATTTATCGAGCCTAAAACACTGGATTAACGGGCACATTACAGCAACCCCATTAACCAGATAAACTTTACCTCTACATCTTTCACATAATCACACATAATTTCATTCATCCTTCTTATCGAGGTAGCACAGCACTATTCCAGAATGTAAACTTAAAATTAATAAACAAAATTTCAATTTCCTAATCATTGTAAAATTTATCATCAAATGAGGTTATTCAACTCAAAACAGTTATTAGGGAACATATACTTTTAATATCAATTAATTGTGACTTTCAATAATAACAATTGTATGTTCAACTTTTGACATCTAATTCATCAAACATCTATCCAAGTATTGCCATTTGCCAATAATATACATCATATTCCAAAACAAAATAGCTTAGCACACTATACACTAAATCTCAAAATTCTCACTCAGAAAACAAGGGGCAATATACTTTACATACAACCTTTTTACATTTAATGTGACACAAAAGAAAAGCAAAATGCATTTACAGTCTATATGGTCCCACAGGATCAAAATATGGGAATATCCTAGAAACATGTACTGATTGTTCCTTAACTCTAGGAGCATTTGGTCGACGAACCACATAAGTAACAGGAGTAATTTGTCGAACAATTTCAAAAGGCCCAAAATATCTATGAAGCAATTTGGTACATTTTCCCTTTTTCCTAATTGGAGTAAAAATCTTAACAAGCTGACCTACTGCAAAATGAGTATCTCTATGCTTAGCATCATATCTTTCTTTCTGTTTAATCTGTTGCTGATTAATATTATGGATGGCTACTTCACGAGCTTTCTGAATCTCTTCCAAAGTTTGCCGAACAAATAAATCATTTGAAGTGGCCTGAAGTTGCACCTGATTTGGTAAGGAAGGTTCACGACCATATATCAAATAGAATGGTGAAAATTTTGTAGTTTCCTGAACAGAAGAATTGTATGAAAAAATCACATATGGCAAAACATTAGACCAATTGCGCTGATTTGAATCCACAAAATGACTAAGACAATTTAGTAAAGTCTGATTAAATCGTTCAGTAAGGCCGTTGCATGCAGGGTGGTATGAACTAGTAAAATGAGGGGAAACTGACAAAGCTTTCAAGAGTTCCTGGGTTACTTCACTCAGAAAGACACTACCACGATCAGACAGTAACATGGCAGGGGCCCCATGCCTGCAAATAATCTGATGTAAGATGAATGGTAGCCAAAGAGAGAGGGGCAGCTTCAACCCACCTAGAAGCATATTCTGTAGCAACTATGATATACTTATGACCCGACGTAGAACGAGGCAAAGGGCCTAACAAATCTATTCCCCAACGTTCTCCAATAAAGTTAACTGGAATAGGCTGCAAAAGACCAGCAGGTTTTTGTTTCTTAGGTGCCTTCCTAGACTGACAACTTGGACAAGTTTTCACAAAATGCTCAATATCTTTTTTCATACCTATCCAGTAGTATCTTGAATTAATCTTACTAAAAGTTTTAGAAAAACCAAAATGACCAGATAGTGGATCATCATGACATGAGGACAAAATTTCATGCTTTAACACCTCAGGAATGACTAGTAAATGCAAGGGACCAGTAGAACTCGAATTTTTCCTGTACAAGACATCACTTTTCAAAATATAGGTAGAAGCTTGACGTTGAACCTTAGCAGGAGCAGATTCAGGATCCTTAAGGGCATTAATAATTGGAGTCAGAACTGGATCATCATTTTGTTTCTGAGCAACCTCAACCGGTGATAGCAAACAGGTAATTAGCTCATCAAGTTGTTCAATTTGATGCTCTTCAGGCTGTAACACAGGGAACCTTGACAAAACATCTGCGTCATTATGTTTCTTACCAGATTTATAACATATATCATAATCAAATTCCTGTAACTTTAGACTCCATCGAGCCAACCGGCCTGTCAAATCCTTTAAATTGTTCAGATAACAAAGGGAGTGATGGTCTGAAATAACATGCACTTTATAGCCATACACAAAAGTCCTGAAATGTGTTAAACCAAAAACGATTGCCAAAAGCTCTAACTCTGGTACACTGTAATTTCTTTCACATTTTGACAAAGTTCTAGAAGCATATGCAATAGGTCTAAGATTATCATTTACTTTCTGTAGTAAAACACATCCTATTCCTAGACCACTAGCATCAGTGTGTAATTCTGTATAGGCTCCAGGATTATAATGAGCCAACACAGGAGCAGAAACAAGAGAGTTCTTTAACTGCTGGAATGCTGTTTGCTGATCCGGGCCCCAAATAAAACTTTGACTTTTCTTGGTCAGCTGAATCAATGGATGGGCAATGTAAGAGTAATTCTTAATAAATTTCCTGTAGAAATTGAACAAACCCAAAACTTTTCTCACATCTCTAACATTCTTTGGGCGTGGTAGTTCTTTGATCACTGTAACTTTCTCAGAATCTGGGGAAATTCCATCTTTAGATACTTCAAAACCCAATAACTTTATCTTTTCCATAGCAAAGAAACATTTCCCAGGTTTCAGTTTAAAATTATGCATTTCCAAACGTTGAAAAACAGCTTCTAAGTTTTCTAATAATTGTTCAAAAGTTTTGGCAAAAACAACAATATCGTCCAAATATGCTAAAGCTTTCTTAAATTTCAAGTCTCCTAACAATTTCTCAGCAACAAAACTGAAAAATCTTGGTGCATTAGCAAGCCCAAAAGACAAACGTTCAAATTCATACTGCCCTTCATGAGTAACAAATGAGGTATACTTTTTACTATTCTCCTCTAAAGGAATTTGAAAGTATGCTGACAACAAATCTAAGGAAGCAAACTATTTAGCTTCTCCAAGGTAACTAAGGAGGTCATCAATAAGAGGCAAGGGAAAGGCTGAGTTTACTGTAACCTTATTCAGTTGACGATAATCTACACAAAACCGCATAGAGCCATCTTTTTTCTTTACCAACACAACAGGTGATGACCAAGGTGACTGAGAATCTCTAATAATACCAGCATTTTTCATTTCCTCTACTTGTTGGGAAATAATCTCTTTCTGCTTATGAGCTACCCTATAGGGTCGTTGCTTAATAGGTTTGTCATCCTTTACCTCTATTTTAAATTCAGCTACATTAGTTGAGCCTAAATCTTGCAATGAAGTGGCAAAAACATGTTCATATTTTAACAACAGATTATGAAGATCTGACTTTTGAGCTTCAGTTAAGTTGGTATTAACATTAAATTCAAACTTTGGAGCGTTCAATGGAGTAACATCCTTAGGTGAAACTGAGTTACTTTGAACAAATGCAACCTCATGAGCATTAGCTAATACAGTTTTAGCAAAAAGTGTTTGAGGAACAGCTGAATTATTATGTACTGGTATCACAAAGTCCTTTGAAGATTTGCAAACTACAGGTGGAATAGAAATATTCTTCTTATGCATAATACTGGTAGAAGGCTCGAACATAACCTCACTTGTAATATCAGCTGAAGGCTGCACTGCCACAAAACAAGTAGTAAGCGGTGGCAATTTAACATCTTTTACAACAGAAACTTTATTAACTATCTGTACCTCATCGTTCAATGGAATCACAGCAATATCTGTAAAGGGACCACCACATGTTGTTTCAAAAGGAATGTGTACCATTTCTCCCTCATGAGTTTGAATCTTAACTTCTGCACAAGAATAATCAATGGTAACTTTATGTGAAGTTAGAAAGTCATTACCCAAAATGAGATTATGTGCCAAGTCTTTTACCACTAACACATCTTCCTGAAAAACAAAGTCATTAATTTGAAATTTCAAATTTGTTTGATAAGGCGCATCTAATAACTTGTTACCAGCTGTTTTAAGCAAAATCTCGACAGGTTTCATTTTAGAAATGTCATTGATATGAGCTGCATTCACAATGCTAACTGCACTTCCTGTATCCAACAAAATTGGAAGTTTTGACTCCCCAATGGACCCCAAAATTTGCAAAATTTGACCTGGAAGAGAAACAACATTAGACACAGGTGAACTTACTTTGGGTACCTCTAGGTTATGTCGTTGGAGGCTGGGCCTCTCGAGTTTTTTGAAGCAGATGGTGAAGTCCAGCAATTACGTGCCATATGACCACGCTTGTTGCAATTGTAACACACAATAGGTGCCTGCTGTCTCTTTTCATGATGTCTTGGAGGCTTAAGTGGAGGTGGCTGCACAGTAGATGCAGCAGCAGTGAATTGAGACTGAAGTTGTTGCATTTGGGTAGCAAGTTTAGTGACCTGTTCACTCAATGTGGAAACAACATTAATAACTGGTTCAGAGTGATTTACACTTTCAAACCGTGATAAAACAGGTGCAGATGACACAGGTGGAGAAGTGTAAGTTGCTGTTTGTGCTTGTACTAAATGTTGTCTATGTTGCACTTAAAAATTAGCTTTATCAATGCTTTTAATAATTTGTAAAACCTCCTCAACTGTTTGTGGATTTAATGGGAGCAAAGCTTGCACATACTGAGGTTTCAATCCTTTCACTAAGTTTTTTACCTGCTCCATTTGTGTCATTGCAGCGTTAACTTGGTCACACAAGGATAATACATCATAAATGTAATCTAATACAGGTTCATTTTCTAATTGTACCCTCTGCCTAAGTTTAATTTCCAACAATTCATCTTGATTGGACATTTGAAAAGCTGCCAAAAACTTGAGTTAGAAAATGCCAATCATGCTCAGGGTGTCTATGGCAAAAAGTTCGGTACCACAGTGCTGCTGTGTCTCGCAAGTAACATGGGAAAAACTTCAACTTTTGTACATCTGACCAACCATTTGCTGTAGAAACTAAGTTAAATTTTCTCAAAAATTCTGAAGGAGATATCAGTGCTATCCTGTCAAAACAGGGTGGATCAATAAAAGGCCGAGAAACTTGCATTGTCTGAGTCTGATTAACATTAGGTGCCATGGATACTTCTAAATTACTAGGTACATGTGCACTTTGATTAGCTAAAGCAGAAGTCGAAGCTATTACATCATGTGAATCCATTGTAACTGGCACATTGGATGATTGCCGCGTTTTCTTAGGCATTTTGACTTACTTTTAAGTAACACTGGACACCAGAATAAAATAAGCAGAATTACCAACTGGAATGAACACAAAAATGAAGTGCATCCTTCACAAAAACACCAAAAAGAAACTATTTACTTTGAATTTTACTGCCAAAACTCACACAGCGTCCCTTGAAAATCAACACGTGACCACGTGGTGTCCATTATCAATTTCCATGTAGTTATAAAAAAAAATTTTAGCACAATATTATGAAATAAGTTTACTATTGAAGAAATCAAATAAAAAACAGACCAAAAGTTAAAGGATTACGAGACGATGACCAGATTAGAATTTCTAACTAATTGAACACCACGCGGTCGGCCATGTTTCCTCCATCTTTCACCACCGTATACATTCAAATTTTTTTCATAAAAACCGGACTAAAGCAAGGAGAAAAAAAAAATTTTGAGATCTTACCCGCGTCTCCACCAATATGTCACACCCTACATTAGAATAGATTTAATATTTATTAGCTTTGGGGGGGGGGGGAATCCGTAGCGGTAGAGCTAAACCATCTCAACAAACACTAGTTACACCACGCGGTAGGGTGGACATGTTATTTTACTGATAACTAGCTTACCTGCATGGTGGTGAAAGGTGGAAGGTCCAGCGAAGGAAAACTCACAAATGCATTTTAAAAAGAGGTTTAATAATTCCAGACAACTTACATTCAATGAGGCTTGTGTTCCGGAGGGTTGCTACAAACACATCCTCTCACGCTGGTGGCGGCCGCTCGTCTCCCGAAGAGGAAGCCAACCCCCTCTCCAGCGCAACCAATGAACAAAGATCAGCCAGTGGCGCCAGGTCTGACAACCCATACAGGGTTGCCACAATATATATATAACGGCAGAGTGTACCGCCAGTTCTTCGCTGAAGCATTGCAAGGGAAAACCTTTACAAAGCGGCGAAAAAGAATTGTGGTGCATGTGTTTAATGCACTCACAAAGAAGAATCCGTCTTTGTCAGTGAAAGAAGCCGAATAGCTGTGCTCTGAACTTAAGGTGTAAGTGTTAGATCCGTAGGCACATCGCGACATGAAACTGAGACAACAGGAAAACTAATCACTCCAGGGGCGACATTGCTGTGTGGCGAAGACGTTATTTTAGGACAATCAGATTGTACCGAGATACAAATCGCAAAATATACTACCTTGACGAGACTTGGGTGAATGAAGGACATACGACAAGTATGGCGTGACACGACTTTTAAGACTGAAAGACAAGCATTTTTGCAAGGTATGTGTGCTGGTTTTAAAAAATCCCAGTGGAAAAGGCCGAAGGCCTTTAATGATGAACTTGTTTCAGTTTCATTGCTAATTCATTCAGTTTCAACTTGCTGAGTTTCATTATAAACTTGTATTTTTGCATGCCTTCATATTCTTATTTGTATTATTTTATCTATCTTCCTGGAAATTATTGCAGGCTTAAATGTGACCGGAAGGCACCGCCTATGGCCTATGGCACGAAAGCATTAGCTAATTAGGATGAGGGGGAAGGTAGTTGCACGCGGAGTGATACATGTCAGCGGGGCAAGGTTATATGAAACTGAGATTGAATTCTCTATACTAAGATTAGATCTTGGCAAATTACAGCGATTGTTAAATAAATCAGACATTTCTTCCTTTTTATTCATCTATTAGCGAAGCAAAACTTTCGCTTTATGGACTCTATTTCACTCTAAATGTTCTTATTTTTACTTGTATTAATCTATATTTTAAAAAAAGGCAATAGGAATTACCCAAATAGTTAGAGGTATACGTTTGCCTTGTGCACAATATAAGATATATGCGGAAATACTAACTATTAGACAAAATAAAATAACTGACCCAATTTTAGAAGATTAATCATGATTTAGAAAACGAAACTGCATAGAAAACATATCTGTACTGAAAAGAAGATTAAGACGCATAGATAATAAAACTTGAAACTCAAATTATTTATCGACTATAAAGCTCCATTTGATAAAGTATCAAAGCAAAATTATGGAATACGCTAGAGAATAAAGGAGTATCATTGCACTCAATACAGGTAATACAAAACATGTATAAAGTAATACAGGTTAAAATAAACCAGTGAGAGCCAGTTACACCCATAGGTGGAGTTCGACGAGGTTGCTGTCTATCAATCGTATATTTTAATATTTACATGGGCAAAATAATTCAATTATGGATATATAGGACTACGGGGTGAGTTAGATTGGAGAACAGATGTTTAAAAATGATTTTATCTGCAGATGATCGATCACATCTTGCTGGCAAAAGATGGCGAGGTACAAAAGATGACATATTTTGAAGAAAATTGTACAGATTTTAAATATGAATATATCAACAGAAAAAACAAAACTATTTACATTTAAAGGCATATACCCTGTTTTCTGCAAACATTCTGGAACAGGTATGAAAATGTAATTTTCTTGGGTGCAAAATAGGATATATCGGTGAAGTAGATATATATGGAAAATTAAAAAATTTAACTATATAACTGGAAAATTAAGACTGGCATTAAAAGTAAGGCAAACCCAAAATATATAATTAAATTGTAAAAGTGCATGGCAATACTTAGTCACACATGGATCTAAAACATGGATCTAAAACAAGCCAACACATGGAAAAAATGCAAGCAGCAGAAATGAAATTTTTGAGATATATAGCAGGATATACAATATTAGACAGAAAGACAAATCTAACTATGCGTGAAAGATTAAAAGTAGAGGAACGAAAAAGTATAATTAAGAAACATAAAAAATTACAAGAAATAACTAATATCTACCGTAACCATACATACACCTACACTGATGGTTCCAAAACGGATGACAATGGATGCGCTGTAATTAGCCCGCATAGCAAGCTTCAGTTGAAACTTTCTGATTATTATTATTCCATATTCTCCTGCGAACTTTCTGTACTTAAGCTAGCTTTGACATACATAACCCAATCTAGTGAGAGTAGGTTTATTATAATTTCTGATTCATTAAGTTCTTTGAAAGTCTCAGAGACCCATCAATTGACCTTCAACTGCTTAAAGATATCCACAGGCTCTATTAAATCGCTCTAAATAAAAATAAAATGGTTACTTTCATGTGGGTCCCTTCACACTGCGGCATTAAGGGAAATGAAAAAGCGGACAAAACCGCTAAAGAAACCAGTCAACTTACAGACTAAGAAGAACAACAAACAGTACCTTATCAGGATATTACAAAATATTTCTCCAGAGTAATAAATACAAAATGGAATTAATCGCATCCAGAAAAGTTACATAGGATAAGGATAGGGGACACTAGCTCTTCTCCTGTCTACTGTCTTAGCAGGAAGGAGCAGGAGATTATCTCACGTCTCCGTATTGGTCATACAATGTTAACACACTCATACCTCCTTAGCAAAGGCCAGTCAAAGCAATGTGAGTCTGCAACACTCGCCTCACTGTAAACCATCTCCTCACTGAATGCAAGGAATACGCTTCACAACGACAGCTTCATCACATCACTGGAGTTATCCACCATCCTGAACACGCCATCCAACTTCAAACACGTACTGCTATGCCTCAAAAGTACAAACTTGTATATGAAAATCTAATTCTAAAGATACCAATTTAGAACATTCCTAAGTTATTATGCAACATATTGATTGTCTAAATACTACTGTTCAACCGATGGTTATTCATAAATGTATCCTTATCATTTATAGGTGTTGAATACCTTTGAAACGGTAAAGCCAGTCTGAAACATTCAATACTGGACGGAGACCAGAAGATCCATGGGTCAAATCCCGGCTTTGGCATTGAAATTTTCATTCTGGCTCTACCCTTACATAGTGCGTCCTACACACGGCTAGTGTGAAAGAACGATTACTTTCCATTAATTGTACCTAATAGTGGTCCGAACTATTAAGCCCAGGCCTTAAAGTAGTTACAGCATAGTAAGTCGCCATTAAGGTAGTTGTCTCATGTGTTTATGAGAACTCCTAGTGGTTTACCGGGAAAAATACGAGTCAGTTGGAGAATTTAACGTTATGTTGGCACGTTGGTCATAGTAGCTCAATGGATTAGAGCGGCTGGACGGAGATCAGAAGATCCGTGGATCAAATCCCGACTATGGCATTGATTTTTTTCAGTCTGGCTCTACCCTTTCATAGTGCGTCCTACACACGGCTAGTGTGAAAGAGCAATTAATTTCCATTGAATACTTTTGTCATATTGATTTGTTACTTATTGCTTTCATATCTTTGTTTAAATAATTGTCACCAATTTATTGTATACACTACTATACAAAATAAATTTTAAAAAAATTTGAAGTTTCACAAACAATAGGATACCTAACATTGCTATAAATTATAAACCACGAGGTGGAAGGGAACCAGAAAGACCCAATAAACGATGGCATCAACAATTTGAGACAGAAATAGGCTTGAGTGCAGCGATGATCAATAATAATAATTAATCCGTGACTTATTTTAAAATAAATCAAGTAGGTACTCTTTTACGATTAATGAAGTAAGAAAATGCCAAACCATAAATTTTTATGTGATATTCCTGACGTTGCAAAGCGACTGTGTACCTCGGGGTTTTCTCTGCGTCTTCATAACTTCCTAGTTACCAGCCCCTCCTTGATGGCCAACCGGGTGGAACGGAATTGTGCTGGTTTTCTGAGTACTTGTTACAACTTCACAGCTGTTGCAGACAGCTATCCTAGGTTTTGTTCCTTTAATACAAAAATAAATACTTATATCTAGTATTTTCATGCTCTGCTACGTTTTCTTACCATCTTGAAGAAATTCTTTGTTACATTCCTTATCGATGCTGTACTCTTCTTTTAAATTGATACCATAATGACAAGTTTATTCATAAAATTCCTCTCTAGTGGAAAAGTTTAATGCAAATTTAGTTGTTTTAGTTTCATGGTTTTATAATGTAATATATTTAATGTTTTAGTGTGTTAGCACCAAACCTGGCAGTGTGAAGGCAAGTTTAACATATATTTAATATTATGTGATATTTCACAGTAGTTTAATCTCCCAAGTTATTTATAATTTTGTTCATCAGGATTACTCTTCATAAAATATGCTACATTGAATATGGTGACACAGAAATACAAACGCTTTTGAGTTATCTCCGGGAAGACGCAATATCTTTTAATGAGATTTTCAGGGGTTCAATGTATTCCACTAGCAGGCACGTCAGCATTATCACTCTCAAAACCTTTTGCCATCGTGATGTTTTCTTCAGGTTATTAATTTTCATAATGTTGAGCTGACGAGGTTAATAGACCCAAGGGTCTCTTTCAGATATAAATATGAATACAGAACTCAAAAGTAAAATTTGCATTTCTGCTACTGAGGCAGCCAATTACGCTTATTGCTTTCCTTTTAGGTTCTACAAACAAAGGATCCGTGTAGTTAAAAGCAGAATATTTGCTTGCTAAACAATGACTTTGCACTAGAATCCTGTTTAGTGTTCATTTTAGTACGGGTGCAATTCTGAATATTCTGAGGCTGAATTTAGCGCAAAGTTAAATAGTGTCTGATTTTAAATAGTAAAACGTACAATACATAAGCCATTAGTTGTGTGACTCAAAGTACGTTAGCTTAGTCAGATAGCGCATGATCGCTACATCTTATGAATTCGTTAGTATTTAATATGAGCAGAAAGCAGTATCGGAAATGGACATGTGGACAATGAATTGTGCCAACATAGTTACATAAATATAATGTTTAAGCAAATATAACTATGTATAAACCATGATTTAAGGAATTACAGAAATGGCTTAAAACTTCAATGTTCTAAGAATAATAATTTGAAGTAGCGGATATGATCCAAGCTTATCGGGAACACGCCGGCAAGCTGGGAGATGCATTTGCGGTAGCCCTTGCGTTTAGTGCCATCAGAAAGTATCGAAAAATACTCTGAAAGTTTCAATTCTCCCCACCTCGAGAATTTTCTAGAATGTTCTGTGAAACATCACACCGGGTGCATAAGCCTGAGTGATCGGGAGCAAGAGAAATAGTAAGGCGGGTCTGTGCGATGTGCAGTGCGCTCTCTGGGTGAGCTAGTTATGCCATTTGAGATGCACGGTGAGAGCTACTTTTGCGTGACATTAGAGAGATCTTATATTCGACCCCCACCAAGTGATGTGGAGGAAGAAAGGGTGACTTCGCGGCTCTTTAATTTATACCGCTAAAACTCGAAAAAATGTGAAGTGAGAATGAGAAGTGTATAAATTCACGGTTATTATTGTTCTCATAATAATATTAATAAATAAACATTCTAATAATAGTCCACTACATATTATAATAGGTAACACCCTAAATGGAATTTAGAAAAAGGAAACTATTAATTATGAAGTTAAGGGTGATATATTTCTACAAGTTATTCTGAGTACTTTTAATTGCTTGGAAAATCCCATGATTCATTATCACGGTGCACCTTGAAGGAAATCTCAAATATTAAACGTATATTCTGCAGGCGAACAGCCAAACTTTCAGATCCGGGCTTTATAGATGATCTTTAGAGATAAAGATTTTCGGATAACCTTAGCGAACACTGCTATTTTACCCGAAACAAAATATGCAGTATGAATGGCTGATTTAAAAAAAATAACTTAAAATGCCCTATCAAATAACGTTTATGATATATTCGCCTTCTCTTCCCACAATTTACAGAAATGGGATATGATACCAAGTCATTTTAACTTAATTTAAAATAATATCCATGACGTTATTAAGTAATACTTTTATGGGTGCAAAGAAAATGCACATTATTCGAAGTAACTATAAAAATTTTCCATTACGCAAGAATTATCAGCAAATTTAGTTTTAGAGTCTACTACAAAAATTATTTATAGGGGAGTGTGTAAATTGAAATTAAAATTAGGTTGGAATTACGTCTTACTTTGTTTTCTAAAATATAAAAGATTCCTTTCTCAAGAATTTATCGATTCTTATTTCACTGATTAAATAAACCAATGTGTTTAACTTGAGTACTCCACTGGGTGGCATGTTTTTCATTTGTGTTATTTTGTATTGAAATTTGTATTCCTCTTTCAGTTCATATTTACTGTGAAAGCGTAACGCAGTCAATTCGTTGTGGTAAAAGAAGGCTACAGTTATGGATAAGAGCAAGCTTAGGAAATGTACTAACCATCCCATTAACATTTGTTATATGTGTGAACAACTCGCTCTTAAATTGCAGTGAAAAATAACGAGTATTACTCAAACAGCATATTCGTTATAGTTTGGTTGAGCCCTAGGAGATCAAAATAAGGATTTTGCCTCCCATGTTTGCTCCATATCGTGCCACACTGCTCTAAATCAATAGTTACATAGTAAACACAAATTTTTGCCATTTGTAGTGCCTATGGTGTGGAGTGAACAATCTTATCATTTAAATGACTGTTATTTTTGTAATACAAAGATTACAGATGTTTCCAGAAAAAATGAGTCGAGTATCAAATAAGCTGGTCCAATCAGCGATAAGGCCAACTCCTCATAGTGAAGATCTTCCGGTGCATGATCCTCCAAAAGCAAGGTTGAAGAATAAGATGGATCAAGTTCAAATCATGATGTAGGCGTCAGTGAATCCTCAGCATCCCAAGACCCGACACAACAGTGCGAGCGAAGAGAAGAAAAACAGTTTGTTACTCAGGAAGAACTAAGCGATATTATTCGTGATTTGAAACTAGGTGCTGGATTCCAGGCTACAGGGGTAGAATTTCCTGGTAACTGAGACTATATATCTCTAGTGGACCCAAACAAAGTTCTTCTTCCGACGCTTCACATAAAGCTCGAGTTAAGGGTACATTTTGTTAAAGGTTTGGATAAAACTGGAAGTGCATTTGAGTATTTAAGAAGTATCTTTCCCAAAATCAAAATCAAATTCACCTAAATTAAAGTACGGTCTATTTGTCGGTCCTCAAATTAGACTACTTTTTAAACACAGTGTTTTATAATTAAAAATTAAACCTATTGAATTTACAGCATGGAAATAATTTAAATCAATGTTGAGAGGCCTCTTGGGCAGTAACAAAGAAGAAAATTTTGAAATTTGTCTCAGAACTGTTAGGAGCTAGAAAGAATTCTGTTGCCAAATGTCACTTAAAACACTTTTTGTACTTTCACCTTGATAGTTTCCCTACAAAGTAGGGGGGGGGGAGTCTAAATGATGGACAAGATGAGCGTTTTCACCAGGACATATTTTGAGATCGAAGGCTGTTATACCAGGATCCCTGGGATTCAACTATTGTTGGTTCCTCAAACGAGAGAGTACCTCAGATTATTCAGATAAATGCTTTTTGCGATTATTTTGTGTTGATTTTACTTAATTACAATAATAAGTATTAATTATAATTACTATTTTCAATGTTATTTGGCAATAAAAAGCCTATTACTTTCAAATGAGAAAATATGAGTTATCATATCGAATTGCTTAAGATTTTATAAAGAAAATAAGAATACAAAAAATACATTGTGATACAGCATTATAGGAGTTGTTTTCGAATCAGCAAACCAGTTTACATGATAATTTGTCTATTTTGTTTCGTTTTATTTTTTAAATTGTTCCCTTGTGTAATGGCCGAATCTCCTTGGGTTGAGTCCCGCCCTTAACGCTGTACCTTTAAGTCTAATTACAACTTTACACATCAGAGACTCCTAAGTGAACGAAAATTACCATCACATATGACAAGGAGGTGGTTATATTAACAAGTGTTTGAAAAAATTGGACAAGCTGGAGTCTATGCGTTCCTTACGGTGGATTGTCAGTGGAAGCAAGACATATTAATTTCAACAGTTAGGACTATACTAGTAGGGAGGGTACTTTGCAGATTTAGACCTAAAATCCATGGTGGATATCACAGTTAAAAGCTCTGATAACCTTACCTTATGCAAAACGGCGGGGGGGGGGAGTGGTTTACCTACACTTACTTTTCACCACGCTATGATGCATTTATGATACAAAAACAACATTCTGTAATGCTTGCTTAACTGAGAAGTAAACTATCACTGTACTCACACAGCTAGGCACCTGAAAATTTGGTGGTGTAATGCCTGCTGTATATGAACACGTGCACTAAAAATCTGCTGCGGATCAGAACTTCAACACCCTAAACTGAAGCCTGGAACGCGCCGCATGCGACCATTTGCAAGTAGCTACTGGACATCTCTCGTAAGCTCTGTGGCTGTTGTGGTAACGGTGCTCCTAAGGTATTCCATGTATAGACCGCTACCTGTCAGGAGTAAACAATCCTTGCCGAACAATGCTATATGTTCCCAGGTATTCGGAACTCATTTTCGGGTGTTTGGGATTCCTTGGAGTCGGGAAGTTCACCTGTGTATCAAGAAGCTTAACCTCAATGCTGTAGTAGAAAGCACTAGATATATGTGTGTAGTGTTTAACGCCCGCTTTGACTACATACGGCACCGCACACGATGACACTGATGGTACATGAGATGAAGATGGAGCACCGGTGGAATGAGATGGCGGGGGAAAACGGAGGTCTCGGAGAAAACCCGCCCCAGCGCTGTGTTATCCACCATAAATCTCACTTTGTATGGATTGGAAGGCTGGCCATTGACCCAGGGGAATGCGCAAACACTTTGTGCTATACAAATGATAGGCTCAGGTGAAGCTCCAGAAAATCCAGGTTGGATAGAGTACGGAATGACACCATAAGGGAGATCATTAGTCAACTTGAGCCAGTTGTCAACCGAATAAATAAGAGAACCTTGGAGTGGTACGGCCACCTCAGACGAATGCTCGAAGCCAAATGCCTAAAAAGCTTTGAATTGTTCGCCAGAGGGTCGGAGAAAGAGACTACGTTCCCTCTGAACTTGGAGAGGAGGTGTCATCAACGCCATGCGGAGATGGAACCCAGACGATAGGTTGGAGTTCCTGGCGACAGGCTGTCAGAGGCAACCTCTGATAAGGGGAGACTTCCATTAAAGTAAAAGTAAATTTCGGGTACTTCCAGCTATACTCCGCATCCGATTTTTGGCACACAGACCCCACATAGAGAAGAGCTGATGCCATCAAATCCCCAAGTGGACACAGGTGTGAGAATAGTGATAGTTCCTTTGTGAGTAAGAGGAGATACAAGGAAGGAGGTAGCGACAATGTGACGTCATTATCACCTAACTGAAACGTTTCGGCATCGCTGCTCAAGAGAAAAGAATAAAGTGCAGAAACTGCAGGATTGTTGAGCCGTTTTAAACAGGTAACCCGACTTGGATGATTTAAACATTTGAAAACAGGGCAGCGACGAGCTCATTGTTGGTTACGAATGACTCTGTGAGCAGGTGTACTAAGTACAATGATTAAAAATAGGAACACAAAGAAATAAACACGGTCTTTACACATGACAGTATAGCTCTTTGCTTATTATTCAAATGCAGTACGACTGTACGGCCGCTAGCTTATAACAAGCTGCGTTTATTAACTGCCACATCCGTCTCGCTCATAAATATGCAGGGGCTTACTTAAGCATTAAAAAACTCCAAAGGAAATTGGCACATGTAAATACAGCTTTCCGCACATTTGTTCTTTTGTTTATTAAGCGAGAACCATCTGTGGAGAAAAAAAGAGTGACTGTGAAATTAGCATGTTTGTAGTCTGTTTATATGCTTTGCTTCAATTGCCAGGGGGATTTTTGACAGAAAGATCCCTTTGTGTTAATACGCGAAGAGAATGCTTGCTTTGTGTCTAGCAAGCTAGCAATCTATTTATGTACAGCTTAAACTTCTGACAGAGATATTTTCTGTATTTTTCACGTCTGACTTATCTGGGGAGAAACTAAAAATTATTAATTGACTGAATGCACTGCGAAAGAGTAGCTGGGAGATCAGAAACGAAACTTAAGCCCTTTTTTTGTAACTAGGGATGGTTCGATAGCAGTTTACACAATGCAGTTACTTCGAAACCCGATACCATAATTTACAATTCGAGTTTCAATACAAAATAAGATATTGGGAGAACTGTAATGCCAAAGAAATGAATTAGGTACACATATTTAATGAAACAAAATTTAAAACTGCCAGTGTGCTAATGTTTAAACTTTATATTAGAGATGTAAAAGCAAAATGCGTTTTTGAAACAGTCCACTTTTTTAAGTCTTTCACATTCTTTTAGGACCAAGTCTACTTTTTTATCACATATGAGTCCTGTTGTTCTAAATACGAGGGCTTTTCAATAAAGAATGATCATAATTTTTTATGGTCATAAATTTTTCGCACTAAAATTCAACCTTATTATATTCTGTTAGCTTAGTGTGAAACAAACACGCCCTAGTAGTTTCATTGTTGGTACTCCTGGTTCCCGCCTGTGAGAACCAGGTAAATTCAGACATGTTCAGTATCGCCTAACCCTGCAATAGTGGTAACACACGAGGATCAATATGCGGCTTTGAAATTCTGCGTTCGTCTTAACAGATCGTCAGTTGCGGCCTATACAATGTTACAGGAGGCCTATGAAGAGTCTGTTCTTCGCTACAGCACAGCTTGAAGGTCGTTTAAAATGTTCAAAGAGGAGAGACAATCTATTTCAAAGGAAGGTGGATCCGGTGCTACAGTTACTGCTCTTACGGAAGAAAACATCAACACTGCTACTGCATTTGTGAGAGAGGATCGACGAATAACTTTAAGATCACTTTCTGAAATACTGAACATTTCATTGGGTGCCACCCAAACGTTGGGGACAGAAACATTACACATTAGACGTGTTTGTGCACGATGGGTTCCAAGACTGTTGATTCTCTGAAGTACATTCGCATGAAATTCTGCATGCAGTTAAAGTTGGTGTTAGAGGAAGATCCGGAGTTTCTTTCAAACGTAATCACTGCTGGTGAAATTTGGCTACATCATTTTGATCCTGAGAGCAAACAGCAAAGCTCAGTGTGGAAATCTCCTTCATCACCAATCCCCAAAAAGCAAAAGTAATTGCTTCTGCTGGGAAGGTTATGGTCATCTCATTCTTTGATATTTATGGAATGGTTTATCAGCCTTTTGTATCTGCACACACATCAGTAAATAGTCCTGAAAACATTGTAAGTCCATATCAGGCGCAAAAGACCACATTTCCGTGAAGCAGGCTGGGTGCTTCACCACGATAATGATCGTCCGCATATTGCCAACGTTGTTGCTGAATATCTTGCAAAACTCAACACGAAGTGCATCCCTCACCCTCCCTATAGTCCAGTTTAGCCTCATGTGACATTTTTCTATTCCCTAACTTAAAGAAACGCCTTCATGTGAGGCATTATTCATCATCAGAAGCAGTGGGGAAGGCTGCGGAGGCGATTTTGAAGGATCTCTCAAAAAGTGGTTTCCAGCATGGCTTTGAAGACTGGCAGAAGCGCTGGTACAAGTGCATCGCATTCAGGGGAGACTATTTTGAAAAGGACCATCAAAAGTATGAGGATGAGTAAAGGTACGTCAAAAAAATGTGATTATTCTTTATTGAACGGCCCTCGTAGTTATTCAGAGAAAACCTTTGTAGGTGGAATACATTAGGGGATAGCTTTATCCTTCGGTTTTGGAACTTTGAATTTGTTTTCCAGAAGTTCGGTGCACTAGAAGGAGGAGACAATTCGCCATTGAGATATGCAGTAATTTCTTCTTGGCATCTGTTAACTGGCAGTGAATCTGACAGACGATTACTTTCTCGCTATACAGATACTAATTTCTCGGAATTTGCAATGTTCTACTTGCAGAGATATTATTTTATGACTTTAAAATAAAATAATTACTGCAGAATCACCATCGAAGTATCGAAAAAGTACCAAGCTAATTTTCTCAAGTACGAGGGGGTGTCTTAATTATCACCCCGTAGTTTTTATGCTATAGGGACGGACAGTTTTCAGTGTCATCATTGATCTCTCGGGACATAGTGGTGGTAGTTTTAGTGATTTGAGCCCCTTTTGTTGCTTTACAGTGAGTGCCAGATGTGACTAAGGTAGAGAAAATTGTGGCTCGTAGTGTTATCAAGTTCCTGCATTTGAAGGGTAAAGTTGCCCGGGAAATCCACGATGAGATGGCGGTTATTTATGTAAAGATTTCCCATTGTATGACACTATTGTGAGGTGGAAAAGGAATTTTCAAACTGGTCACATGTCGCTGACATAAGTTAAGGTCTGGTAGACCGTTAATGAAAGACGATGCTGTAACAGTGAAGAAAGTGGGCTGTTTAATACTGGAAGACAGACGAGCAACCATCCAAGTGGTCATGAATGAGACACATCTTAGTTATGGTATTGTGTGGAAAATTATTCATGACGAACTGCAGATGTCTAAGGTGTCTGCAGTGTGGATTCCACGTCTGGTAACCCCTTTCCAAAAGCCGACACGGCGTAACCTTTCAAGAGAGATGCTGATGCTGTTGGAACAGGATGAAGATGACTTTTTTATTGTATGGTAACCATGGATGAATCCTGGATCTATCAGGATGATCTAGAGACAAAAACCATGAGCATGGAATGGAAACGTGCGATTCTTCCCTTCCAAAAAGGCAAAGGTGTAAAAGCCAGCTGGGAAGGTCATGCTTTCTGTTTTCTGGGACTGTCGTGGAGATTATCTTGCCAAGGGTCAACCCATCTCTGGTAGATACCACTGCAATCTTCTGTCCAAGTTACGAGCAGCTCTGATTAAGAAACGACGTGGTATGCTGTCCAAAGGTGTTCGTCCTCTGGCTGACAAATGCACCAGCTCATTCATCTCAAGTTGCAGTTGACAAAACAAGGGAATGTGGGTTTGAGGCCTTACAGCATCCGCCTTATTCGCCCGATCTAACACTAAGTGACTTTTTCTTGTTCCCGGAAATGATGAATCCATTGCGTGGTCGCCGATTTGATAACACAAATGACGTCACTAATGATGTATGATGTGTAACGGAGGTTTAAAGCGAATTTTGCAACTTCTACAATCAAGTTATTCGGAAGGTTAAGGAACGCTGGGTAAAATGTGTAAGTCTAGATCGTGACTAAGTAGAGAACTAGCAAAGACATATCAAGACAAACCCTCTATCACGTTTTAAAGGGTGATATTTAAAACTTTACGAAACCCGTCGTATCATTCGACGTAGATACAACGGAAGTATGGTGAGTATCGAAGACCTATCCCTAATTGTAACATTAGGACAAATTTGCTATTACATAAAGATTTGACTATCGTCTTCTGTAGTCCCTCTGTAATGACAGCAGAAAAATATTGTGAGAACAATTTGGAGAACAGTGTGTAGAAAAAGTTATATGAAAGTAAATATACTTATTTGTTCTACACTAGCCAATCTACCTATCCACTGATTTGGATAGGTAGAGTCAGATTGAAAAATCCAATGCCATAGCCGGTATTTGAAACACGTATCTCCCGGTCTCCGTTTGGTTGTTCTTAACCATTGAGCTATTATGACCTACATGCCAGCATGACATTAAATTTTCCAATTGACTCATATTTTTCCGGTGAACCACTAAGGGCTCTCATATACAATGAGATACACACCTTTTGTGACGACTTATTATGCTTTAAGCACTTAAGGTGGAGGCTTCATAGTTACCACCTTTAGGTAAATTGATAGAAATTACTCGTTCTTCCACGAATCTTCACGTGCTTCCATCAATTGAATGACATCCTTTAATGTCATTTGTGTTGCCTACTGTAACAATACTGAAAGCGATTAGGAATATGATATACGGGAACAAAATTAATGGTAGTTTTCAAAATTTCACAATAGGCAAAGTTACGCTAAACTGTACCGTACCTAATACTGACAATCTTAAAATGGAAATTACTTGTGTCAGGCTAGTCAGTTAATATATTCTGCAATATTTAGCGCCAGTAAATAATTCATTTAGGTTCAATTTACCTGTTTTCGACGGAGGATCTGCCCATGGACAAAATATTTCTAAATAGTGGCAAAGTGAAATTGTTTTGAAACAAACCCTCAGGATTAAGTAATTCCACAGGGTTGAACATGAACGCGTATTTACTGCGAAATTATGTTGTATAAACAACAATTACAAGTACTATGGGACACTTATGTAAACAGATAGATAATTGCAAACAAATGTAATATGATATGATATATTTGTTGTGCATATTCCAAAATTTTCCAATTTACAACTTTTGGCTACACCTATTTGTCGTTACCTTGTTGCTACATTGGCTTGCATGACACCCCGGTCCTTTGCTCTGCCAGGTAGCTCTTAACCTCCACACCTCCTTGTTACTTAATTAGTCCCTTTCTTCCCCCTCCTCTTCCTTTCTTACATTTTTTACATTTCTGGCCCATTTTTCTTTTACTTTCTGCAAGAACTCACCAATACTTCTTACCTTCTTTTCCTCCCTGTCCGTTAACATTTTTAGAGCTACTGTCCTCTTCTCTACCTTCTCCCATTTTTCTTCCCAAACCTTTTTTTATCCATATTGCAACCTCCTCGCATTCTGCTACATAGTGTTCTATGCTTCCTTTTCTCCCACACAATTCACAAATTCCTTTTCCCCTACCTCTTATCCCTCTTAGAAATATTATTCCTATTCTCATCCATTCTTACCCTTCTCTCTCTTGCCTATTGCAGTAATCTACATATGTTTCTCGTCCCCAATTTCTTTTTATTTGCTTGTAAAATTGTAATGATTTCACATTTTCTAGACTTCCCAATATTTTCTGCCTTTCTATATCTTCTATTCTGTATTTTACTAATTTACCCACATCGCAAGTATTCCTTTCCTCTAATCTCCATATACCTCCCATTCCTATTTTTTCCATACTTCCTCCTTACTCTCCACACCAACTATTTGAGTTCTCTGATCTTTTTTGCCCTCTCATTCTAAACAAATGTACACATTTACTCAACTTAATTTGATTTAAATTCAGTGAAGATTTACAGACCTTCAAGTTTTCCCCTTTCTCATCGAGAGAACTTTAGAAACAGTTTCGATAGTGATGACAATAGAACAGGTAGAATATCACTAAATTTATGCATATATTACAATAAAGGGAGACATGGGTTTCAGTTGGCCTTTGGTGAATTTCAGTAGCTTACATATCTGTAGGAGTTTGTGTAGTATTACAGAAACTGAAATCTACTTCATCGTAAATCTGACATAACCTATAGGGTACCTAATATAGGACACAGCAGTAGGATGTGATAATATTTACAGTGGAAGTAATATAAGAAAATCTAAATTATTAATGTCTGAGCACTTTAAAAATATATTTTAAAAGAAGCTTCCAAGATTATGAATACATTCTGCTTTGAAATTTCAGCGTAACTTGACCCAACGAAACAGGTTCAATGAAATGAATTCGAACCTTTTTCTTTATTAACTGGGTGGTGGTAGGCGTGTAGTTACAATTAGCCTATCTGTGGTTGAGATCAGTAGACTTTAGTGTCCAGAGAATGTCTCCAAATCATGAAATTCTTTGCACCGGAAAGATATATTACAGACATTTCAGTGAGCCATGAGCACTATACTCACTGAAGATATACGAGGGTGGGTCAAAAAGTAATACCTCCTTTTTTTTCTCTTTTAATTGACAAGAAAATTGAATCCAATTTACATAGCTTGAAAACGACAACATTGACGATTAATTTGTCACTATTCAAATGATCTCCGTCCTTTTCCACAGCTTTCGCTCACCTTTTAACCAGGTCATGTATTCCAGTGTGGCAAAACACAAGGTCTTGCTTCCTAAGCCATTGACTCACGGACGTTTTCACAACCAACTCATCATCAAAATGAATCCCACGATGAGCTTCCTTTAGTGGCGCGAACAGATGAAAGTCTGATGGTACCAGGTCAGGGCTGTATGGGGAGTGATGTAAGACTTGCCATCCCAATTTCTCAATTTCTGCAGTGGTATAATGACTGGTGTGTGGTCTTGCATTTTCATGCAAAAGAAGAGCATTCGCCATAGGTTTTGTTGGGAGAACTTGGCGAAGAAGTGCTTTCAGCTATTTGAGAGTTCTGACGAATTGGACAGAATTTATTGTGCATCCCTGCTCAAAAATGTCAATTATAAGCACACCTTCTGCATCCCAAAACACTGTTGCCATAACTTTCCATGCCGACCGCTGGGTTTTGAATTATTTTTTCTTCAATGACGTTGTGTGATGCCATTCCATTGACTACATCTTTGATTCAGGTTCAAAAAAATGAACCCTCGTTTCGTCTCCAGTAACAATTTTTTCCAGATTCTCCTCTCCCTCCAAATGGAAGCGCTGCAAGTGTTCGGAGGCTATTGTTTTCCTTCTTTCTTTGTTTTGGGTGGTTAACATTCTTGGTACCCAATATGAACAAACTTTTGAGTAACCCAGTTGTTGAATAATCGTCATCACTCTGCCTATACAGAGGGAGGTGATGCGACACAATTCACCTGTTGTTACCCGGCGATCACCACGAATGATGTCATCGACTCGCTGAATGTTGCATGGAGTCAGTGCAGTCACCGGCCTGCCGCTTCGCTTTTCATCTGCCAATGGTGTTTGCCCTTCAGCTTCGTTACAGTGACGAACCCATCGTCTAACAGTGCTGACATCCACCGTTGCATCACCTTACAGATTTGTTTAGCCTTTCGTGAATGCGAATTGGCGTTTCACCTTCCGCAGTCAAAAATTCAATCAAAGAACGCTGTCTAATACGAATATAGATGTCAGCCATTTTGCAAGAGGATGCAGTGCTGCCACCCAAATTCAGTTTTCACATAACTTAGTTCTTTAAGGAAAAAAAAAAAAGGATTACTTTTTGACTAATCCCCGTACATTTCATTAACCCAAAGGTATCTTAAATTTAAGACATTCTAATCCAAATCATTAGAAGCGTTTCTTGAAAATAAACATATATTAAATTTTTAAATAATTCATGTAAGGAATAGTTTGGGATTGGCAGTATTCTTGAAAACCTTTGTGCCACCTTGGAACGTGCTACACTTGAGTACCTATCATCTGGTACGTACCTGATATTCAAATTCTAGTTATCTATTCACAGACACTCGCCTTTTATGAAGATGCTTCTTTTTTGATCAGAAAGTCTCGAAAGGTGAAATTTCGATATCAAACTTTTGTTTGGTAGAATATTTCCCCAACTTACTGTACATAGAAATGAAAGTAACAATTTAATGGCTTCGGAATCACGTTACTAATACTGCTGGTTGCTTCGTTCAAAACCACTATAAAGGAGTATTTTCTAAATGTCGTCTTATCCCACTGCCACAACATGGCGGAGACTTGTGTTAGAAACAAGGTCTCATTGCTGGTTTTATTACATTAGGGAGCTCCAGTTTAATTAAATTTTTCTGTTGTTGTTAGCATTGTCATCTTGGAAAGTGTATTTGTTGCACGTGAATGTTAGGTATAGATAATACAAGGAAGGGGGAAACCACACTGCGTCCCACATAGGGGAACATGGGGCATGACAGGGTATTTCATATTTGCATTGTACATCTATATTTCACATTTGAACATTTAGAAATTGTGTTTTGGTAATGTAAGTGTGTTTATTATTGCATAATTACCTGAAAAACATAAATTAAATAGACACCTGCAACAAATGGGAGTAGCTATCACGTCAAAAACAAAATTAGTATATTTTCCCCGTTTTGCTCCATAGATGGGGCGGTAAGGGGTATCATTTCTTTGAAGAATGTTTGATCAGTTTTTTTTTTTTTTTTTTTTTTTTTTTTTTTTTTTTTTTACATATAGTTCACATCTCACAATATGCACATATATGTACATCTTCATCATCACTTTCGACACCTGCACAAGAAATATGAGCCCACTACAGGCAGCAGGTATATCTAATCCACCCTCCTTCTGAATAATCGTGGCAGTAAAGACAACCATCTTCGTCGTCTTTTGCCACTTCTTTCCTGTTACCAGCAGACAGATGACTTCTGGAACGTTTGGTTACAGGAGGGTGAGGACATCTAGGCTTACCTTTCGATGATTCCCGTTTTGCTCCGCTTTCTGCTAGAGGAAGAAGCCTTTTTACAGGTCTTTTATTAATTTTTTCTTGTTCCGCATTCAGTAGCGCTTCTTTATAAGGGGATGTTGTCAGTATTGTACTTTTCCGCCTGTTTTTCCAAACTCTCTTGTTATTCTGATCTAACTTTGGAATAGGTTTGAAATTTTCTGGGCTGGAACTCTGAAAGCTACTGCAGCTTGGCATCACAATGTTTTCTCTGCCCATAGGTGAACCAGAGGCAACGGACATCTCTGAAGTTGAAGGATTGACATCAGCAGAAACTCCAGAAGAATGCTCGATATCTGTCGTTTTGGACTGTAGGAAATCAGCATCATCAAACACATTGATGTTCACAGAGCATATTCCGGTTTTTCGAAACGCAATGACTGCCGAGCTCATTGTTGAGGCTCGCCTATAACTGGCACCAAACAATGATGCAACCTGAAACAGTGTCACGACTTTTCCAGAATTAGATCTAACCTAGGAGCGAATTTCATCCTTATAATATTTGATTAGTGGTTTCATGAAAGAAACATCTAGCGGCTGCAGCCTGTGAGAACATTTTTAACAACATAATCAGGATTATCTCGTTTCTTCTTAACGTAGCGTTCAAGATTTTTTGAGGCACTTGAAATTGAATAGCTGCCCTTTCGTACCATTGAACCATCAAGTACAGAATTCACAGCCTCCTCCATTGACACTAAAGATCACTCCTACCTCTGTGACTTCTTTACGTAATTACGCACTATTCCGAAACCACGTGAAATATGAGTAGTCAATCATATGAATAACACAAAGAGTTTTACACCAAGGGCATAATGGCCCGTAAACACAAGCTTAGATTTATGTTTGTCGATGGTTTGATATTCAAAGATAACTTAGGGAAAAACATGGATTTAGAAGTAAATTAAGTGTTATATTCCATAGAAATTATTGTTTTTATTTAAATGTAGAAATGATGTACTTGCATGCTTTGAAAGAGATCACGAATCTTGTAAATACTGTTTAAAACTGTATCCAACACATAACTCACACACAACAGATTCTGTTATGGCAGCCAACTGAAGTGTACTAGTAGCTGTGATTGAGATGACGTAGTTTTGACAGATTCCGGTAGAATGTACCACCTACTAGAGAGAAAACACGTATACCGCGTTCTGCCTCACTACCCTGATATGCCCTATTTTCCCCTACAACTATTATGGCTACCACCCTTTCCGGAGCAAGGAATGATATGAAGTAACTACAGAAGTGTACAGGCTACAAACCGCGGAGGCGGTTCGAAAACCCGACCTAATGCAGTAGCTACCTATGGAGGGCGATGAAAGATCTATTGACCAAACAGCCTTCAGGTGTCCACTGCTGTATTCTTTTCTTTGGGTAAGCATATACTAGTCTAACACTGCCATAGGCAACGTAAAAATTGAGAAGAAAACGGAATCATAGGGAAATAATCTTTGTTAATGAGAATTCGCCTACCGGCCCGTAAAAAAAAAAGCTATTAAGAATGGATGGTAGGCTGGAATCGAACCCGGACTCCCATATGCGAGCTTCACAGGTGAGTATATATATCTAGACCACGGTTAGCTAAAATTATGAGAAAAAATGATACAGTTCCGTTAGCAAAATAACTCCCGATTCATTCAGTACAAGTATAAGAATCGATATCTACTCAGGTAATAGAGCATACCAGAGGCAAGATAATGAAGCAGCATATGAAGATGAGCTTAACAAAGTTTTGTGATGACGGATGAGTTGTGGAAAGAAGAGCTTGTTGTAGATTGCATGCTGGTAGGTAACCAAAAGTGGGAGGACGTCTGACCTTAAACGGAGGTGACAATGATGTATAGCGCTTCTTTCCGTAGTAGTAATTCAAGTGATGACTATATTATCAAATTTATGACCTTTGCTGATGAACTGGAATGAATACACTCCAATATACCAAACAGACCTGAACCAAATCAGCTGCAAGAAAAGGGTCTTTCATGTCATTTTTGCATAAAGTAGGGAACAAATGGTTTACTTACATTTGTTTAAGAATATAAATAGCTAATTATAAAAAATTAATTTAAATCCGTTTTATTGTAGTATTTAAAAGGGCATCACTGAAGCTTTCGACGACACAGAATACTTATTTTTATTTAAATATTTCTACAAAATTTGGTAGTAATTGTTATCCTTTTGAAAAAATGATAATACTTGCATCTAAATATAGATTAGTATAAAGATTTGTGAAAATCCTCTTAAGGTATTGGAATACAAAGTTTATAGTTTATTCGACTTTCGTTTTTGAGTTAAGCAGATTCCATTTTCTAGAAATAAGTAAGTTTGGAGGATCTAGTATATATATTTATAATGGAATACAATACCTCATGAACATACATAAATATGGATAATGCACCATTATATTATGTGTTACAAATGGGAAGAGCTGGCTTGTAGCGAACCAGATGCGTTAGAGCCTTCAGCGTTGCCACCTCGTTAGCCTCACTCTTTTTATATTTCTCTCTCTCTCTCTCTCTCTCTCTCTCTCTCTCTCTCTCTCTCTCTCTCTCTCTCGCACTCTTGCAGGTCTTCTTGACATAAGGGAACGCAAACTAAGTTTTCCAAAGTTGTATAATAATGCAGTTGTTCAAATCACAATTACAACATGAATATTTGTATATTATGTATATGTTTTAAATATATAGTTTAAAAATAATTATAGTTTATGAATCACACATTTTTCTAATCCAACGAAACTACCAGCGCCGCAACCGTATAGCTAGGAAGATCACTTCCGTTAAGAGACAAATCGTTATTGTTACTGCTTTCATCTTCTGAGTATTGTAAGTTTGTGCTGATAGGCTCCGAAATCTGGTCACGTGCTATTTCTTTCCAAATGTAGTGTTCCTGTAGTTTATCTAAATGTCTCATGAGTTTTCCCAATCTTGTGCAACTTTGTCAATTTCTTGATGAATAAGTCGTTCAGCGTCAGTCAGTTTAAAAGTATTATTTCTGTTTGCAATATAATTTGAGCCCACATTAACTCAATTGGATTGTTCTGGCAGTAGTAAGGGGGGAAGGTGTCTTATAATATCCCGTGTCTCACTTCAATTGCAAGCTGATCCATCTGATACACTTTCCCTAGTTTTTAAACGAAAGAAAAGCTGAATAATACTGCTTTGAACTCTCTAGAGTAAATAGAGGTTACGTACGATTCATAAACAGACATATAGTGTGACAAATCACGATCTGCCGATGCAACATTCTATAGTGTGATCCATATAAAGCTGAACCACTTCAACACGCAACTTCGGGAGAAGATAATAAACAATTAGGAGATTACATTACACTGAAAATGTTGGAATTGTACTCCGCCAGCAACTATACATGTTTGCACTTGTCTCAACCTATGCTCTGACGTTTTACGGAGATGATATCGAATTGAGAGAAGGTTATCTCCAGCAAGATGGAGCAACGTGCCATACATCTAGTGACACCCTGGAACTTGTAACCAGTTTCTTTGATAATCGTATAATCTCAAAAGGCCTGTGGCCTCCCAGATCCCCTAACCTAACCTCACCGAAATTTTTCTTGTTGCTGTATATCAAGAATAGGCTACAGACAATTGATGTTCTGAAGGAAGCTATTCGAACTGAAATAAGTAACATTGGCGAGGATACTCTCCGTAAAACTTCAGAGAATATGGTGAGACGAGTGCGAACATATATAGATACTGGTGGAGGACACTTCCAACATTTTCTTTGAGATGTAAATAGTGTAATGAAATCTCCCAAAGTTGCGCGTGTTTCCTATTTTTGGTTCAACAGTTATGGCCTACTGAAATGGTTCAGGTTTATATTGTCACGGCAACAAGCATAAAAGTTACGGTGCAAATAAGAAAACAGTCGGGGGATAAAGTTTCATGGTAATAATGAGCCTTGTTAAGCAGTTAACGATAGCGTGTTTAGAGGAAACAAGCGCCGGCAAGCAAGATAACTGAGGTAAAGGCCTCGCCGGCATAGATTAAGTTATGCTTCTGAAATGGGCTAGAATATTTGGATTAGGTCATTAGATACCTTGTTTTCCAGAAACATCTAGTGATTGACAGAACAGACTGGTAATCATGAATGCGATATGTAAGGGATTGTGACATGCCAGCAGCATAGTTGTAAAGAAGAGTGAGTAAGCAGAGTTGCTGTGTAACAAGAGTTGTGTGGTGAAACGAGAGACAGCTGTAACGAGAGCTAATGCAATCAGCTGTCACGGCTTGTTATTGTCATCGACCTTGGAAGATTGTGTTGTTATGTGACGTAATGTTGTTACGTGAGAATTGGACAGTGTATTTCTAGGAAAATAAAGGAGATTTTTAATTTCTCCTACTTGGCCTTTTAAGTCTACGAACACA
Organism: Mantis religiosa; assembly: GCA_030765055.1. Taxonomy (NCBI): domain Eukaryota; kingdom Metazoa; phylum Arthropoda; class Insecta; order Mantodea; family Mantidae; genus Mantis; species Mantis religiosa. The sequence continues at coordinate 110,740,969 of CM060954.1, read as the reverse complement.
CAAAGTCACAATATAAATCACACTATACAAATTTCTCCTACAAATTTAACAAATACCTTGGCTTAATCAAAGTAATTCTTTTATCACGTCATGTCAAACGTTTACGTTTCAGTTCTGAGTAGTTAGAAATATAGGAACACGCATATATGCCAACCAATAATATCTATTAAAATTCTTACGTCGCGATGCACTGTAATAATATAATATTGCTCTATTTATTTGTATTAGGAAAATGAGCTAAAAGTATGTTTTTTGCGGTTTTGTTAGATGCATTACTCTCTACGTTCCACATGGATCAGTTTTTGCAAAATAGAATTTTTGTCTTAGCGCGAATAGTACTTATTAGAAATTGATTAGTTTCCCGCTCGTCATACATCACTTACAATGCAATACGGCAATAGCGCAGTACTCCGATTGGTTGCTCACCCAGCAGCACTCAAGGACAAACAGCATCCCATTTGAAACACATAATAGTATAGCAGAAGTGCTACCCAATAAAGGCAAATACTTATGCAACATTAAGGGTTGATGTTTCCTAGTAAAGGAATAGGAATCGCATCAAAATTATTTGTTTACAATCACAAAAAACGTGATCAAGCTCTGAACTGTCAGTTTTATATAGCCTCTACAAATTATTTTACAAAACCTTGTTTTTCCATCCGCCTCATATTAATTTTTGCGCAAATAAGTTTCATTACGCATTTTGTTGTAGTTGCCTGCAAGGGGAACAATCGATAGATGTTTAAAGCTGGTCGCTCTTTCCATGACATCGCGGCAAACAAGTGAACAGTCACAGCACTTCAAAAGTACGATAAAATGTTGAACATTTCAAGCATATAAATGGATGGAGAGACTGATGAGACCAGCACATTGTTTGAAACACATTGTTTTAGTGGTATTTACACTTGTAGCAATTTTTATTGCCGATTTACCCTCATTTGTGTTTAAGATCTACACCCTTAGTATACAATTCTTTCGAAATAAAGAGGATTTCATCGGCTACTCACAGAAAATTCAACGTTCACGTTCTATTTGCCATGTGCATATGTTAGATATGGTATATTCATTAAACTCATTGGAGATATTTTTGAGAAAGTCAAACACATCGAAAAATTTTCCATGAAAAACAAAGTTTGTGATTAAGGGTCATTATTCTTGGTCCACAACTTTCACGATTCTGAAGCTAGATGCCAAGTTATACAATATCCCGTGTTATTAATACACAATACAAGGAATGGATAAATGCCGCTTTTAAACCTACCGTGCCCACCTCGTTAGTGTAGATGGTAGCGTGTCTACCTCACGTTCAAGAGGTTCCGACTTCGAATCTCGGCCAGGGTGAGCTACCTGGATAAGGTTTTTCCGGGGTTTTCCCTTATCCTCACAGACGAATGTCGGGTAACTCTAAGCTCCATGAACTTTGGGCCCACTTGAGCTGCATTTCACCCACTCATCGTCTGATGTGGCTTAAAAAGTTAAATGACGTAAATCACCCACACACACACACACACACACACACACACACACACACATACACACACACATACACACACACACACACACACACAAAGAATTATGAGCCAATCTTAATAACAAAAGATCTCTGAAATTATATAAAACATTGGAAAATAATTGACAGACAAAAATATATTGACATCTGTGATAAAGTAGGAAGACAAGGGTTGGCATGGTTTAGAAAAGGAGTATTATATTTAAGGGGTATAGGGAATGAATATATTAAGGGAAGATGTCCAATATATGCAAAACAAGATAGTACTTGGCATTATATTCTTCATTGTCAAAAACAAAACATTGGAGAGACGAATTTCTTTTGCACAAGTGGAAAAGCATACCAAATGAAATGAGGCAATAGAATCTTGAATCTAAGATCATAATAAAGCAATAAAACTTGGAAAATTTATTGACAAGGAAGACAAAAATGGCTTTGTAAAACAGGGAAGACTAAGAAAAGTAGTAGAAGGTATAAAGGAAACCAAAAAATAGATCATATGTTTAAAAATTCTCCATTATATACACAACCTGAGTTTATTATAATGCAGCATGACAAAATGTAACTCCAAAACGAGTAGTATGTAATATTTTGCATTTATTGTATACTAATTATGTTATATATGTATGAAGTTGTGTATGCTATACATTGTAATAAGAAATAGGAAATGAAAACTAACTTGTTAATCATAGTTTGCTCCCACATAAGTGATCTGCAATTTATGACAAAAAATATTTATATTTCAAGAAATAGTGCAGTTCAGAAATTGTTACGAATATTTGTGAGGAAGTGACTTTAGCATATTTGTTAGAGAAATCACGGGTACTAAGATCATTCACTCTGTGGTGGAAGTATTCGATATTGAGATGTGCATTGTTGATTAAAGACGTAGTTGATTGATTGATTTGTATATAAGGGCGCTTAACTGCATGGTCATCAGCGCCCTTTCAGAAAACTAATTCATGGCAATAGCCAGATATATAGTATTCAAAATTTAAAAAACAGATAAAAAAATGACAATAAAATAAATAAGCACAAATGGTTACAAAAGTAATAATAAAAAAGCTATAGTTACCAATAATATAACAAAAGGCATAGAAATTACTACTTTCAATATCAACTTGCCATGAACAAAGCTACCTGCCCAGTACAGTGCTGGTCGAACCAATTTGTTCCTTTTCTTTGGGGCAGGGCCAGCACTTTCAGCAAGTTTTTCCTGCCGTTTCCTCACTGTCGTTTGGGCAGTGGAGGAGGACGGCTTCGAATCGAGTATCTCGAGACGATCTGAAACTGCGACCGGCGAAGATAGAAGTCGCCGATCGGCGTCCTCTCCAGATGATTCCTCAGATTTTGACGGAGATGTTCGCGGACTTTGAGCTGGCTAGCTTTCCTTTCACTGATCTTAATACTTTCCTTAAGGAAGTCAGTTTTGTCATACGAGGTCTTAAATTTCCTTGGCGATACATTATATTACCGGTTCAGATGTTCTTGAAGTAGATGCTTTCGGCGGTGACTTGGCTGAATCCGTCTTCTTAGGACTGGACTTGGTCGGCCCGCTCACTGTTCGTGCTGGTGTTTGTTGCTTTGGCTGTGATCTTGGTGTAATTGATCTTTCGGATATTACTTCCCCGTTTATTTCGCTGGTTTGTGTTGTGATTTCACGTCGAGGTACCGGCTTAGCTGCAACTGCATTATACGTAACGGTCCTAGGTGCAGAAGGCTGACGAATACGCAAGCGTTTCCGGGCTTCCACGAAGGACACCCTCTCTCTTATCCAGACCTCTTGGATCGCCTTCTCCTCCATAAAATGGGGACATTCTCTGGAGTTTGATGAATGATTTCTACTGCAGTTAACACACGTTGCGGGTGAAATGCATGCATTGTCATGCTTGACTTCCCCGCAGTCAACGCAAGTCGCAGCTCCATTACATGAATCACTCGTGTGGCCAAAGCGCTGGAATTTATAGCACCTCATTGGATTGGTATATACTGCCTCACTTAAATTGTGTCATACCCTGCCTTAATCCTTTTCGGGAGATCTACCCGATCCAAGGTAAGAAACAGGGTACGAGTGGGCACTAGTTCACCTCGTTCTTTGTGGTGAACTCGATATACACTTGTCACACCTTGTTCCGCCAAGTTTTCCTGAATCTCATTGGACATACCGTCCAATGCGCTGGTATTTACAACACCCCGCGGAGTTTAGGGTCCTATGCAAATCAACGTACACCGGATAGCTCGCAAGCATATTAGCTTTCAAGATTTTTGCAGCCTGCATCGGAGAAACTGCTTCGACCAGAAGCATGCCATTGCGAGATCGAGTACATGGCTTTACAGGACCGGCAATATTATCTAAACCCTTCTGAATAATGAACGGGTCACGGTAGTAAACTTTCGATCTTCTTCAGTTCTACAACTAACTAAATAGCGAGGACCACAAGACTCAGATATTTCTTTTCCACGTTTAATTTTAGGGTTTGCCATAAGAAATTGTATGTGTTCATCCCCCAGTGCTCCCCACACACCACGGAGCACGTCATCCCACTGGGATAACACGGCTACACAGGGGATACAATGGGTTCAGCGTCCCACTCACCCTGGAGTTCGGTACAGTACCTAGTCCTGGCCTATTGATTAGGGGCGGGTTAGTCCCTAACCTCCCGTTTAGGCGTAGCAGAAACCAAAGAGAAGACTGGAACGAGCTCAGATGTGCATCCCTAAATCACCAGGACAAACCTTTCCACCGACACGGGTCTCCACGCACGGCCTACACGTGGGTGGGTGTTTAGTCTGACCCTTTACCACTAAGAGGATCCCACATCGAGGGTGTCATCAGGGTAGCTCGGGACCCCGCGATCGCCAATTCCCGTACCTACATCAGTAGGCCTCTCGGGGGGGGGGGGGGTAAAGACGTTGTGAATATTAGTAGGTATATGGAGTTGAAGGCTGTTTTAGAAACGAATTAATGTGGGTACAAGGCAAAGAAGGCGAAAGACGACTGTGTTTTTGTCTCGCAAATTTTAACTTTATGCTTCTGCTTGATCAGCTATATTGTCTCTAGTAGAGATAATTCGACTCTTTGTACAGATTATCCATGTATAACAGTAAAAGGCCTATTTTTCAGTAACAAAAGAACTCGAATTCGTTGGGGGGACATTAGATCACGCACACATTCACACTCTCATTCATCAAGGCGGCCCGGGTTCGATCCCAGGCGACTGCAAAGTGAGATTTGTGGTGGACAACATGGCGCTGGGGCAGGTTTTCTCCGGGATCTCCGGTTTCCCGCGCCATCTCATTCCACCGGTGCTCCATCTTCATCTCATATATCATCAGTGGCATCGCCTGCAGTGCCGTATGTAGTAAAAGCGGGCGTTAAACACTACACATTTCATTACTCTCATTCATACTTCCAGACTCTGGAGAAGATGGGGAATTATCTTTGTCGGAGAAAAATTCCCACCCTCACCGTCGGGAATCGAACCCGGGACCCCTAGCACGGCAGGCAGGTGTTCTACCGACTGAGCAAAGGGGCCAGCGCGTTTTTTCTTATGGTGGTAGATAACCTACTTTCAATGTGAACTTGATTAACGTAACCCTTCAAAACACAGTTATTAATATGCGATTACATCTCAGCATAGGAGTGGGGTGGCCATTGCATTATGAAACTTAATGTTAGCCTCTTTTTATTTTAATTTCATGATTGCTCTTAATATTTTCCCATATATAACTTTTTGCAGTTGTGATCATACTATGATAATGATCATAATAGTAAAATCCAAATTTTCGAAATTACTCAGCTGTTCTCTAATGTTTACTGTTTATTTACGAATAGATTGTCTCTTTATAATGGTGTTTAAATGCCTCTAGATATTTGATATAGGTGATATTTAATCATTATATTGTCGCTAGTAAGAAATTGGAATTAATGTCATGCAATTTACAAACGTTGAGTAAATATACCCCCCTCAGTACTGGTACTGCTAAATTATTCAGGAATAGGTATGCATATTTTATAAGTGCATTCTGTTGTATCAAAAGATACTTGTTCAAAGCTTGCTTATCTTTAAAGTTAGGGGAGTGGTGTAAACTTCAATACAAACCGATACGTAACTAATCCTTGGTTTCCATCGATTGAAATTTACTATATCGATTTATAGCCTTCAGAAAATGTTACCAATGCCAAAGAGTAGCTATTATTAACGTTGGCTAAGTGTATTTTGGACACTGCGAATCAGCTAGACAAACTATGCAATTGTAATGTACCAGGGAGTGTAAAAGAACGTCTTCCGTACTTCTTGCAACATTTACTGCCTTCATAAAATCATTCATTGCGATATGACTAAACTTTTAATTGTTAAACTTTACTTCCTGATGATATGCTGAGTTTTTGTTCATATTTTGCGGTTTTAAGACTTGCAATATCACTACTCTGAGATTTCTACGGCTGCAGGGAAAAATACTGCATAAATTTTAACTTTTAATCACGTTAGAAACCGTCATAATGTGGGTTAAACTTGGTAAAATTCTTTTAAATTAGATGTGCATAGCAAAACAAGTCATAAAATGGATATTAGTAGTTCAGCTATATCATTCTAAACCATAGCATAAATACTACATGCATTTTAACAAATGTCTGGGAAGTTTTTCATAGAAGGGAGATAAAGAATATCACTTGAAGCGCTTTTGAAGTTATAAAAGTAGATTAGCATTCATAGTATTCCATGTATGCATCTTCTTACGATCGTGTAGCATATATTCTTAAACTTTTGGTTGAGAAAGAGTTGTGCAATGAACGTGATGCCATTGCAATGTGATGTGTATATATTGTAGTGACATGTAAATCGAAACGTTTATGGTGGAGTGGGGAGGCCTTTCCGATATGGACTTGGACTGTAGAATACTTAAACAGCTTTTAAACCATCGATCTTAAATTCATAACTATACGGATGCACCGCTGCTATTTTCGTTGGATTAGAAGAGTAAGTAATTAATAAACTACAATTAATTTTAAAATAAATATTTAAACCATTTGCTTCTTATACCAATATCCATGTAGCAATTGTGATTTCAGCAACTGCATCATTATAAAGCTTTGGAAAATTCAGTTTGTGTTACCTTACGTCTAGTGCCAAGAACACTCGCAAGTGTGCGAGAGAGAAGGAGTTATAAAAAGAGTGGGGATAACTAGGTGGCAACGGTGAATTCACTAACGCATAGGTGAGAACTCTTCCCATTTGAAACACATAACAGTCCAAGCTCAAATATTATATACGATGGTGGGTGAAAAAGTAATGCCTCCGGTTTTTTTCTCTTTTAATTGCCAAGAAAATTGAATCCTATTGACATAGCTTGAAAACTACAACATTGACACTATTCAATATAATATTTGTCCTTTTTCACAGTTTTGGTCCACCTTTTAACTAGAACATGTACTCCAGTGTGGTAAAACACAGGGTCTTGTTTCCTAAGCCATTGACGCACGGACGTTTTCACAGCCTTCTCATCTTCAAAATGAATCCCACGATGAGCTTCCTCTAGTGGCCCGAACAGATGGAAGTCTGATGGTGCCAGTTCGGGGCTGTATGGGGGATGAAGTAAGACTTGCCAACCCAATTTCTCAATTTCTGCAGTGGTGTAACGGCTGGTGTGTGGTCTAGCACTGTCATGCAAAAGAAAAACATCCGCCATAGTTTTTGTTGGGTGAACTCGGCGAAGAAGTTCTTTTTGAGGGTTCTGATGTATTGGACAGAATTTATTGTGCATTTCTGATCCAAAAAAAATCAATCATAAGCACACCCTCTGCACCCCAAAACACTGTTGCCATAACGTTCCTTGCCGACCGCTGAATTTTGAATATTTTTTTTTTCCTTCAGTGACGTTGTGTGATGCCATTCCATTGAATGCCTCTTTGATTCAGGTTCAAAAAAATGAACCCACGTTTCGTCTCCAGTAACAATTTTTTCCGGAATCTCCTCTCCCTCCAAATTGAAGTGCTGCAAGTGTTCGGAGGCTATTGTTTTCCTTGTTTCTTTGTTTTGGGCGGTTAACATTCATGGTACCCAACGTGAACAAACTTTTGAGTAACAAGGTTGTTGAAGAATCGTCATCACACTCCCTTTACTGTGGGAGGTAATGCGACTCAATTCACCTTTTGTTACCCGGCGATCACCACGAATGATGTCATCGACTCGCTGAATGTAGCATGGAGTCACTGCAGTCACCGGCCTGCCGCTTCGCTTTCCATCTGCCAATGGTGCTTGCCCTTCAGCTTCGTTACAGCGACGATCCCATCGTCTAACTGTGCTGACATGCACCGTTGCATCACCATACACATTTTTTAGCCTTTCGTGAATGCGAATTTACGTTTCACCTTTCGCAGTCAAAAATTCAATCACAGAACGTTGTTTAATGCGAATGTCGATGTCAGCCATTGTGCAAGAGGATGCAGTGTTGCCATCTGTTGACTTAGGAAGTTACTACTGCAGGGGATTGGAGAAGAAAGTTTGAGGAGTTGCGCCAAATTAAAAGTTTTCTCATAACTTACTTATATAAGGGGAAAAAATAGGAGGCATCACTTTCTGACCCACCCTAGTAGCTAAGGAATACATACATGAATCTCTCATTGATGGTGAAGCCGCTTAAGTTAATAATACCAAATGTTGTTTCTCAATCTACAAATTTTGAGGACGAATTTTCTTTTATCCTGCAAAGTTCCATACTACCCTACTACTGAATATACATGGTTGCGCAAGGAACATTTATAATTGCCGTATACCTATAAGAGAAACCTCATCAACTTCTACCGGCATCAACAAGCGACACATCTGTACAGCCGAGAACAACGGTAGTCAATTATTGAAGTGTTAACAAGCCAATCAGTAGCAAGCAATTTCTCATTAAAGCCCAACTCGGCAGTTTATCTTGCGCTACAATTCTGGCTTCATACACAGCAGGCAGGCGAAGTCGGGAAAAAGAACATTTTAAATGTTGAAGGAAGTTCTCGTTAACAGAGACGTTCTTGCAGTTTCCGCTTACATAACTTCTGGTACGCCTTTACTAGAAGTCTTAGCTAAGTCTTCAGCGCCGAGATTTCGTTTGATGTTTGTCGAGTATTAAACATACAAGCAGAGTCGCTTCTACCTTAACAGCACGACAATTTACTGTTGCTGCTTGACTGCGACTGATGTTTTAGGAGTGCACAAAGGCTCTAAATCACTTCCCCAAGTGTGGCAACCAAGGCTCGCTGCCAGTTGTTCCTCTTTGCTTTGTTCCAGTTCAAAACGTACTCCTTCTTTGTTGCATAAAACTATAACTAATCATTTGGGAAACAAACATTCTAATCATTTATAATGTCTTCTGCACTCTTTTTACCTTATTTTACTCGCATTTCAAAATGAAGGAGCCTAACATGGAACGAGATCCTAGGAAACTCAGCACGGAGTAGACGTTTACCCTCATACACTTGTCACGGAAGTCAAAAAGTTGTTCTTTTATAACAATGTTTCAGTAAATTAATTTAGTTATCAGGAAAGTGAATACTGATTATAAATATGGATGGGTCCTCTATTCGATACTCAAGAAATGTGCATGGTATCGTCAATGAACGTTACTTCAGAGAATTTTCTCGGTACTTCGGTGGTAATTCTGCAGTTTTTATTTTATTTTAAAATCAGAAAATAGTATTGACGTAAGTAGAACATTGCAAAGCTCGAGAAATTGCCAGGAACGTAAAACACTTATACAGTAAATTATGGAAGAAGATAATTGCCAGATTTACTTCCAGTTAAAGTTTCCAAGAAGAAATTACTACATATATCCGACGAAGAATTATCATCTCTTCTTTGTAATGCATTAGATTACTGGAAAATTTTCAAAAAGCTATAAAAATAAGCCGTTAAATATTTACGTAGAAAATGAAACCAGCTGAAAGAGCCAGCAAGCTCCTTGGTGCCTGGGGTCTGAATTCTAGTATTCTTAAAATTATATATCAAGGTGCTGTAGTGCCCCTAAGGGGCAAATTCCAGGATGTTCTTAATAAAAATGGGCTTTCAAAAAACTTGCACAAATTCAAAGGGGATTCCTCCTTTGCATAATTCGAGGATATCGTACAATCTCCACTGATGCAGCTCACATCGAACGTTTGGCTCTCACTGGTTTATCAACAGCAACTATTACGAATTCAAGACATGAACGTGAATGTGCGTCTTATCTGTCTCACTTAAAACTACAAATCCCAGAGCATCCTACCACACTTTGTAACCTGTTTAAAGTAAATATGTAATTCTCATGATAATACGTATATACAGACGGTTCGCGTTACCAATTTAAAGATTGTTGTTTATGAAAACCAAACTGTACTAACTCACTCCATGTTTAAATTGTCACCGGAATGTTCTGTGTTCCAGTCGGAGCTCTTAGCAATTAAAGAAGCTATAAAACGGTGTACTGTTAATGGGAACAGTGCCCGAATTCTTAGTGATTCACAATCAGCTGTACTCGCTATTAATGATAAATACAATTTAAATTCATTGGCACATGAAAATAAGAACCTTGCTTCAAAACCATCCAGGACATATTTACATGGGATGGCTTAAAGGACACAGTGGAATTTTAGGTAACGAGACAGCTGATTGCTTGGCTAAGAAGGCTGCAGAATCCAATCTTGCTGTGACATACCCTTTATGTCCTATTTCTAATGTAAGGAGAATAATACATCAACATATTCTTGAAGAATGGAACCAACAATGGCTAATAACTCCAAATGGAAGTTTAAAAAAAAACATTATTTTTCCCTAGTGTTTTTGACAAAGGAAAATGTGAAACTCTTGTACCAAATTTTGTTTTGACACAACCTTTAAGTGTACATGGTAAATTTGGTGAATAATTATCACGCTTTCACTTAAAATCTAACCCCTAGTGCATGAGTGGTGAAGAATTTCAAACTGTGGTTCCTCTCCTTTTCTGTTGCCCTATCTTCTGGAGAGAAAGACAATAATTAATATTAAAGCTAGACTCTCTAGGAACTGAATTTTCTGCTCCGTTCACATCTTTGCTAATGAATCCACAACAGTATAAGTACTTCATGATGTTTATAAACTCAGTGTTTAAACGTCTGAAATAGTTTAAATTAATATGTATTAGATTATAACATATTTTCTTCCTTCCAGTATTCAAAATATCTTTGTTAAAATTGTATATTTTTATGTATCAACTCTAATCCTAAAATACCACTGTGTAAAATAGGGCTCAATAAATCTGGATAAAAAATGAAACTAGCTACAGTGAAGCAATGAATATTACACAAATATAAATATTTGTAACAAAAAACTTCACTTATCTTAAGAAGATGGTGTTAATTCTTCTTTATAATAGAGATCGATTACAAAAACGGATTGTTTTCATCATCAGCCCATCAATTAACTTCGTAGTTACGGGTTACGGTTAATGTTCTTATGTTTTTTTCAGTATTATCAAAATCTGAAAACGCAACAAACCTAAAAACAGAATCAACTGGTGGTATTTCAAAATTCATTACACGATGTTTACTTTTTAAAATAAATATAACCCTTTTCACAGAAATTTGCTATTTTAATATTTTGATTTATAGATTAATAAATACAAGACTGTATAGAGAATTTAATAAAGAATATAAACATATTATCAATACTGCTTTAATTAATGATTTTAATAAAGACTTTATACAAAATAAAATTGAATAATTTAAATATCAAAAAACAGTTAATGATATTTCTACCCTTAAAAAATAAATACAATGTAAAAATTACTTACCATCCCTGGGTTAATAAACATTTTCAAATATTTTTAAAGAAGTTATCGTAACTTTAATTCCTTAAAATAAATATAGTATTAAAAATTTAATACATTTTTCCAAGAAAAATAAAATTCCTAATAATAAGCAATCTAGTATTTATCAATTTAATTGTTTATATTGGAAGGACGAAACGTAATTTGGTAACCAGAACGAAAGAACATTTTCGTAACATTATGTATCGTCGCGGCAACGCATATAAAAATTTCGGGCGGAGCGTAAACGCGGCCTGTTTACACAAAGGGCCTGCAGATAAAGATAACAGTCGGATAGTGTATCACTGAGACAAGACTTACCGACACAGAAAAGTGAGGTAAATGGAAATTTCTAGTGACTTCTTGACTGATAGAGACGGTTTCTGGTTCATTTTACGAATATCTAGAATTTATGAATGACATATATAAGAGATTGTGACACGCCAGCGGACAGTTGTAAAACAACGAGAGGTAAGCAGAGAACAGCTGAGAGTGTTGTTGTAACGAGAGCTGATGTTCTAAACGGAACGCTGTTTGTTATTGTCATCGATCTTGGAAGATCGTGTTGTATATGTGATGTAATGTTTTTACGTGAGAATTGAAAGTGTATTTCTACGGAAATAAGGAACATTTAGGATTTCGGCAAATTGGACTTTTAATTCTAAGAACCCACAAAGTCACAGTATAAACAAACTGATAAATTGACCGTAGCAGATAATTTTTGGTCATTTAACCATGAAATAAATCCTGAAGTTAAATTATTAAAACAATTAAATGGTCTGATAGATTTAATGGTTTGGGAGAAGATATTCATTTTAAAAAATAAACATCGCGTAATATATTTTGAAATACCACCAGTTGATTCTGTTTGTAGGTTTGTTGCGTTTTCAGATTTTGATAATACTGAAGAAAACATAACAACATAAACCGTAACCCGTAACTACGAAGTAAATTGGTGGGCTAATGATGAAAACAATCTGTTTTTGTAATCGATCTTCATTAGAAAGAAGAACTAACACCATTTTCTTAAAATAAGCGAAGCTCTTTGTTACAAATATTTATATTTGTGTAACGTTAAGTATTTGTTTATTCCACGTGTAATAGTTTTCTCTGAAAGGTTATTTAGCGCAGCGGGACTCATGTCTGATAGAAACAGAAGTAGACTTGGCTTCCAAAAAGTAAGAAGCTAGTATTTTCTAATAAAAGCTTATAAAAGTGGACTGTCTAAAGAAACCATTTTTCTTTTGAGTGTCTAATGTAGAGTTTAAAAATAACTTCACTGATGGTTTTAAATTCTGTCATTAAATATCGTGCCCTCCGGTTTCCCCCGTCAGCATTCCACCAACTGCTCCATCATCTTTCCTGTCACTCTTCTCGCCGACATATCATCCACTTCCTTCAAACTCACACCCGGCATTAGGCTGATCTCCTATCTTGGTTCTATATCGGATCCAAAGCTGTGGTTTCTCAGGCCCGCCTAAGGGATAGAGGAACAAGAATCCCCTAACATCACAATAAGTGGTACTGGTACTACTTGGGAATGATTAAGAAAGAAAGAAAGAAGAAATGCATCAAATATATGCACATAATTTCATTAGGATTACTCAGTTCCTCCAACATTTCTATTTTATATTGAATCTAGAAGTAGAAATGGCGGTATCGAAGTCCCTGGAATGGCAGCAAATAGTTTGTGTCGGTATCGAGTATTGAGAAAATCTGTTATATAGTCATCCATAATTAAAAATATTACAATTTTAAGAGTACTCTAGATTTTTATACAATTACATTTATAGAAATATTACCTTTGTTAATAGGACACTTTGTAGTAAACATTTTGAGAAAACACTCTAAAGATTGAAAAGGAATCTTTTAATTCGGCGGTAACAAATCATTCCACCTCATATGACGAATGGCGGGCTATATAATACATCTAGCAGTACGTAACGGACAAACGTTTAACTATCAGAAAAATATTTGAAAGATGATAGTTCAATAGTCTCTAAAGACCTGAAGTGTGTCGCGTATCTCTCGCATTCATGAAGTCCTTAGTTCGAATCTCGGTCTGGATGAGTTATATGGATAAGGCTTATTCAGTGGTGTTCCATTATCCTGAAAGATAAAAGTCAGGTAAGTCTAAGCTCTATGCATCCAGGACTCATTTGTGTATCATTTCACCCTCCTCATTCATTGTTCGATCTGATTTAACTTAGAGGATAATTGATTAAAGAAATACAATATCTTTAAAATAAATAATAATTTAGATAAACACTGGAAGTCTGACCATAAGAATATAGCAAAATTAGTAAAACAGGACATACAAAATTACAAACTAACAAAGATAATGGGCTATGAACTAGTTGCCCTTTATATCTCTTCTGCAAATTACGAAATGAATTCTTCAATACACATTATCTTGATAGAGTTAAAGGTTAGGCGATATTCAAATGTCTAACATAGTTTTCAAATTCCTTACGTTTATCTATATCAAAAGAAACAAATACATACATTATTCTTAGCACGATATTGTTGTGAGGGGAAATGAATTTCAAATCATTCTCCTGTATTGTTCTTCGTTTAACCTGCATGCTGCACTCGCCTGAAGTTCGACCACCCTCAACACACGGAATTTCGTAGAGAAGTGAGGAGATTAACGCCAAGTGTCCAAAATGATTTGCCTCCCTTAGCACTTCCCACGATATCTAAGTATTAGAAAATTCAAACCAATTGCAGTGCATATCTGAGAAACGGTTAAACACACAAAAAGTTACGAATTGACATAAATAAGCTATTTTAACTACATTTACTTTTTTCGTAAAGTGTGGTTTGGATCTCTTATGGTTTATGAAATTTATATTCGTAATATGAATTAATAAATGTAGTCCTCTGATTCCATTAGACACCTGTAATTTAATAGACACAGCTATGGTAAAGTTTATAAATAGAAACGTGAGAAATAAAAGAAAAATTATCCATGTTAATACAGAAAGTATGGGTCATTTAAATACATTGTAACCTTTAAAAAATTAAATATGTATATTTTCTGAAGTTGTGTTAACTGTTAGAGTTGTAGGCTTGGCTTTATGTTGTGAGTACATTTTGTTTCGGGGTAAGTTCACATTAAGTAGGATAATGAGCGATGGCTGGTTTTCAGGCAAATTCGTAGTAGTTCGAAGATTACATGAGTGAAAGGGGAAGATTGCCATCCAACGTTGTGAGATCAGATCTGACAGGCTTGCTTGGAATTCTTGAAATGTGAGGTACGATTTCTTTTATACGAGAGTGAGTAAAAAAGTAATGCCTCATATTTTTTTCTCTTTTAACTGCCAAGAAAATCGAATCCAATTTAAACAGCTTGAAAATTACAGCATTGACAATTAATTTGTCACTATTCAATATAATCTTCGTCCTTTTCCAAAGTTTTGGGTCACCTTTTAACTAGGTGTGGTGAAACACACGGTATTGCTTCCTAAGCCATTGACGCACGGACGTTTTCACGGCCTCATCTTCAAAATGAATCCCACGATGAGCTTCCTTTAGTGGCCCGAACAGATGAAAGTCTGGTGGTGCCAGGTCAGGGCTGTATGGGGGGTGAGGTAAGACTTGTCATCCCAATTTCTCAATTTCTACAGTGGTATAACGGCTGCTGTGTGGTCTTGTATTGTCATGAAAAAGAAGAACATTCACCATAGATTTTGTTGGGCGAACTCGGCGAAGATGTGCTTTCAGATTTTTGAGAGTTCTGACGTATTGGACAGAATTTATTGTGCATCCCTGCTCCAAAAATCAATCACAAGCACACCCTCTGCATCCCCAAACACTGTCGCCATAGCTTTCCCTGCCGACCGCTTAGTTTTGAATTCTTTTTTCTTCGGTGACGTTGTGTTATGCCGTTCAATTGACTGCCTCTTTGATTCAGGTTAAAAAAAATGAACCCACGTTTCGTCTTCAGTAACAATTTCTTCCAGAAACTCCTCTCCCTCCAAATTGAAGCGCTGCAAGTGTTCGGAGGTTATTGTTTTCCTTGTTTCTTTGCTTTGGGCGGTTAACATTCTTGGTACCCAACGTGAACAAAATTTTGAGTAACCCACTTGATGAATAATCGTCATCACACTGCCTTTACTGTGGGAGGTAATGCGACACAATTCACCTGTTACCCGGCGATCACCACGAATAATGTCATCGACTCGCTGAATGTTGCATGGAGCCAGTGGAGTCACTGGCCTGGCGCTTCGCTTTTGTGTGTGTGTGTGTGTGTGTGTGTGTGTGTGTGTGTGTGTGTGTGTGTGTGTGTGTGTGTGGGTGGGTGGGTGGGTGGGTGTGTGTGTGCAGTGTTTAATACCCGCTTTTACTTCTAACGGCACCGCTGGTGGTGGCACTGATGTGTACATGAAATGAAGATGGAGCAGCGGTGGAATGAGATGGCGTGGGGAACCGGAGATCCCGGAGAATCCTGGAGATCCTAGCGCCGTGTTGTCAACCACAAATCTCACTTTGCGGTCGCCTCGGATCGAACCCGGGCCGTCTTGGTGAGAGCCAAGCGGTCGAACCACTGAGCCACGGCACGGCCATCGCTTCGCTTTTCATCTGCCAATGGTGTTTACCCTTCAGCTTCGTTCCAGCGACGAACCCATCGTCTAACAGTGCTGACATTCGCCATTGCATCACCATACATATTTTTTAGCCTTTCGTGAATGCGAATTGGCGTTTCACCTTCCGCAGTCAAAAATTCAATGACAGAACGCTGTCTAATACGAATGTCGATGTCAGCCATTTTGTAAGAGGATGCAGTGCTGCCACCTGCTTATTTAGGAAGCTACTGCTTCAGGGGATTGGAGAAGATGGTTTGAAGAACTGCGCCAAATTCATAGTTTTCACATAACTTACTTATTTAAGGAAAAAAATAGGAGGCATTACTTTTTGACCCACCCTCGTATTTATAGACTCTTGATTTGTGAAACAGCAAATATCAGAAAAGGGAAGTTATTAGGAAAATTAGAAGCTTTATAGAACATCCTGGGCATAATCTAAGACAGTTCTGTTCTATTCGCTGGTGGGAGAAGAGAGAAGACGATGTTAAACGGATTAGGCTTCATCCTTGCGTCAATGGCAGAACCGCATGTTATCGTTTGGTAGAGGAATCAAACACTTTAATCTGGGTATTCATACAGTATTTTCAATTGGTCGGCAACTTCTCCGTTAAAGCGTAGGCGGTTCGTTAAAGGTTTCGATGTCAGAATCAGTGTCTCCTTACATTGAATAAAATACACCCACGCATACCTTGAGATAGATTTCTCATAGCTTGAGCAGATAGCCGGAATTAACATCAAGGAAGAGACCAAGACTTCGGGAAGCGACATCACAGCTTCAAGTTGACGGAGCATCGCCAATAAAAGATACTGTCTCAATGAAATGAAAAGAATTACAGTTGAAAATGTTTTATTGAAGCATTTCCTGTCGCATTATTGGATGATGTTTCATTGAAATAATTTTCCGTTAAGAATTTGAATAGTAAAATCATGCTAAACCACACACATACACATGTTGAGCGTCATATGAAAATGCATGTTTTAGTGTAAAGAGTTCTCAAAACTTAACATTTCTGTTACATTTCTAGTAGGGTACACTGGTTTTATTTTCTTGTAGATGGATAGTAGTGCAACCAAAAAGGATACGAAGCTTTTTAAAATAAACAAATTCGTAATTAAAAGTATGTAAGATAGCATTTGTGTTATTTTGATGTTTCACACCTTTAATGATTAACCTGCGGACAAGTCGCTTAGTTTTTAAAAGCTTCTTCGTAATTAAGGAGAATTGTACCTTTGCAGCTTCTGTTGAAATATTTAATCCAAATTACTTTCTATTTAAATGTTTTTCTGTTTTATTACCCTTACGATCTTCGTAATTAGCGTTTTCAACTTCTTCGGCCTGTTTTCTTTTAGGATATAAGCAATTAAATATCTCTTTTAGATTTACCTAAAAAGAAACATCATGATGCAGTTAGAATTTGATACATAAAGGTTTATACTCGTCTATTGATTATTATTGCTTTTTGGAAAAGCAAATGCTTTTAATCTCTGAACATTTTTTCAAGTAACCTTCACAGCTTAAAGAAGGAGACAGAAAGGCAGCTTGAAGCTTCTTACTATAAATACCAAGAGAAGGAGTTAGGAGCTTAGAGTTAACTGATATACATTTTTCAGGATGAGGAAAAACCCTGGAGGAAACCTCATCCAGGTAACTCACGCAGACCAGATTTGAACTTCGGACCTCTTGAAAGTAAAGCAGACACACTGCCACCTATGCTACCGAGGCGGGCAAAGAAGTTAACATTGATAAATAGGCACGTGACACTTTGAATTACACCTAGTGCCAAAGAACAGGAAAGACTTTGCGTGAATTATTTTTACCATGACTTTAAAGGATTATATGTGCTTTTTAAAACCTAGTCTTGACACCACTATTTAACTGAAGCCGCTGTTGCGTTAACAATATATTATATTCTTAAACCGTAAAAAGGGGAATCTTGTTCATGTGAGATTGGGGTAGATATAGAATTGACATGACTATATATATATGTATATATATATATATATATATATATATATATATATATATATATATAGTACAAATTATATATTGAGATCACACCATAAATATACGTTATGAGCAGTAATTGGATCCCATACACCTTTTAAGAAATATGAAATTTACCAGTCTGGCAGTATATAACTGTTGACATCAGTTTCCAGGAGACAACCCGGAGGGATAGTCCGGTTCGCAACGCGTAGCTTTAGTTTCATTACAACTATTGCTCGCCAAGCGGGTAGTCTGCCTTCCAGGAAGTGTAAGGTGTTTGGCATATTGCGCTAATAGCATTACTTTCACAACAATTATTGGACAATCGGTATTATCAACAGCCATTAAACAGTTTGAAAGTTGTAATTTAGAGATATCTAAAAGCAATCGAAAACGTGTCTGCAAAAATAAACAATATACAGAATGCACCACATACCGAACGAGCAAAAAATTAACTGTCCAGTATTCTACAAGTAATCATGGATTTTCAGTGCTGCATAATATAGAAAATAAGTCTCGGACAAATACATGCAAACAGTTTGTGTTAATGTTATGTGAAATTAATTTCATGTGAAATACGCCCTTAATGTTATGTGACATTAAACATACTTTCTCCCATTTCTTCAGCGAGTGGTGCAGAAAGTTCACATTCTACAATGGATGAACGTGGTTGTTCACTGTAATTCCCGCAACGAAAGCAATGAGGAGGATGGCATATTGTAGCTTACACTTTGTATCCGTACCGGGCAGTAAACACACAGCGCTTCGGTATACTTGTTGAAACCGACATTTGTTGGCGTCTCGCTTGGCCTTGTATAGTACCAGTGTGCGCACATTGATTGCTAAAGTGTATGCGACTCGATGGCTGGTTATGAGACTCCCTGATTGAAAAACAAAAACAAAGCAAGAAAGCAGCTTTTAACGATGGCCCGTGTGTGTGTGTGTGTGTGTGTGTGTGTGTGTGTGTGTGTGTGTGTGTGTGTGTGTGTGGTGTGTGTGGTGTGTGTGTGGTGTGTGTGGTGGGGTGGTGGGGTGGTGGGGTGGTGGTGTGGTGGTGTGGTGGTGTGGGGTGGTGTGTGCGCGTGTGGTGTGTGCGCGTGTGGGGTGGTGTGGTGTGGTGTGTGCGCGTGTGGTGTGTGCGCGTGTGGTGTGGTGTGGTGTGGTGTGGGGTGGTGTGTGCGCGTGTGGTGTGGTGTGTGCGCGTGTGGTGCGGTGTGCGTGTGTGCGCGTGTGGTGTGTGCGCGTGTGGTGTGGTGTGGTGTGGTGTGGTGTGGTGTGGTGTGGGGTGGTGTGTGCGCGTGTGGTGGTGTGGTGGTGTGGGGTGGTGTGGTGTGGTGTGTGCGCGTGTGGTGTGTGCGCGTGTGGGGTGGTGTGGTGTGGTGTGGGGTGGTGTGGTGTGTGCGCGTGTGGTGTGTGCGCGTGTGGGGTGGTGTGGTGTGGTGTGGGGTGGTGTGGTGTGTGCGCGTTTGGTGTGTGCGCGTGCGGTGTGTGCGCGTGCGGTGCGGTGTGTGCGCGTGCGTTGTGGTGTGTGCGCGCGTGGTGCGGTGTGCGCGCGTGCGTGGTGTGCGGTGTGCGCGCGGTGTGCGGTGTGCGCGCGCGTGTGGTGTATGGTGTGCGCTGCGCGCGTGGTGTGTGGTGTTCAGTGCGCGCGTGGTGTGCGCGTGTGCGGTGCGGTGTGTGCGCGTGTGCGGTGCGGTGCGGTGTGTGCGCGGTGTGCGTGTGCGGCGCGGTGTGTGTGCGGTGTGCGCGGCGTGCGCGTGCGTGCGGCGCGCGCGCGCGTGTGTGGTGCGCGTGTGTGTGTGGGTGTGGGTGCGCGTGTGTGGGTGCGCGTGTGTGTGCGCGTGTGTGCGCGCGTGTGTTTGTGTGTTTTCACACATGAACGGTTCCAAATCTCCGCTCTCAGCATAAAAATTTTGATTTTCTCAAAAGCATTTCAACGATTTTTATATTTAAATAGCATGAGTATATAATCACTTATTTTATAAAGTGTACATCTTGAATTTTCTGGGAATTCCTCCTGAATTCCTCTTCATTTTGTGTGTTTCCAACACAACTAATAAACAAAAGGTGCTAGATGTCTTAAAGATAAACCATTTTACGTCAAATACGTAGCTATATGTATTCCGAATTTAACAATCTCCGATGTATTCGTTATTGATTAATCTTACAATACTTTAAATTTTCATACAAAGGTTTATCTCAAGAAATGCGAAGTTGCAAACTGTGCTTTAATGAGTATGTAATACGCGAGTTTCTTTTTTGTTCGCTCGCGATTGAGATTTTGGACAGAATGTGACTTATTTTGGACCGCTTCTGTTTTTGTTGTTCTCATAGAATATTAAGGAGAAAAGGTCTTACCTATCACCTTTGTTGAGTAATTCTTTGTTATACTTTAGAATGAGTAGAGTATTTAAAAAATAAAATTGGTTTCATACAGTCTCACCGATGGAGAAGTCAATCGATTAAATGTTTACAAACTGAAATGAGATTTCAGAATTAAAGGAGGAAGTTGTAAGCTCACACATACGCTGAAAGGCACCGTTTGACGTTGTTGCTGTCATTCCGTGTGTGGGGAGAGTATGACGTTACGCATTCTAATTGGCTATGTGAATACAGAACAGTTTATTACGCTTGGTCTTTTTTGTTTTCTTTTGATGAACACGACCTCCTGTTAAAATATGAATTGCTTGGTTCATTCGCTTCAGTAGAGCAGCTTTTAGCTCACTTTGCTAGTGACTTTATCTCGTAAACAAACTCCCATGATACACTGCAATTCAGATGTCTTAATTGTATTACACTTATAAGTAAGCCATCGGTGAAATTTGGTAAACAATTTGGAAGATTAATTATTTTTTATTGTATTTATAGCTGCACTTTCTTGGTACAAAATAATTTTCTTGGAATCAAAACATTTTCAGGTTCTAAATGGCTAAATTATTGGTCTTTTACAAATGATGGTAATGCCAATATTGATTTTCTAACTCTATTTTTCTGAATTCCTTTTTTTCAACATTTTTTTTTATATTTTCTTAAATACCTGTAGGTCCACAGTTCATATCTTATTACTTTGTTAATTTCTTGAGGGCTTCAGGAAATATAAATTAAAAGCTTATCATGTGCAACTTAAAGAATGTTTAATAATTGAGTTTACATTTATTTCTCTAACTCGCAAAGGTTAATAAATTCAACCTATAAAAAATAGCTATCTCTTAAAGCTACTTAAAACGAAGAGTCTGCATAACAATAAATTTATATGTGTGTACTAACTTCAATTTAAACACTTTGGAGATGATAATTAGATCTTAGTAAACATATTTAAAGAAACGTTTGCATGTTATTGGTGATTAGTTTAATAGCGAAAAATACACTAGTGTTATTAGAATGTTCAGTCCTTGAATGTGAGTTATAGAAAGTAATTAATTTCAACTGCGTTTCATTTACAGTAGCCAAAAATTCCTTAATTGCAGAAACTCTCCTGAAAATTTCAAACTAGTGATAAGGTGTAGTCCATGAAACATTTTAAGCAGTAAAAATGGAATTGAGAAAAAACCGAAGACTTGGTATTAGAAGCTTTACGTAAAATAAAGATGTGAGAAATATTCAATTGCTCATTTTTTTTTCTAAATATCACGAATTCTCTGGCTTAAATGCAATAAAACTAGTTTACGTGGATGGGATACAGATGCATTTTGGTGCAAAATTATTTATTATCCAAATACTTAGGGAGTTCACACTGACTTTTGTAACGGCAGCCTTTTATTTGAACTGAAAATGCGTTTTGTTTTCTGATCTTAGTATTAGTGGGCCATGTAATGACAATATAAAAATGATGAACGGTTGCTAGGGGAAGAAACTCAATAATTTTCATAGATAGATGTTCTGTAACGGAAAATGAATTATCTCCAAAAGAGAGATATTCTGCAATCTTGATAGTGATGAGTGGACGCGCAGGAGTGAGGAATTTTATGTAGTTAACAGAAACTATTTATTAAGGAAGTAAGAATTTATCGATATACTGGAGGTAACCTGCAATGATTGACTAGGAAGCAATTTCAAATAAAATGTAATCCAGATTACATAGTTAAATTATATATTACGAAATTGGACTTATCCAAAATTGTATTTATTTGTCACTGGAAACCACACCTGAAAACAAGAGATCTCATGACTCTCATTTAGTTAAACACAATCATCAAGAAACAATTAAAAATAAAACGAAGTAACCCTGTTATATATGGCTTCCCGACTTGGGTCTTCGAAACAGTCCGAAACAGTGAACGTGCATCCTGTATGCAACGAATAGAAATTCATGGTTGCTGAGCCGACCGCTCGCTAATTTGCCGGCAGGGCTCTAGAGGAGCGTGTTGCCATGTTCCCTTTTTGGGCACTTGGGGGCGCTGAGGTGCTCACGCCGAGCTTTGCTCGTAAGGAGCTAGGTACCCTGGAGTGAGATCGACGTAAGCGGTTCTGCCGGCATATGTTGAGTGGTCTCTTTCTTCCATGGTATAATTTTGTATAAATGTATTTCTTATTTCTGGCCTGCCGCCTGTGCCCATAAATTTGTACTGTTGGGGGTTTAATTTCCGGGGGAATAAACTCCGGTTAAGGAAGAAATAAAGAGGTATACTTATATCAGCCTGTATGTCATGGTAGTATAAAATACATAATTCTTAGAACAGATCCACAAAATTTTTAATTAGGCATTCCTGAAAGGGATATCATTCACGTAGTGTTTGGTGTTGCCGCATACCTTTTCTAATTTTTTTCCATCGGGACCTCGTTATCTACCTGTTTCCCTCGTTTAAGTTTGCTCCTTTACCTCTGGTGAGGAGCGGCTCGAAAGTTGGTAGCAGAGCGTGGTTTCGATCCACGGACATCGGTGTTATGAGCCCAGCACATGTGGCTGATTAAGATGGAGAGAAATTAGCAACGAATACAAATTTTGGTTACAGGGAATTCACACTGACTGATGTACATATTTAAAATATTGGTTAAACATACAGGGAAAAGAGGAACAATGATTCTTCTATAAATTTCTTCTAATATAGTTGAAAAATTTGATTTAATTTCGGGTACTTTAACCAGAAAATTGCCCAAGCCGATCTTCTAGCTGTCCGTTAGAGTTTTTTTGTGTATTCAAACTTCCACTAGTTCTTCAGTGTCCACACTTTGCCAAAATATTTATTTAGTAATTATCTATACCTACCACAGAATAACAGATTTTCCTGCCACAATCGCCGGACATTACCCTCACCTAACCTTTACTTAGTCACTTCATGACTAAAGGCCAGAGGCATATGCGCTTTTCCATAGGTATACTGCACATGTACTGTACTGTTATTGCGCGGTCATGTAAATAATTGCAGCTAGGTACAGACTGACCATGACAATCGCCTCATTGCGAGAGGAAACAAGAGTCGCGTCATATTACACCTTGACCTTGGGTCTGCATACACTTGCAAGACGATTCACTAGTTCGCAGAGTACTAATTGATGTTTTCGACGTTTGCACATTTGATGGCCGTGCTGTACATCTGACGTCATTCATACTATATGTCCAACTAACTTGTATCGTATGCGAGCGCACAATGCTGTGGCTTTTAGCAGTGACATTCCTGATTTGTCCTATGTTTCTAAGGCAAATATAAGTATATATGTCTAGTTTAATTACTAAAGTTCGGATAACAGAATGGCTTAATTTTATAACCAGTTCAGTTTCCTGTCGATTGATGTAGTAGTCACCTTACACTTGTATATACCTTTTGTCATTTATTTCATTCCCATATGCATACTTTACTTAAACCTCCTAACTAAAGAAATACGCACATATTAGTTTATAGCTTTATTGCTTATAAAACAAAGCATAAATTTTTAGACCTGTACAGCGCATATGTCGGACTCGGATACAAAGTCTGAGCAAAGGCAAATTTCGTAAGTAGTTATGACATCCTTCCAAGTATCCAAGATGAATATTTTAGACATCGCCATTTCCTGCTTACAGAGCAACTTGAGATAAGACTGAGGTAGATATAACAATTAATTCAGTGTTTTCTTCCGCGAAAGACATAACTTTAAATATTTAAAACGAATTTTCACAATAAAACATTCTGCGGGTAATGGTCATCTCGTAATAATTTTGAGTTCTCGGTTAACATAGCTGTCTAGATCTTCTTGGGTCACTTAGTGTTCTGAGGTTTGTTTGGTTTGGTTTAGTTTGGGAAGGAGATCCTACTGATCTTGTGTGATGTAAGAACCAACAGAGTCAAACCAGGTCTATGTTTAAAATTAACACTAAATTTTGGGTCATTTAAAATGCTGCACATTTTCTGTAGATAAAATAAACTATAAGGCTTTTATAATAACTATTCTATATAGTGATGCTATACGTTGGAATATCTGCATGCATTCGTATCTCATGCTTAAAGAAAGGTCATCTTTATAACAAGTTATTTAGTGTTCTACACGTTATCATCGAGACACAAAATAGTTAATTGCTCTCCGCCACTTCTAAGATATCTGTAAAGACAGCCGCTGCCTTATGTCAAGTGTAAACTTGTAACAGTCAGCAAGTGAGCCAGAGCCTGCCAATCCAACTGCCGGCCTCACGCACACATACGCAAGTTAGATGTGGGTGATTATCCAACCGATAGGGGGTTTTGATGTGATCAGCATTACTCACCCCGAGCCGGAAATGTTGGCTTTCTGAACCAGGGTTCGCTACCCACTGTAGGTTCTCAATTTCCGCACGATGCTGAGTTGGCATCGGCTCTGTACCGGAGCCTTAAAATCTGCAGCCCGTGGGGGTGGAATTGAGCCCACTTCTAAATATATAGTTACTGAAATATTTCATTAGTCACTTTTCTCCAAAGAATTTAAAGGGGGACTAAGTAAATCTTAGAGTGACGCAAGTCACTCTCAAATTTATTGAATACTGAAAGGGATTTTATTAGATTTTAACAAAAAAATATAATCTAAACGAATAAGTATGAAAGTTTATCAGCTTGTTACATTCATATATGAATGGTCAAATAAAACATTTTAATCGTGTTATAGACCAAATGGTGTTTATGTAAATGAATACTTACAAAAGCATCCTGTAAATTAACTATCAATATAAAAAGTTCAAAATGATTCTATTCTTGGTTGTATAGACTTACTTCTTTAGAGAAAGGTGAGTAGGTGTCACTCAGATTTAGCAGTACATTCAGATTTACAGACGAAGGAAAGGCACAACGGAAAATAGAGTGGATACTGAATTCTCCTTTTTTGTTTGAACCAAGAATGATAGCATCTATCAAGCCCAGTATCACCAGACGCAGGTGTTTCCTTTAAAAGGCTTTGCCTTCCCAAGCTCTTACTCGTGTTTAAGGAAAGGCAATTCTTTTCCGTTTTCCGGTGCAAAAAGTTCTTGGAAGGCAATCACTAACGTCGTCACACGTGAAACAAGAAGCGTTTCTCCCGCAGGACAGTCCTGAAAAATGGGTCATTCCCAGGGTGACCCTAGCGGCATTTTGAGGCTCTCCCTGGTGACTTGGCAAAGCTTCTGTTCTTGAGCACGTAACGCGAGTCAATGGAGCCTCCATTGGGAGGGATTTCTAACGTCCCTAAAGCCGTCTGGACAGCGGCGAGCCACTCATACCGACATAGGACATGTATAGTCCTAGGTCAGTCTTTAACAAGACGTACGATATGGCTAAGGGGCTTTACTACATTAGGTTAAATGTTCAAAACACCTGTTCTTCTTGGTTGGAACACCAAATTAGCTAATCTAAGTTGAATGAGGTGTTTTTTTTTCTTTTCTAGTATTCAACGCATTGGTGTAAAACACTAAAATGTATACAATTATTTGCAGAATAAGGTGTCAATTTTAAAGCTCAATTGTTTGTTTTAATTTGAGCCAGGCAAAATTATTACTCGTAATTAAAAATTACATAGCTCGGAGCATGTGAATGCATTGAAATCTATGTCGTTACATAAACAGGGGGAAGGAAGGTATGCAGTGGAATTGAGTCACTTCAGGCATCCCTAGTCGGGCAGGAAGCGTCAAGGAAGCAAGCCACCTTTAGGAACACTGACTAAACTGTTTCAACAGAAAATATGTAAAAAGCTTCAGTTCATGGAAGCCAGTAAGTTAGAGTAAGTTATGTGTTTCAAATGGGAAGAGCTCTGGAGTCCAGCTAATCAGATGGCGTATCACACTCAGCGTTGCCAGCTCGTTACCCCACTCCTTTTATATTTCCCACTCTCTCGCACACCCATACAACTTGCAGATCTCCTTGGCGCAGACGTAAGGGTAAGCAAATTATATTTTACAAGCTTTTACAATGATGCATTTCCCAAAATCAATATTGGAGAAAGAATTTTCGCAAATAATGTATATTGCTTACTATACTGTTGTGTAAAGAACAACCGAATGATATTGATCTGAAGTCTCCAGAATAAATAAACACTTCTTATCCAGCATTCATTCATAAACATAAGCATACAGCATTCCACAGGCTAACAAGAAATGAAGTGTTTGCTCTTCCTCGAATTTAACACCTTGATTTATTCACAGTAATTCTTTTATCACGTCATGTCCGTAATTTAAATTTCAGTTCTGAGTATTAAAGGATATGCACATACATACACATCAACCACTTTGAACTCTCTAGAGTAAATAGAGATTACGAACCATTCATAAACAAAGATATGTGACCAGACACGTTCTGCCAGGGCAGCAGGAAGTTTACTGTTTCCTCTCACTCGAATTGGATTATTCAAAGTAATTCTTTTATCACGTCATGTAAAAAATTTAAGTTTCAGTGCTGAGTAATTAAATACATGCCAACCAATAATTATATTCATACAGTGCTTACGTCGCGATTTATTGTTATAACACAGGTAATAGTGAATTACTTATTTATATTAGAAAACTATTTGAGTTAAAAATATGGAGTTTTCATGGTTGTGTTAGATACATTACTCTCTACCTTCCACATGGATCAGTTTTGGCAAAATTTGAATTTTTGTCTAAGCGCGAATAGTATTTCATACAGATTGATTAGGCTGGCGCTCGTCTCACACCACTTAGTGGGAATGCAATACGACAACACCGCAGGACTCCGTTTGGCTGCTCACCTAGTATCGCTCAAGGACAAACACCTTCCCATTTGAAAAATATAATAGTAAAGCAGTAGGTTTAAACAAACAGTAAAGTTGCACGGAGGGTTTCTATAATCCCAGAAAAGACAAGCAACTAAAGAGTTACAGGAGGTTAATTTCTTTTACCTGTGACAGTTCGTAGAAAAGTACAAAGGCTCTATAAAAAGGACTAGAAGCAACAGTGTTAGAATTGCTGAATGAATTTTAATCTACGTGTTGTTTTCCTTACGAAACATATTCTTTTATACAGATATTACTGAAGGTATGGTTTTCAGGCGTTCGGTTAAAATTACGTAACTATGGAAAGGCACAATGAAACTTTATTTGTTATAATTGAGAACGTATAACGGCAATGCCGGTGAGGAAAGTGGTGAGACACCACAATACAAGTAGAAAATATTGTTTGATACTTGGGTTATGTAGGAATCTCGTTGCACCCAGTAAAAATAATTGGTGTTCTATAGAGTAAATATTCACGCGTGGAGTGTAATGCCTTCTTGAATACAATATGACTACGTTAGATAGAGTCGACATGAAAAACTCAATGCCATGGCCGGCATTTGAACCACGGATCTCCTGATCCAAAGTCTTAGCCTAATTTCTCGAAGCCGTTATCTACGATAGCGCGGCTTATGTACACAAAGAGCCGGCAAATAAAGATAGCTGTGATAAAAGACTTGCCGGTATAGATTAAGTTACGCTTCTGGAAGGTGATAGAACGTTCAAGGTCTTGTTTATTATAGAAATATCTCGTGATTGTTACAGAACAGTCTCGAACTTATCAGTGAGATATTTAAGGAGGCGACGACTCGCCAAGGGGGAGTCGTGAGTAGTAGTAAACAGCTGTACAGTGTTGTAGCGAGAGCTGATTGTTATTGTCATCGAACATGGAAGATTGTGTTCTATATGTGATGTAATATTGTTACGTGAGAATTGAACTGAATATTTTTACACAAATAAAGAACACTTAGAATGTCGGTAAATTGGGCTTTTAGTTCTACGAACCCACAAAGTCACTGCTGGTATGAAGAAATTATTAATATCGATCATTTAACGTAAATAATAAGAAGCCTGGGATCCAAGTACTTACGATAGTAAATCGCCACAAATGGTGTACTTCATATACCAGAGCCCCTAGTGGTTTGCCGGGAAATATGAGTCAATTGGAGAATTTAATGGCAAGACGGCACTTTGGCCATGGAAGCTCAATGGGTAAGAGTGACTGGACGGAAACCAGGAGATCCATGGTTCAAATCCTGCCCATGGCATTGAATTTCCCATGTCGACTCTATCTCCCCGTAGGGGAGGGTATCCGTCCCCTTCAGCTGCCGTGGTGCGGGCGCTGCGGGTCCCTAGCACTCGTGGTACCTCTGACGTTACTAGAGAAACCTCGGACCGAACATTCGAGTCCCTTCCTGATAGGGAGTTGTGCGGATTGGGTTAGACTCGTGGGGGCAGTGGTTTCCGATACCCGTGGATGATTAGGTACGTCTCCGGACGGGGTTGAGGGAAGCCATTAATATTCCCGCGTACTAGCCAGCATAACTAGTAGAAGGTGTGCTAGATCATCAAGCGGCCCCACCGAGGTCATATCGGTAGCCTTCCCATTTTGGAGTTGGCGCGCGTAAGTGGCGTATCCACTTCCATTCCGTCTTGAGTCCACAGGACCATATGGGGGGGGGCTTGTTAGTCTCTAGGTCTTGCCCTATGGAAAGCCCTGGAGGCGCCCGGCGTTCTTTTGGGACAACTCGGTAACTCCCAGGTCGAAGGAGGCCCGGGTCCTTGGTCCTACACGTGCAGGACTAATGGAAGTAGAACCTCTGGTATTAACTGTCGACTCTATCTATGCAAAACCTTAGTCTATATACGGCTAGCCCGCCTCGATAGCGTAGATAGCAGCGTGTCTACTTCATGATCAAGAGACCCGAGTTCAAATCTCATTTAGGGTGAGTTATCTGGATAAGGTTTTTTCCGGGATTTTCTCTTATCCTAAGAGACGAATGTCGGTTAACTCTAAGCTCTATGGACCCTGGGCTCATTTGAGCATCATTATACCCATTTCACTCATCTTGCGATATGACATAACGTTGGAGGACTTACGGCTATTGTGAAGAAATGACTAATTTCCATCTATTATCTTAAATGACAAAGTTGCTTTCCCAAAATTCATCTTCTCCCCCGGATTTTATACACCGCATGTACATAAATATAATGTTGCTTCTCTTCTATGTTAACCGGCGAACTTAAATGACGATTGCAACAGATGTGTCTCATACCACTGCTAGTGATAAATATCCATGCAGCGGTTCTCTGTCAGTTATTTGGAGCAATTTAGCTTTATATTGAGTTGATATAAATGGTTAACTAATGCATTAAAGCACCCACAAATGAAGTCAACCAATTTTGTCTGATGTACTTTTATCGTAACTCTGTACGAAAACAATTTAATGATATGTTTCGCAAATTGCAATTTTGAAGCGAAACATGGCAACATAGCAGAGACCGGAAACCTGGTATATCGTATGTTTTAACCCTGATGTTATAAGGTGTTAGGTAATCACGTGATCATCTAGAATTCATAAGAAATTCTTATGCGAATTACTTATGTCTTATTGCCAATTATCAGCTTTGGAGAATCTAATATAACGTGTATTTTAAAACCCTCATGAAATTCAGGAACAATCATGTGTTCGAGTGACTTTGGGTAATTTTATTTAACATTAAGGATATTTTGAGTATCTATTGGTATGCTTTCCCTACTTCGCAGTTTGGGTATTCAAAGAGCTTGGGAAATCTGCCAAAGTGGAAAACTAAGGTGATGGTTCATCAAAATTAGGAGAGTTTAAAGAGTTTAACTTGGGAACTGATGTTAGTTATGACAAGGAATATGATGTCTACAATAAAATATGCAAATTTCAAAGAGTGTTTGGAACAATAAATAGAACATTTAGAAACAAAATACGTAAAGAAACAAAATTTAAGTTCTACAAAGTTATGGCTGTACCTATACTGACATACGGAAGTGAGACTTGGACGTTAACTAAACAGCAACAGAGTAAAATACAGGCTTCATAAATGAAATTATTGAAAAGTGTGAAAGGATGGACGAAGAGGGACTTAATAAGAAATGAAAATATAAGAGAAAAGCTGGACAGTTTTAGTATGAATTATAGGTTAAAAGATCTCAAACAAAAATGGAAGGAACATGTTCAAAGAATGCCAGATAATAGACTTACAAAACAAATATTACAGTATCATCCTAAAGGTAGGAGATCGGTGGGCAGACCCAGGAAACGATGGCTGGAGGACTTCGAAGGCGGAACAGGCACTTGATTGCCTATGCCATGAAGTGAAGAGGAAGAAGAAGAAGATATCAGATACATCTTTTTGACCCACCCTCGTAATACACCACTACTCTGAAAACTGAACATTAACTGAGTACGATTCGTAGTAGATCCACTGTTTATTTTTGCTTCAGATAAGTGTTATGAGGAAAGAATGGTATTGTTTTTCGGGCTTATGTGTGTTAAATGGATAGATGTGGGGTAACCATAACCATGTGAAGATAAAGCGTGCAGCGCTCGTGTTCTAAGTATTTTAGAGATAGAATCTTGTACGGTCATGATAAGAAAATAAATGATTTCTTATTATGGCATTGGCATCTGGAATTTTCAAATATTTATCCGAGCTTGGTTAATGTTCTCAGCGGAGATGTGCGTAATAAATTCGGCAGGTTTGGTCAAAGGAGGAATCTTAAGATTCGATGGAGTCCGCAGTAAAGCCCACCTCCATATGCCTTTAAGTTTTGCAAAGATTATAGCTACATTGTTACCATAACGACTAGCCTTAGGGCACAAGCCAACATACATGGGTAAAACATAGGCACAGCGCTTATTGGTTGGTGTTTACATTGTCGGAAAGCCATCTTTCTTGCTGTTGTACCCATTCATTTTATATTGATAAGGACAGTAATTAAATGTTTTTCTAATTAGCTATGGTCATGGGCGGCACTAACGTGAACGTACTTTAGGTGGTGTTTACTTGCCTTATGTTCACTTCAGGGAACCAAGAGTTCAAAGTTGCTGTTTTTTGAAAGGAAAGTGCAACCTACTTGTGATGCGTCGGAGAATGAGTTGTTCATGGACTGCTCTTATCTGCCTTAAACAGAGAAACTCTATACTCAGCGGCAAATAGGGACTGAGTGCCCTCCATAGTTCATACTGCTTATATACAGAACAATGTCTAGTAACTTCACTAGTAGCACCCTCGTCTAGACTTTCGATTTCGTAGCCAGTAACAGCTAATAAACTGTAAATGCTCTAAAGGTGCATTATTTCTAAAGGTGCTGTAGCGCGCAATTATTTTGTATTTCATAATTTTTTCCTCAAGGAATTCATCACTTGACGAATATGTTGTCGTCGTAACGGGCATTAAGGTTTCAGTGCAAATAGACAACAGACGGATAGGTTTCACGTAGATGACGAACTTGCATAAGCAGATAAACATAGCGCTTGAGATAAGTGTCTTGCCGGCCCAGATAAAGTTTCACACTTCTGGAAGGTGATAGAATATTTGGACTACGTTATTAGATGCCTTGTTTATTCCAGAAACATTAACTGATTGTACAGAACAGTCTCGAATTTTAAATGAGGTATTTAAGGAAGTGATGATTGTGAAACAGTGTTGTGAAATGAGAGACAGCCAGTTGTATTATTGTAACGAGAGCTAAGGATGTTATCTGCTGTCACTGTTATTGTGATCGATCTTGGTAGACTGATGGTGTATGTAACGTAATGCTGCTGTAATCTATAAGAGTATTTCTACAGAAATTAATGACATTTTTAATTTCTGCAACTCAGACTTTCAATTCCACGAACTCACAAAGTCACAATATGAATGGGAATAAATAATACTCGTAATTTCTAAAGCATAACTTCTTGATAATTTCCGCTGTTTGATGGAGTTACTACAATGCAACTTGACTACGTTTAATACATGCTCGTTCTTAATTTTAATAGCAAATTTGGCGCACTTATGTGCTTGCTGTTTAGTTGGCTTTTAAATCAGTTTTATAATATTTGCAGAAGTAATGTGACTGGAGATAAAATGTGTAGTGTAGTGTTTAACGACCGCTTTTACTACATACGGCACCGCAGGCGATGCACTGATGATACATGAGATGAAGATGGAGCACCGGTGGAATCAGATGGCGGGGGAAACCGGAGATCCCGGAGAAAACCCGCCTCAGCGCCGTGTTGTCCACCAAAACTCTTACTTTTGCAGTCACCTTGGATCGAACCTGGGATGCCTTGGTGAGAGCCAAGTGGTCTAACCACTAAGCCAGGGCGCGGCTGACCGGAGATACCTCAAAGTCCAGATTCATATAGGCTTTCTGGGAAGAAAAGCACAAAGCGAAAGTTTCTAACCTGTTTCTCTTCTTAATTTCCTTTTAAGCTTCAATAAACCATTACACATTAGGCAGCAAATTTTGTAAACATAACCTTCTTTTCTTTCTCCGATGAGCGCTTTTTTCGCTTACTCTTTCAAAAGATTCCATTTCCAACACCTCACTGCTAATGCAACAGTATAATTCTTTTCCATTTTCTAAAGGATTGTGACTTAGGACATAATTTCAGCATTCTGGTGACACCTGTGATCGAGATCCTCATAGCATCATTAACGGACAAAATATAAATACGATTTTTGGTATAAATGTTAAAATACATTTCTCAAACAGAAGGTCATTATTGCCGCCCCCCTATGGACGTGCAAGGAAAGAGGAATTTCTAAGCCATCACATAGTGATGAGGTCTGTAGCTTAAACGCCTACTGTATACCCCTATTTTCTAAAAGGAAATATACGGGCTGTATATTTCCAAAACTACAATTTTCTATTAACTGAAAACATACCTCTGTCGTTTATGGCAGATGAAAGACAAATTCTGAAAGATTGTAACTCACTCTGTCGTCGCCGTTTGTCACCTTCAGCACATCTAAGCTAAATTGAAGCTCTTCTCATAAATTCTGCAGCATTTCGTGGGTGATGCCAGCAATAGCATCAGTTATCCTTATTTTAAAAATGTTCATATCAAGTACACGTGTTACATTTATTCTGCCTTTACAATGAAAAATTCTAGCGGGCTATATCTGGGAATTGTGATGGCCACAGATTTGGAGCATGAGGCCCAATCCATCTGTTACAAAATGTGTAATTCAGCAACTACCTTACGTTTAAACCCCAATGTGGTGGTGCTCCATAATGATGGAATATCACCAAGAGTTGCATGTCGTTGAGCTACGGTAAAACATAAAGCTGTAACATGTCCAGAAAGTGTTAGCTGTTACTGGGTTCTTAATAATAAAGAAGAAATAAATGACCCTATTATGCATTAAACCAAATCAGACATTTATTTTGGGCTTTGACCTCATGTGCCAACTCATTGAACATTTTAGGAGTTTTTCTGTAATCTACCATAAACCACACAGCTGTAGCTGTAATAATGTTCGTTGAATAGGAAGTTCTAATGTTGGAAAGACTTTATGGACATCCTATATAATGTGACTGCGTGGGTTGCGAGATTCGGAAGTTTGGTTTGCAGAAATTTAGAATAACCTTTGTAAAAGGATATTGGATAAAGGATATTGATAACCCCCGCCATCTCATTCCACCGGTGCTCCATCTTCATCTCATGTATCATCAGTGTCATCGCCTGCGGTGCCGTATGTAGTAAAAGCGGGCGTTAAACACTACACATCAGCTATCTTCGAGGCTGACTCGGTGTTTTGCTGCACGAAGACGAATGAAATCACTGCGGTACACTTCAATCGTCGACTACAATAACCAACAAACAACCGCCGCTCTAACACCTTGCGGGTATTTACACCCTGCCAATTTTCTAGAAATCCGCAGACCTTCCGAGAAATTTCGTGGCAACCACAATGGACCGAACGCTCTGGAGCCTCTCTCTGTCTGTCTCTCCTATCCACGTGCTCGGCTCCGGCTTGTGGTAGCAGCACAACAATGCTACACAGTAACAATAATAAAAGCATTCGTACAAACGATCGACTAACATGAAATAAAATAATTAGTACTTTTTAAGAATAGTTTATTGTAGAATAAAGATGTGAATGTAATAATTTCCTTTTCTTATACCATGTGTACAAGAGGTGGTTGCTGTATACTACATATTATTTTGTGAAATATTTAGACTTGTAGACGAACGGACCACACTGGTGTTCTCTGGTTTACTGTTGTTTGATAGCCCTGTTTAAAAAAGAGAACCAAATCCAGTTTTAGAACTTCACATAAAGATAATAGACATAAACGTTAATTGCTACAGGATTAAGTATGGAAGAGAACATGATGTCAGAATTAGTCTTGCTGGAGACGATTATTTAACCGGATTTTTTCACACTCAGGTAAAAAGGGCGCTTTCCGCCTTTGCGTTATTACATTCTGAAAGGTTATTGCTGTGACGAATTTTATAGAGATGGCTAATCATAATGCTGATTTTGTGACAGTTGTACCGTTGCGTTATTGCCCTACGCCGCATAAGATAAATGAGTTTGTATCGGCTAAACCAATAAAGGCCATATAACGTCAGTCGCCTATCATAAAACTGATTGCTGCAGAGTGGAAACAAAGCGGAAAATAACAATAATCTGCATCGCAGCTATATTATAAACACGTATCGGCTTCATACTTCAATGCCTGGATTTTTGTTGAATTTTACGCCAAAGAATAATTGCTTTGAGCGTACTAGCGGTTCGGAAAGCCGATATGATGGTAGCGCGGATTAAAGAATCAAATTGTTTGGCGTTTGGGTTTTAAATATCTGTGTAATATTGTTGGTTGTTTCAGTGGTGTCTTCAAACGAACATGATTTCGAGCAACTTTATCTCTGCTATACAGAAGCAAAATATCATTATATTTATTTTTGTAAATCCAAATCCACTTTTGTGTACTCAGTATTACGGTTGATATTATTTTAATTGCGATGCAATGAAACATAACAGTGACCGACTAATGTGACCAAAGTTTACTATTTTTCTTGGTCAGTAGACAAACGCTGTGTTGGTTACTTCCCTTGCGGAGCTGCTAATTCTCAATTTCATTTCTTGTCATTTCAGTCCAACCTTTTCTGGTCGGAAGCGTAGTGAAGGAGTTAGAGTGCCACTGCTGCGCGAAGGAATTTGCGCTCCGCAACCTCACTGTTTTCGAAGGGGTGGTGCTGTGGTCACTTGTCCCCGATGGAGGACTTACGTTGAGACTGGTGGTTGCACGAAGAACCCGGAACCGAAATTACGAATTACTACGCGTTAGGGACTCCACTGGCTGAAGCCCTTTCTTTCGGGTTCCGGCATATCCCTTCGTTACTTCCATTGCCTCCCTTCTTTCTCCCCCGAGATGTGACAGAGTCGTCTACAGGTTCTATGTCGAATGCCCTCCGTTTGTACTTTTATCTCTATTACTCGACAGAGCGTTGAGCGACCTTCAGCTGAGCAGCGCTGCCATCGTTTCTTATCGGGTCTTATCTGGTCGATTAGAGGAGCGAAATATTAGTAAGTTGATGTACAGTAAGTTATGAAACACAAATAGAGCGACTGGAAGCTGCGTGTGTCTATATGATATTAGTCGGCCAAGATATTGAAGCAAATATATTTTGGCGAGCAACGAGTTCTACGTTGGGGCTACAGCTTGAAGCAATATAATGTGTGGCTCAGGGTAAAGCAATGAGGTTTCTCTCAAGGTATGCGTGGATATGTGTGAGAAGGATGGTTTTAATGACACGAATGCCAGTTTCAAAGTGGTTTAATGACTGCTTCTTTTATTATTACATTAAAATCGAAGTGCCGACCAAGGATTACCAATATCACTGTTTAGAGTTACTGTTTATGAAATGTTTATTACTCGAGACACTTAATTCGTTCTTCACGTATATATGAACCAACAAATATCTTTACTCATCATTTCTGGTCTGCCTGGCCCAAGACAGAACAAGAGGACTGCCCTAATAAGCCTCACGCCTCGGACTGAATGACCACAGATGCGCGTGGGTGTACATGCGACTTTCACTTTCTGAAAGCCCCTTATTCAATCAAAGATTCCCTTTGTGGCTATTTTTTTCATGCCATTATGAATAGTCCGAAGAATAGCCCATTCAAAGTCAAGTACTATCCTTTATAAATATGCTAAGGACACACTTTCTTACATTTCTTTTGTTATAACAACTCAACCCCTTAAGTACTTTGCAAGTTGTGCAACTATTTGTGGTTTCTCCATTAGCACAGATCGCTTGTTTTTGAATTTCTTAAACTGAAATTCAATTTCTTTCAATATTTTTCTTAATATTTCTTTGCCACCCTGAAAGTTTATTTATTATTTAGCGAAGTTCAAGAGTTTCCTCAAAGTATGAATTTCCTTTTCCTGTTCACAGTACTCCAGAAATGTTCTATG
Source organism: Mantis religiosa (assembly GCA_030765055.1). NCBI lineage: Eukaryota > Metazoa > Arthropoda > Insecta > Mantodea > Mantidae > Mantis > Mantis religiosa. Next base: position 110,704,475 of record CM060954.1, on the reverse strand, counting down.
CACAACGCACTTATCAGATTTATTAAGAGATATGGTTCTGCGTGATTTTCGATTTTTCCTCGAAGTTGTAACCTTAACCCGAGTTGAAGTATTTTATGTTCATGATGGTTCTCCCAGATATTCCCACTAATTTTGCTGTCCTAACTGCTGCTTTTTCAAGGGGTACGAGTAACCATTTTTCCCTGCTTTTCTTGTCTACAGAACTGTATAACCTTATATATGATATGCTTTACATCAGAATGGGATACTTTTCTTGTTTTTAACTTCGTAGGTGCTTCCGTAATTAAACTCTTCACAAGCACACGCCAATTTTATCGCAACGAGCACTGCAACTGCCACTAAACTATTCGAATTTTAACTGCATAAGAAAAGGTGCACAGTAGCACCGTGTTGAACTGTACCACATCTACATGTCACATTGGAAGTATCTTGGTATTGTTGATGTTTGAGTTATCCGCACTCTACGTGCGGTACTCCGCCCACTTGTGATGTAAATGTTAAGTAACGCTTCTCGCTGAATGCATTCATATTGTAGTCGACTAGTATGTTTTCTCGCGCCTGCTGATGTGTGACACATTGCTGTCCAGAAGACATAATTATATATGTACAGACTATACATACACTGGACTCACCATGTATGAGCGATAAGCAGAGGTAAACATCTCTCTGTTGCGAATGTTTGGTCGATACGATTCCTCGCTTTACCATGCAGTAAAGTCGAAGGGTTACCATGGATTTAACTTAGATTATTCTTGTAAGAGTGAGAGGGGTACTGACGGGCCTCCCGGTCGTGTGCTAAACACTAATGAACGCATCACTTCAGCCAATGGAATTAGCAGAAATCGCAAATGACAAGTATATGTTCACTCCACGTGGAGTAATCAGTGCGGTATCTTAGAGGTATCTATTATCAAAGATAAATCCGTGGTCACCGTTCGAATAGCGCCACTATACCAAGGACAGAGTTTGAAAGGTCCAGTACCATAAGCCGAAATGTGAACCCGTATGTTCTGGTTTACGTCAGGCTAATACAACAAACTGAGACACAATAGCAACACGTCGGCATGATATGAAATTCCCCAACTGACTAATGTCGCCCCTCCCCCCCCCCCAAAAAAAACAACAACAGCATCTCATATTAATTTTTAAATTTAAACCCCAATGGCCTGTACTGGACTGGACTATGCTACGGAGGGGATTGGGCACGGAGGTCCAAACTTGGTATGTTGTACCTATGGCCTAAAATGGGGCACCCCAGGAGGAAGGATAAGTTAAGTGCAGAGATTCTACTCCCATTATCGAGCTGTCCCAGCTGACCGACGCATCTGAGGCTCTATCCATAGGGCAAGACCTAGAGACTAAGAACCCCCCCCCCCAATCTGGTCCTGTGGACTCAAGACGGGATGGAAGTGGATACGCCACTTATGCGGGCCAACTCCAAAATGGGAAGGCTACCGATATGACCTCGGTGGGGCCGCCTGGTGATCTATCACACCTTCTACTAGTTATGCTGGCTAGTACTCGGGAATATTAATGGCTTACCTCAACCCCGTCCGGAGACGTACCCGATCTCACACGGGTATCGGGAACCACTGCTCTCTCGAGCCCAAACCAATCCGAACAACTCCCAATCGGGGAGAGGCTCGAATGTTGGGCCCGAGGTTCCTCTAGTAACGTCAGAGGTACAACGAGTGCTAGTGGTCCACAGCGCCCGCGCCACGGCAGCTAAAGAGGACGGATCCCCTCCCCTACGGGAGGAAGGATAAGTCGAAAGGAGACAGAGGGTGGTCGTCCCAAGGAGTCACGATAATGCAGAGGGCTGGGTCCTTACACTTTACCAGGCATGCAAGAACAAGCATCCCACCCTATTACATCCCTACTGCCAGACCAAGTGCGGAGACCGGAGATCGTCCTACCGGAGGAGGGAGTTTTACTCATACCATATCATTCTGCCACGTGACGTCAACACACCCATCGACACTTCTACCCTAAAAGAGACCACCAGATGAGAGATTACGTGGAATGATAATGGAGATGAAATGGAGGGAGAGTAAATTTGGAGCATACATTTAACCTATCCAGAAATTATTTGGCGACCCCAGAAAACCCCCGAAAACATCCATGGGTCATGTTAGTCGCCACAGGAATCGAACCTGGACCTCCCGAACGCGGGCCAAAGACGAAAGCACCTGAGTTATCCCGCTTGGTAACTCTAATGGCGAGTTTCATTTACTTAAACTTTCCAGTTTTTATACTGCAACTGTTACATCAAACAATGGTAAATTGCATCCGTGGACTGCATCAGGGGTAGTCTTTGATTCTTGTGAGTGATATTTTCGTGCCTTTACTAACAGGAGTTTATCTCCGTGCTCAAAGTAAGTAGAAATGTTTGTGATTTCGAGTTTCTACTCAATCTATAATAGTTTTAATACTTTTATATAATTTAACATCACCAGCAAATATTAAAGTTTCAGAACTTCTACATGACGTAAGATATGCACATATGGCTGGGAGACGGGAGGCGAGATGGCAAAAGTAATGACTGAATGAATGAAGAGAATTCTCCACGGCTTAAGTCTCGTAAAAGCGGCTAGAGTCATTTCATTGATGGGATTTTACATTCGTTCTCGTAAAACCGGAAAAAAGGGAAGACGCTAATGTAGTTGCTCTGAATATTGAGAATTAGGTCACGAGCTAATAAAGTGAAACTTGCAGCGAGGGTATTTTTTTTTTTTTTGCTTTTTGCAAGAGATGGGCTTTAATACCTCGATGCATTTTGAGGTTAATGTAGTGGCTCAGGGTTTTCGTACAAATTAATCTCTAGGTGAGGTGTCTTACAGGAGTTGCGAATCACCTGCAGAACGAGCAAGCAATGTTGTTTAAAGATCCATGTCAATCTAAAACTTATAGGAATCTAAGCAAATACTCTGGCTCTTGTTTTATTCTGTAATAATGGATTTGTTTATTTTATCGCTCAGCTGTTCTTCACAAAACTTCCTGGATGATTAGTATGCTGCAGTTAAGATTTTGTTGTACATCACTGAAACTGCTCAGAGGCCGATGAACATCATGTTCAACCAGACAGCCCTCTAGGACTACCGCAAAATACATTTATTTTGTTGTAGACATCCACACCATCTGTCGGCTGCACCATATACAAGTAAACATAGAATCACATCTATAAAAGCACCCCGTAGGGGAGGGGATCCATCCCCTTCAGCTGCCGTGGTGCAGCTGTTGCGGACTTTAGCACTCGTGGTACCTCTGACGTTACTAGAGGAACCTCAGGCCGAACATTCAAGCCCCTCCCTCATTGGGAGTTGTTCGGATTGGTTTGGATCGAGGGGGCAGTGGTTTCCATAACGGTGGGAGATCGGGTACGTCTCCGGACGGAGTTGAGAGAAGCAATTAATATTCCCATGCACTAGCCAGAATAGCTAGTAGGTGTGCTAGATCACCAGGCGGGCCCAACGAGGTCATATCGGTAGCCTTCCCATTTTATATTTGGCGCGCGTAAGTGGCGTATCCAATTCCATCTCGTCTTGAGTCCACAAGGCCAGATGGGGGGGCGCCCTTTTGGGACAGCTCGGTAACTCCCTTGTCGAAGTAGGCCCGGGTCCTTGGTCCCACGGGTCCAGGACTAATGGGAGTAGAACCTCTGGCATTAACCTATAAAAGCACAAGAGAATATAACAAAACAGTAATGAGTGTAAAATATGTGATAGACGAGAAACCACTTCAGAATTCGTCTATCAACGAAAACTGCAAGGTCAGATTGGGTGCTCAAGGAGAATTGAACCCGGGGACTTCCGAACGCATACTTCTTATGTTGACACGCAGCAAATTTGCTTCTTTTTTCACTATTGGGCCATGTGAGTTTTGAAACATAAGATACTTATTTTTATAATTTAGGAGTCTTCACAAAATATTGTCATGCTCAATATACTACGGCATTCCCATGGCATTGTGAGAGATTACGTCACCATTTCTGTCTATTTTGGAGGGAACGAGTAGAGTCGGGCAACCTAGCCACCATCATGAAGAAGCGAGAGTGGGTTAATCGTCAGGTTGCTTATTGGCTGGCAGAGTAGGAGTGGCACATCCTCAACGCCAGTCAAGAGCTGACGTCATGAGGTCGGGACGGAACTGTGTTGCTATTACGCAAAGGGTCCTTCCTCACCATGTTTTGAGGACGATCAAATTCCAGAAAGATCTACTCCTTTTCGGAAAATGAAACCGATGCAAGGCTGACAGTACTCAATAGTAGTGAGCTGGCCAGAGTTCGAAACAGTGAATTGAACAGTGAGAGCATTGGGGTGCTTTGAGTACTCCTGATAAGGAGTCGGCAGGACGAGGGACGGGCAGGATGCAGTTCACGGATCAATAGCTGCGGTTCCTTGTGAGAGATCGCCGAGCTGTGAAATCGGCAGCGAAGCAGTTAACGTGTGAATATTCGAGTTGTGTTTGGAAATGGTGTGCAGCTCTGTGTTAGAGATGTACCTGTATGAGGGCCAGAGAGATCATAACAGCACAAAGGGCGTGTGCTACAGAGACTTAAAGTAACATGTAGAGAATTTTCGAAGTTTTTGATTTGTGTAAAAGAACGGCTCATTGTAGGTTAGCAATAAACTAACGGGTTTTCTGAAAATAACATCACACAAGGGGAACTTTTTTGTCGACTTTGTCACAATATTATTATTTTCTTTTCACAGAGATTAAAATTTAACGACAGTGCAAAAGTAACTCTTAGTGATGCAGGGTATGTCAATTGCTGTGAAAATTGAGCATTGGTGAGCATGATTAACAGCAGTTATGTTAGCTAATAAGTTTAATGGAGGCTAGTAATGATCTATTTAAAGTAAGCGGCGAACTGTGAGATATCAAGGATTAAACTCTTTCTGGATCTTATCAGCCTTACCACTAGTAAATTATACATTCAAACTAACTATCGTATTAATACTCTAATGCCCGATTTCAACCAACAAATGTTAAAATCGACGTTAATAAATATAACGTAACAATTGTCATAGCACTAACACTAATGTCAAATTTGTTGCATTTCATCAACCTGTTTTCTGAAAATGTTAACAAACCTGTGTTAACGCCAAGATACTTGTAAATATCTCAGCTATAGAAGGCTATGGATGAGTCGTATTATTTTCTGAACGTACTGCGATGCGCTTTTGTTCTCATTTTCTTCTGCAAAAGCTGAAAAATGGTGGATGAACAAAATCATAAATAAAGCCGTGAGACAAATTTCTAATCGATGGAGAAAGAATTGTTAGTTGAATTGGTGACAAAGCGTACGGATATCGTAGAAAATAAGAGGAAGAATGCGGTGAATGTAAATGAGAAAGATGTCACGGGGAAAATATTAGAAACGAATTTAATTAAAATACATGTGTCACTACTACAAGCGCCAAACAACTTGTCAGTATTACCTTAATTTAAAACGAGGAGCAAAGAAGGATAAGTGACTTGAACGTTTCAAGACAGGAGGTGGATATAATTCAGTGAATTATAAAATCGCAAAGTTATTAATACTTGACGCTAAGGCGAGGTCGGCATACTCCTTTCGATGCATGTTCTAACCTCTCTTGCACTTCCGCAATAACCTTCATAGCAACTTTTTCGACAGGCTATACCTCTGTAGAAAACGTCTTCTGATCGCTCCTCAAAATCATTTCTCCTCATAGGCCGTATTCTACTACGAATGCCATTTAGACGGTGTTAAATATAGCAAATCGACATCAACAGCTGCGTTCAAGCTCACCATCTTGACTATTTACAATTTTTAAGAACTTATAATCAGAAATTTGGCTTGTTAGTTTAACAAGAGATTTAACAAAGTGTTACGCTAACACTTGTTGGTGAAATCGGGCATAAGGCTGTAAAACAACTGTTTCCATTATCAACCGCTAAATGAAAGCAATCGAGCGCGGTCTTTCAACATCAGTAACTTCCGATAACGGATCACTCTACATACGTGTATACTACTGAAGCAACACGGCGTAAAAGTCGTAAATTTTAGAAATATATTCTCCTTCATTAAGTTCCACCCACATGTTTCTATATAATGTAAACGAATCTTTAAACTGTTAATTCGTATTGGAAACGCAATTACTACGTTCCTTGCTAAAATTTCGAGAATTAGTTTCAAATTCCTACTTTTTTAAATTTTCACAATGCGGCTTAACAACCTGATACTTTAATATAACTGAATATCGGGTACGTTGGACATTTTATTCTCCATAGCCATATACTAATTGCATTAGTTGAACATGAAACTCGCTAATGATCATTTCAAAATTTCACGTTGTTTAACTACTCCTTGTTTCACATAAGCTTGCCCAGTATCTCTAAACGGTCACGTGACCTAGTCCCCACTCATTGGCTGCTATTATAGTATAGACTGTTGTGCGGTAAAAATTACTTCATTATTTAACAAGGTGATATATCTTTATATGTTGGAAGGGAACTGTCAAATTTATATTTTCATGACGGTTTTAATTAAATATATTACGAAATAGAGTTGATTTATCTGAAATGCATGTTAATTCTTAAACGAAGTAAAGAGGAGGTTCCTTTACTCTCAAGCACATGGCACGATAACACGTGATCTAGCGGCAGTGATGACATATTTTGTATATGACTTTTATCACTGACCTTGTTTTGAACTGGATTAGTCATATATCGCCACTCGAAGGTGTGTAGTGCCGAGTGCGAGAGCTAAATTACTTTATTGATCGCTTATTGCGCGTGTACTTATATATAATAGCAGAGTCTACCGCCAGTTTTTCACTCAAGCATCGCAAGGGAAAACCTTTACAAAGCGGTGAAAGAGGAATTGTGATGCATGTGTTTAATGCACTCACAGAGAAGAATCGGTCTTTGTTAGTGAGAGAAGTCGAACAGCTGTGCTCTGAACTTAGAGGAGTGAGTAGGAACATCGCGACGTGAAATTGAGACAACAGGAAAACTTAAGCACTCCAGGGGCGATATTGCTGTGTGGCGAAGACGTTATTTAAGGACAATCAGATTGTACCGGGATACAAATCACAAAATATACTACCTTGACAAGACTTGGGTGAATGAGGGACACACGACTATGGCGTGACACGACTTTTAAGGCTGAAAGACAAGCATTTTCGCAAGGTTTGTGTGAAGTTTCTAAAAAAAAAAAAAAAAACAGTTGAAAAGGCCGAAGCCCTTTCATTATAAACTTGCTTCAGTTTCATTGCTCATTCATTCAGCTTCAACTTGCTCAGTTTCATTATAAACTTGTATTTTTGCGTGCATTCATATTCTTATGTGTATGCTTTTATCAATATTCCTTCTAATTATTATGACGTTTACTGAAGGTTTAAATGTGACGGGAAGGCACCGCCTATGGCCTATGGCGCGAAAGCTTTGCCAGTTATGATGAGGGAGGAGGTAGTTGCACGCGGAGTGATACATGTCAGGGGGGAAGGTTATATGAAATAGAGATTAGTATATTTAACTCGTACATTATGCATTGATTTTAAGATATGTATATTATTTATTGTAATTATTTAGCTGTCTTCCTATAATTTATTTATAAAATTGTAACTTGATTCATTGATAATTCCTGTATTAATTGAAAAGACAAATATTATACAACCGACAATCATGGGCGAATCAGAACCCTCTCAAGAAATCCCAAGAAAAAATAGATGAAACAAATAGGAGCTGTTTTGCATTTTATACTACAGAATGGGTACTTAAGCTATAATCGAACCCACTGGCGGCCTTCCTCTACGGCGCGAGATGGCCCGCAGTTACCGGATAACTTACGCCGGCTAAGGCGAAATAGAATCCTTATTGACACATTGTTTGATTGAACATGGATTACTGGATAGTTTATAAATTCTTTTGCCTGATTACAACTTTATCATGTTAATTCGAGTGGCTTTTCTTTGAACTTAATGATGGTTCGTGTCACTATCCTTCCTGTAAATCATATTTTAGAAAGTTGTTTACATAAAAATTTTTAACCAAATACAAACGGAATATATCATATTTTGAAAACCTTGTTTTTTATGCTCAACTTGATGCTACATGCTATTTAATTGGGTAGAGAAACGAAAGAAATGTAATTTCAAAGGCATTAGTTAATATAAATACTTAGAAATACAAAAATATATAATAAAAGACTAAAATGACAGGACTTATTGAACTCATTTAATGAGCTATTTTTATCTAATCTAATGGTCCCAAGTTATATGATATATATGAAACTCTGCCAGAATGAACAAACATTCACAGGATGTTAAGAAAAGGTTCATTCTATGTAAATGTGAATATCTGAAAAAAAAAAAAAAAAAAACAGTATTTGAATAAACTTCCTTAGCTCTTTAAAAATGTTGAGAAAAATGATTACACCTAAAGTAGGGTTTGGGATAGGGGATTTCTTATTGCATCTTTGTACGATGCTGGGCTTTAAGACCAATTTTGATGTTCTTCCAACATACATTCTTTTTTGTTGTTTACATACGTACTTACACGTTGTCGTCCTACGTGGTCTAGGATAAGATGCTAGTCTGTGGTTTCTGTAGTTCACAGGAGTGGAGGTTAATGGATCTTTTCTCCTAAGTAAAAACTTTTGGAAGGGGAGTAAAGCTGGTGGCATGTGCCCAAGATTTGCGGCAGTTTGAACAAACTTAAGTGGTCTTTCACGCCCTATATACAGTGGGACGCCAAGGGCAATAGCAATTAAATAGTCGATTTAATTACACACAAAACATAATAGATAACGTAATAGATTAAGTACGAGCATATTGGTGACTATGCTTAAAGTGGAAATGGTGACTGATGCGGAACTTATTAACGGCTGAGATGAGAGTGAAATGCATTATTTTCTCCTGCGACGTTTCACTTTTTACCTTATTAAGTATGAAGTGATGAATTGCAAACTTTAAATTCCATGACGTTCAAAGAGTGGATAGATGACACTGCTGTGCATTATTTTTTCTTCATGCCTGATGTAAAGGAATAAGAAATTTAAATGAGTCTAAAAACTTGAAGTGTCTGATAATTCTAACAAACCTTGTAGTACAGTAACGAATCCTTAGGGCTTAATTACAGGGAAAAACAGATTTTGAAAGGAGAAGAAGCAAAAACATTGCAAAAAAGCGAAATGTATAGAGAAGGGCAAGGTCGATGCATAATTAAACATTTATCTTTATATCTCACAGAGAAAAGAGATGTGATATTTCTTGCATTTTCAGTATTCTTTGCCCAAGTAGTAACGTCCTATGGTTCTGTCTTCACCAGACAGTAATTAAACGCACTCAGGTTTCTCCTTTTCCCTCCAGCTTTCCATTCCTCTTTCTCTTTATCCACTAGAGCTTTCTAGAAACCGTTTCTCTTTTAATAAAGCTCTGACAGACTGGGCTGGTGTGAACTATTAAATTTCCTAACTTAGCCTTTAAATCTATAAGTTCAGAATTGGGAGTGAATCACGTCGGAAGGTTCATAGAACATCCCAAGTAGTAGAAATTTCTTCTATTACTGACATCAATTTTGCATTTAAAGCTCCATTTGTTGTGAATTTTTGGGAATGGAAGGTAGACAATTTCAGAATGAGAAGCGTTGATACATTAACTGTAATAGCGTGGTTGATTAGAAGACGGAAATTAAAGGCTGTTGCAAACTTGGAAGTTGCTTTTAAAAATATAGTTATTGTTTTAATTGGTTTTAAAGTATTCCTTGGTGTGAGAAAATGGTACACATCTGTGAGACAGTCATTTTAATGGGGCACCAGTGATAAGGTAGATCAGCAAAAGGGACACGTAGCACTTCACGCGCAATTCGATTTGCTGTGAATACAGGCTCAGGAGAAACGGATGAGTTGAAGTGACGCAGGATACGTATGTGCTGCTGGTACGGATGACGTAGATGGCCGAGAGGTGCAGAATTCTGTAGCATTACTGGCTTGTTACCACCTGGATGGGGAAGGCTCTCTGGTGTCCGTCCTCCAACAAGAACAGCTTCAAGCTCGACTCGGCAGTGGAGGCTTGAACGGCCAGCCCCTGTCGGAGATGTTGATACTTGCTTTCTAGGTTTCTTTTTCTATAATAGGTCTATTAATAAAAATATGATATATTTTCTTAATGAGATTTTATCTTCAGTTCTTGTTTTAGAAACATAACTATTAAAATTATTGACACCAAAGTGTACCAACTTAGCATTACAGTTGCTACAGATCAACTTGTTCAAAAATCAACAGTAGCAGTTTGTTCATTCATTCATTTAAAAATGGAAGTAAGGAATAAATTTATTTACAAAGAAAGAATCTAATGTCTTATACATACGAAAACTTCCATGTTTGAAATTATTTCAATTTGTACAGTAAAGCATCCCCTAAAAGATAAGAACAGTTACTTCTCCACAGCAAAATATATGAAGTTTACTGTGAAATGTTGCAGAATTTAAATTACCAAAAAGCGGGGGCATCACAATTATTAAAATGCATTTAAATGTATTGTACCTTTAATTATACAATACTCTTAATATTAAAGATATTCCTGCTTATAGTATAACACATACTATTTTTTATTTTCGGTGTTTTTGCCATTGATCCTTTCCTTATGCAATTTGTGTTTATGGGTTAGATAAGCGTTCACAGCGTCCTTTATTAGATAAGAACTATTTGATAGTCAATGAATATTAAAGATAAGCGAACTACTATACGTTCATAAAGTGTAGGTCAAGAGATACAAGAAAACATATTCCCTACCCTTACAAATTGTGGATTATTCAATATTTTTGAGCATTGTTGTTATTAATTCTGAGTAAATGGCAAGCATATTGTTACTATAATAAAATAAGTTGAAGCACACATTCGAATTTTCCTCTGTTGTATTGCAACAGCCATTTCATTCTCATTTAAGTGGTATATTGCACACGGTTTATCACAAAGCTTACACACGTGTTCCATCGATTAACAGTGATAGTCTGATCTGCATCGTTTGTGGTGATATCCATGCACTGCCAATCCTGTTGTTGCACTATGGATCCAGTTGTTTGGTCCTGTCCACTTTCGCAACGACTGCGTAGAATTGTTCCATATTTCATTTCATTTGTTTTCTCTGTCACATATCAGTTTTTTCACTTCCCCTATAATTCTAGTCTTGACAGCCTTAGATTTTTAAGTGGAGGGGCTACGTCCTACAAGGGCTTTATACCGTGGTGTAGTCTATACGTAGGCACTGCCTTTCAGTTCAACAATTTTTAGCATGGTTTTTTTTTTTTTTCGATTTAAATACTACTCGTTTCGGTTACTATTATGTGTTTCAAATGGGAAGTTGTTTGTCCTTGAGCGCTACTAGGTGAGCGAGCAATCGGATTACTGAAGTGTTGTCGTATTGCATTCCCGCTAAGTGGTGTGTAAGGAGCGCCAACCCAATATAAATCTGTATGAGATAATGTTCGCCCTAAGACAAAAATTCAGATTTTGTCGAAACTGATCCATGTGGAAGGTAGAGAGTAATGTACCTATCATAACCACGAAAACCCCATACTTTTAGCTCAAATAGTTTTTCCAGTACAAATAAATAAACCACTATTACCTGTATTATGACAATAAATTGCACTGTATGAATATCATTATTGGTTGGCATGTATGCGTGTACGTATATTTGTAATTACTCAGAACTGAAACTTAAATGTTTGACATGACGTAATAAAAGAATTACTTTGAATAATCCAATTCGAGCGCTCCTTGAGCGCTACTAGGTGAGCGAGCAATCGGATTACTGAAGTGTTGTCGTATTGCATTCCCGCTAAGTGGTGTGTAAGGAGCGCCAACCCAATATAAATCTGTATGAGATAATGTTCGCCCTAAGACAAAAATTCAGATTTTGTCGAAACTGATCCATGTGGAAGGTAGAGAGTAATGTACCTATCATAACCACGAAAACCCCATACTTTTAGCTCAAATAGTTTTTCCAGTACAAATAAATAAACCACTATTACCTGTATTATGACAATAAATTGCACTGTATGAATATCATTATTGGTTGGCATGTATGCGTGTACGTATATTTGTAATTACTCAGAACTGAAACTTAAATGTTTGACATGACGTAATAAAAGAATTACTTTGAATAATCCAATTCGAGGGAGAGGAAACAATGAATTTCTTGCTGCCCTTTAAGAACGTGTCTGGTCACATTATATCTCTGTTTAAGAATGGTTTGTAATCTCTATTTACTCTAGAGAGTTCAAATTGGTTGGTATGTATGTAAATATACTTTTAATTACTCAGAACTAAAATTTAAATTACTGACATGATGGATAAAAGAATTACTGTGAATAAGTCAAGCTGTTAAATTTGAGAAAGAGCAAACACTTCATTTCCTGTTAGCCTGTGGAATGCTGTATGCTTATGTATATGAATGAACGTTGGATAAGAAGTGTTTATATATTCTGGAGATTTCAGATTAATATCATTCAGCTGTTCTTTACACAACAGTAGAGTAAGAGTTGAATAGTGCAATGGCTTCTTGTGGTGAATTTAGCGGTGAGTCAAAAAGGCAGGCATTGCGAAGTCAGGCTTCAAGTATTATTATTAAGGTGTACTCGTTCTTCAAAGAAATTTCGGAAAGAGAAACTTATAATGAGTTATTGCAAAGAGTACTTCCGTTCAAAAACACGGAAATAGTTTATCAGCTTGAGCAACTTGCAATTGAAACGAGACATGAGGAAATATGCCTCCCACCTTATCACTGCCAATATAATCCAATTGAGGTGGTATAGGCTCAAATAAAAAGGGGGATTGCAAACAAAAATAATACTTTTAAACTGACGGACGTTAAACGATTAGTTCACGAAGAAATTGACAAGGTAACACAATAGGACTGCAAAAACTGCGTGAGGCTTGCAGATTTTAAGAAAGAAATAGCTCGTGACGAGATTTTGATAACCTATAATCATAAATTTGCAAGACTCAGACAATGAAGACAGTGCCAATGACGAATTGTCTCTTTAACGGAAGTGATATTGATAGCGATATGGATGAGCCACTGGCATTTCCATTGGATTAGGAAAACAGGTAATTCATCAACTATAATTATAGTTATAGTATTTTAAAATATACATCATTTGCGAAATTACTTTTTACAATTTCTTTTGGCAATTGGATCTTTGTAAACGTTTTCAAAATATAATTTCTGCGCCAAGCAGACCTGCATGTTATATGAGTGTGCGAGAGAGAGGGGGGATATAAAAGGAGTGGGGTAACAGGCTGGGAACGCTGAGTGTGATACGGCTTCGGACTAGCTGGACTCCAGAACTCTTCCGATTTGAAACACTTAATAGGTGTGTCTGCTGTTCAGTGTATCTGTCTTGATAATACGGTAATTTTTAATTTTGATTTGATGGTGCAAAGAGTAAGCAATGGTTAGTTCCTCAGTGTACGATTCACTCGTTAGCTTGAAATTACGTATTCCCTTGCCGTGTGAGTGACGTTTCATTTTGAGTAGGATATGAAGATATAAGAGAGACCAATGTTCAGGAAAAGCTTCAGTTATATGTCTCTGTGACTCCATACCACTACCTCCAAAGTGCTTACATAGAAATTGTCTTTCTGGTGTACAATTTTCTGTCCCTGCATGTATAAATAAAATACACAGATTTGAATTTTCTGGAAACAGCTTAAATGTCCTTTGCAAATCTACTGAATTATTTACATATGAGAAGCCATAAATGAGGTGCAAACGTTACTAATATTATGATCTGAATATCATAAAAACTGGGGTCGTTACCTATTTTCTAACTTTTGATTTTGTAAGCTTAAAATTCCAAATGATTGTTAGGTTTTCGTATGGAGTTAGTGCACTGGTGTGTAGTGTCATTGATACTCTAAATCTAGGCTTTGTATAGATTTTGTCACGGTTATCAGAAGGTGTTAAAATTAAGTCTGTTCCTAAAGGACTTAAAAATAACTAAGCAAATATGTTATATAGGCAATAGTGTCATACATTCCTTTTTGTGATTAAGTACTTCGAAAACTACGTGTATATGAATGCTGGGTAAATACTTTCGTCGTCGATTTGGACACCTTTCAGATATTTCTGTGAGGAGCAGTCATACAAATGTTCTTTCAGCAAGAGTGTACTATATTCTGAATATTGCGTAAATTTTACGGTATGCATAATCTTTTCAGGTACAATTGTTGGCCTCAGTTGGATGATATGGATCTCAAACAGGATCTCTGGCTCCAGCAAGGTGTTACCACTACATATTGCTCTAGAAACAATCCATCTTTTGAAGAAGTTAAGAGGTTTCAACATTTCCCATGATAGTAATGTTAACTAGTCCCCGAGATCATGTGATTTAACGCCGTTGGATTACTTCTTGTGGAGGGTAGGTCAAAAAGAAGTGCCTCCTATATTTTTCTCTTTTAATTGCCAAGAAAATTGAATTCAATTTACATAGCATGAAAACTACAATATTGACGATTAATTTGTCACTATTCGCCCGTCTCGGTAGCATGGTGGAAGCATGTCTGTCTCACGTTCAAGAGTCCGAATCTCGGTTAGGGTGAGTTACTTGGATAAGGTCTTTTCCGGGGTTTTCCCTTATCCTGAAATACGAATGTCGGGTAACTCTAAGCTCTATGGAACTTGGGCTCACTTGAGCATCATTTCGCCCATTTCATTCATCGTCCGATATGACTTAACATTGGAGGACGTAAATTAAAAAAAACTGCACTATTCAATGTAATCTCCGTCGTTTTCCACAGTTTTGGTCCACCTTTTAATTAATTCCTGTGTGCTAAAACACACAGTCTGGCATTCTAAGTCATTGACGCACGGACGTTTTCACAGCCTCCTCATCTTCAAAATGAAACCCACGATGAGCTTTCTTTAGTGGCCCGAACAGATGGAAGTCTGATGGTGCCAGGTAAGGTCATCCCAATTTCTCATTTTCAGCAGTGGTGCAACGGTTGGTGTGTGGTCGGACTCGGCGAAGACGTACTTTCAGCTTTTTGAGAGTTCTGACGTATTGGACAGAATTTAATGTGCATCCCTGCTCCAAAAATCAATCATAAGCACACCATCTGCTTTCCAAAACACTGTCGCAATAACTTTCCCTACCGACCGCTGAGTTTTTATTTTTTTTTTCTTTGGTGACTTTGTGTGATGCTATTCCATTGACTACCTCTTTGATTCAGGTTCAAAAAATGAACCCACGTTCCGTCTCCTGTAACAATTTTTCCAGAAACTCCCCTCCCTCATAAATTGAAGCGCTGCAAGTGTTCGGAGGCTATTGTTTTCCTTGTTTCTTTTTTTGGGTGGTTAACATTCTTGATACCCAACGTGAACAAACTTTTCAGTAACCTAGTTGTTGAATAATCGTCATTACACTGTCTTTACTGTGTAAGATAATGCGACACAGTTCACCTGTTGTTACCCGGCGATCACCACGAATGATGTCATCGACTCGCTGAATGTTGCATGAAGTCACTGCAGTCACCGGCTTGCCGCTTCGCTTTTCATCTGCCAATGATGTTTGCCCTTCAGCTTCGTTACAGCGACGAACCCATTATCTAACAGTACTGACATCCACTGTTACATCACCATACACACGTTTTAGTCTTTCGTGAATGCGAATTGACGTTTCACCTTCCGTAGTCAAAAATTCTATTATATAACGCTGTCTAATACGAATGTCGATGTCAGCCATTTTGCAAGAGGATGCAGTGCTACCACCTGTTGACTTAAGAATTTACTACTGCAGGGGATTGGAGAAGAAGGTTTTAGGAATTGTGCCAAATTCAAAGTTTTCGCATATCTTACTTATTTAAGGGAAAAAATAGGAGGCATTACTTTTTGACCCACCCTCGTAAATCTCGAGTTTAAGCCAACAAGCCACAAGCAGTGTATGATCTCATGACTAACAGCACCAGGCACTGAAAGAAGCTCTAAAAGCTTTTCGGTCGGTCGAATGCTATTCTTTATGAATTTAATCTCATGGGTCTGGTAAAACAATGATAACTATCATGTCAAAAATGTGGTTGAAGCAGAATTTTGAATTATAAGGTCAACTGAAAGAAATTATCTAAAGTACAGTGGGAAAAGGTAAGAGACATTAAAAGATATTAATAGTTTAGAAATTTGTTGTGCAAAAGTACTCTTTGCCTTTACCATCTTAGAATAAAAAAATGGACTTCTGTCACAATATTACTCAGATTTGATGCAATTTTGAGATTGTTGCTTAACATCTTGTCTTCGATGTTTACGAGAAGCTTCTAAGATAAGAAGAAAATGCGAATGGCAAAATATAAACAAGTTTCAAGAAATTTTTTGGCCTCAATTGTTTGAACATATTTCATTGCATTAATAACTAATCTAATGAATGGGAAAGCAGTTGGATAAATTAAGGTACTTAGGCATGCACTGCAAAGAACTGCTTTTGGCTATTTGAATTAATATGGATATAGCTAAAACTTTATTAGAAAATTCTTAATTTTCTTCGATATTCTGATTTTTTCTAGTTTTTCAGTCAATCAACTGAGGTAATCTATTTGAATTTTTTGTGTTACTTCACCGTATTACATAATCTCACTCAGTTTTAGGATAGTATTTTCACTTGGGAGTCGAACGCAAGATATCTTCAATATATATAAGCATTCGAACAAATATCGCCACAGATGAACTCACCATTTCAATTCATCTGCGAAATGGCTGGTTTATATAACTACTGCATTTTTCCAGAGGATTCTGGAGAGCGGGAGGGAGCTTCCAGATGATTTCAATTATTTTTAATAGAGCGTAGTGTTTACGCAGGACATTACTATCGTATCTACTCCTCTCTATTTGTCTTCAACCTCCCGATAAGCTTTATAGCCACCGCGTCGTAACAGTTGGAATATATATTGTTACAGTGCTGCTAAAATATGCTTATTATTTATCTATAATAACCATGCATTATTATCTGTATATGAGCTTCATAATTAATTGTACAAACCGTGAAGTCTTAGTTGGTAGTGTTTAGTTCCTAGATATCTCGACCAGGAAACCAAAAGCTTCCATTTCTTCGTCGCGCAGGGAATACGGCTGTAAATGGAAAACCGATTATCGAATAAAATCAGTGTTGAATTCATTATCCCCCGGGAAGGCGATTTATGCTTTATCGGATTGGAGCCAAGAGCAAACAATTTAGCTGCTATCTAAACAAAGTTTATCTGTAATAATATAACGCACATCCAATATTTAACTTTGGAGAATTTGGAGTTGGAGTAGCATTAATGTACGCTTATAAACCTTATTTAGAAGTATAATATCAAAGGGAGGCCAAGACTGTCCTCAATCAATCAAGACAAATTTATAATCTTAAAAAAGTCTCACTTTGCCCACCTCGGTAGCGTGGTGGTAGCATGTCTGTCTCACGTTCAAGAGGTCCCGAGTTCGAATCTCGGTCAGGATAAGTTTACCTGGATAAGGTGTTTTACCGGGGTTTTCCTTATCCTGAAAGACGAATGTCGGGTAACTCTAAGCTCCATGAATCCCGGACACATTGAGCACCATTTCACCCATTTCATTCATCGTCCGATATGACTAAATGTTGGAGGACGTAAATTAAAAAAAAAGTTCCGAAGTTTCCTGGCGACGAATACGTCTCGGGAAGCCAGTCAGGTGAAAAGATGATTAGATATCGAAGTTTCGGGTGTGTACATCTCTCCCATCATCAGGATATTTATAAAATGTTATAACCTCAAATGAAATACTGGATATAACACAACTATAAACAAAGACAAAACACTATCAAAATTCTCATTACTCAACAAAAGACTGTTTTCAGTAAATTAAATGCCAGGTCAGGAAATGGCGTGAATGTATAAAATTGTGTCAAAGAAATGCTATAACTTAACTTGATTATAAAGCTGTATTGATCTTTGCTTCTTAATTCGACGGATTTCCATTTTAAGGCTCTTTTCCAAGAGGAGCTGAACTGAAATCCAGCATCACGATTAAGCGTGCTCCTTTCAGAGGAAATCGCCAAAGCCTCCTTAATTCTCCGCTCCCAGTAATTGTTGCATTTTGCCTAGATGGTCGTCTCCCGATAATTGGCTCTATGGTCCTGATCAAAACAATGCTCTGCCAGCCCAGACTTCTCAGGTTGCATTAAACGAATGCTCCGTTCATGTTCGATTATTCTGGTAGCGATGGTCCTTCCGGTTTGTCCTATATGCGGTGTCCCACATTCACAGGGAATGCGGTACACTACCGGAACTTGGAAGTCCAGTTTGCTTTTCACTAGTCTCAACATATGTTTCATCTTCGTAGGTGGTTTGTGGATGGTCCTGATGTTGTATTTGGCGAGAATTCTGCTGATTCTGCCGGATAGATTGCCGGTAAACGGGTTGCAGGCTGTAGCGGTAGGCTTCTCTGACGGTTGCTGTATTACAGGTTTCCCTTTTCTAGCATTGGTGATGGAGGCATCAACGTCATATTCGGAGTAGCCGTTTTCACGGAAAGTGAGTCTCAGGTGCTGTAATTCTTGTTTCAAGTGGCTGGGATCAGAGATAGACAAAGCTCTGTGGACCAGTGTATTGAGAACTTCCAGTCGTTGAGACTTAGGGTGGAAACTATGAGCGTGCAGGTAGAGATCGGTGTGTGTAGGCTTGCGATATACAGCATGCCCCAGGGTGCCGTTGCTGTTTTATGAAACAAGAATGGCCAAGGAAGGAAGAGTTCCATGCTTCTCCACTTCCATGGTAAACTGTGTTTGAGGTCGAAGGCTGTTGAGATGTGCAAGAAAGCTAGGCAAAGTGTCTGATCCACGTGGCCAAATTCCAAAAGTGTCGTCCACGTATCTATAGAAATGAGATGGTTTAAGTGGAACTGTGGTAAGTATTTCATGTTCTAGGTGTTCCATATAGAAATTAGCTATAGCTGGTGACAAAGGGCAGCCCATTGCTACTCTGTCTACTTGTTCAAAGAAAGTACCACCAAACAAGAAGAAAGTGGACATCAGGGTATGTCGTAAGAGCTCTATGATATCTGCCGAAAAATGCTCCTTCAGAAGTTGGATGGCTTCTTGAAGTAGTACTCTTGAAAATAGAGAAATCACGTCGAAGCTGGCAAGAGGTTCAGAAGGGCAATTGGTAATGTTCCTAAGTGTATGTACATCCTGTGTGGAACCATCTATCTAATCATCTTTTCACCTGGCTGGCTGTCCGCGAAGAAAGTAAAGCACAAAGTTTTCTTCTAAGTAAAATGCATGGACCCTACCCTCTATACTGTTGTGGCTCCTTGGGACAGCCGCCCTCTGTCTCCTCTCACCTCATCCTTCCTCCCAGGGATGCTCAACTTGGGAGCATAAGGTACAATAGACCAACATTGGTCACAGTCCCGAATCCCCTCCAAAAAACACCTAAACCAGAGGGACCACTAGTGAAATTATGTAGAGGTTGAATGTCAATGCCAAAATAATGCGTATAAAGTAGTTCGAGCCTTTAGGGGCACGTACTTTCTTCGCCTATATTTGAAGGTTTTCGCAAGAATTTCATTCAAGGAATTATATTTGAAGTTTGAAGTCTCTTTCCCTTTTTAAAACGTTTTTTGTACTTTTTATTTTGTAATTTGAACATGACTTAATACTCTTGTGACCGTATTTTTATCACGCTTGTCCTAATGTGGAGATCCATATGATAAAATGGCACGCTGATGATAAACCACATTAGAGGGCTGATCATTTGCTAAATATTACATGTGTTCCGGGATATGTCTAGCTTATGAACGGAATATTGAAAGCAAAGCTCCAACAGGTTAATCCATAGAGTGTGGAAATGAAGGATAACCATCCAAATAAGCTGTAACATCGAGAGCAAATAATTCATGAAGGCATTAACTATCGCATAATCTGGATCTAGCAAACTAGAATATTTCAGTGAGTGTACGCCAAAAAATAAAACACTAGTGCTCAGTCTGACTAAAGCCCGAATGAAAAATGTAGTATTGTTGGAACGAGCTGTGCGGGAAACGGGAAGCTGAAACTACAACACAGTTTTCAACGACCATTGTAATTCCACTCGTAAACTGCATAATGTTTTAGAGGGCATATCTCGCGTGCTGCAGTGCCGAAATGTTTATGCAGTTATTGTATTACTGTATGAAATTTAAACTATATAAATTAATAAAGTATATAATACAGAAAAGGATTATTATGCACACCCATTCATTTATTTATATGGAATAATTAAAAGAGAAATATAGGAAACTTAGGGTCAGACTGAAAAATTCAATGCCATAGCCGGGATTTGAACCACGGATCTTCTGGTCTCCGTCCAGCCGCTCCAGCATTCGCCAACGTGCCGATATGGCACTAAATTCTCCATCTGACTCATATTTTTCGCGGTAAAACACTTAGGAGTTCTCATAAACACATGAGACAACTACTTCAATGGCGACTTACAACATGTAAGTACTTTAAAGCCCGGGCTTTATAGTTAATCACTATTAGGTCAATTAATGGAAATTAATTGTTCTTTCACACTGGCCGTGTGTAGGCTAAATTGTGGAAACGTAGAGTCAGACTGAAAAATTCAATGCCATAACCGGGATTTGAACCACGGATCTTCTGGTCTCCGTCCAGCCGCTCTAACCGTTGAGCTACTATGGCCAACGTGCCGATATGATGTTAAATTCATAAAATGCTATATCACAGCCTTGTGATCAACATTTGTGGCACCCCCTGGAGGACACAGACACTTCTCGCATTTTCAGATCTTCATGTAGGTAGTATTTTGTGCACAGATACCACGAAAATGCCCATTTTTGCTTTCCATTTGCTGGATCATGTCGTCAGACCGCTGGTGCGAGGCCGTGACTGTGTTGGTTTGCTGTCCCACGATGTTCTGTCTTCATCGAACTGTCGCACCCAGGAGCACACATTAGACACATCCATGGTACCATCACCACATGCCTCACTCAAAAGGAGAAAACGAATGATTACAAGCTGTTCTTGCAAAGAAAACGTTGCCATTTTAAGTATCAAAAACAGTCCTAACTCTCGTCACTGCACTAGAGTTCTATGCATTGTACAGTGCTACCATCTCTGTTAGGCATTCACAAATAGTCCACGTGCATTAAAAAAACAGAAGTTCCTATCTGGTTCCTGTCCTGAAAAAATAATAATAATAACCTATGGCGCGACAGCCCTTAGAGGGCCAAGGCCTACCAACGCGACTGCCGGCCTCACGTCCACTTACGCAAGGTAGAGGTGGTCGATCATCCAACCGATACGGGGAGGAGATGTGGTCAGCATCTCGGCATCACCCAACCGGAATGTTGTTTTCCGTGGTCAGGGCCGCATACCTAGCGTAAGCTCTTCACATTCCTCACGATGCTGAGTGGGCACCGGTCCTATACCCGGGTCCTAAAATCCCCAACCCATGTGTGGGATCGGATCCGGGCCGCTTTCCGGGGCCAGCGACCAAGGCATGTTGCCTTAGCCCGCTACGCCACGGCGCAGGGCAGTCCTGAAAAAAGATGCTGTTATAACTTGAACGCACCTTAATATTCTAACCAGTTATTTCAAAGAATGTTTAAAATGTGGGAGGGATTATGTTACATAATGTAATAAGCGAATCAGAGATTACTGATAAATTTAGGAGGGAGGGAGGGAGGGAGGGAGGGAGGGAGGGAGGGAGGGAGGGAGGGAAGTTCAACATCACGATTTTTTTTGTAGAAACTATTTCACGAGTAAAACAAATTGTCAAAAAACAATAAAACAAGTTGGTTGATTCCCTAAATCACATATACCTAATTAGCATATGAACGAAGCTTAACCTCACAAGTCACTGCGTACAAGATCACGGTGTGTTATGAGCAGAGCTAGGAAGTTCGTACCGATTTTCTTGAGCACTGTAAGAGCGGCCAGGTATTGGTATACAACGCAGCGCTACTAGCAAGGACAAGGTTAATTGTAGAATGTAACTCATTACTGCAAAACAGTTGTAACTTCATGACACAGAGCACGTTGTTAGGCAGGAAGACATTCGAATAACATCTTTGTTGTGCTTCAAAGATGAGCAACTAAATTTTCTGTACAACCATTGTATGTTTTCTAGAAGCGTGCTATTTACTTTATTATTTACATTTACATTTCAGTGGGATACTTCAGCAAACATGGAAAAAAAGGAAGCCTGATCGAGAAACTAAATTAGCTGAAATAATGAACGAATTTGCAGCAGTTATCAATCTACTAAATCTTGTTTTAAGGGATATAGAAAAAGTTTTTCATTTGAAAGGCTTCTGACGTACACATTGCTTTTAATAATACGGCCACAGATGAGTAAATATGTAGTAAAATTCCTGCTTTGGCATTTTGTCTAGTAAGTCTCAGATATTTAAGAAATTAATTTTATTATTTGGATATTATTTTTCATTCGATTAGGAAATTTTTGCAATTCGCGTTATAATTGCTTGGGTGTTACCACAATATGCCTGTTCAAAGAATCAAATCAGGTAGAGACAAACCCCTATGTACTATATAAGAATTTTGTATGTTGTACACAATGATCTAAACAGATGTGCATTTATGGATGCCTTAAGTTTTTTTTTCACTGAGCAACCGGTCTCAATGCCTCTCCACTGTGTGTTTCTTATCTATGACTTGTTTGGACGTGGGACGGGGTCGGTCGCAACCTGCATAGGGAACGGCGAGTGATACGAACTTCCTGGTATGAGTTAATTCTTAATGTCGTTCACCGCAGAATTTATGGAACTGCCTGCATATTTATTTCCGGTTGTTAAGCGTGTTCTAAAGATTTAACTCGTAAATTACTCTATCAATTTCAGAGAGAAAAAATGTCACCAAACCTTCCAGCCATTCTGATATTTGAAAGTTGCGCTAACAGTCGACGATCCGTGAGGTGGATAATCTTTTGCCTGTTCATAAACATGGAGAACGTATTGTTATCGTGTCTGAGGGTGCGGTAAGAAAATAGTAATCGATGTACGAGTAAATGATTTCATGAATCTGATTGGTCAACTTTAACACGGCCAGCATGAGATGACGTCAAATGAGGGAAATAATACAATGGAACACAGGTACATACATCTGAATACCAGCTAAAGATCGGGTACAGAACTGATCAGACTTATCTCAAACAAGAACGATACCATAGTAAACACAAAGAGGCGCTTATTCAACCCTTGCATATTAGACACTACACGTGTACGCTTAAGCTTTACAGCAGGAGCTTAGTAACACATTGTTCTCCATGTATTGCAGAATTAATATTATCCTGTACCAGCCTAATATATTGTTCTTCGGAGTTTGTTTTCTTTATTTGGTCTTTAAGTATCGCGAAGCAATGTAACATCCTTCGCCTCTTGCACTTTTTAGGATATGTTTTCCTTTGACAGCCTGCTTAATGATGACAAACTGTTTCTAAATTGTATATACACGTTTTGGGCTTTAGAGTTATGCGAGATAACGTGTAGGAAATCTAGTTAGAAACATCAAATTTGACTCTGCACAATTAAAAGTTAAGATCTAAATCAGAATTTATATCGAGCCTCTTTGTTCTGAGTTGCTTAGTATCTGAATACAACTTCAGAGGTGGCCATATTGTTAGACTAAGCACTACTACACCACAATCTACCAAGGTCGACGATAACAGACAACGTTCTGATCAGCTCTCACATCACTAGCCATGGCTTCTTTTCATACACCCATTCATGAATTCCAGACTGTTATCGAATTTTCTCTAACATGTCACTAGAAAACACGAGTGTTCTAGAATGTAGCTATATCGGTGCCGGCAAGACTTTCACCTCTTTGATAAACTATCCGTCTCTTGTTTATCGGCGCTTATCTTGTTTATCGTTAATTGTCGGCTCTTTGTGAACGCTAGCCGCCTAGCTAGTCGTCCCGAACAGCACCATCGTAACGGGCCAGACGATAAACGTGTACCACCAACATCTTCCCTCGGGGCACCTTCTGGATGCGGTAGACCACGTCGTTAATCCTCTTCACCACCCGGTACGATCCTTGCCACGGCTGCTAAAGCTTCGGGCAGCGTCCCTTGGTTCGAGTAGGGCGATACAACCGGAACAGTTCAGCGTGTTGGAGCCCTTGTTGTGTGGCGAAGACGTTATTTAAGGAGAATCAGATTGTACGGGGGTACAAGTCGCAAAATATACTACCTTGACGAGACTTGGGTGAATAAAGGACGCACGACAAGTATGCCGTGACACTACTTTTAAGACTGAAAGACAAGCATTTTTGCAAGGTATGTGTGTTGGTTTTAAAAACAATCCCAGTGGAAAAGGCCAAAGAACTTTCATTATAAACTTTTTTCAGTTTCATTGCTCATTCATTCAGTTTCAACTTGCTCAGTTTCATTATAAACTTCATTATTTTTGCTTGCCTTCATATCCCTATTTGTAAAATTTTATCTATCTTCCTGGCAATTATTATGACGTTTACTGCAGTTTTAAATATGACGGGAAGGCACCGCCTATGGTCTATGGCGCGAAAGCATTAGCCAATTAGGATGAGGGGGAAGGTAGTTGCACGCGGAGTGATACATGTCAGCGGGGCAAGGTTATATGAAACAGAGATTACTCCATTGTTCTTTTTTGAATTTCTTTCGGTATGCTGGGTATTTAATAAGTGAACAATTCAATTAACTAATCCTAGCCCACCTCCGTAGCGTAGATGTTAGCGTTTCTACCAAATATTCAAGAGGTTACGACTTGGAATCTTGATCAGGTTCAGTAATCTGGATAAGGTTTTTAATTATTCTTGAAAGATGAATAGCATTTAACTCTTGAGTTCTATGGATCCTGGGTCCATTTGAGTATCATTTCACCAATTTCATTCACCGTCCGCCGATATGACTTAGCGCTGGGGGACGTAAATAATAAAAATACTAATCCTATGATTCGTTAATGAATTTTATACGACCGGTAGCAGTACTTTAATGGGCCTCATTAAAGTATAGGTATTCGACCAATCAGAAGTGGCCACGTAACATTGTGACAGCGCAAGTATCGATTATTCTCGTTTCGATCGACAACGGTGCTAGCACTAGTTTAGAAAAAAGTCAAAATATCTTACACTAATAACAGTGACATTGAACTTACATCCCAAAAATTACGGCGAAACCACTCAATGTTAACAATAACTTGTTGCCAAAAAAGTCAAGAAAGATCACGAGAAGTTCTATTTACAATTCTTGAATTGCAGTATATTGAAAATTATAAATTCGTTCTCAGAGAATATATTCCTGGTATATTTCGAAGAATGATTTCAAAATATGAATTCATCGACCTTGTGGACTCACTATTCTATTTTGAAATCAACACTCAATATTAGGTACCAAATTGACATACCCAAATACTGAATATTTTAATAACAATAAATAACCTATATATAAATAAGGTCAGTTCTGTACATATTATCATTAGCATTAATTGCAAATGATACTTCAATAAATTAAATTTGTTTTAGTGTGCTACATTTTCTTTTAGGTTAAACTGTGTCTCACGTTAACAGTTATTTATCGGTAAGTACGACGGTTGTTCAATAAAGAATAATCATAATCTTTTCTTGACAACATACCTTTACTCATCCTCATAATTTTGATGGTCTTTATCAAAATAGTCTCTCCTGAATGCGATACACTTGTCCCAGCATTTTTGCTAGTTTTCAAAGACATGCTGGAAACCATTTTTTTTAGAGATCCTTCAAAATCGCCTCCGCAGACTTCACCACTGCTTCTGATGATGGATAATGCCTCCCACGAAGGCGTTTCTTCAAGTTAGGGAATAGAAAAACGTCACATGGTGCTAAATCCGGACTATAGGCAGGGTGAGGGATGCACTCCACGTTGATTTTCGCAAGATATTCAGCAACATCATTGACAATACGCAGCCGCGCATTATCGCGGTGCAGCATCCAGCCTGCTTCACGGAAATGTGGTCTTTTGCACCTGACATGGACTTGCAATGTTCTCAGCACATCCCTGTAGTATTGTCCAACTACTGATGTGTATGCAGGTACAACATGCTGATAAACCATTCCATGAATAACAAAGAATGAGATGACCATAACTTTATCAGCAGAAGCAACCACTTTTGCTTTTATGGGGGTTGGGGATGGCGATTTCCACACTGAGCTTTGCTGTTTGCTCTCAGGATCAAAATGATGTAGCTCAACAGTGATTACGCTTGATCCGGATCTTCCTCTAACGTCAACTTTAACTCATGTTAACCCTATTGCAGCGGTAGGCGATACTGAACATGTCTGAACTTGCCTGGTTCTCACAGACGGGAACCAGGAGTACCAACAATAAAACTACTACGGCGTGTTTGTTTCACATTAAGCTAACAGAATATAATAAGATTGAATTTCAGTGCGAAAAATTATGACCGTAAAAAATTATGATAATTCTTTACTAAACAGCCCTCGTAAACAATATTTCTGTGCCTGTGTACTAGGAAACTTCTTTTTTTTTAGTTAATTGATGGAAATCAATGATTTCTCCACACTAGCCGTTTATAGGCTGTTTAGAAGAATAGAGTCAACATGAAAAATGAAATGCCATGGCCGGGATTTGAACCACGGATCTCCTGGTTTCTGTCCAGTCGCTCTAACGCATTGAGCTACCTGACATTAAATTCTCCATTTGACTCTTGTAGTAAACTTGACTATAATGGGAATTAAAGTCATAATTATATCATAATTATTAACCTCGCTTCGCTCACTCAGTTAGTAATAATACTCGCGTATTTATTACTGTCATTATAGTGTCGTTCCCTAATATATCTTAGATTTTATAGTCGCAAACTAAAATGCTTAGTGCTCCTTGCATATGAACCGACCATTTTGTAACCCTTTCATGTCGGGGATCCTTATGTTGTTTTAATTTACGTCCTCCAACTTTAAGTCATATCGGACGTTGAATGGAATGGGTGAACTGATGCTCAAATGAGCCCAGGGTCCATAGAGCTTAGAGTTACCCGACATTCGTCTTTCAGGATAAGGGAAAACTCTGGAAAAAAACCTTTTCCAGGTAACTCACCCTGACCGAGACTCGAACTCAGGACCTCTTGAACGTGAGGCAGACACGCTACCACCACGCTACCAAGGCGGGCTCGGGGATCCTTAATTCTTATATACTAACTTCAATATGAAATTTTCTTGATAAGTCTATTTCCGGTGCTGCGTTCCTTGAGGTATTCCATACATCTAAACCTATATTCTTCATTTGTTCTATATTTAATGGAACATATTGCTTTGACGCTCATTTTA
Organism: Mantis religiosa; assembly: GCA_030765055.1. Lineage (NCBI taxonomy): Eukaryota > Metazoa > Arthropoda > Insecta > Mantodea > Mantidae > Mantis > Mantis religiosa. The sequence goes on along the minus strand of CM060954.1, from coordinate 110,677,178 downwards.
GGCAAAGCTTTTAAAATGGTTAAAAAAAATGGCTGTTACCACCATTGGGGTCAACAAACACAATTGCTGCACTCCCTATCCAGGCTGCAGTACATTGATACGAATACAGAAACCAAATTTCCACAAAGAAAAGGAATTATATTTAATATTGCATAAAAGCATGCCTCACGAGAAAGTAAAAATTGTTGTTCTTAAGAATTGTCGTCGACAACTTTTGTTAAACAATTTGTAAATTCAAAGTTTATGTTTAAATAACAAGTATTTTGAAACATAGCAAAAGCATTACAGTTATTGCTAGTAGAAGTGATATAAATTTCAATAAACCATCTTAGAAATGTTAGTACTATTTGTTAGTCGCCACGTTTTGCGTGATTTATCAAAATCAATTGATTGCTGTTCTTATCGACGTCATTCGTTTGAAGCAGAAAGCTATCGATAACGGGCCATACATACTAGCTCATAAGCATTAATTGAACTGCGGCAGTTAGAGGTAAATGGCATGAGGATCCACTTAATCGTCCTGTCAGATAACAGATGTGTGTATCTACAGCTGCGCCAGCAAATCCATGAATAATTACAACAAGAGTGTGGAGGCCTTTCCCAAAATAAGATTAAGTACGCAAGTCACCGAGCATATTATCGTGGAATGAAATTTGGCTGTTCTGTGACACTGCGGTTATTACGCTCGATTACATTTCAAAAGGCAGTGCCCTCGGCAGTCATCAAGGAGTAGCCCGTTTGTTAGAGCTTCATGTAGCATGTAGTGAAGGGCGCGGGGAAGGACGTCCGTATGTAGGGCAGGGGCATTAGAAAGAACGAAATATGACATATCAAGAGATTCTCGAAAGTTTTACTTTCCTACTTTTGAGACACCGCGAAAAGTGGCGCCGCGGTAACGCATGTGTCTGCTATTGGGAAGGTCAGAGGTTTGGTTCCTTTCAAACGAACACACTGACTTGAGTGATAACTTCTTGAAAAAGTAATGTTCACCAGACTGTATAAACACCTTGAGTGTAACAACATACTTGCCAGTGATCAGTTTGGATTCAGAAAGGGAATATCGACTAAAAATGCAACTTACAAACTTACACATGAAGTATTGACTGCCTTAAGTGATAAAGGACATGTAGGTGGAGTTTTCTGTGATCTAGCACAGGCTTTTGATTGTGTTAATCATGACATTCTTATAGCAGAATTGGAATTCTATGGGCTGGAAAATGAACATTTAAGATGGTTTGTATCATTTCTAAATGAAAGAAAACAGAGTGCTGAAGTAGCTGTCTGTGATATTGGTGATGAAAAACAAACTTTGAACTGGAAAGTAGTAACTCATGGTGTACCCCAAGGTTCCGTGTTAGGGCCTTTATTATTTATGATCTATATAAATGACCTATCAGTTTATATAAAGGACATTGCAAATATAGTTCTTTTCGCTCATAACACTAGTGTCCTGGTGACCAGTATAAATTTAAACGAGTGTATAATTAAAATGAATTATCGAGATTTAACTGTATTGGAATCATTGGCAACCAAAACATAACAAAATTTCAGCAAAGAACACATCCCCAGACAATGTAATGAATCTCTCAAAGCAAAATTTTAACACTGAAGAAATATATGTGTTTAACCAAGGCCTAAAAACATGTATAACATACTCCAGCAACCCGGATGAATTCATTGCAGATATATAATTAGCAGTAGAAGGCTTGGAAACCATGGAAAAAATATAATTAGGAAAAAATCATCTCCTATATTGGAAAACTTAATAAATAAAAAACCAGGAAAACATTTGAAACAAATTAAGATAATTAAGTCTTTAAGGAAAAAGGATGTAATATTCTCAAGGGCTGATAAAGGGAACAAAATAGTAATCTTAGATACAGCTACATACAAGGAAAAAATGTTAGAGTTACTACAACAAAAAGAATTCCAAGAAATAGATTCTAATCCACTCAACCGATGCATAAAATATGTACAAAAAACCATCATTAACAGTAAACTTTTAACAACTGCAGAACAAAAAACTATCAAACCGGACAACCCTATCTTGCAAGACTATATGGTTTGCCTAATTTAACTCAAAATAGGTACGAAAGTGAAGCAGATGTGTAATAAATACGACTCGTCTAAAAATTAATAAAATGAATTATGTTTTGAACTGTATCTCATGCTCGTTTAAAGCGAAGAAATTATCTGTGAATCTAGACAAAACAAAGGTGGTCAAATTTATAACCTGTCGTACATCACATACTGAAATAGAAATCGGGATTAACGATATGTTATTGGAAGAAATTGACAGCATACAATTTCTGGGTCTTCAAGTGGACAGATGTTTAGATCGGAAAGCTCACATAAATTATATCTTACCTAAACTCAGCTCTGCCTGTTATGCTATCCGAGAGCTGGTTAATGTGAGTTCTATTGACACACTTAAATTAGTATATTATGAATACTTTAACTCTATTATGGAATATGGAATATTATTTTGGGGCAACTCAGTAGAAATTTAAAAAAAATCTTATGCAAAATAGGGTAATAAGAATCATTAGTAACACCCACAACAGATACCCCTGTAAAGATCTTTTTACAAGATTGAAGATATTAACGCTTCCTTGCATGTATATGTTCACGATCCTAAAATTTGTTGAATGCAATCGTGCCTTATTTGCAACAAATAATGTAATTCACAGAATGAACACTAGACAAAAGTATAATATCCATTATCCCAGTGCTAAAATTTCTTGCTTCCAGAAATGTGTGCATTATGAAACTATCAAAATATTTGGTGCACTTCCTAATGTTCTTAAAGAAAAAGTTGAAATTGTGGTGTTTTTAAAAAAGCTGTTAGAGAGTACCTTTGCTCAAAATCTTTTTGTTCTGTACAAGATTATCTGAATGACAAATTATCCTGATAATGCTTCTGTAGCTCTATAAGTAGTATCTAACTATTCCAATGACAAATCATTACTAATAAATATTTGATGCAAGTAGAAAGTTTATTTTTAATGTACATGTATTTAAGAAACAACAAAAATGGTATCCATTACAAATAGGTTGAGACGTACTGGCATAAGCCAAGTGAAAGCTGTATTAAAAAGTGTTTGATTTTGTATCATATATAATTATCCCTGCTTTGTTTTCCATAATGTTGTTCATATTGCCTGTATACTATAATATGTGTCTTATGTTAACCTTTGTGCATGTTCAATGTTCACAGCCTTTTCTGAGCTACAAGTGAACCTACTGAACGCAAATCAATCTCATCTAATCTAAGGCTTACTTTAATACTACGATTTCCTTTCTATTATTTCCCTTCATTCAATTTCCTTAACTTTAGGTGTGATGGAAAGATGGTTGCGCATTGTAAGTGTTCTCATCGCAGATTAACGTTTTGTGCACGCTGTCTTCACATTGTCGACAGTGGGTCCACAGCCTTTTAATAGTGTTGAGTGTCCTAGTGCCGGGATGAAGAACTCTCAGACTATGAAGGATTCTGTGCGACTCCGTGGCTTGTTTCCTTACGATCCTGAGGCGTCCTGAGGTTCCCTCACTTCATCTCTTCTTGGCCGCGCCGTGGCTCAGTGGTTAGACCGCTTGGCTCTCACCAAGGCGGCCCGGGTTCGATCCCAGGCGACCACAAAGTGAGATTCGGGGTGAACAACACGGCGCTGGGACGGGTTTTCTCCACGATCTGAGGTTTTAACCCGCCATCTCATTCCACCGGTGTTCCATCTTCATCTCGTGTATCATCAGTGTCATCGCCTGCGGTACCATATGTAGTAAAAGCTGGCGTTAAACACTAGACATTTAATTTCATTTTCATCTCTTCTTCCTGGAGTCGTGTTACATATTAGTGCTGTAAATAGACCAAAATTTTTAATCGATTAACCGTGTTACTTTAATCGATTAATATATCGATTAATCGAGATATTATTTCTTGAAAAATTAGGTGTAAGGATTATATAAAGTACTTTAATACTCTGTACATTTCATTATTGATAAAACGTTCAAATATTTAGATTCAAAATTTGTGTTTTCATCAAGTGCACATGCTTTATATATGTATTGAATTAGTTCTACAATATTTTAGTAAGTAATCATTTAGTAACGTATTATATCTACTAAGATTTGTGGGGCTGACATGTAGTTGTTTTTTTTATAAAGTTTCTCCTTATTTTAACTCTTTTTAAAATAAAACTTTCACTCACTGTCACGAACTCAGAAACGTTACTGGCTTACTACAGTTTACAGCAAAGTTACACCACCACCAGCCCTGAGAAATGAGGTCAGCTATTGTTTCCATAGTTGCGTAATAGAAGTGTTCGTTTAAGGTTGTACAGTTCAGTTTATGTTAGCAAGCGATACATAATCAGTTCTATACGATATATTTTCACGCACAAACTGTAAGGGAAGAAACCTATCTGTCAACATCTGTAAGTAGTTATGTACCTCTTAGAATATTTCAAAACAGAAATGTTATTTAGACACTCTCGGAGCTCAGAGTGATTTCTTTTAGTTATAAGGAGTCATGTTATCTCAAAGTTCAAACAACATTACGTGTCTAGTGAAAGCTTGATGCGTTGGAAAGACTGTTTAGGTTGCAAGCAATACATCAAAACAAAGAGGGCCAAATTTGGCTAAAAGAATTTTCATTAATATTTATATTAATCGATTAATTTTAATCGATTCGATTAATCGATTAAAATTTTTTTAACTTTAATCTAAAATAAAGAATTAATAGATTAATTGTTTTGGTTAATCGATTAAATCACGCAGCTCTTATATATATATATATATATATATATATATATATGATAGATCATAGCCTGAGGTATCCTGCTTCATTATCTGGATTGAGCTGGTTTACGACACGAAGGGCATTCAGCACTGCTACCAAGCTTGAAGTATTGTACCTTTGCCCCAAGAAGGATGAGGTGAAAGGAGACAGAGTTGGCAAACACAAGGAGTAACGACAGTGCGAAAGGCATGTCTCTACTATTTACCCGTTGGAAACTCCCCCGGCAGGCCAGCACAACTGATATCCCAAACACCGTGGTCCAGAAACGGCCTAACAGGTCGGCCCGGAGAACTCAAACTCTCCTACCTAAGCGGAAAATGTTTACCAGGAGAATATCATACTGCCATGCAGCGCTGACACTTCTACCCTGAAGGAGACCACCAGATGACAAATGGTGTGAAATATAATGGAGATGAAATGGAGGGACATTAAATTCGGGGGATGTGATTAACCTACCCAGCATTCACCTGGCGACCGGGGAAACTCGTTCCAATCGTCATAAACTACAGGAACTTAGGGAAAACATTGTGCAATAAATCATAAGAATGCCTGCTGCTGAGCCTTGGAAAGTAAACGAAAATATGTATTTGCACGACATATGCCGCAAAAGGTCAAAATTTCCACTATCTAAGATAAGCGTTGTAGTCCGCCTCTGCCAGCGTAAATTTCCAGACGACTACTAGCCATCTCATGCAGTAAAGGGTGGCCGTATGTGGGTTCGATTATAATTTAACTTCCCAGTAGTTCTCTGCGCTTGCTTCACCTTATCCGTTTCTCCTGGAGATTATACGCCTATTTGTCCAGAAATTGTAATATAGAACGGAAGTTGAATAATTTGCATACACAAATTTCGTTATTATACATTTTCAGAAGTAATATAAATATATTTTTGTAACAATTTGGTAACCGTTTGCTTGTCTCAGTTTTTTTTAGTTTTGTTTATATCATAGGTCTTTGTGCTTTTTTTTTCAATTTTATTTCGTGCTGTGATTATTGTTGCGTATTGTTAACATATAAGTAGTCAGCAGTTGGTAATGCAAGATTTCAAAGTAGAGGCAACGGAGTTTGGGGAGCACAACATGGTTCCGGTGTTTTGAGGAGATGAAAATATTAAAGATTTACAACGTTCGGGAAGACTCAAATTGTGAAATATTAATAACAGACACGGAGCCTTGGAAGCAAATCCGCAGACAACCACTTGGTGGTTGTTAGAAAAACGTAGTTTCCAAAAAATACATGTGTGATAAGACACCTTTAAAATATTCAGAAGCTGTAAATCGCACCAAGTAAGTCGACTGATGAAACTACTGTAGAGGGGAAATTGGGTTATTGTCAATCTCAGGGTTGATAGATTCACCATGAAAATTTTCAGGGATTGAAAAATGTGTATATTATCCAACCTTTACGACTCGAAATAGGTGCTTATTTTTGGTAGCCTGGAAGCATTCCTGTTATAAATAGCGGCTTGATCCCAAAATAATGGTACACATCTGACGAAAACTTGATGGAATGGTTGGATAATTCATTTCGGATGGGTGTGCATTAATGTGGTTCTTTATTTTCATAACCCGGAATGAGTTCGTCCGGTTTTGAGACAGGTTTACTCTGCAGTAGCTAAAAAATTTTCTTTCCAGTAGGATAATCCGTGAACTTGTACAGCTCAAAGACCAATTGAAAAAATTCAGGAATTGGAAAAGATCGAACTGCTAGCACAGTACCTCTCATCTTGTGTCATAGGATCATCAATTATTTAGATCATTAGCCATTTTTATGTGGAAGAAAGTTTGAAAATATTGACCCAGTTGAAATGGATTTCAACGAGATCAAAAACCATAAAACAATACAGTTATGAAAGGGTAGATTCGGACTGAAAAATTCAATGCCATAGCCGGGATTCGAAACATGGATCTTCTGGTTTCCGTCCAGCCGCCCTAACAATTAGAGGTACTATGGCCAACGTGCCAACATGACATTAAATTCTCCAACTGACTCGTGTTTCTCCCAGTAAACCACTAGGTGTTCTTATAAACACATGAGAAAGCTACCTTAATAGCGACTTACTATGCTGTAAGTACTTTAAGGCCCGGGCTTTATAGTTAGGAGCACTATTAGGTACAATTAATGGAAATTAATTGTTCTTTCACACTAGCCATGTGTAGGACGCACTATGAAAGGGTAGAGCCAGACTGAAAACTGCAATGCCCCAGCCGGGATTTGAACCACAGATCTTCTGGTTTCCGTCTGAACTATAAAGCCCGGGCCTTAAAGTACTTACAGCATAGTAAGTGGCCATTAAGGTAGTTGTCTGATGTGTTTATGAGAACTCCTAGTGGTTTACCGGGAGAAACAGGAGTCAGTTGGAGAATTTAATGTCATGTTGGCACGTTGGCCATAATAGTTCAAATGGTTAGAGCGGCTGGACGGAAACCAATAGATCCGTGTTTCAAATCCCGGCTATGGCATTGAATTTTTCAGTCTGGCTCTACCCTTTCATAGTGCGTCCTACACACTGCTAGTGTGAAAGAACAATTAATTTCTAGTACAGTTATGGATAGTAAACCTCGATGAAGAATGGCTGAAGGTTATATTAGTCAAAGAAAGAATTAAATAATAGGAGTAATGAAGGTGAAAACGAAATTTTGAAAATGTGTTTCGTAGGAGAAACCATATATTAATCTCCATGTATAATAAAACGTATAGTGAAGTACTATTACAATTAATGACCAAGGCTAGCTCTGAGAAATAAAATATGACGATCATTCCAGTAATATCCACAATAAAAAGTAAGTGTGTATAGTAAACAAATAAATAAAGCAAACAAATCATTCGCCCATATATTTCTTACGGTACAAGAGTCTCATAGCGAAAATTTCTTATTAAAAATGGGCACAGAGAGTTAACTATCAACAGTCAAGGAGACTGCTAAAGCATTAGCTCACTTAAGTCTTCGCTAGCATGCAAAGTTTCTAAAGTAAGGCCGGGCAGTGACAAGTTTGTCTGCCGTAAATTGAAGGAAAGTGCCTTTAAATATGTATATAGAATGGCACAGGAGGCAAGACGTCGAAAGGAATTTTAAAAGATTTCTCTCTGTTGCTTTCTCTGAAAATTTCTCAAGAAGAGAACGAATGTTATGCTCTGTGATTCATGGAATGCTCACAAGGAATTTCAATACATAACAATGCAATGTTTGCAGCCCTTGAAGTTTATTTTTATAGAATGCGATATATGGAAGAATGGTGATGTAGTAAGTTGAAATCCTGTTCAGGTGGATTACAGCTTCCACCTTGCTCAAAACACCTATTTATCAAAAACGTTTTGTAGCCAAACCTATATTCAGTTACATCGCATTCAAACAAAGCGAAACAAAGCTTCATCCACAATATTCCTTTCTTCTTTCTCAGTCATAAGCGGTGAAGCTCGACGTCATCCGAAAGAGGGGAGTATGGATTTGCTTCCACCTACTCGACGTCGAGGTAAGAAGCGCTGATGGGACTCCAAAACAAACGTCTCTAATGCTTAGTTACGTGAATGAATGCTTCGTGCTTTAACGAAGGAGGTGGATTAGGGTGACACGTTTGGGGACATAACAGCCAAAGTTAAGCATTGCTGGTCATCACATACAAAGCCAGATACAATAACTAACTGCAAGTTTCTTCATTAGAATTAAACAATTCGGCAAATGTAAATGAATTATTTAAAATTATAAACAAAACTGTCTTCGATAAGTTTGTTGCCTCTATTATTTAACTATATATACTATATATACTATTTTACTATATATTTCTGAAGATAAATGCTAAATAATAATATGGACCAGCCTTAATCTGAAAAAATCGTCCAGTAGCTAATATTTACGCTAAAGGTATCCTCTTGAACAAAATTGTTTTAACAAAATTGAAATGAAAACAAAATTGCTCGCCTTAACTTCACAAATATTCCTAAATTGAATTAAGCCTAGAGTAAACAACTGGTGGGCTATAAATCGACACTTATATTAATGAAAGGAAATATATTAAGGCAAACACACGACACCGGTTGTGTCATAAACAATTCAACTGCTGATTGGTGCATGTCAATTAAGCTAATATCACTCCTTCACATATAACGGTTATGTTTAAAGCATTTGAGCGTAATTTTAGTTTTCTGCAAATATAACAAATATGTACTGAAACGTTCTGCATATATTTATTATGATGAGTGGCAGCTGAATATGAAAAAATGCTATATTTCCACACATATGACTTTCATATTCTTGTAGAATTTCTTTTGAAATGTTTAAACCCACGTGTGCTTCACGTTGTTCAGCTTAAATATAAGAGTGTGAATTTAATTTTTTTTTCGAGATGTTCTTTCCCATCATCAGGATATTTTAATAAATGTTATAACCATAAATGTATCACTGGATATAACAAAATTATAAATAAAGACAAAACACTATCAATATTGCTATCACTGAACACTGGCTTGTTTCCGAAAATGTCTCGAATATATTCGTCGCCAAAAAAGCTTCAGGTTTTTATTTTTTTATTTTGGTTTGTGAAATATAAGCTAAATTGGTAATGTGTGTTAAATAAATAATAGAGATGTAAAGGAAATTAGATTACTGTACAAATTATTTGTGATGATAAGAGGTTGGATAATTTATAACATTTCCTCTGATTGGAAATTTCTTTCTAAGTACAATGATATTGGAGATTGCGACTTACGGTAGCCGCAAGAGACTGGCAAATGTTTTAAGGTTTGTCACTAAGTATTGTCTTTAAAATTTTGTCCGTTTTGAATGAATTAAAAGAGAAAGACAAATATGAAAAGGATTTCTTATTCAAGAAAAGTATAAGTAAAGCATTTAAAAATATAAACCAATAATCAGGAGTGTCTTTGAAATTATTTTTCGGTTAGGCAGAAGTGATGTAGAATTAAGAGCAGTTCAGGGACATTTGCTGAAAAACTCAAAATTTACTTTTCATTTGTCATGAAAATATCTTGAACTTATGGATAATCAATGAAGACCGTTTGCTACTTCCAGAAAAATAAACATTTTTGAATATTTTCCAAATAAAGGGCACTTCGGAGAGGAGGTCCTTTTTTTTTTTTTTTGAAAATTCTACTGTCGCATTCATATACCCGCACCTGCACTCGCACCCACACGCGCGCACACGCACCGGCTGTAGTTACCCCTCCCTCCCATCCTTCTCTCCCTCCCACCCTGCCACCCGTCCTTCCCTCAATCTCTCTCTCTCCCACCTTCCCTCAATCCTTCCTTTCCTCATACATCTCCTCCCTCATTCCTTTCCTCACTCGCTACTTTCCTCCCTCCTTCCCGACCTTCCTCCCACGCTCCCTCTTTCCTTCCCTCATTCCTTCCCTCCTTCCTTGCTTCTAGAAAATTTCAAAATATGTATTCCACGGCGGAGTATGATTAGAATATATAGTGTAAATATTATTAGAGAAAGATATTTTTAAGTTATTTTTTTCTTGTGCCTATTTTGTGTAACCTAAATGAAAACAGACAATGGGACAGAAAGTCGTAAGAATGTAGCGTACCAGACATTCGTATAAATAGAAATTTCCAAAACATTCCCGGATGGTGGTAATATTACATCACAATCGAAAATATTGGTTGTAGCTCGGGGCGGTATCATTGCTGAGTAAATGATCCTGATGTTTCCAAAATTAAAACCTGTAACACTTTTATATATATAAGGTATCTAGAGCTGACCTTTCCATGTCAACCGTACAAAATCCAAGTTGTTAATGTCGCTTATTACGGCCATACATTTCTGCTGTCATTTTCCAATAAAGTGCAAAAGATTGGCGTTGACTTGTTATACGACCCAATTACTCTCTGATATAATTACACCGCCATGTCGTTCGCACAAACTTCGTATTCCGGGCTTTGTGATTAATTTTGTTACGTTGGTAGCGAATTAAACCCGTTTTTTTTTCGTTAAATGAAATTTCTGACAACAAATCTGACGATCCTTGCAAAATTCACAGTAACAATTTTGTAAAATGTTTTGCAGGAATAATCACGGTTGAGTTGGGGCACCAACAGTAATTCAGTTAGCCTCGCAACAGCTTGCTATCTCGCCTAGTAATGCCCTTTGACGTTTTTCTAAGAGACATCATAAATTTACTGGGCGTGAAGCATTCACCTGGTGTTGTAAATTGTGGACATATCTGGTTAATACAGGAGCGCATTTGAACGTAAACCACGATGACTCTACCACAGCAAACAACAACCACAACAACCAAAATAAGCTATAATAATTTTTATACTGGCATTTCACAACTGTTGATGGAATACCGTTGAACGTCTAAATCAGCCTTGGAAAATTAAATTTATGGCCGGACTAGAAACGTCTGAGGAAACTTCAAAGAGGAATGAATAAATCCAGCATACGAGGGGGGGCCCAAAAGAAACCGGATTGTTGTCATAAAAACTTTATTCATGAACCTTTGTACAAAATTACTTCAGTCACCTTTAAAATACCCTCCATTACATGCGATGCACTTTCCAACTTTTGGAAGCATGTTTGGAACTCCACAAGTTTGATATTGTTCAGTGCCCTTAGCGAAGCTGTTTTTACCGCCTCCACATCGCCATAACGCTCCCGTTTCAGCGTTTTTTTCATTCTTGGAAATAGGAAAATGTCGCACGGGGATAGGTCCGACGAATACGGAGCGTTTTTTTTTTTTTTTTTTTTTTTTGGTAACTTTACGTCCTCCAACGTTAAGTCATATCGGACGATGAATGGAATGGGTGAAATGATGCTCAAATGTGCCCAGGGTCCATAGAGCTTAGAGCTACCCGACATTCGTCTTTCAAGATAAGGGAAAATCCCGGAAAAAACCTTATCCAGGTAACTCACCCTGACCGAGATTCGAACTCGGGACCTCTTGAACGTGAGGCAGACTCTCTACCACCACGCTACCGAGGCGGGCGAATACGGAGCGTGGGGAACGAAAGACCAACCCCTGAGATGCCAAATAGTGGGTCACTCGTAAGGCCGTGTGTGTTGGAGCGTTGTCGTGATGCAGAAACCAGTCATCTCATCGCCAAAATCCCGGGCGTTTCATCCTCACATCCTCTCGCAGATGCCTTAAAACATCCAAGTAAAAGTGCTGGTTAACAGCCTGGCCAGGGGGTACGAATTCCCGATGCACAATTCCACGAACATCAAAAAAGACAATGATCATCGTCTTCACATTTGACCTCACTTGCCTTGCTTATTTTGGTCTGGGGCAGTTGTGAATCCTCCACTGGCTTGACGCTTGCTTGGTTTCTGGGTCATACCTGTAACACCAACTCTCATGCCCTGTAATGACTTTGTTCAAGAAGTTTGGATCACGTGCAATCTCTGCTTTCAAATCCTGACACACATTCATGCGGATGGTTTTGTGCTACAGTGTGAGAAGGCGCGGTACAAATTTAGCAGCAACACGTCTCATCTGCAAATCCTCCCTCAAAATCCGCTGGCACAAGCTCCAACTGATTTCTGTCACTGCTGAAATTTGGTCGATCGTTTGGCGACGATCCTCGTTGATCTTTTAGCGGACCTTTTCAATGTTCTCCTCATTTCGCGATGTTGAAGCGCGTCCAGAACGAGCTTGGTCATCAACACACATCTCAACACGTTTAAAGCGCCCAAACCACTCGAAAACCTGTGTGTGGTTCATAGCGTCCTCCTGGAAAGCTTCCTGAAGGATTTGGTGTGTCTCTGTTGCATTTTTGTTTAAGCACGAAACAAAATTTCATACACGCTCTTTGTTCTTTTAAAGTTGCCATAACGACTTCGTAGAGGTAACCCGCCAACATTCAGATAAACACAATACCACAATTGCGCGTTCAGCTCTACACTTACGCGGTCTGCACCGCTGTTTCATGAAGGTCTCTAGTAACACCATCTAGAGTGAGAACCCTGATCGTGACCACATTTGTGTACGTTTGGAATCAACTATTTATATTTTTATAGAGTGGCGAAACGAAGTATTTGCTACACACTCCATGATATTCTCAACAAAAAACTAAATTCCCAACAGGGTCCAGACCTTGCCACTTATTTTAGTTTCTTAGTTTTCCAAGAACATAAATTAGAACGTGTTATAGCTTACGTCTATTGAGAAAATATATTCTTTTCACTGATGAGAGGATTATCAAAATCGATCTGGTTGTTTACCGGTTTGACATAGGAAAGTATACATACACATTTTCTCTTTTTTATTTGACGTGGATGGAATGTCTCATAATGTCAATAAAATATAAAATACATGTTGTGCCTTTCTGACATTTAATCCATACTAAATAACAAACAAGTTTCATCTCATGGGCATTTAATTAATGTATTCTATAAAATCCTGGGAGGCAAGTATGTTCTCCCATATGCCACATCTAAAAGCACTGCACTTGCTAGGGATTTGCTCGGTAACAGGGAAATGTTGCAACTCCTTTCGAATTTGAGCCCACACATTTGCTGCGATTCATTTCGGAGGTCAATATAGCAATTTCAAGTGATACTTCCTTCTTCCAGTCTACAATGAACGTGCTGTATCCCTTACTACATACTTTATATACATTTTTGAGTGATTAAAGGAACCACGTTTGCTTTGGTATCCAGTTTAAAACAGTGTTCTTGCATTAATTAGGAAAGTGAATATGATTTGCTCACAGGTTTCAGGAAGTACGAGTTTCAGTTCCTGGTAGTCTTGTATTACACCCTGAATCCTAAGCATACCTCATTGTCTACTATAGATTTATGACATTTACTAGTGATATTTAGCTGATAGTAGAAGGTGATTTTGGTCAAGTATTATAAATGAAAATAACAAAAACGTTAACGTCAATTTAAGAGAAAATCACGCACCGCCTTTTAATCGCTATATGCATACCTTACAAAAAGGTTCATACTGTGACAAAAACACAAAAAATAAGACGAGTCGAATTTCACCTAAAACTTTATTATATTTTAACATTAAAGAACGCTGTATTAAGAGATAATTAAATCTCTGAAAGCTTTTGTTTTAAACAATTTCTGCTGGCTGCAGTGCATATTCTGATTGCTCGTAATATATATATAACAATACTGTATTTTTATTTTTTCGTTTTATCATACGACTTTTGCTGTCATTAACAAAGGAAGTCGCACTGCTATTTCCTTACCAACGTTTTCACAAATGCAATTCAGTTTGTCACCTAAAGTACCAAATAAAATGATATTATTCAATGGTGACAATTTATGCCTCACCTTTATGTCTGATACAGAAGAAATGCTAATTTAAAAACACTAGTAGATTATTGTGCAACCATCTCTCTAAACATATTTCTTAGCCGAAAATAATATTTAATCATCAGCACAGTTTCCAAACAGAGGCTACTTTGCAGAATATAACATCGTGCATTGATTCACTTTTGTTCCTTGAAATTTCTTTCAGGCCAGTTATATGGTTAAGGTAATTTGGAAACCTTACGAGTCATATTATGTATCTTTACACAGAAAGGTACCGGGGCGTGGTGGAAATTTTTTTTTATATCAAGAATTTTAAGAGTATGCGAGGGTCGGCAGGTGTCAGGCATCACATAGAGAAGGCGCCACTGTGGACGTTTGACGGATAGCATCACAGAGTTTAACTCTAGAGTAGCTTGCATCCATGGTTACAGTCTACACCTTGTTTAGTTTTCGAAAGACAGCATTTTAAACAAGACAAATGTAGAGGTTCCATGAACATTTAGGATTAGGAAAAACGAGCAATGATTAAATACTTCCATTTGAAAGGCTTAACCCCTAAAGAAATCCAGGAGGAACTGGACTTAAACTGAAAGACTCTGACCCCTCATTTACAGTGCATAAAAGCTGGGTTGCAGTGTTTAAAATGAGAGTAGGAGCACTAATCTCTGTTTCATATAACGTTGCCCCGCTGATATGTATCGCTCCACGTGCAAACTACCTTCCATCTCATCCTAATTGGCTAATGCTTTCGCGCCATAGGCTATAGGCGGTGCCTTTTTAAATCTGCAGTAAACGTCATAATAATTGCCGGGGAGATAGATAAAATCATACAAATAAGAATATGAAGGCATGCAAAAATAATGAAGTTTATAATGAAACTGAGCAAGTTGAAACTGAATGAATGAGCAATGAAACTGAAACAAGTTTATAACGTAAGGCCTTCGGCCTTTTCCACTGGGAGTTTTTAAAACCAGCACACATACCTTGCAAAAATGCTTGTCTTTCAGTCTTAAAAGTTGTGTCACGCCTTACTTGTCGTGCCTCCTTCATTCACCCAAGTCTCTTCAAGGTGAATTTTGCGACTTGTATCCCGGTACAGTCTGATTCTCCTTAAATAACGTCTTCGTCACACAGCAATATCGCCTCTGGAGTGGTAAGTTTTCCTGTTGTGTCAATTTCATTACGCGATGTCCCTACGCATCTAACACACCTGTAAGTTCAGAGCACAGCTGTTCGACTTCTCTCACTAACAAAGACGGATTCTTCTCTGTGAGCGCATTAAACACATGCACCACAATTATTTTTTCGCCGCTTTGTAAAGGTTTTCCCTTGCGATGCTTCAGCGAAAAACTGGCGGTAGACTCTGCCATTATTCATATAATAAGTACACGCGCAATTAACGATCAATAGAATAATTTATTTCTTGTACTCGGCACAACACACCTTCGAATGACGATATACGACCAATTCAGTTCAAAAGAAGGTCAGTGATAAAAGTCATATAAACAAATATGTCATCACTACCGTTAAATCACGTGCTATCGTGTCATGTGCTTGAGAGAAAAGGTACCTCCTCTTTACGTCGTTTAAGAATTAACATGCATTTCAGTAATTCAACTCTATTGCGTAATATATTTAATTAAAACAGTTACGAAAATATAAATTTGAAAATTCTCTTCCAACATATAAAGATATATCACCATGTTAAATAACGAACTAATTTTTACTGCACAACAGTCTGTACTACAATGAGAGGTGATAAGGTCGCGTGACCGTTAAGAGATACGGAGCAAGGTTATGTGAAACAAGAATTAGTGATGATCCTCACTCTTGGCACTCTGTGGAAGTCACAACTCCAAAGATCACTGGAAAAATATATCGTTTACTGCTGGAAGACAGCAGATTAAAGTTGAGATATCAGACAATGTAAAGTTATCAAGAGAACTGCAGGTAATATTTTAAGTAATTTTTCGAGCTTTCACAAACTCTGTGCACGAAAGTTACAAAAAAGAACTGTGTTTGTTAAGAAATTGGAGTTCTTCCCATTAATAATCCCAATGAATTTTTGAGACGGCTTATTACCATGGATGGAACTTGGATAAATCACTACACTCCAGAATGTAAATCACAGTCAAAACAGTGGATTGCGCCAGGTGTACCAACTTCAAAAAAGTCATGTCATCTAACAAGGTAATGGTAAGTGTTTTCTGGGATGCTAGGGAAATATTTTAATCGATTACTTGGTAAAGGGTAAAAGTATCATTGGTGACTACTACGCAATCTTACTGCAGCGTTTAGGTGATGAGATGAAAAGAAAAGGGCCTCATTTTGCAAAGAAAAATATATCTTATTTCTTCACGACAATGTTCTGGCCCATCGTTTAGTCATTGCAATGGGGAAAAATGTGCGAATTAAAATTGTATTTGCTTGAGCATCCATCCTATTTGTCAGATCTAGGTCCTAGTGACTACTACCTGTTCCCGAACCTCAAAAAGTGTCCTGCAGGATGAAGTTTTCACAGCAACGAGATCATTGATGCGGTAGACAGCTATTTTGAGGACCATGGTGAATCGCACTACATAGATGATTTAATTAAATTAGAACAGCGATATGACAAATATAATAGCCTTTCTGGAGATTTGTTGAGAAAAAATTATTTTAAAATGTTTTCCTTTTGAAATAAGACCTGCAGCTTTCCTGGCGACGAATACGCTCACTTTCTTCTCGGGCAGCCAGCCAGGTGAAAAGATGATTAGATATCAACGTTTCGGGACTGTGCATCTCTCCCATCA
This sequence comes from Mantis religiosa, assembly GCA_030765055.1. Lineage (NCBI taxonomy): Eukaryota > Metazoa > Arthropoda > Insecta > Mantodea > Mantidae > Mantis > Mantis religiosa. Next base: position 110,660,361 of record CM060954.1, on the reverse strand, counting down.
TCAGGATATTTATAAAATGTTATAACCACAAATGAAATACTGGATATAACACTACCATCCACAAGCCACAGCTGTTGAGACCAGTAAAAGACAAACTGGACTTCCAAGTTCCGGGAGTGTACCGCATTTCCTATGAATGTGGGATACCGTATATAGGACAAACCGGAAGGACCATCGCTACCAGAATAATCGAACATGAACGGATCACTCGTTTAATGCAACCTGAGAAATCTGGGCCGGCAGAGAATTGTTTTGATGACTACCATAAAGCCAATTTTCGGAAGTCGACCATCTTGGCAAAATGCAACAGTTACTGGGAGCGCAGAATTAAGGAGGCTTTGCCGATTTCGTCACCCTTAATCGTGACGCTGGATTTCAGTTCAGCTCCTCTTGGAAACCGGCCTTAAAAATGCAAATCCATCGAATTAAGAAGCAAAGATCAATACATCTTGATAATAAAGTTAAGTAGTTACGTTTCATTGACACAGTTTTCTATACTTACGCCATCTCCTGACCTGGCATTTAATTTACTGAAAACAGTCTTTTATTTAGTAATGAAAATTTTGATAGTGTTTTGTCTTTGTTTATAGTTGTGTTATATCCAGTATTTCATTTGTAATTATAACATTTTATGTATATATATCCTGATGATGGGAGAGATGCACACTCCCGAAATGTCGATATCTAATCATCTTTCCACCTGGCTGGCTGCCCGAGAAGAAAGTGAGTGTTTTCTTTTTATTCTGAGGCCTGGTACTTATCAGCGGACCCTCATATATCACCATTCAGCTTGCACACAGTTCAAAATATATCACATAAGCGATTGTCCACTTACGAGTTTAGAAAAGGAGCGATTAAATTGTAAATATGTCTGCATGGTTGCTCCAAAATTGGATAGATATCGTTTGCTGGTATAAGGATACGATATAGAAGCAAGGCGCTCTTGCAAAAGTAATAAAATGAGAGTAAGTACACACACGGATACACCATTTTTTCAACGAAATGCTAAGTAGGTGCAGGAAGGTGGTTTCAATTTCCAACCACTTGACAACTGTGGAGGTTGATGCTGTGAAGTGGCGATGCTGTATGCGAGCTGTATGCTGATATTGTCTCACCTGAAGTAGGCATCCTCAGCTGTAGAATCTGCACCACTTGTAACATAAGCGTTAGCTAATGCAATTTGCCAGTAGAACGTGCCGAGAGAGGGAAAAGCTTTTCATAAAAATAATAGTAGTTCCTACTACAACTTGCGACAGAACATTCTTCATTCTACTTCCGTTTCTAATGTACAAAAGAAATAATACGTCAGAGATTTGACCACAAAGTATGATTTCTGTTCCTGTTTTCTTCCACTAGAAAAAAAATCGTGCACACATAGTAAAAAGGGGGTGGGAGGGAAGCTTTGAGAAACATATTGTCGTTTTATTCCCTCCCAGCAATATCACACAAAAAAGGGAAAAATAAGGAAAATACAAAACTCTCTCCTTTGTCCCTGGCTCTCCTCCTTCCATTCTGGGTATTTTCTTTCGCTTTTTTTTTCTCTTCCCCTTTATATACGAGTGCAGCCTAGTTGAAATAGATGCGGCAGAGGAGAAAATATAATGTCATTCTGGAAGTTCGGAGCCTATCATGGCAAGTGGTTCATCCTACAGTGCAAAGCTACGTCCACTTTATCAATGATTGTGCGAGTGTGTAGAGGGAAATTGGTGTTCATGCAGCCGGCAAACCATTCATCCCGTCACGCCCAGGATTCCACTTCCATTTGTACTAACGTTCTTTTTATCATCCCCTCCTCCCTTTACCTTCTCTTCTATTACCACCACTCTGCCATATAATACACTTCTCGCTTCTGCTATCTCTTTGTGTTGTATGTGAAGGTTTTTTCTTTTGACCCGCGAGGCTCTGCCCCGACAATTGTGTGCGGTTTTTCTCTCACGTAAAATAAGGCCACTTATCTTCTCTGTTGAAGCTTGAAGGTTTTTGATTATATCCTGAGATTATCTCATTATTTGTCATCATTATTACACATGAATCTCAGCTTATTAAGCTTAATGCAGGTTTGTTATTGTTATCCCAAATGATGTTTACGGAAGGAAGAGTAATTCCTGGATTCATAGACTTATTGACCTGATATTATGTTCATTGACTGATGTCTCATTTTATTCCTTTATATAGCAGTTTAATTTATTTACAAATTATTAAGCTTGTTGTAGTATCTACTTGACACAAATGGTGAGTAATTTCTTCAATAATTTCATTAAGGTGGTTACAAAACTTATCAAAACATTTCTTACACCAGCCATAATATGGAAAACTGTTGCCATTAAACATTCCAAACAATATTACTCTAAGAACAGATGAAATTAAATTAGGAGCAGAAAATATTTGACAGTAACCATATAATAGTTCATTCTGTTATGTTGTACACAGTTATGTGTATTTTGTTTTAGTAGCTATATACGAGATTTGTCTGAAAAATTATCGGCCTGATAGTGATAAAAGACAATTAATGCTTTCAAAGTAATTTTTTTCAATATAATCTGCTTTCGAGAACAAAATCTTGGGAATAGTATGGATGTTCCAGCACTTCATAGTGCAGATCTCGCAATTTCCCCATTGTCGAAACACTTTTATGGTTATGTGTGTTTTTCGGAAGGAAAATATTTTTGTTTTGTTTTTTAACCCGGGCTTTTTTTCAGGAATGCTTGCATTCAGTTTGGCTGTAGTATTTTACACTAAAGCCCTATTTCACCAACAGATGTTAAAATCGACGTTAACAAATGTAACGCAACAATTGTCGCAGCGCTAAAACTAATGTTAAATTTCGTGCATTTTACCAACCTGTTTTATGAAAATGTTAACAAACCTGTGTTTACGCAAAGAAACTTGTAAATATAACAGCTATAGAAGGCTATGGATGAGCTGCGATGCTCTTTTGTTTTCATTTTCGTCTGCAAAAATGGTAGATGAACAAAATCATAAATAAAGCCGTGAGACAAATTTCTCATCGAGAGAGAAAGAATTGATAAATAATATGGTGACGAAGTATAAGGATATCGTGGAAAATAAGAGGACGGATGCACTGAATGTAAAAGAGAAAGATGTCGTGGGGAAAATATAGGAAACGAATTTAATTCAAATGCATGTGTCACAACTAGAAGTACCAAACAACTGTCAGTATTACGTAAATTTAAAACGAGTTGCGAAGAAAAAGTGCCTTAAACGTTTCAAAACGGAAGGTGAACAATGTATTTATCCACATATTTCAGTGAATTATAAAATCGCAAAGTTATTAATACTTGAAGCAAAGGCGAGATCGGCGTATTCCTTTCGATGTACATTCTAACTCAGCATTACGTAAATTTAAAACGAGGTGCGAAGGAGGACAAGTGACTCGAACGTTTTAAGAGGGCAGGTGGACAATGTATTATCCACATAATTCAGTGAATTATAAAATCGCAAGGTTATTAATACTTGAAGCTAAGGTGAGATCGTAATATTCCTTTGGATGCATGTTTTAACTCAGTATTACGTAAATTTAAAACGAGGAGCGAAGGAGGACAAGTGACTCGAACGTTTTAAGACGGCAGGTGGACAATGTATTATCCACATAATTCAGTGAATTATAAAATCGCAAGGTTATTAATACTTGAAGCTAAGGCGAGATCGGCATATTCCTTTGGATGCATGTTTTAACTCAGTATTACGTAAATTTAAAACGAGGAGCGAAGAAGGGCAAGTGACTTGAACGTTTTAAGACGGGAGGTGGACAATGTATTATCTACATAATTCTGAATTATAACATCGCAAGGTTATTGATACTTGAAGCAAAGGCGAGATTGCCATATTCCTTCCGATGCATGTTCTAACCTTTCTTGTACTTCCGCAGTAACCTTCATAGCAACATGTTTCGTCAGTCTATACCTCCGTAAAACAATTTTCTTCGGATAGTTCCTCAAAATCATTTCTCCTTATAGGCCGTACTCTATTACGAATGCCATTTAGACGGTCTTAAATATAGCAAATCGACATCAACAGCTCCGTTCACGCCTGCCATCTTGACTATTTACAATTGTTAAGGACTTAACATTAGCAATTTGGCTTGTTAGTTTAACATGAGATTTAACACGACTGTTACGCTAACACTTATTGGTGAAATACAATTTCTGTTTTAACTATTGCTAAACTCGTGTTAAGTCTTAACATTTGTTGGTGAAATCGGTCATAATGGTTTTACCTTTTTCGAGATAATCAATCAACAAAATTTCTTTGTTCTCGCCGATTACACCGTCCTCGCCTTCTTTGGAGCTCAACAATGAGGCGGTCCGGCCCGTAGCGAACCACGTCGAGCTCTCCCTTGTGCTCAACGCCTCACAATTAAGGGTCATGGCATGAGGAGTTTAAGAAAAGGGAGATCGTAATCGGTTCGAGGTGACTTGTAGCTTCCGCATGAGAACATTCAACTGTACTTCAGGAGTGGGTGCGTCCTGACTGGTTGTAGGTTAATGATGACACCTCGAATCTGGTAGACAGAAGTTTATTGTTATCCTTAGGCCCCTTTGCTGGCCACCGTAAAGCCGTCGTCGGTGTGGTTGCTGTGTTTAGCGTTTACGGAAGTGACATTGACAGCGATATGAATAAGCCACTAGTTCCATTGGATTGGAGAAACAGGTAATTCATAAATTATAATTATAGTTATACTATTTAAAAATATACATAAGTTGTGACAAAGCTTTTTCCAATTTTTATTTTGGCAAGTGCATAATTGTAAAAGTTTGAAAAATATAATTTGCTTGCCCTTACGTCTGCGCCAAGCAGAGCTGCACGTTGTATGAGTGTACGAGAGAGAGGGAAATATAAAAAGAGTGGGGTAACAAGCTGGCAACGCTGAGTGTGATACAGTATGTGATTATATCTTCCTATTTGAAACACATAATAATGAAATATGCATACGGAACTTCTGTGCTGAGTAGTGCCTTCTTATCTCTATATAAGCGTGTGGAATGTAAACATTATTTGTTAGTCTTTCCGATCAGTGTACTAAGATACATAAACTATCTAATTGTAATTATTGCATAAATTGTGTGAAAAGCAATTGCCATTAATAGAATGTAATAAAATCATTTTGAAAACTGAGAAGATTTGCTGTTACAAAATTACTATTTTAGTGTTTCAAGTAACATTAAGGAAGCAAAAGTTTTATTTTGAAAATGTCTTCTGTTAACCAACCAAAATATGTAGCAATTTGTTTTTGCACTTAAAATAATATGCTCTGTAAAACATGATACCTGTAAACTAATTTTTATATTTCAACAAATCAAAATATTGCAGAACAAAATAAAAGTTTATTATTTTCAAAAGATATTTTAGTTTTAAGCTACAGAGATAACACTATACAGGGGCAAATTGAAAGACTAATATAATAACAATTGAACCCTGGAATAGAAACACAACCATTTTATTAAAAATATTATGTAAACTCTCTACATAATATTTAACTTGTGTATTTGACTAAATAAACTCTAATCATGAGAAACAATCATTGGAGATGTAGAAAGAACACAATTATTCGTTTACAGTAATAACATCTTCTAATAACCTATGATATCAACACTTTGTTAAATAATGTTAAACATATCATTTATGCGTTACAAATGTAGAACTCTAAAAACTCAGTCTTATTTGTGCATTGTAATGAGTAAATATACAAAAAGAATCTCTTTTAATCATCCCCGAAATAATACACTCGAGTAATCTGCTGGTTGACAAATGAAAGCGCAACAACAGGCGATCATTTTCTTGATTCATTACGCACAAAATAAGCTTTAACACTCTGCGCTATGATTTATTGTGCTATTTATGCTGAAAACAGCTCTTGCCGCAGGATAAAAAAAGTCGTTATCAGCTATTGCAGCCAAAAAATTATGCATTCCATCGCGCTTTTTTATGGCCTACTCTGTAATTAAGTTCAGCGCTGGTAAGGTAATTCATTCGTTACGCAATGTACATACATAATGCAAAATGCGATAGTAATTTAATAATTATTGGAAATGTGTTTTATATAGGTATTTAAATATGTCACTTTATTTGTACTCGTTTGCAGGTTGTACTAGCTTCAACTTTGTTATAAGTATGTTAAGAGATATTCCAAAGGCTAGCCATTTTAATCTCTGAAGACTACTTAGGCATAATTTTAATCAAAAATAATGAAAACACAAGATTATCCGTATTATTGAGATTAAGCTGTATTATAATACTAAAAATGAAGTTAAAGCTGATTAAATTGTAAGAAAGGTTTACTGCCTTCTAAATTTCGTATACATTATAGAGAGAAGGTCAGGACGCACGTTGGCCATGTTAGCTCAATGGGTTAGAGCGACTGGACGGAAACCAGGACATCCGTAGTTCAAATCCCGGCCATGACATTGAATTTTTCATGTTGAGTCTATCTATCAAAGACCTTAGCCTATGTACGGCTAGTATAAGGAAATGATTAATTTCCATCAACTAACTAAAATGATAAGAGTTAAATGATGAAGCCCGGGACTCAAGTACTTACAATAGGAAGTCGCCACAAACGGTATATCTTGGTTGAGAGAGCCCCTAGTGGTCGCCGGGGAAATATACGAGTCAATTGGAGAATTTAATGTTAGGACACACGTTGGCCATTGTAGCTCAATGGGTTAGAGCGACTGGACGGAAACCAGCAGATCCGTGGTTCAAATCCCGGCCGTGACATTGAATTTTCCATGTTGACTCTATCTATCAGAGAAGGTATTGTTTTAGAAACTAAAAATATTTTAAATAGTAAACTTCATATTTAAGTTTAACTTGACAAGGATGCAATAATATTTTTAACAACTTTTCCCTGTCATTAAACCATCTTTTAAATGGAAAGTTTCCTTAAAAATTAGATTTTTTCGCAAATGGCGGAAATCATTTTGTTTAAATTACTGTTTAAGATATTTTCATGATGAATTAAGTATCTTCAAATTAAAATTCAATTAGAATACATAATAAATAAAATATATTGTAATATATATTATTGCTACATGACAGTTTTCGGGGGTTGATAGGAATTGCGAGAGGTGTAAAGGTGCCGAGATCATATGCTACATGACAAAACTACCACGTGTACTAAGGGTTTAAAAGGTAAGGGGGTTTAACCCTTAACCGCATGTAACTGGGAGCGTAGCTATGCATAAGGTAGAGCAGAAAAAACATCTAATTCCAAATGAACTGAGTAACTGTATTTCAGAGATACCTAGCGTTTCTACAGAGCACTCCCTGGATATGGATGAGATCAGGGGTGCCTTAGCAACATTTAAATACATAATAACATAATGTAACTATACCTTTAGACATGGGTTGTTTGTATGGCTGAACCTAGTCAACTGGCAAGAGATGTACGTTTCGGTACATCTTACTCGTAGTTGCACTTTAAAATAAACTCTTGTTAATGTTTATAGATACCATCAGCAAGTCCCATCTCAAATCTCTCTCATAAGTCCTCCGGATGCTAACTCAACCAAGCTAAAATAGGGGTCCTACCCAAAAACCAACTCAGCAATTCCCACGCTAAGTATTGATTTCCTCCCAACTACTGTACCTTATTGTGCAATCATTGTTACATCATTGAGAACATGTTTAGACATGTTACTGACCACCTAAGCATTATTTTTCTTGATCGGCAGGAGGTGTGATTCATTGTTTACCACATGGAGAACGTATTGAGGCCTGTTACAGGCCACCTGTGCATTATTTGCCTTGACCAGCAGGATGTGTGATTCACTAGTCCAAAGTACATGTTTTGCCAGTCAGCAGAATTTAAGCCTAATCATCAACCAACAGCTTTGCCCAAACTCAAGTAACCAGAAATAAATGTTACATAATAATGATTATAGTAATTTCCAGATCTTGCCCAGCCTATACACGCAATATTATTTAATTTTAAACTTATTCTGTCTACCTTCTAGGTACAACATCTACTTTGTTACGACTTAACCCGCTTCGATAGTGTAGGTGGTAGCATACCTGCCTCACGTCTGAGAGGATCCGAGTTAGTATCTCGGTGGGGCATAAACCTGGATTATTTTTGTGGGGTTTCCCCTTAACATGAGAGACGAATGTCGGGTAACTCTAAGCTCTAGGTACATTTGAGCATCATTTCATTCATTGCATGGGGCTAGCCAACGAATTACATTACTTCCCACTTAACTAAAGCTACATGTTGTATATTTTGACTTGGATGAGTTTACATCCGTTGGAGCATATAAGACACATCCGGTGAACCTAGGGGAAGTGAACTGAGGTTCCAATAGTTGGTCTATTGGGCCTGAGTAACCAGTAACGGCCACTCCAAAATAGACAAGATCCCTAACTTTCCCAGAGAGTGAATCGTGGCAGAGTTTGTCATCAATTCGAACTGATATAATATATTGTCCCACAACTCCCTGCATATCACCGCCTATCATACCTGGTACCTGTAACTCTGAGGGATGAGAAGAAATTGACGAAAAAGTTTAGCGTTCTTAAGAGTCCATCCATCCCGACGGAAAGTGAGGTAAAAATTCGTATTGAGGATACAAGTTAATTTGAGCGTTGAAGTTATGAATTAAAATACTCAGGGAACCGCCCCAAATTATAAGAAGTAAAGAAGTTATACCATGAACTTCAAAACTTGAAAATATACATATACTTATTTTGTGTTACATATCAGAATTTGTGGAAAATATTATTTCCAGAATAATTCATTGCACTTCCGATGAAAACTTATTAACCCTTAGTTGGTAACATCCGTCTCTGAGGCGGATATAAAATTTTTCAACGTATAGTTGACGCACTGAACTGCTCATTTGGTCTGATACTCTAGCTATGCTTAATTTGTGAGTTGAACTTCGTATTGCGTGGACATCATTGTTTTACTTCCATAAAAGTATTATTTTACTCGCGCGCAAACATCACGTACATATTTTCACAAAAAGATATTACTGTAAAGACAATTCTTTTCTCCGTCTGATAGATATTAGTTTAAACAAGTAAATGTTCTTGTACGAGGGTGGGTCAAAAAGTAATGCGTCCTATTGTTTTCTCTTTTCATTGCCAAGAAAATTGAATCCAATTTACATAGCATGAAAACTACAACATTGACGATTCATTTGCCACTATTCAACATAATCTCCATCCTCTTGCACAGTTTTGGTCCACCTTTCAACTAGGGCCTGTATTCCAGTGAGGTAAAACACATGAAATAGCTTCCTAAGCCATTGACGCACGGACCTTTACACAGCCTCCTCATCTTTAAAATGAATCCCACGATGAGCTTCCTTCAGTGGCCCGAAAAGATGGAAGTCTGATGGTGCCAGTCACGTCTCTATGGCGGGGGGGGGGGGGGGGGTAGCTAAGACTTGCCATCTCAATTTCTCAATCTCTGCAGCAGTGTAACGGCTGGTGTGTAGTCTTGCATTGTCATGCAAAAGAAAAACATCCACCATACATTTTGTTGGGCGAACTCGGCGAAGACCTGCTTTCAGCTTCTTGAGAGCTCTGACGTATTGGACATAATTTATTATGCATCCTTGCTCCAAAAAATCAATCATAAGCACACCCTCTGCATCCCAAAACACTGTCGCCATAACTTTCCCTGCCGAACGCTGAGTTTTGAATCTTTTTTCTTCGGTGATGCTGTGTGATGCCATTCCATTGACTGCCTCTTTGATTCGTCTCCAGTAACAATTTTTTCCAGAAACTCCTCTCCCTCCAAATTGAAGCGCTGCAAGTGTTCGGAGGCTACTGTTTTCTTTGTATCTTTGTTTTGGGCAGTTAACATTCTTGGTACACAACGTGAACAAATTTTTGAGTAACCCAATTGTTGAATAATCGTCATCCCACTGACTTTACTGAGGGAGGTAATGCGACACAATTCACTTGTTGTTACCCGGCGATCACCACGAATGAAGTCATCGACTCGCTGAATGTTGCATGGAGTCAGTGCAGTTACCGGTCTGCCGCTGCGCTTTTCATCTGTCACTGGTGTTTGCCCTTCAGCTTCGTTACAGTGACAAACCCATCGTCCAACAGTGCTGACATGGCCATACACATTTTTTAGCCTTTCGTCAATGCGAATTGGCGTTTCACTAACCGCATTTAAAAATTCAATCATAGAACGCGGTATAATACGAATGTCAATGTCAGCCATTTTGCATGAGGAGACAGTGCTGCCACGTGTTGACTTAAAAAGTTACTACTGCAGGGGTTGGAGAAGAAGATTGAGAAATTGCGCAAAATTCAAAGCTTTCACTTAACTTAATTATTTAAAGAAAAAAATAGGAGGCATTACCTTTTGACCCACCCTCATATTTCTCCACAAAGGTAAGAAGTAAAGATTTGAGTTCATAAAGAGCATAGGACCCCGGACTCATTTGAGCATCACTTCACCCATTGCATTTATCGTACGATATGACTTAACGCTGGTGGACGTAAATTAAAAAAAAGAGCATAGGAATAAATCTAATCAGAGAACATATGCAGAGAAGGCTCCAGATTCCACAATTATCGGATGATTTTAGGAAAATCATTTCCGACATTATGAGGGAAGAGTATAGAGATGGTTCTCCAGCAGAAATGAGTAAGAAACGACAAGCTAGAAAAGGGAAAAAACGTCGTTACTATCTCATCATGCTGAATAGAATGACGGCGAATAAGTGCGTGAAGTATGATAAACTCAATGCTCACAGTGTTCCATGAAAATATGTAAAGTGTGTGTAGAAAATAGTGGTTTACCCTATTTGCATAGAGGCCAAAATACCTCCCAAAACAAATGTCAGCTTAGAGGCTATTTTATTTGAAACAGTAATAGAAAATTTTGTGACTTTTACGTAAGTATAATCAACTTCAGAAACTATTTTATAAGAAGGACCAATATTTAACTTTGTAATTTTTTATAATATATAGCAAAATATATTTAAGCTCAATTAACAGTTCAGTATTAATATTTCCATAATTTTTTTAATTTTATTTTTAATATGCGAGCTTAGGTCCAGGTGTCTAGATTCTAAACCTGCATTTATTGTGCTCTTTAATTGCAAATGATATACATTTAATTAACAAAAGGTTTCTTTCTGCAGACAAAACTTATGCCTACATTAACTAACCTGATGGCCACTGTCTCCAGTGGCCTTACAGCTGAATCTAACCTAACAGCAGCCTTATTACTATGTGCATTTTCGAATAAACAACTAAATTACTATTTTAATCTGAATAATAAATTATAGTGACTGAAGGCTGCTGACCTATTTCTAATATTTTGCGCCTGCAACTGAAGTCTTCCCAGCCTTGTATCCTGAAGTCCATTAAATTTCGTTGAAACTCCATGTTGATTGGACATCCAATATTTACTTGACAGTTGTAGGTATTGCTTTAGTTATTTCTTCTTACTCCATGGTCCTGGTTACCTTCGACGATCTTTGATGCTTTTTCATGTGTCTTTTGGGTTTCTTTTCCTTCTCCGTAAATTCAGATTGATATCCTTCCAATTAATATTTCTATTAAACGATGCAATCTCTGTATAAAGGTCCTATGAATGTTGAACCTCTTCCAAAGGATGATGTTAATTGATGTCATCTCTCTGCATAAATCTTGTCTATCTCCTTAATTGTATCGGGGTATTATCTTTGATGTGTTCTCTCTTCTTCTATTCCGCAGTTGTGCTCTGTTGTGATTTAGTTTTCCATGGCTAAATTGGATACTAGTTCTGTCATAATCTGCAACTGTTTATAATCTTCTTCTTTCGTCACTATATTCCATATTTGTTTTCCTTGTAGTTTTGTTCTACCTTCTTGTAGTTCGAATATATATTTACTGCATTCAAACAATGAATGCTCTGGGTTGCCTGGAACATTGCAGGCATCACAATTAATATTTTATTTTTTGCCTATGACATTGAAGTATGTATCATACGGTCCATGTCCTGATATGTAATGTATAATTCCCTACCTCGGTTTCAAATGTTTCATCCGTAACCTTTCCTTGATGTTTAGTAATTTCTCGTAAATTCTCCTACCTTCATCCCGTTATTCAAATCTTTTTCCCAATCATTTTAAATTTTATTGCTAATTTCAGTTTTAAGTTTACATTTTTCGCCGATCAGTTCGTGCACTTCTGTTATGTTATGTTTCTTTAACCAATAATTTTCTGCAGGTAGTTTGATTACACAATCAATTGGCCATATTCCCATAATGACAAGTTCCATTGTAGATATCTTAAATGCTGCTACTCCTTTAATAATTATCTCTCGTTGAGAACTGCGTAACAATGTTATGTACTTCTTGTATTTTAACCTATGTGCCCAGCTACTCGCTTCATATCCAACAATTCCTATTGTTATGCTTGTGTTATAAATGTTAATTGCCTCTGCAGGTACTCTGATGTTTTCTGAACAATTGATGTTAATCATAACAACAACTTCATAATAAATATTTCTATAAAGTTATTTATTTTCTATAGAGATTAAGGTGCACCTAGAATGCAAAATTTGACACTTTTAGTCTCACAGCCGGATATTGCCCTAAGCGCCAATTTTTCTCATGTTACCTACCAACTAAGGGTTAAGCAGAAGTGGTTTTTCGCCCAATATCTCGCATTTGTAACGCGAAACGAAACTCGTGGTGGTGTAATGTAGTTTTATAACAAAAATATAAATAGGCAGTATGTTGATTGCCATACCATCAACTGGAAGTGAAGCGAGAATGAGGGGGGAGGGAGAGTCACTCGTGATTCAGAAAATCGTTAAATTGCATGCTTTGATTTTTTTTCCCTCTTGTACAACAGCAATATCCTATTAAACTTTGTAGGCTTTTTTTTACTGTCTTTGCCAGGGAGCATTTAAAATACCCACATTTCGTGATCTGAGAGATATTGTTAATATTAGAGACCAGTATTTTCAATTTTACCACAAATACGCTTCAGATTCACTAGAGCTCTATTTTGTTTCCAAAAATGCTATATTTGTGATATAGCATTACCACTCAGGTTGCTGAGAGATGGGCTGCATCATGCAGACGTGATTGTGGAGTTCGCATGCCTCCTGCACTAGTACCTTTCGTTTTATTTACGATATTAAAATATTCAATCTTTTCCTAATGATCTGTTTACTTCTCTTGAAGAGGGATACAAATTCATTATGTCATACAAACTGATTGCGAGTTGAATAATTATTATAAGCAATTTATTTATGTTAAAATCAACGTAAATGATAAAACGTTGGAGTTAAAATATCTAGACAAGTTTCGTATTAAAGGAAATCAATTAGTTGTCAGTGTTACAAAGGCAATTCAGCTTTGCTAGAACTCGGTAAATATTCACTTGTGTTCATATGTTAAAATTATTTGCCAAAATGCACTTACACTTCGGAGAAGTAGCAATTAGAATTCTTATAACTTAGCAAGTTGCAGAGTAAAGATAGTATTAAAGTTGTGAATAATAAGGTCAAGTTTTGGCAATAAATAAGTCGGTTGGATAGCTATGACATAGACAAAATTAAGAGCATTGTCGCGTATGTTGTTGAGCGAGACTTAGAAACGTATCAAATTCTAAAATCTGGTCATTAAATACGCATTTTCTGTGCCGTGTCTTTGGCGTAAGTTGCACTTCCTGAATAGGTCTCAATTTTGCTAGCGGACGAGGAGACTGCACTTTGCGCGGTCTCCTAAAGGAGCTGGGTTTCAAATACCGCACTTATATATATATATATATATATATATATATATATATATATATATATATATATATATAGTACTAAAAACTAAGGAAGTTTTGCAGTCATGGACATAAGATAATTTATTTACGCGAAACCTCGTACGATACCCATATCGTATCGAGAAAGTTGGCAAACTTGCAGAAAGGTCTGGGAGGAGGGGGGGTCTGTGTTGTAAAACGATTATAAGGGTTCGTCAAAGGCAGCGGCCGACGTGCACATGAGTTAACTAAACAGACTCTATCCATCTCCTAACGGGACTGGCATCAGTTCGTCAGTTCCAGACATCCGGGTTATCATCTTTCCTCTTCTGCATAATCAGTTGTGTCTGTCCGCTCTGATGCTCTCCATATATCTCCTCTGGCTCTCTTGAGATTCTCCTTTCTATGGTTTATGCTCTTCTTTCCGATATTCATTACTGGCGTCTTTTATTTATTGGTTGTGCCTCTTAAATTACATCTTCAAGTATGATAATCCGTACCTTCAGTTTCCCTTGGTCCTATTTCCCTCCGACGATCTCTTAGGTATATATTCCTCTAACACCTTAGCGGATATAATCTGAGACATGTTTTCTAAATGTGCATAATCTTCTGATTCTCTTAAGACCTTCGACAGTCTTCTACTAGTTCACTATATTTATTGCACTAAAAATAACATGTTCAGGCGAATCTAAACAGTTACATTGCTCATATAAATCTAAATTCTTCTTTCCTATTCTTTTTAAATATATAGTGTATCGGCCATGCCCTGTAACAAGGAAAAACATTCTTTTCTTGGTTTTATGTTCCAATTTTAGTCTCTCTTTAATGTCCGGAAATAAGTCATGTGCTCTTCTTCCTACGTGTGCATTATCTCACTCTTCTTGCCATTCTTGTTATAAATAATTTTTCACTTTTTTCTTAGCACTACATCCTTTTCCCATAATTTTGAAATTCCCATATTCTTTCTTCTTAAGTCAGTAAATTGCGCCCCTTAATCTAATGATATAGTCAGTAGTCCAAATTCCCTTTACTATTAGTAGGGCCAAAGTAGATGTCGATTTTGAAGCTCCGCTGCTCCAAAGTAGTATTTGCCTCTGAGCTTTTCGGATTAAATTTGAACAGGATTTGACCCTTAAACTATGTGCCAACGTACTTACACCATATACTATTATACCTATTACAAAACTCATATGATATATCCTTGTTGCTGTGAAAGGAATTCTATAGCTCTTTTGTGCAATGGGCGTTAGTTTTATATCGATATTTACTGCCTTCTCAAAAGGTAGTTTATGAAAATCCATAAAAATTAAAGGCGCTATACTTTATTACTACTTTTAGAATTTATGAAAGATTTGTACTTCATACTTTGACATCAGATGCTACCTTGGCTATTGTTTCTTTTTAAGAATTGAGAAAGAACATTTTTCCACAGTTAACAATGCAATGCTTACGATCGTGTCCATCGCCCTGAAGCTTTAGCAATTTCTAATTCGTTACAGTTAATTACTACAATTTAGGTAAAAGTGTTCCCAAAATAACAATTATATCGTGTTTTAAAGTTTTGATATGTTTAATAACTTTATTTAAAATTCGCCAGGTAAACACATTTGTTGAGAAAAAGCATTACTAAATAAAGAATTTGAAGGCAGTTATTTTAAAATACATATCTGAAGTTCTTGCGCTACCACCAATAGTTTTGGGTATCACTACATCCTGAACCAGGTAGCAAATGTATGCACAGTAGTTTGATAAGAACAAAGCTGTTACTGTTTGCTTTCGTTAGCATTACTAGAAGGGAACAAGTGTTATCTGCAGAACCCAAATTCCCAAGGACCCGCGCTACATTCCCGCTTGCGGCAAGGTGCCTAATTGGGGTTTTCTGCATGTTTCAGGATTATCAGGGTATTGGTAGCGTTTCTATTGATTTGCTCCTCGCAATTCCACGTCCCGGCCCCGAGCCAGTTTGTCAGGGTACAGATCTTATCGAGAGTCGTATTCTGCAGAGGACTTAGCTTCAAATCCTATCCTGGGTTGTACCACCAGTTGCGCAATTTATTAGAGGAATGTGAGCACCCTTGTTCTCAGGGCTCATGTCGCCCATAAACTTTAATTACGGAGATCATCAACAGTTAAGCAACATTCCACAGCAAACTTGTAATCCCGCTGTGATTAGCAATGTCATTTCATATAATTTACTACAGTTAAAAGCTCTTCTTTTTACCTTTTTGTGAATAGGTGCATCACAATTTATAGCAGAGAAACCAGTGTGTTTCTTAGGGTTGGTACTAATTTGCAGAGAAATAGTTAAGCATGTGTCATCACACTCTATGTATGAGTGTTCGAAGTTATATACAAAAGGACATAAGCCCCCTTAAGCTACCTACATCTATCTAATTTTAAGAATGAATGAATGAATGAAAACAGCCTAAAATGTTCCGTGAAAGGCAAAGTCCTCCCATCGGATAGGGAAAGCTCATCTATTTTAACGTGGTGAGCTATTCCACGTTAGACGTTGAACATGTTTGTCACTTTTGTCTGATTATGTGGTGCACTATTTAGTCATTGCTTAGTAATAACGCTATTTAGTGTTTATACTATTCCCTCTTTAGTCACTAATAACAAGTATTTGCACAGTTCACTACATAGCCGTTATTGTTCTATATGTACACTTTTCACTATTTAGTCACTGCTACTCCATATTTACACTGTTCATTATTTGACCACACTGTTCCGTATCTACTCTGTTCACAGCTAGTCCCTACACAGATGCTTTCCAGGGATTTCCCCACTCTACTTTCTCCTGCTACTCTTAACCACTACTGACCTGCATGCACCTTGAAGATGTGTGCCCACCCGCGTCTCGGTCTTCCTTGTAGTCGTTTTCCTATTCGAGGATCTCACATTGTGGTCTTTACGTCCACCTGTTTTATTATAGTCTCGCTACGTGGCCTCTCCATTTCAATTTTAATCATGTGGCTGATTGTGTCATGTATCTGGTCTGTGATTGCTGGTTCAACGCTGCATTTGAGATTCTGTTTTTCAGAGATAATCCCAGGACCTTGCGTTGCATCTTACTTTGACATATTTAGATGTTTTCTTCTGTTTTGCTGTTAGTGGCCAAGTCTGACATCCATAGAGTAAAACAGGGTAGACATAGGTTTCTAATACGTGGAATTTTATTCGTCTACTTAGGTTTCTGTCTAAAAGTATAAAAGTAAGACACCAAAATGCCTTTCAAAGAGATTCTTCTTTGTATTTCCTTCTCCATTTTGTACTGAAAGGAGATTAGTTTCCCCATGTATGTATACCTGTCCCAGTATGTTAGGAGTATTCCATCTGTTAATATTGGTATGGTGCCGCTGGTCCATTTGGCATCGTTTATTGTTTGTTTAGTGGGAATCCTGTAGTTGGGCTGTGTTAGCATAGCTGGTCCAACATAGCTTGCAGTTCTCCCGGGATTGAACATTCAAAGAATAAGTGAGAAAAATCTGGTGTTGCACTTCCATGAGCTTCTGTATTCACTTTTATGAAAACTGCTCTTACGAACGCCTATTCTTCTATTTTCTTAACGTTATATAAAGTATCGCAGTGGAAATTCCTTATTTATCCATGACCAGAGAGGAAATAAAGGCAACAAAATTATCCCATTCAAGAAAATTATAGTATTCAGAAACTGATAACACTAACAAGGAATGTCTCAGAAATGGTTAATACCACAAAAGAAGTTATTTTACAGGTATGTGCAACAAAGAGTTCTAGATTTTTGGGTAGTAAATTGTTGCCTATATCTCACGGTTAACCAGTTACACTGAAGTGATCCAGAATGAAGCGGATTTTAGAGGCTGTTAGCATAAACATAAGAAGAAACATATTTATCATAGATTTGCCATTTGATAATTGAATTAAAATGTTTTGAGCTAGTTTAGAGAAAATAAAAACTAATTTAATCACGACGATACGCAAGGTATTTTCTTTTAGATAATTATGATATTTTCCTTAAAACACCATAAACGATTTTTATAAAATACGATTAGAAAATGTTTATTATATGAAAAAGACATGTTAACACTTCTGAAGGAGAAACATTATACAAGGATAGTTAAGCATTCTGTGTAGTCAAATCTTAAAATAAGTGGTATATTGCAGTAAAAGTGTGCCAAGTGCTTAACTGAGATTCTTCAATGCACTTATTGCGTTTATATTTCTCTGTGGCGGTGACTAATAGAGAAATACTTACGGGAAAGTAAAACTAATTACTAACAGTTATTGGACATTGGTTAGTTCACCAACCTTGATGGAGAACTGGCGATCAGGTTTCTGACCTTACACTTACAATCTGACGTTCAAGCTAAGCATAGAATCATAAGAAATTAAAAAAAAAAATTCCTATACCTAGCTAAAATTGAATGGTAAAATTCAACTATCAAACATGACTATATTGCATGTGGGTAGTAATAAACACAAAAAGTTAGGGGTTAGTGTAGTTTAATGCAAATACATTCAGTAAAATCAGCCAAATACACAAAATAAGTATACAATTTGAAATTTTATATTCGGTAAAATTTATTGCAACAAATAATTAATATATGTTGAAATCGGCACATATTGCAAGAAACATGACTTGGAAATTGGGATTCATATGCAAGGAAAGTTAGGTGTTGAAGGAAAGGACCGTTTTAAGTCACAACAGTTAAGACTGTTTGTTGTGTTGAAGTCGTTTAACAACAAATTTATTACCTTACAGTTGTGGTATCTAAAACTAAACAAATTCAATAATTACAATCATGTAAATTACCACGTACGTGGGTTTTGAAAACGAGAATTTGGTAAGTCACAGAGTAAAACGTATGCTTCGTATGTGAATTGGAAGTTTAAGGTTAGGTAATATATGTTAGGCATAACGTAGGTGGGAGTTATTCGAGTACTTTTTATGACTTGATCTTGCAGGAAAGTTTATTTCTGTGACCATATTGACAGTTCATATTACCTAAAGCCCACGCTAGGAGTAACACACAGAGGCTATGCAGGAACTCAGATTCAGTATTTAAAATTCCTGTACCAAGATTTAGAAAGCTGTAAATCTGCACCCTCAAAATTTTGGTAACCGGCATTAAATAAATCACTCTGAGTTTTCATTAAATTTGATGGTTAATTTAAATGTGTTAGCTTTTCTCATACTAATCCAGATATATTCTGAGAGAAAGATCTAATAGCGGCTGGCATCGGATTCACCAAACATGGAAATTTGGAGACGGCATTAAAAATATGTACATTAGATCAGATTAGATTAGAAATTAGAGGTAAAGGCCTCCTTGAGGGGATCCGTCCCCTTCAGATGCCAAGGTGCGGGCTGCGCACCCTTAGCACTCGTTGTACCTCTGATGTTACTAGAGGAACCTCGGGCCGAACTGCCGAGCCCCTCCCGTCGGGGAGCTGTTCAGATTGGGTTGGACTCGAGGGGGCAGTGTTACCGACACCCACGGGGAATTGGGTACCCCCGGCCAGGCTACGGCCGCCCGGAGGGGGTAGAGTGTTGCCTAACAAGTCCCGGGTACTAGCCTGCAGAGCTAGTAGATTGTGTGCTAGATCACCAGGCGGCCCCACCGAGGTTTTCGGTAGTCTTCCCTGCGTATCCACTTCCACCCGTCTTGTCGTTGTGCTCAGTGGGGGGGGGGGGGGGGGGTTGGACTCAATGTATGGCCCCATGGAAACACCTCCGGAGTATCCATCGCTCCCGGGTTGAAGGAGGCCCTTGGGCTTGGTCCTACGGGTCCAGGACTAAAGGGAGTGGAACCTCTGCACTGGACTGTACTTAGGGTAGTCCAAAACAAGGATTAATACATCTCTTATCAGGACAAGGACCGTATGGTACGTATTTCATGAAAATAAGGAGGAAGGAAACGGATAATTGTGTATTTCTGAACTTCAGGATACTCTGGAACATGTACTGTTTGAATGCAAAAAACATGAAGATCAACTTAGTGAACAAAGGCAACTTATAGAAGGCAAACTATTAGACGATATCCTTAAAAAGAAAGAAGATTGTGAAATCTTAGGGGAACCTGCAGGCAAGGTATCAAGACTAGGGCTGGAACAAAACCTAGAACAAAGCAAAGAGGACAACATAGATTTTTAATAGGACAAGCAGATCACCAACCACTGAGGATGTCAGAAAGATTGAGGCAGAATATTAATCGAATGGACTAGTGGAGGAGCAGTCGATTCTTCCCAATCCACTTCAGAACCAGAAGTAGCCCGTGATGATCAACCGATGATAACAACTTTGGATACTGAGGACAACATATATTATAAATGAGATAAGTGTATCACCAAGAACAGAGGATGTCAGAAAGATTGAGGCGGTATTGTAACTGAATGGAGTAGGGGAGGAGCAGTCGTTTCTACACTCAGATGACAATCTACTTCAGGACCAGGAGGAGCCCGCGATGGTCAACCGATGATGACAACTTTGGGTACTGAGGACAATATATATTATAAATGAGATAAGTGGATCACCAACAACCGAGGATGTCAGAAAGGTTGAAGCGGAATAGTAACTGAATGAACTAGTGAAGGGACAGTCGTTTCTACACTCAGATGACAACCTACTTCAGGACCAGGAGGAGCCCGTGATGATCAGTCTATGATGACAACTTTGGATACCCATGGAAGGATAGAGGCTGGCAGATGTAGAATGGAACAACTCGTGATCAACAGGAAGAAATATCTTAAACCCAATTTAGGTTAGGTCAGCAATCTTATTAAAGAATGAAAATAACTTTTTAGTTTTAGGCTGATGCTTGTAATTAGTTTAAAAATGTTTAGTTGTATAACTTGTATAAGATGTCTTAATAGGTTATATTTATATTGTAAGCTGCTGGAAGACAACAGCACTAGGTTTATTAGTTATTTAGTTTAATTATAAACAAAATGTATCTTGTAACGATATGTTTTAGTTAGAAATTTTTATATGAATATTGTTTTCTGATATGACTTAGTAGGCCATGTAATGACACTATGAAAACCAAATATATATGTAATTTTATGATTTGCCGTAGTAATAATTGTATTACGTATTCTGATGACGTAGCAGTAAATCAGCCAATCACAAAATTAATAGAAGAGTGACGACGGTTACGAAAAATAAATAATCTTGAGATAGATATCTGGTTTCATGATGATGGAAAAATGTAGCGGTGAATATAAAAGTTTTGTAACTGAAAAACAATAATCGTCAAAAAAAGAGCTATTCGATATTCGTAATAGTAACGAGTGGACGTGTGGAAGAGGAGTTTTAAGTCATTAATAGAAATTATATTAACTTGAAAATAAGGATTTATCGATGTGTTGGAAGTAATTTACAGTGACTGATTAAGAAAGAAAGTTCGAGTGAATTGTAAACCAGATTATACAATTAAATAATATATTACGAAATTGGAGTCATATAAAATTTTATTTCTGTCACCAAAAATCCACACCTGAGAACAGATTTCATGACCCTTATTTAATCAAATCTCTACCTGGATCTTCCAAACAGACTACGTGCATCCTATCTGCTGCGAGTGGAGGTATAAAGCCACAATCTGCAAAACTCTGTTTTGTGAGAGCATAACAGAATGAAGTTAACAGGAATAAAATCGGTAGATAACATGCATTGGTACCTAAAGCTTCTAGAAGCCAAAGCTCTGGTAATGCAGCTTTTGTTGTTGTGATTTTACGTCCTCCAACGCTAAGTCATACCGGACGATGAATGGAATGGGTGAAATGATGCTCAAATGAGTCCGATGTCCATAGAGCTTAGAGTTCCTTACATTAGTCCTTCTGGATAAGGGAAAACCCCGGAAAAAACCTTATCCAGGTAACTCGCCCTGACCGAGATTCATTTTTTTTTATACTTAGGGTAGCTCTCTTACCTCCAATATTGTGAGCAATTCCGTTTTGGGCTATGTGTTGGTTTTTGTGATTTTCTCTTCTTCCAATTTGCACTGTATGCAGCCACTTCGAATAACTGCGACATTTCTCTCCATCCGAGCTCTGTCGGATATCGCCAACTGGTTAGTTTACCAGCCAAGCTGCTTTGTTACTGTCAGCTTCCTAATAGTTTCGCTGCGCAACGCTAGGAAGCGCTAGTTTTGTGTGCAGAGGGAGCTGCGAGATTGACAGTTGATTAGCGCCACACCAGGAGGGACAGGTTCCGAACTTTCCTCTGGGAAGGTCGAGGACAATAATTTTACTTCTGTTATGGATCTCGGACTGTGAACATTTCAACTTATTTGCCAATCCGCACCCAGGAACATTGGGGACAACATCTTTGGCTTCACTTCATCATGTGTTTCGAAAACAATCTTTTCTAAATTTCTATTCAAAATCTTTCTCCTGTGTTTTCTCGGGTAAATTATTATAAATTTCATGGAGTTAGTGCACAAACAAAACAGAAAACATATCAAATTATTAAGACTTTGGGGCAAAAGCCATGTGATTGATACAATGGTAAACTTCATTATTGTTAGTAATTTAAAGCTAAAGCAAAATATGTATACATTCTGTTTGAAATTTCGAGAGTATAAAGAGGTTGTTGAAAACAAAAAACTTGGAATATGTTATGTCTTTCCTTAACAATCCTGCACGGATCTTTCACTTATGACTTCCCTATTATTAATATTTGTAGGAAACGGCACAGCACATATCCACTTGCACTCCCTGTCACCTATTGTCATGCGCACTTGTATTTGTCGCCTAAGGTCCTCAACATCCTTAGTACAGGGGAGACATAATCACATTGCAGATATAAAGTACATTACTTATCCATAAAATATTTCCCTTAATGCAGAATTTTATAACAATAATATACCGAAAGAACTCTTTTATATACCAAGAACATTAATGCGATGTTATCCTCTGGTGAAAACATTTATTTAAGGGTTTTATTAGGAAATCTAGTATACTAGACTTAAGGGGATGCAGCACCAAAAACCCCAAATTACAGCAATTTTCAACCAATCTTACTGAAATTTGTACCACTTAGTTCTGATGGATAGTGGACACAGAATTAAAAATTTGTTTTTTTATATTTTAAATAGTTTTTGAGCAATTAATTTCTAAAGTTCAAAATTTGAGCAAAATTCAAACCGCTATCCGTGATGAAAATTTTCAAAATTTTAATTTTTCTATTTATAAAAATATTCAGATGTTTATGAAGAAAAGATATATTATATGAATTTCTTACACTGACTTTAGTTACAGAGGAAAGAATTTAGGTATGGAGCAAACAAAATAAGTCAAAAAATGATTAAATCTTTGAATTTTTATATCAATAACTTTAAAAATATAATGAATATTAAAAATTCATAAGGCAGAAAACTTTTATTGCCTTCTAAGAACACGTGTTGAAAATTTTAGAGGGACTGAATCAAAACTGCATCGTTTGGAACATTTTGAATGACAAAACATGTTGAAAAATTGATAACTGAGTAAATGAAATTTTAAAATGCAGAACATTTTCCTTCTCAGCTACATGCCTTGAAGTAGACTAAAACCCTCCAGATAGATAAGTTGGACCCTCTTGCCTCTTCCTTCACTCTTCTGCAGCATTGTTCTTCAATTTTAGTTTACTTCTGCATGTTTTAAAATTTACTTTCACAGAAATTGCTGAATGAAGTAAGCGTATTTGGTCCTTCCCTTTACTAATTTTTAGAGATGCTGGTGAAATCTGTATCCATTGTGTCTGACAGCAGCTTGAGTGAGGCAGAACAAACAAAATTGAATTCATTGATGGTTGATGTCACAGCAACCTAAAGTCTCTTCTTTAAAACAAATATTTCTTTTGGGCAATTATGTCATATCAAACTTTCATTTGCATTTTGTGTCTTACGCAATGTACATCTCCTTAGGGTTTCATCTTATGCCAGCCTTTGGTACACAGGCATTAGTTTTCTTACCACATCAGGCCTCAAGTATGCTCCCATTGTTGTGTTATGTTTAGGTGTTTCTTCCCCTGTATCGTATAGCCTATTCATCATCCTAACTATGTACACAGTCAGCAGAAGGTCAGTTGTTTCAAAGAATGTTTTACCTATGACCTATATAAGTTATATGCACCTTTTGATGTATAAAATACCTTTATAAATATTAAATGACAGACTGAAACTCATCAATTATATATAAACAGTGTGTAGTTTAACGAGAAGCACAAGAAAATCCCCACCGTTAGAAGCTCAAAAGCAAACATATAAACATTATTATTTTCTTTCAATGTTTTTAGCCAGTGTTTTGTTTCCATGGTGCCACATATTGTGCGAAATAACCATCATACCAACACAGAATTCCACCAGAATCTTTGCCAGCTAATTTCAAATGTATTAATTTAGTATATTCAATCGAACTCAAATGACAGAATTCTGTGAATCCAAGGGCCGGCATGCACGGAAATTGTCATGTGAGGGTATTTAAATGTCTGAAACTCATAAATTTAGTTGGATTATGATACTATAATGTTCAAGGTATTTTATTAGCTGAAAAACAAAAACAAAAAAATGTTTCCCCATATTTTTAGCCCATTTCGATGCCGTATTCCCTTAACTGAAACAACAATGCAAGGCATATTAATCTCTGAGTCGTTTAAAATTTCCAGTACAAATATTTTTGAAACAGAGCTATGAATGGTAAAAGGACTTACTTAGGCATAACGCCAGAACTCTGTAAATGATACGAGCCATTCAATAATAGTTTTGCTTAATGTATATTTGCAGTGAAACATTTTAGTAACACAGTACATAGCTTCGATTCCTGAGTATAACATTTTTTTAGGGCACACCATTTTCTAAGGCAACGTGCTCACTTCCGAGAAAACAGGAGGAAGGGCTGTTATTATGAAAATGAGAATGAAACAGACTCCTGTAGCTTCATGTGAAATGTCATGTTAAGTCGAGCGAATGATTTGTAAAGCTTTGTTAGTGACGCGCATGCAAAAAAGGTGGCTAAATGCTTGTTTTAACGCCGTAACAATTTATCATCATGAATTGCTGCTCTTTATGAATTAAACGAAAAGAGATACAAGCCAGCTTTTAACACTCGGCTCGCGCGTTTTACACGTAAACGAATGCAGTGAAAAGAACGCTACAACAGAAGGGAATTTACATCAGACGAAAGAAACAAAAGCCGACAGCAACGCGCGCAGTGATCAGGCAAGACCATTTAACTACTGAGCGTGGCGTCATTTAAATCTAAACACCACCAGCGATGAAAACATAAAAAGGGTTGCGCCCAACAAAAATATGCTAACCCTACTTTACAAGTAATTATTTTATATATAAATATATCTTCTTTATATGTATAATGTGTGTATGTATCTAAACAATTAAGAATCCTTTTAGGTTTATAACATAAATTGTGATTATTTTATTTCATAAAATTATAATTCAATTTATTATTAAAATTTACGCATTATCTAACATTATTATTTAAATGTATCAGTTTTCATT
The DNA here is from genome assembly GCA_030765055.1 of Mantis religiosa. NCBI lineage: Eukaryota > Metazoa > Arthropoda > Insecta > Mantodea > Mantidae > Mantis > Mantis religiosa. Next base: position 110,635,147 of record CM060954.1, on the reverse strand, counting down.
ATGCTGAATGGTTGAGATATTATTCTTTGGAATGAGAAGTGGAAATAAAAGTAATTTAAGATATAAATATTTTTGAAATAGGGAGAAAAATTACGTTTTCCTTTATACAAGAAACAATCAACTATGTCGGAGAATCACAGGAATAAAAGTGAAATCCTCAGTTTATCCGGCGGGATGACTCAGACGGTTTCAGCTGTGAGCCGCATTTGGGAGTTCCGGGCTCGATTCCCTTAGCCAGCCTACCTGACCCATATGACTTTTTCCGGGTCGCAAGGTAAATGTTGGGTTAGTTAATTATATCTTCCCAATTTATTGTCCCTCCAAGTCGTCAACATTTTCATTTCTCTTTCAAGGTAGAAATGTCGGTGGGTGCCTCGGCGCTGCATGGCAGGATGACATGCTCTTTGTAAACACTTCCTCCTCCGATGGAACGGTATAGTGGGCTTTTACTACATATGACACAGCAGGCGGTGACACTAATGATACATGAAGTAAGATGGAGCACCGGTGGAATTAGGTGGCGCTGGCAACCGGAAATCCCGGAGTAAACTCGCCTCAGTGCCGTTTTGTTCTTCAAAAATCTCACCTATGGTCCCCTGGGATCGAACCCGGCACTCTTGGTGAGATGATGATGATGATTTAGGGCGTTCAACATCGCGGTCATAAGCGCCCTGCGAGAACTAATAGTAATAAAAACTAGATAAAAAGGGAGTTAAAAGCAGACATAGTAAATAAAACGAACAAGAAACTTAAAACAAGAAGCTTAAAACCATAAAATACTTAAAACGTATAAAACGTAATGACTGAATTCTAAAACGGAGGGTTAAAAACAATCTGAAACTTTGGCCACAGCTTTCTGGTCGTCCGCCAGTACCTCTGTCAAGCTGGCCGGCAGCTGGAGAGACCGGCAAAGACGAGCCAGGTTAAAACAGTCCAATTGCACATGCTGGACGGAGAGGGCATCTCCGCAAAGCCGGCAAACTGGAGTAGGGTCCCTTTTTAAAAGATAACTATGACTAAAAAAGCAGTGGCCAATACGTAATCGAGTAAGCATTACTTCCTCTCGGCGAGGTGTACGAGAGGAAGTTGCCCAGGGAATCGGAAGCGAGGGCTACGGTCTATCTATTCTGTGGGTCGCTAATTTCCTACCAGGTTGCTCCACGAAGCCTCGGGACTTCCATATGTGGAGGATGAAGTTAGGCGCCGGGCATCAAAATTATACGCAACTTTATCAACTCATAGAAGCGCCCTTGTTAGATCACTGGGAGATTATGACCCCACTAGACGCCGATCTAGACAACATCAGGTCCCGCGCATGGCATGCGGGCACCCAAGGTAACCCAGGAGCTAATCCTAACACCAGCTAAAGCTGAGCTCCACATAATCTCCTAAGTTGTTTGGGAACAAAATTCTCCCCAACCTAAACTAAATTAAAAACACCAGGGTGCTGGGTATTGCATCCTGTCCTTTCATCCCGAAGGTACAAATTGTAACCTCACAAAATTCATCAACCTCAAAACCTACACCATATCCATCCTACAAAATCCCGTTACGAATACCTTACCTGCGGTAAAACCCTTAACGGGTGGGCACGAAGCAAAAACCTTCTGGCTGTATACAGCCAGTCAGCACCATGGACGGACGGACGATCGGAAGCGCTTTCAACCTTCGAAGTTTATTTCTACAGAGAGCAGACCAGTCAGCGTTCCAGCACGACTGCACTATACTCCGCACGAAGGACCTGAAGTCTTCCGAAATACAAATAGAACTTTAACACTGTTTTCTGGTTGCCGCCTTAGCTGCCAAATCCGCCAATTCGTTTCCCACCTGGCCCATGTGTCCAGGAACCCGTGCAAACACAATGCTAACGCCTGAGGCGTGAAGAACGTGAAGGACATCCTGGATTTGTTACACTATAGGGTGAGAGCTGTAAATCTGACGGAGGCTCTAAGGGAATCACTTAGGATCAAGCAGTTACCTAGCTGTCGGCGACGTACAAATAAAATTGCTCGATATATTGCATAGAGCTCAGCATTAAAAATGGAGGTGCTGCTACGGAGGCCGAATGTAAAGGGTTCGGACTCTTGGTGAGAGGCAAACGGTTTAACCACTAAGCCACGGCGCAGCCAGACGGTGAGTTTTCAACTGGTAAGTGCTAGGGATTCTGCCCTATGCACTGCTATGACTCGTTAAGACGTTAGCCCTCTGTCTCCCCTGACCTCGTCCTTCCTCCCGTGGATGCCCCACTTGAGGCATAGAAACAATATACCAAGATTGGAACTCCAAACCAACTCCCTCCGTAGCATTGACTATTTGAAAGCAATCCCTCAGGTAAAGCGAAGTAGGTTACAATCCTAGTATATAGAACTGTTTACAAAACGCAATAGTAAGGAACGCAATAAAATATATTTCATTTAATAGATCTACTTTATTATCAGTGCGAAAAATACCTTTTTTACGAAAAAATGTGCTACAAATATCACTTTACGGCTCACTAGTACTTATTACATATGAGAATGTATGGAGTTTCTTAATAATCCTTCACAATAATCACACTATTTATGAAACAATTGAATAGAGAGATTCTTTCGGAGAGGAAAAGGTTAGAAATGTATATTTAGAAAGTTGAATATTTTAAATTGTACCACTGTTGTAAAAGTACCCCGTAAGAAAGTGTATCATCTCTCCTCAGTCATACGCGCATACACAGCTAGGGGGAATGGCAGAGAGAAAGACAGTTCCATTAAGCCCATTAGTGTTGTGGTACCGTCGAGTGCCAATTAGATTTTCAGACAAGATGTGGATTGTGTGTCAGGGAAAATGGGCCACACTTCTACCAGCATCTAACCTGAGCAAGGCGGGTGCAAAATTGTGTTACTTATTATGTTTTAACTACAGCTTTAGGAAGTGCGGATTTTTATCGACCGGTTCTCGCTCAACATCATGATGCCTTCGTGAAGCTACGCTGCTTAGTGGAGGTCGCGAAAACAAAAATTCCATCTGAAGGAGCATGGTGCTGAACCTCTCTCCCCGTTCCTTGGACGTTTATTCACTTCTGACAAGCATGTGTGGGCCTGAGGTCGCAGCCAGGTTGGGTAACTCCAGATTAAAGGGCAGCGGAGTACTCGCAACTCTCAGGAGTCTGCCAGCATCATGCTGTAAATTGGGGGACAAGTTGTCCTTACGGCTGAATAATGTACGGGAATTAAGTGGCAGTATGCACAGGCACTTTCTTTATGGCATTCGCCCAGAGGCCTATTGGTTATCATTTATGCTAGGGGTTGAGGACCAATAAACTATCTAGAAATAACCATTTAAAGGACCAAAAATGTTCGCAAAAGTGACCCAAATATTGGAAATAAGGAAGCAAAGACATTTTCCTAGGCTTAGATTTTTGTATGTTTGTGGCCTGGATTTCTTTCACAAACTGCTAAACTGCAGTGAAAACAACCTACCCACTTCTACCGTCCTGGTCGAGGTCACTGTCGCAATGCTGTTAAAAAATAACGGGATATTTAGAGAGGGTTTACCAGGTGCTTATGACTTGAATGACTTCAAGGGTTCTCTCACCTGCTACCTGCGGCAGTTTTAGGAGTGTGTATTACAAATTGGAATTCAACCTGGACACTGTTGAACAGGAAAAAGACAGTCAAAATAAGTTTTAAAGACGAAAAAAGCAAACAAACATACAAACAAAAGCTGTTTGACGAAACAAAATTACCAAAAAATAAAAGAATAAAAGTAAAAATTTGGAATCTGGAAATGGATTCATTCATATCTCCTGTTTTGATATGAAATCTTAAAAGGAAAAAAATGCACCATTAGATAAGGAAATAGCTATAAAAACAAAAACAACAACTCAACTTCTAAGTCCTATTTGAAGCAAATTAATAGTTCTACCACACAAGCCATGTGTAAGCTAAGATTAAGATAGACTGAAAAATTCAATGCTATGGCCGGGACTTGAACACGGATCTACAGGTCTCCGTCCGGTTGGGCTTAACCATTGAGCTACCATGGCCAAAGTGCCGTCATTACATTAAATTCTCCCCTTTGACTCGTATGTCTCCCATTAAACCACTAGAGGTCCTCATATGTAATGAGATACGCACCTTCTTCAGTGACTTACTACGCTTAAAGTGCTTACGTCCGATGCCTTATGGTTACCACTATTACGTTAAGTGATGGAAACTATTATGTGTTTCAAATGGGAAGAGTTCTGCAGTCCAGCTAATCAGATGCCGTATTACACTCAGCGTTGCCAGCTTCTTACCCCACTCCTTTTATATTTCCCTCTCTCTCTCTCTCTCTTTCTCTCTCTACCACACTCATACAACATGCAGGTCTCCTTGGCGCAGACGTAAGGGTAAGCAAATTATATTTTACAAATTTTTAGAATGATGAGTTGCCAGAATAAAAATTGTAAAAAGCACTTTCGCAAATTATGTATATTTTAAAATACTATAACTATACTTATAGTTTATGAGTTACCTGATTTTCTAATCCAATGGAACTGCCAGTGGCTCATTCATATCGCTGTCAATGTCACTTCCGTTAAGAGAAAATTCGTCATTGTCACTGTCTTCATCGTCTGGGTCTTGCAAATTAATAATTACGGGTTCCAAAATCTCGTCACGTGTTATTTCTTTCTTAAAACTGTCTTCTTGAAGGTTTTCTGCATGCCTCACGCAGTTTTCCCAGTCCTGTTGTGTTACCTCGTCAATTTCTTCGTGAACAAGTCGTTCAACGTCCGTCAGTTTAAAAGTATTATTTTTGTTTGCAACCCCCGTTTTTATTTGAGCACACACCAACTCAATTGGATTATATTGGCAGTGGTAAGTTGGGAGGCATATTACATCGTGTCCCATTTCAATTGCAGCTTGATCCAGCTGATATACTTTTTCCGTGTTTTTAAACAGAAGTACTCTTTGCAGTAACTCATTTTTAGTTTGGTTTCCGAAAATTTTTGAAGAACGTGAACACCTTAAAAATAATCCTTCGAGCCTGACTTCGTAATAACTGCCTTTTTGACTCGCCACTGATTTCACCGCAAGTAAAGTGATTGCAGTGTTTTACTCTACTGTTGTGTAAAGAACAACTGAATGATATTGATCTGAACTCTCCAGAGTAAATAAACATTTCTTATCCAGCATTTATTAACAAACATAAGCATACAGCATTGCACAGGCTAACAGGAAATAAAGTGTTGGCTGTTTCCCGAATTTAACACCTTGACTTATTCATAGTAATTCTTTTATCACGTCATGTCAGTTGTTCAAATTCCAGTTCTGAGTAATGAAAAGTGTATGTACATACATACACACCAACAACTTTGAACTCTCTAGAGTAAATAAGGACTACGAACCATTCATAAACAAAGATATAATGTGACCAGACACGTTCTGCCAGGGCAGCAGGAAATTTATTGTTTCCTCTCGCTCGAATTGGCTTATTCAGAGTAATTCTTATCACGTCATGTCAAATATTTACGTTTCAGTTCTGAGTAATTACAAATATAAGTACACACATATATTCCAACCAATAATGATATACATTGCAATGCTTACGTCACGATTTGTTATAATACAGGTAATAGTGGTTTATTCATTTGTATTAGAAAAAACTACTTGAGCTAAAAGTATGTGGTTTTCATGGTTATGTTAGATACATTACTCTCTACCTTCCACATGGATCAGTTTCGGCAAAATCTGAATTTTTGTCTTAGCGCAAATAGTATTTCATACAGATTGATTAGGTTGGCGCTCGTCACACACCACTTAGCGGGAATGCAATACAATACCGCAGGACTCCGATTGGTTGCTCGCCTAGTAGCGCTCAAGGACAAACACCTTCCCATTTGAAACACATAATAGTCATTCTTCCACACTAGCCGTGTGCAGGCTAAGATTTGGGTTCGTATCCACAATGTAATGTTCAGTGAAACTATTTTTGTATACATTTGCCTGGATAAAGATGAAACAGAACAACACTGTTGTTTAAGATAGAACTCTCAGTCCCAATACTCCTTTTATAGAGCAACTATTACGTTTTATTTTCTAAAAAAAAAATGATGTTTGACAAAGCTATCAGATGTTTAAGATATAGTTATGTATTACAATTTCTGAAGATATCTGGTAAGACCTCTTCCTCTTGAATGAATTTTGAATAAATGGAAAACCACAAACGATGAAAGAGTCACTTACTAATAGAAACAGTATGTCACAACACAGATAAGATCAATTATATTTAGTAGCCAAAATATTCATCAGTTTGGTGTGATTCTTCAAATAGCTCATTTTCAGTATCTCCATTTCTTCAGTGTTATATAGAGATCATGGACCCGTTAATAAAAATTAGCTGTCGCTCTAAATATTGTAAAATGACACAATTTCAGAAAACATGTAGCTTGATCAGAAAGAACTAGACAAATAGGTTTTATAGAGATGGATGGTTAAAAGTACAACAATAAACAATACAGCGAGATGGCTTGGCAGTAACGAGTTAGGTTCTCATAGAGGAAGTCGTAGGCTGGTATCCGTAGATCACACACACTTGGTTTTCTTGCACTTTTCCTTATTCCGTAGGCGAATTCTGGAATTATTTCTCATCTATCCCTATTTGCTTTCTATTATTTCTCTTTTCTTCTATGACCGCTTCGTGGCTGAGTGGTTATACCGCTCGACTTTCGAGCCCCACTGTATACTGTGTATATATAAAGGCGCTCAACTACGGCGATCATTAGCGCCCTTTAAAAAACTAGTCATGGCAAAAGCCAGATATAAAACGTTCTAAAAACTATACAAGTGTAAAAAAACCTATTAAAAATACACGTACATAAAAAACATCAATCAAAACCTACTAAAAATTTCGTTCACTAAATCCTAAACTCTAAATTAGACAAGAATCTAAAAACCTTCTCCACGGGTCTCCACGCACGGCCTACACGTGGGTGGGCCTGTTGACCGTCTCCCTCAACCACGAAGAGGAGCCCACACGAGGGAGACTGTTGAGCAATGGCTATTCCCTCAGTTGGAAGAAAATGAGCCGGATAACCTCATTTTACAGCTAGTTGGTGTCCCACCTCACTGGTATAACACTTATGCGATTGGTAGAACGTCACTCTACCAGAGCGCCGGCTAGGCCGCAAGGGCCCCAATGACAGGGCTTGTTATGCATGGCCTCCACGTTCTCCTGACCTAACGTCATGCGATTTTTACCTTTGAGGCTTCATCAAGGATCGTGTGTACGTGTCTCCGCTACCAGCTGACCTCCCTGAATTAAGAGACCGGATTGAAGCAGCTGTTGCTACAATTACTGAATACACACTTATCAACGTTTGGGAAGAACTTGGCTAGTCTTGATCTGTACCTTGTGACAAAGGGCAGTCACATTGAACATTTATAAGCTGTTTGAGTTGCTTTTTCATTTGACATATCATTTATAACTGTAAGTTGAATTTAATAAATGCCATAAAGAGTTATTAATTTATATGCACCCTATATTTTACTGTCATTTAAGTGTGTTGTATTTGAACTTTCCCTTTGTACCGATAAGGGAATATGCAATAATTCAATTGATGCAAAAGATTTTTTTCTATTAACGTAAAGTAAACAACAAGAAAACGTGTTTTTTAGAATTATTTGTACAAAAATGAGTGGAATAACACTAATAGTAGCAAGTCTTTTGTATAACGTTGCCATTTGAGCTTTAAAATGAGTCTTATTTTGGGTACGTCAATGTAGAACAACTTCAGCAGAAACCATTGGCGTACACGAAGTTAGAAAAGTGTCACTGGAGTTTACAAAACGCTTTGGATAGATGGATGCAAAGCTGACTGTATTTACTTACTGTATTCACTGGGAACTGGAAGACTGAATCCGGTGCTTAAGAGAATAGAACCCTGAGAACTTTGACAAGGAATTTCACTCTAATGGATATTTGCTCAACGTGTAAATCGAAAGCTGGTGGAGACAGTGTTAATCCGTTAATCATACATGTCATGTACGCTACCTCGCCTTATCCCTTAGGTGTCTGGCAATGCGTCACTCTGATGCCTGAATGTTTGCTCTACAGCGAAGAGATTTCCATCTGTGAAAATGCGGCTTGTATAATGTTTGCCTTTACTCAAAAACCGCTATTTGTTTAGTATAATTCACTCTGGTTTACCGTCTGCCATCATAATTTTCCGGGTAGGCTTTGCATATCTTTTAACGACCTTCACTGTCTTTTGGTAGACAGATTTAACCAAGTGATTGCATATTTTTGAGTGATTACTAAGGAGCGTATATATAGGCAGTAAACTTTCTGAAATAGGCAGGCAAAAAGACACTTAAATAGGCACTAAATTTTTGCTAAATAAACACTTAGAAATACACAATATTAGTAAAATGGTGCTTAAAATGCACTATAGCTAAGTGAAAATCATCGCAGTATATGCTGGAACAAATTCGTTAACCACATACTATTTTGCAATTCCCTAGGCGAAATAGATCTACATTTATTCCATATTTCATAAATGGCTCCACAGCAAGTAAAAATAACAGATACTATCGTATAATTAAAAAACATATAAATCCACTTCACTAAGAAAGAACCATAAAGTGCAGAAAGGTGTAGAGTAATTAACTATGTCAAAAAAGCATGGATTTAGGGAGGGGGGGCTTAAGGGTGAGAAGTGAAATATCTGAAGCTTCTTCTAGATTTGTTTCAAATGTATACAATTTATTTTTGTAGTCAATCAAGAATGCAATAATAGTAGGTTGTAGCTTTCTAGTTAGAGTAGCTTCTGAGGTATTAATAGTTTATGTCAAAATTACAGGCGATTTTCAAAATGTTCTACCTATTGTAATTTTATAAGTTACTGCTTGGGGTATAAGTTTTGTTTTAAATATTTTGTTTTTGTATATTATTTTGTTTTGAATAATTCCTAGGTAATAGAATTTTGTTAGTAAGGTGACATCGATGTACTTACAGTAAGTAGAGCAAGCATTACACTGCACCCAAAATTAGATACAGAGATGTCGGTCGACATATTTTGATGAAAGTGAAATTTAAGAGGGCTATTCAATAAAAATGATCATAATTTTTTACGGTCATAATTTTTCGCATTAAAATTCAATCTTATTATATTCTGTTAGTTTAATGTGAAACAACCACGCCGTAGTAGTTTCATTGTTGATACTCCTGGGTCCCGCCTGTGAGAACTAGCCAAGTTCAGACACATTCAGTATTGCCTACCGCTGCAATGGAAGTAACACGCGAGGAACAGTTTGGGACTTCGAAGTTCTTCTTTCATCTCCACAAATCTTCATTTGAGATCTATACAGTGGTACAGGAGGCCCATGGAGAGTCTGTTCTTCCCTACAGCACAGCTCGAAGGTGATTTAAAATGTGTAAAGAGGGAAGATAATCAATTTCAAAGGAAGGTGGACTCGGTGCTCCAGTTACTGATCTTACGGAAGAAAACATTAACACTGCTGCTGTCATTGTGAGAAAGGGTCGACGAATAACCTTAAGTTCACTTTCTGAAATACTTAAATTTCATTGGGTCCCACCCACACGTTGGTGACAGAAACATTACACGTGAGACGTGTTTGTGCGCGATGGTTTCCAAGACTGTTGATTCCCGAACAAAAGGACATTCGCATGCATGTCTGCATGCAGTTAAAGTTGTTGTTAGAGGAAGATCCAGAGTTTCTTTCAAACGTAATCACTGCTGATGAAACTTGGCTACATCATTTTGATCCTGAGAGCAAACAGCAGAGCTCAGTATGGAAATCTCCTTCATCACGAACCCCAAAAAAGCAAAGGCGGTTGCTTCTGCTGGAAAAGTTATGGTCATCTCATTCTTTGACAATCATAGCATGGTTTATCAGCATGTTGTACCTACACACACTTCAGTAACTGGACAGTGCTGCAGGGATGTCCTGAAAACATTGCATGTCCATATCATGTGCAAAGGGCCACATTTCCGTGAAGCAGCCTGGATGATGCACCACGATAATGCGCGGCCGCATATTGCCAATGTTGTTGCTGAATATCCTGCAAAAATCAACCTGAAGTGCATCCCTCACCCACCCTATAGGACGGATTTCGCTCAATGTGACTTTTTTCTATTCTCTAACTTGAAGAAACACCTTCGTGGAAGGCATTATCCATCATCAGAAGCAGTGGTGAAGGCTGAGGAGGCAATTTTGAAGGATCTCTAAAAATGGTTTCCATCATGTCTTTGAAGACTGGCAGAAACGCTGGGTCAAGTGCATCGCACTCAGGGGACATAATAAGGATGAGTAAAGTTACGTTTTAAAAAAAAGTTATGATCATTCTTTACTGAACAGCCCTCGTATATCTTCAACTTTCTGGTAAGTTCCAAGATGTTCCTCTTCATTCAGGATGACGAAATGTATTCGATTTTGCATCTTTAATATATATAATATAAGTTTTCTTGAGGAAATTTAGGATACACATTAGGATATTCACTATTTATCTTATGGTATTGTAATATGGAAGTTTTGAATTTGAGTACTTAAATTATAGTGAGTTATTCTGTTATTTGTTTTACAGTTTAAAATATTTTATTTTTATTTATGACTGCAATATTATATTTAAAATGTGTTGCTCGTTTTTGGATGAATATAATTGCATTTTTATTTTTAAGGATTTTTAGTTTATACACTATTTTTACACAACTAGAAAACTTAAGAAGTGGACAACATCTACTCTACATATACATTTTTTTAGAGTAAATTAATTCGAAAAATCCCTTGTTAATTGTTTGAACTATCCAGTACATTAACTTTTCTAAAATGAGAAGTTGTATTGTTTTCGTCGCCTGACAATGTAAAGAAAATGTATTTGAAGGTGATCACATAGAAACTAGCTCTTAAAAGATTTGTCTATGCTTAAGACATATTCTGTTCTCATATTACTTTGCAACTACAACAAAATCAACAATATCATCTCAATAAGTAAAATGAGGAATAAGTATTTGTAAGCTTATTATTACAAGAGTAGAAAAATTCACGCAAGTGCAACTCATCCGTTTCTTTTATATACTGCATATTAATTTGTTATTAATTTTTCTTTAATTTTACGTCCTCTAACGTTAAGTCATATCCGACGATGAATGGAATGGGAGAAATAATGCTCAAATGAGCCCAGGGTCCATAAAGCATAGAGTTACCCGAAATTCGTCTATCAGGATAAGGGAAAGTCCCGGAAAAACCTTATCCAGTAAACTCACCCTGACCGAAATTCGAACTCGGGAACTCTTGAACGTGAGGTAGCCGTTTTGAGTGTTTGAAATAACCAACGCAAACAAAATATTGCTTTGGTATGCATCATTCCTTTTTAATGGTTTTTATGAAATGAATATATTAGTTTTAATATGTGCTATTCTAGGCATGAAATTTACTTCAAATAGACATTTGTGCTCCTGTGCAAATTGGGAAGCATATGCATTGTATTCTCAAGCATTAGTGAGAAAATTCTCATGTGTGGACAAACAAATGAAATCTGGCAAACACCATAACATCTAAAATGCAATAAAGAACGTAATTATTAATTCAACTACAATGCCGTTAAATGTTACACCTCGCATTCTCCTGTTTTAATGCAATGATTGTGTTTACCTTGCTCAAATGACAAAATCTGATGCTGGCGGAAATGTGAAGAGCTTTTGAACTGCGGTAACTAATGCGATAACCTTTCCCACTTCTGTTTACGTTAGCGTGCAATTTTCGTTCTATTCGCGAGAGCGCTCTCCCGTGAGAGAAAATGGGAATGTAATGGGTGGAGATTGAAAGTGGAGGGAAGGCGATAAGAAAAGCGATTTAAATAGTTTGAACCAAGCTCGGGAGATTTCCACCTCTTTGTCAGTGGATCTCATTAAAACATTTTAAAAGCCTTCTCCGTTACCTCTGGTTGGATTTGAATGATCTTCGCAGCTAATAATATGATCTGAAAAGTAATGCCTCACTTTCTTCACCGACTCGCTTTTGCTGAATGTTACTAATGCTTAATATTGTGTAAGTGGCGTCTTGATTAATTCGCTATTTCACTTCTTCATGAAAAGGGCAAATTAAAAGTCTGCTTACAGGTTTCCCTAAAAGTAAAACTTCAAAGGATCGTTTGACATAAGTGCGTTAATTAGTGAGTGGCAAGGTTGGCAACCTTATGGAAATGCTCATGTATGATAAAATAAACTATTTAAAATATTAGTATTTTTCAAAGTGAAACATTGCGAATTCAGATACTTAAGAAAGATGTACCTGATTTATCTGAAGCTATAAAATTAATAAAAAGGTACAACTTTAACCCCTTTTTGCTTGTCTACATTTTCCGACGTCTCTCTATACTCAAAATAAATTTCTTCGGGTATTTAGTTAAAAAAAAACTGAAAGGAACCTCCAAAAGGTAATGTTCTAGTTTCGGAAATTAACGCTCTTGACATTTTGAGAAATCAATGGTTTTGGAGAGTACACAAATTAATAACTTCATATATAATTATTACCTGTTTCAAATAGGAAGGAGTTTGTGCTTGAGCGCTAATAGGTGAGCAACCAATCGGAGTTGTCGTATTGCATTCCCGCTTAGTGGTGTCTGAGGAGCGCCAACCTAATCGATCTGTATGAAATACTATTCGCGATAAGACAAAAATTCATATTTTGCCAAAACTGACCCATATGGAAGGTAGTAAGTAATATATCTAACATTCCCATGATAACCCCATATTTTTAGCTCAAATAGTTTTTATAATACAGATAAATAAACCACTATTAGTTGTATTATAACAATAAATTGCGACGTAAGCACTGTATGAATATCACTATAGTTTGGCATGCATACGTGTACGTATATTTGTAATTACTCAGAACTGAAACGTAAATGTTTGACATGACGTGATAAAAGAATTACTTTGAATAATCCAATTCGAGCGAGAGGAAACAATAAATTTTCTGCTGCCCTGGCAGAACGTGTCTGGTCACATTATATCTTTGTTTATGAATGGTTCGTAATCTCTATTTACTCTAGAGAGTTCAAAGTGGTTGGTGTGTATGTATGTACATATACTTTTAATTACTTAGAACTGAAATTTAAACTACTTACATGACAGATGAAAGAATTACAGTGTATAAGTCAATGTGTTAAATTCGAGAAAGAGCAGACACTTCATTTCCTGTTAGCCTGTGGAATGCTGTATGCTTATGTTTATGAATGAATGCTGGATAAGAAGTGTTTATTTACTCTGAGATTTCAGATCAATAACATTCAGTTGTTGTTTACACAACAGTAGAGTAAGAGTTAAATTGTGCATTAGCTTCTTGCGGTAAATTTAGTGGCAAGTCAAAAAGGTAGGTATTGCGAAGTCAGGCTCGAAGTATAATTTTTAAGGTGTACACGTTCTTCAAAAATTTTTTGGAAACAAAAACTAAACATGAGCTATTGTAAAGAGTCCTTCCGTTTAAAAACACGGAAAAGGTGTATCAGCTGGATCAACTTGCAAATAAAACGGGAAACGAGGTAATACGCCTCCCACCTTACCACTGACAATATAATCAAATTGAGTTGGTGTGGGCTCAAATAAAAAGAGGGGTTGCAAACAGAAATAATACTTTTAAACTGAAGGACGTTGAGCGACTTGTTCACGAAGGAATTGACAAGGTAACACAACAGAACTGGGAAAACTGCGTCAGGAATGCAGATTTTAAGAAGGAAATGGCACGTGATGAGATTTTGGAACCTGTAATCATAAATTTGCAAGACTCAGACGATGAAGACAGAGACAACGACGAATTGTCATTTAACGGAAGTGACATTGACAGCCATATGGATGAGCCACTGGCAGTTCCATTGGATTAGAAAAACAAGAAATTCATAAACCATAATTATAGTTACAGTATTTTAAAATATACATAATTTGCGAAAATGCGTTTTCCAATTTTGATTTTGGCAACTACATCATTGTAAAAATTTGTAAAATATAATTTGCTTACCCTTACGTCTGCTCCAAGCAGACCTGCATGTTGTATGAATGTGCGAGAGAGAGAGGGAAATATAAAAGGAGTGGGGTAACAAGCTGGCAACGCTGAGTGTGATACGGCATCTGATTAGCTGGACTCTAGAACGCTTCCCATTTGAAACACATAGGATTAATATAAGTAGGCGAACATAAAAGATATGTTGTAAGTAGGGAAGGAGCTTGATACTTGCATGGTCTCGACATCAATACATGTTCGATACTTCGATGGTGATTCTGCAAATTGTTATTTTCTTTTAAGTCCACAAAATATTATTGCCGCATAAAGAACTTTGCAAAATCCGAGAAATTGCCAGGAATGTGGTAGATGCACAGTAACATTATGCAAGAAAATAATCGGGCGTCAGGTTCAGTGCCAGGTACCAGTCCCTAAGAATAAATCACTGCATACCTCAATGCAACTTACCAGCTGCTCTTTGTATTATGTGTTTCATATGCGTATCATATGCGTTATAGCCTTCAGCTTTGCCACCTCGTTACCCCCACTGTTTTATATGCCCCTCTCTCTCTCGCACACTTGCGAGTCTTCTTGGTGCTAAATGTAAAGGAACACAAACTGAATTTTCCAAAGTTTTATAATAATGCAGTTGCTGAAAACACAATTACTACATGTATATTCCTATATTACGCACATGTTTTAAGTATATAGTTTAAAAATATAGTTTATGAATTACTTATTTTTCTAATCCAACGAAAATGCCAGTGATGCCTCCATATAGCTGTGAATGCTACTTACGTTAAGAGATAATTCGTCATAGTCATTGTCTTCATCGTCTAAGTATTGAAAATGTAGTATGATAGGTTCCAAAATCCCGTCACGTACTATTTGTATCCAAAAGCCGTCTTCTTGTAGTTTATCTGATGTCTCGCGCAGTTTTGCCAGCCTTGGTTTCTTCCTGGTCAACTTCTTCGTGAATAAGTCGGTCAACGTCAGTCAGTTTAAAAGTATTATTTCTGTTTGAAACATAATTTGAGCTCACATTAGCTCAATTGGATTTTCTGTCAGTGGTAAGGGGGAAGGAGGTTTATAATTCCTTCTGTCTCATTTCAAATGCAATCTGATCCAGCTGATACTCTTTTCCTGGTTTTTAAACGGAGGAACAACTGAATAATGCTGCCTTGAGCTCTTTCGAGTAAAGATTACGAACTATTCATAAACAAAGATATAATGCAAACAGACACGTTCTGCTAGGCCAGTAGGGAGTGTATTGTTCGAATTTAGCAAACAAGTTGGCTTATTCAAAATAATTATTTTATGGCGTCGTGTAAAACGTTTACGTTTCAGTTCTGAGTAATTACAAATATACGTACAGGCATACATCATTACCAAAAATGCTATTCATTAAATTGCTTACGACACGATGCTTTACTGTAATATAATAGTACTTTATTTGTATCAGGAAAACTATACGAGTTAAAACTATGGGTTTTTATGGCCATGTCCAATACATTACTCTCTGCCTTCCTCATGGATCAGTTTTTGCAAAATCTGAACTCTTGTCTTAGCGCGAAAGGCATTTTTTAGAGATTGATTAGTTTGCCGCTCGTCATACACCACTTAAGAGGAATGCAACACAACACCGCAGCACTAGTTGCTCACCTAATCCTTGTTTCACATAAGCATGCTCCGTATCTCTTAAAGGTCACGTGACCTTATCACCTCTCATTGGCTTCTGTTGTAGTATGGACTGTTGGGCGGTAAAAATTAGTTCGTTATTTAACATGGTGATATATCTTTATATGTTGGAAGAAAATTTTCAAATTTATATTTTCGTAACGGTTTTAATTAAATATATTGCGCAACAGAGTTGATTTATCTTAAATGCATGTTAACTCTTAAACGAAGTAAAGAGGAATTTCCTTTGCTCTCAAGCACATGGCACGATAGCACGTGATTTAGTTGTAGTGATGACATATTTGTTTATATGACTTTTATCACTGACCTTGTTTTGAACTGGATTAGTCATATATCGCCATTCGGAGGTGTATTGTGCCGAGTACGAGAGCTAATTTATTTTATTGATAGTTTACTGCACATGTACTTATATGTTTAATGGAAGAGTCTACAGCCAGTTTTTCGCTGAAGCAACGCAAGGTAAAACCTTTACAAACGGATGAAAAAAGAATTGTGGTGCATGTGTGTAATGCACTCAACAGAGAAGAATCCGTCTTTGTTAGTGAGAGAAGTCGAACATCTGTGCCCTGAACATACAGGTGTGTTAGATGCGTAGGAACACCGCGACATGAGATTGAGACAACAGGAAAACTTACCACTCCAGGGACGATATTCTTTGTGGCGAAGACGTTATTTAAGGGACATCAGAACTTGATCATACCTGGACAGTGCATGGAAGTGATGATGAACTATGACTTCTGAGGTTATTTCTGTACCGAGATACAAATTGCAGAATATACTACCTTGACGAGACTTGGGTATAGACACACGAAAAGTATGGCCTGACATGACTTTTAAGATAGAAAGACAAGCATTTTTGCAAGGTATGTGTGCTGGTTTCAAAAAAATCCCAGTGGAAAAGGCCGAAGGCCTTTCATTATAAACTTGTTTGAGTTTCATTGCTTATTCATTCAGTTTCAACTTGCTCAGTTTCATTATAAACTTCATTATTTTTGCATGCCTTCATATTCTTATTTGTATGATTTTATCTATCTCCTTGAAAATTATTATGACGTTTACTACAGTTTTAAATGTGACGGGAAGGCACCGCCTGTGGCCTATGGCACGAAAGCATTAGCCAATTAGGATGAGGGGAGAGGTAGTTGCACGCGGAGTGGTACATATCAGGGGAACAAGGTTATATGAAACAGAGATTAGCAGCGCTCAGGGACAAACATTTGAAACAGATAATAGTGCACTGGATCACTGGAAAACCAATTCAGAATTACCAGAACTTAATTTCACCTGGAACAGTCTTCTCTGAAATAGTGCAGCAGGCCTCATATGTGGCGAAAATAGTAAGACTTGAACCTGAAAGAGTGGAAATGCTGGTATTTTGGAGCAAAACTTTAAACGTGCACTGCTTTACCTTTAAACGTCTAATGTAGTGTTTAAACATAAGAACACTGATAGTAAGTTTAAACTCATTAAAAATGTACAAACATTTTTATTGGCTTTACACATTCTATTTTATATTGCAAATGACCGTATCGAGTGTCGAAGTATCGGGTATCGTGGAAAACGATAACTGAGCATCGATACATTGCTACTTGTAACTTATTTTCTGCAATTACTGATTTTTTTTTTTTTTTTTTAGGTATTAATAGAAGTGTATATGTGATGCATATTTGAAAGCAATAAATTTGCACAATGAAAATTGAACGATGGCAGAGGTCCTTTTGCGTTATATTCTTTACCGTGGCCCTTTAGTGATCACTGAAAACAAAGGCGCATAAAAAGTAAATTAG
This sequence comes from Mantis religiosa, assembly GCA_030765055.1. Taxonomy (NCBI): domain Eukaryota; kingdom Metazoa; phylum Arthropoda; class Insecta; order Mantodea; family Mantidae; genus Mantis; species Mantis religiosa. Next base: position 110,617,686 of record CM060954.1, on the reverse strand, counting down.
ATAACTAAAGCATTGTGAGGGGATTGAGCCAACATAGAATTCAAGTAACTATCATTCCTTAAAATTAATTATACAAATAAATTAAGATGTTTAGGAAAGTGAAAGTGTATACAAACTTCAATGCACTGGCAATTTTTCTTCACACATCTTAAATCGGACAAACATAAAAGCCTTTGAAATAAATTTAAATTGAAATGGGCACTTCAGTAATTTAATTAACTGCTTGCACCCTTCTTTGCACAATTATGCGTTTATCTCGGGGCCAAAGCAGTAAATCGTGATTAAAGCACTGAAAGTTAACTTGTTCTATGCAAATGCTTCATTTAGCCTTTCTACTATGTTTCTGTGTAAGCATATTTAAGTAACGTCCCATAAACTTAGGACTCAGAAAAACGGTACCGAATGTGTATTTCTGTAATGAGAGAGCTCTCAGTACGTAACATAAAACCAATAACAAACAGTAATACAGCTTCATGCTGATCTTGGCAAAACATATCCTAGTGAAAGTCAATGCTCGTTTCCAAAAACTGGATGAACATGCTTCAGGAAGTGGGTATTACTGCAAACGTGTGCGATCTATTTTCATAAAATATCAATGCAAATTTAAAAACAGAGGATCCAAATATTCTCGCTTTGTAGGTCGTGAAACCGAAACGTTTTAGGGTTAATAGTCTATCAAAATAGTGCTTCTTATTTGCTCATAAAATCATATCACAATTCATAATAATATATTACACAGTAGGAATAATAAATTTAATTTAATCTTCCACACAGTTAAAGGTTTAGAATAGGTATTATTTTGTAATACATTCAAATTCTATTAAGGCAATTTTTTTATTTCAATTATCTTTCCATCTTTGGCCTAACTTAGAATAAAAATAAAGAAATGTATTTCTTGACCTAAATGAAATATTACTCATTTGATTGTATATAATGTTGATGGTGTAACCACAGTTAATTAAAGTTTATTGTTCCACCTGTGTCAGTGAATGGGAGCAGAAATCTTATTTGTTTAGTTGCTTTCCCGTGCACTCAAATTGGCTACTGTTGAGATTTGGCTGAGTAGGGGAATATGATATCGCAGAACGGTGACATTTCTTTGAATGTACAGTCCGGTGCACGGAAATTTTCCGATATCTGGGACAGCTGTTTAGGTTTGTAAGTGAATGGCACCATGCCCCCAGTACACACCCCTGTCAGCGATAGGAAGGCGTGCTACTGCCCTTTCGCGATGGCGGAGGTGAACGTGAAGCCCAGGCACTTTAAGCTACATTGAAACATACGAGGGTAGGTCAAAAAGAAATGTCTCCTATTTTTTCTGTTTTAATTGCCAAGAAAATTGAATCCAATTTACATAGCTTGAAAACTACAACATTGACGAATAATTTGTCACTATTCAACATAATCTCCGTCCCTTTCCACAGTTTTGGCCCACCTTTCAACTAGGGCATGTATTCCAGTGTGGTAAAACACACGGTCCTTCTTCCTAAGACATTGACGCACGGACACTTTCACAGCCTCCTCATCTTCAAAATGAATCCCACGATGAGGTTCCTTTAGTGGCCCGAACAGATAGAAGTCTAATGGTGCCAGGTCAGGGGGTGAAGTAGGACTTGTCATCCCAATTTCTCAATTTCTGCAGTGGTCTAACGGCCGGTGTGTGGTCTTACATTGTCATGCAAAAGAAGAACATCCGCTAAAGTTTCTGTTGGGCGAACTCGGCGAAGACGTGCCTTCAGCTTTTAGAGAGTTCTGACGTATTGGACAAAATTTATTCTGCATCCCTACTCCAAAAAATGAATCATAAGCACACCCACTGCATCCCAAAACACTGTCGCTATAACTTTCCCTGCCGGCCGCTGAGTTTTGAATCTCTTTTCTTCGGTGACGTTGTGTTTTACCATTTCATTGACTTCCTCTTTTATTCAGGTTGAAAAAGTGAAGCCACGTTTCGTCTCCAGTAGCAATATTTACCAGAAATTCCTATCCCTCCAAATTGAAGCGATGCAAGTGTTCGGAGGCTATTGGTTTCACTTGTTCTTTGTTTTGGGTGGTTAACATTCTTGGTACCCAACGTGAACAAACTTTTGAGTAACCCAGTTGTTGAATAATCGTCATCACACTGCCTTTACTGAGGGAGGTAATGCGACACAATTCACTTGTTAGCCCGGCGATCACCATGAATGATATCGACTCGCTGAATGTTGCATGGAGTCACTGCAGTCAGCGGTCTGACGCTTCGATTTTCATCTGCCAATGGTGTTTGCCCTTCAGCTTCGTTGCAGTGACGAACCCATCGTCTAACAGTGCTGACATCCACCGTCACATCAACATACACATTTTTTAGCCTTTCGTGAATGCGAACTGGCGTTTCCCCTTCCGCAGTAAAAAATTCAATCACAGAACACTGTCTAGTACGAATGTCGATGTCAGCCATTTTGCAAGAGGATGCAGTGCTGCCACCTGTTGACTTAGGAAGTTACTACTGCAGGGGAGTGGAGAAGAAGATTTGATGAATTGCGCCAAATTCAAAGTTTTCACATAACTTAACTATTTAAGGGGCAAAAATAGGAGGCATTACTTTTTGAGCCACCCTCGTGTAATTGAGAATACACCTCATCGGACTTTGATTATTTTATCAGTGGTTATTGAGGACAGGAGCAGAGTGCCCATCCTTTTCGAATAATGAACCTTCTAAGGTTTGTGCAGTTTTCTTGGGAAGGCAATGAGGAATGGGGCAGACATATATGTTTTATTATATATATCAAATTGAACTCCACATTGTGCATATTTATTTCGAATCATCTCATATCATTTCAAAATAATTTACAGCTGTAACTTAAGCTCTATCTACGCAAAATATGCTACGCATACTAAGCACATTTTCGCCACGTAGACAAACATAAGGGGGAAACACAAATACGATAATATTCTACTAATTAATCCGCGAACCCCTAATCCTTTTCCCTGGTTTCCGAGTTATGACATCAAACCAGCGAGCGACGGACACAGCAAGGTGGTGGTGTTGACAGTCTTTCCGTTAAAGTTAAATTCCTCTTTACCCCTCCCCATGCACTGCGCAGTTCATCGGTCATTCCTTATGTTATTGGATTTGTATATAAACCAATAAGAGATTGGCACAGCCAGGACAACACGAATGGTGAAACGGTTATGCCAACATTATATATAGTAATGCACCAAAATATACCAACAGCATCGGAAAATTTCCGTGCACCGGACTGTACATCCGACAGCTGTGAAGCTGAACACATGACCTTGGTTGTATAATCAGCTACAGAATCACCCTCTGTATAGGATCCCCTTGCTGTTATAGTTCTTAAAAGTTCAATGAAACAGTTTCTGGTAACTTCTATTTCAGTTAACTTTAAGACAATGGAAAACCAATTATTTTTAAAGAAAAATTTGCAGAAGCCGTATGAAAACTGACATTGTAAGTAGAGAAATATATGAACGCAATAGAAGTTGCTGCACAATGCTATTCTTTCAAACTGTCCTATAGCTAAATAGCATTTGCTACTGCTTCAAAAATTCACTACATATTATGTGTTTCAAATGGGAAGGTGAGCGCTACAAGACGAGCAACCAATCGGAGTCCTGCGGTGTTGTCGTATTGCATTCCCGCAAAAGGGTGTGTGAGGAGCGCCAACCTAATCAATTTGTATGAAATACTATTCGCGCTAAGACAAAAATTCAGATTTTGCCAAAACTGATCCATGTGGGAAGTAGAGAGTAATGTATCTAACATAACCATGAAAAAACCTTATTTTTAACTCAAATTGTTCTTCTAATACAAATAATTAAACCACTGTTACCTGTATTATAACAGTCGCAACGTAAGCACTGAGTGAATATCTTAATGTTTGGCATATATGCGTGTACGTATATTTTAATTACTTAGACCTGAAAGGTAAATGTTGTACATGACGTGATAAAAGAATTACTTTGAATAATCCAATTCGAGCGAGAGGAAACAATAAATTTCATGCTGCCCTGGCAGAACGTGTCTGGTCTCATTATATCATAGTATTTAAATGGTTCCTAATCTCTATTTACTCTAGACAGTTCAAAGTGGTTGGTGTGTATGTATATTAATATACTTTTAATTACTCAGAACTGAAATTTAAACTACTGACATGACATGATAAAAAATTACTGTGAAAATATCAAGGTGTTAAATTCGAAAAGCAGCGAACACTTCCTCTCCTGTTACCCGTGGAGTACTGTATGCTTATGTTTATGAATGAATGCTGGATAAGAAGTATTTATTTACTCTGGAGAGTTCAAATCAATATCATTCAGTTGTTCTTTACACAACAGCAGAGTAAGAGCTAAATAGTGTAATGGCTTCTTGCAATAAATTTAGTGGTGAGTCAAAAGGGCAGGTATAACGAAGTCAGTTTCGAAGTATCATTTTTAAGGTGTATACGTTCTTCAAAAAAATTTCGGAAACAGAAACTAAAAATGAGTTATTGCAAAGAGTACTTCCGTTTAAAAACACGGAGAAAGTGTATCAGCTGGATCTGTTTAATTGAAATGGGACACGAGGTAATACACCTCCCACCTTACCACTGCCAATGTAATGCATTTGAGTTGGTGTGGGGTTAAATAAAAAGGGGGGTTGAAAACAGAAATAATACTTTTAAACCGACGGACGTTGAACGACCTGTTCCCGAAGAAATTGACAAGGTAACGCAACAGGACTTGGAAAACAGGCATGCAGAAAACCTTCATGCCGAGATTTTGGAACCTATAATCATAAATTTGCAAGACTCAGACGATGAAGGCAGTGACAATACCGAATTGTCTCTTAACGGAAGTGACATTGACAGCGGTATGAATGAGCCACTGGCAGTTCCATTGGAGCAGAAAAACAGGCAATTCATAAACTACAATTATAGTTATAGTATTTAAAAATATACATAATTTGCGAAAAATGCGTTTTCCAATTTTGATTTTGTCAACTGCATCATTGTAAAAGTTTGTGAAATATAGTTTGCTTAACCTTATGTCTGTGCCAAGCTGATTTACATGTTGTTTGAGTGTGCGAGATAGAGGGAAATATAAAAGGGATGGGGTAGCAAGCTGGCAACGCTGAGTGTGATACGGCATCTGATTAGCTGGACTCCAGAACCCTTCCCATTTGAAACACATAATAGTATATATCTTCATTTTACTTCCTAAACTTCTCTATATTTTTAACATGCGACATTAAAATGTTCTTAATTTTTAGTATTAACTTATTTTATGACATTTAGTAGCCAAAATACTTGAGTGATTAAACCTGTTCTATATTGCTAATAAACTTACCACCTCCAGAGGATGCGCCCAGGACGAAGGGAAATTAAACGTTTACGGAACAAAGAGGGTGTAACATAGGAAGTGAGGTCAGGCAAAGAAACTAGACACAGCTGTTCCGAACTGCATTTACTGATAACACTGGCAACAATGAAAATGTTTCGGGCTTAAAAATAGTGAATTTGCATGTATTTCCATCTGCTGAATTCAAAAATCACCATAAAATGAGAGATTAATTCTTGTTTTGAAGATAAAGTGACATTTCATTTTTAGAGTGAAGACTTTAAATTTGCTTTTTTTGGGATTTGGCACACCTGTCAAATAACATCAGAGGGAAATTTTAGAAATTAAGTGATGCAAAAGTTAAGGAAGGCATTCTTGTCAGACCACAAATAAGAGAACTTGTAAAGGATCCTGCATTTGACCAAGTTTTGGAGGGGAAAGAAGAGGAAGCTTGGGAAGCCTTAGAGGGTGTTGTTCATGGATGTTTAGGCAACAGAAGAGATGACAGCTACAAGCATTTGGTGACAGTGCTCCAGTGTTTCTGCTATGGAACAAAGATATTAGGGCCGTTGGAATGAAGTAATGCTTGCAGATTACTATTGGTCTTTATATAGGGATTCTGCGGAACTCCATCACAAGAAGCAAGCTAAAAGGCGACGAAATCAATAGGCCACCACACGATTCTCTTCAGACACGTCTATCTGCGAAATATTTTTTCAGCAATTTAGATCTCTTAGCATGTTAAAAAAATCAAATGCACTTTCATTGTTGTCAGCATGTATGTAATTAAAATGTATTCTTTTCTCTCAATCCGTTAATATGTAATACTTTCACCTTGTGTATATCATAGAAACTAGAGCTAATAAAATTTTTTCATTATTATACCTATTTGTTTTTCTCAACCCAAAATTAGTAGGAATTGCCTCAAAGTGCTCGAAACATTCAAAAACAATTTTTTGTCGCCCAATGTAATTTGAGGTCTGCAAACGAAGTAGTCTTTTCATTGTGTAACCATTCATGACTGGTATCGGCCCTCTCTCTCCTCGGATTCCTGGTGTCTATCTTACAGATTCTCAAAAACATCTAAATCCTACCATGGTTACTAATGTTTAATATACAGGGTGGCGCACGAAATGTCATACATTGAAGTTGTGTAATAAATATGTTAATCGCGGTTTAGCAATGCAGGAATGATGTGACAATTAGTCGTAGTTCATGCATAGTTCAACAGATGTCAATATCGCGCATGCGTGATTCCGACGCTTTAGTTTAGTAAAATGGCGGACCAAGCCTTGTTGATGTTAGAACAAAAAGTGAAAACTGTGTTGTTTCACGCGGAAACGAAGAACGTAGCAGAGACGCAACGATGTTTTCATGTTCATTTTCGTACGAGGTGGGCCCCCCTGCAGACAGCCAGTGTATAGACTAACTACACAATTTGAAATTGACCGCCATATTTTAGAGAAAAAGTGACCTCGTATCAATACAATCCTTACTTAAGAGAATATCAAGCCTGTGAGACACGAAGTCCCAGGAAATCTACGAGACAAGCTTCGGCCGCAATGGGCATCTCACTTAGTTCGCTTAAAAGAATACTTCATGCTTACGTGAAATTATTTCCATACAAAATGACAGTGTTCCACAAACTGATGGAACATGACAAGTTACAGTGATTACAGTTTGTGACTTCGGCTCTTGCAAATGATGATGTCGTAATTCATAACACATGGTAATCTGACGAGGTTTACGTTCATTTGAACGGTAGCGTCAATAGACGGAATATTAGATATTGGGAACGAGAACCTCCTGGTGTTGTACACGAGATTGAAAATTACGGAGAAAAAGTTAGTATATGGGGTGCCATATCTAGCCATGGAATCATTGAGCCAATCTTTTTCAATGGCACAGTTAACAGTGCGCGCCACTTGGACATGTTGCAGAACAATTTTCTTCCGCAAGTTTATGCAACAGGGCTAGCAATGGAGACTCACTTGTTTATGCAAGATGGAGCTCGTCCACATGCAGCAAACGTTATTCCTTATTTCCTGCACCAAAATTTCGAGCTGCATGTGATGTCCCATCGATATTCTGGACGTTTCCAGGGCGGTTCAATATGTCCGCCACACAGCCCAGATATTAATACCTGTGATTATTTCTTACGGAGATATTTGAAGGAGAAAATTTACCGCAATAAACCACGCACTCTAATGCAACTCCGAGCGACTATCATAAACTTTTTTTTTCCAGGGAATAACAGAAGACATGTGTCGTAGAGTGGTCGAAAACGTCACAGTTCGTCTCGAGGAGGTGGTACGTCAACAAGGTGGACGTATTGTACATGTACTGAAGGCTCACTGAGCATACACATTTTTATGATTAATGTAAAAAGATAATATTGACATGCTTTGGTTATAATTGTTATATCAGCAATTTCCAATGAATGACATTTCGTGCACCACTCTGTACATCATATACGCGCGCGCGCTCGTCTGTGTTTGTGTGTGTGTGATCTTTCAAATATGCACCAATTTCGACCAAATTTGGGGAAAATATTCTTTAGGATAAGAGAGTAACAATACTGAGGGGATGGTCCCGAAATGGAAAAAAAAAAAAAAAAAAAAAAAAAAAAAAAAAAAAAAAAAAAAAACCCTTAAAGCTCACAGTGAACTCTAACGTTTAGATGCGAAGAAATTTTCAGTATCCCAGGCTTTAATTGAATAGTTGAACCGTACCTGTAGGCTAAGGTACAATTATACAACCTACTTTGATAATTTAAAAGCTTTAATAAATCTCTTATTCACAGTGACAGCTTACTTGCACAATTACACTTAACTTAAACTTCCTCGAAAGTTAAACTTTGTACACATCATAACCTCACTCTAACACCTGCTATTACATGATTTTGAACTGCACCAGGGAGCTAAGACAGTTATAAATCACCGTGCACGTGCTGTGAAAAGAGAGCCCCGACTACCTTGTCTCGTCAACTCGGAGAGCTGTCCGAGAGAGGAACCAAAGCAACCTTCACGTACTTACACGGAGAACAAGGGAAACACAAAAAAACTGAGGCACACGCCTCCTAAAGGAAAGGTGCAATTAGCACACAGTTTTCTCAATTCTTTTTCAAAATAAAATATTCACGGTGCTTACTCCATTATTTTAGAGGCATCAATGCAGAAAAGATGTACATAATAGGAGTTTGGATTGGCAGATGTTCAATGGGAACTGCTTTGGGGGATTTTCGGTGCGATTGGGAAGTTTTACATATTTTTATGATCTATAGAACAAGATAAGGAATACTGTGGGGTGGTAGTGATATTGTAAAAGTACCCACTCATAATTGGAAAAGGGATGAGAAGTGTTTGCAAGATCAGAGTCAGAACGGACGGGTCTCATTTTTAAAATCTCCCGTCTTTTGCTTGTAAGTATTGGGCTCTCCGGACAATTATGTTGACATCTCCTCCTGGGTTGACTCATATTCCTTCACGCTGTGGGTAATATTTTAAGGATGTTTTGGAAATAAAAGTTTACTCCGTTCGTTCTGAATGTCCCACCCAATTTTACTGTATCAATTTTATGAAATAAATGTTTGTTCTCTTCCATTTTTAGATGTGCTATTTAGTAGTGAACCACATTTTTCAGTAAAATTGTTGACGATATTCCACATATCTGTTTTCTGAATGGTAAAATGATAAATGTTCATTTTATTATTTTAGTGATGATAGTGCAACCATTTTCATATAATTTTGGATAATGTTGAAAACATATTGGCGAATTTTCAGTTGAGTAGAGAATTTGGTACAATGAGGATGAAGAGATCAATTTAAAAGAATTAAGCTCTACGAATGATTTTATTTAAATATACAATTCTTTGGAAAATTATTTGTTTGTTAAAACTGCGGGAAAATAATAACTATTTGTATTTATTAAATGTGATCCTTAAATCTGTTCTTTATTGATTTTGCTATTCACAGATTTTGCTTCTACATTTACTTCTGGTCTGAACGGAAAGATTTTGTTTTATCCCGCACTTTCACTACAATATGGGTGTCTCACCGGAAGCTTTTCGAGGTCGTTTGGACAAAAAAGTAAAAGATTTTTAAAAAGTATATGGAGATGCGTGTGTCTCTCTGTCTGGACAGCACAAAAAATTGAAAAACAAAAAGTTACTTAGAAACCAAACTTTGCTAACTTACTTTAGTACTTTCCAAGGACACCGCCTCTGTGGCGCAGATGGTAGCGTGTTTGCTTCATGTGCAAAAGATCCTGAGTTCGAGTCTCGGTTTGGGAGAGTTACCTGAATAAAATGTTTCCGGGATTTTCCTTTATTCTGAACGATGAAGGCTAGATAGCTCCAATTTCTATAGACCCTTGACTCATTTCGGATGCAAGCCAATGATTTTCGAAAAGCCCTCCTCCTTCTCGAACTACTCTCAAAATGGAACATTTTTTTCAAAATGATTCTCATTTTAGTATCGCATGTTCAAGAATTTTTCATAATAAATAATTTATTAATTTTAATTTGTTTAAAATTGCCTTTAAAGGCCTCTTATTCTTGTCAAATTTTGCACAAATAATGATCTGTATGAGATAAACAAAACCTTATTGCGGAAAAAATGTAGTGGCACATCACCTATGACATGTTTTCTTTTGTGGAGCAAACCATTTCTCTTATTTATTGTTATTGGTGTAAATTTTTAAATATTTATACTTTTCTCGAGTATTTATAGGTTATTCCTTTTTCATCTCTTGGCCATGTAAGGAGAAAGGAACTTTAGTCAGAATATAGTTACGGAATTTTAAAATATCTGGCTCTTGCTTATTCATTCTGCTTTGTCTTATTTCCTTTTCCTCTACACGAGATTATTTTTGCAAATATTTATTTCGATTAATACGGAGTAGGCAGATAATGTTTTGTAGGAAGTTTGCACAGGAGTAGAGAACGTCACGTGAGATTTGTCATAATAGACAGTTTTAATGTGTCAAAAACAAAATGGTATTTTATTTGTTGTTTTATATCACAGCTACAGTACCAATTGTGAGAAACCTCTGTACAGTGGCACAGCTCATGGAGAGACTGCATAGAGGATCCTAGAGAGATCGCTTTTTTGTCTAGTCATTTAGTTGGCATGTGGAGGAACAGGAAATAATCAATGATTCTCTCTCAAGTGAAATGAATACCGGCACCTCATCAGTCTACTAGAATGTCATTATTCCCTCTGTCTTTCCACGTCTCTTCACAAATTAACTGACTAGTCATGATTGAATTTCGTAACAAGCGGGGAAAAATCCTTTTGCCTTGGCCCGCATATTCTGCTGTAAGCTGCTTCGAAATAATGAGAAATTAATTAAGGGCCCAAACTTTGAACATTGTCCAAAATTCTAAAAAATACAGTTTTGTGTAATAAACTTTAAATCCTTTAACAGAGGTTATAAAACACTGGCACGGATTAACATCTTGGAAGTACCAACTAAAATATGGAGTTTGAAATCTCTCTACCATTTAAGGCAGCTTTTTTTTTTTTTTTTTTTTGTTTTTCATTTATTTTTATTACTTGGTATCACTCAAATTGTTCATTGCAGCATAATGTTTAACAATTACTTGAAATCTTTCACTAAGGGAATTTAACTAATGAGAGAGCGTAGGCGAATTTCTCCGAGGCAACTATGATCGCGCTACTGAGGATATCCGCCGCAGTTGTGGAAGAAACATCTGGAAATTCTAACGCCAGCAGACCACAGCATAACATCCCGGAAATAACATTCGGTTAAAATTAAATAATGTTCGGCCATTGCGTTTCCATGTCATTTTCCAAAATTGGTGAAGTATATAGTTTAGAAGTTTTATGAATTAAAATATTAAGAAAAGAACAATGTAGCCCATTTGAAGATAGATAACTTTCTATATGGAAATCTTGTATTAAGAGATTGCGATTACCAATTGATATTTCATTTCAAATTTTGAAAATAGCACCACAAGGGGATTACTGGAAAAGCAGAGGAAGATATTTTGCTATTTTTCTCAGGTATAATTCGAAGACAACCTGAACTTTATCTTCATTGTGTAATATATTACAGATACCTTATTAAAATGAAATTAACTGCTTGAATAGACAATCTTAACCTTTAACCTTATCCGGTGTTAAATTTCGATTTACTGTGTTACCCCTCTGCATGTGCTTTCAAAGAAATGTAAAATGAAACTATTTCTGTAGATATTTAGTGCACTGTGATATAAAATAAGCTTTTAGGAGTAGTTGTTCGAAGCTTTATCAAAAGCATATATTGCAATAGCATAATCTTTTCTAGTATTGTACAGAATCTTCTTAGGGTGGTTGTTCTATCTACGTATATCAAATTATTCGATATGCAAGTTTGTAGAAATGTTCATATTATAATATATACTTACTTGTAGTATTACATATACTTAGTGTGCCTTAACGGGAGGTGCTACACCGTGGTGGGTCAAAATTATATATTTTTTATTTGTTTGCTTATTATGGCATCTGATAGTCTACTTTATACCATGTTGCTACAAAATGTAACGGCCTCTATTTCCATTTAAATGTCACAGTGACAGCGTAGGTTACACACATTTATGGTGGTATTTGCAACAATCACACTTGATTTTGCAGCATTCATTTGTTCGATAGTGTTTATACTGGAAGAAATAACTCATGTATTGGAAAATTATCATAAGGCAAGGTTACGAGCGGTTTTGAGCGACGAAGTTCAAAACCACGAGTAGCATTTGTAGAGACTATTTCGCGAAGAAAACAAATTGTTAAAAACAATAAACCAAGTTACTATATTCCCTAACTCATATAGGTTTACATTAGCACATGAAAGAAACTTAACCTCTCAAGTCATGGCATAGAAACCTTTCAGCTAAATTGACAATTGAAAGTCACGCTAACAGTCGACGATCCATGAGATGTATAATCCCTTGCCTATTCGTAAACAAACAGAATGTGTTGTTATCGTGTCTGAGGGTGCGATAACAAATAATAATTTCATGAATTTGTTTGTTCGACTTTAACTGCGTGAGTATAGGATTACGTCTTATGAGGGAAATATTAACTGAAAACGTCTATATCAAAAGGAGTGTATAATAAATATAGTAGAGCTTCATTAAGAAAGCGTAAAACTGCTCTAAAGGACAGTAATTCTTCAGAATTAAAATACCGAGTGAAACTAATCTCTGTTTCATATAACCTTATCGCGCTGACATGCATCACTCCGCGTGCAAGTATGTTCCCCCTCATCCTTATTGGCTAAGGTTCTCGCGCCATAGGCCATAGGCGGTGTCTTCCCGTCACATTTATATCTGCAGTAAACGCCATAAAAATTACCAGGAAGATAGATAAAATCATACAAATAAGAATATGAAGGCATGCAAAAATACAAGTTTATAATGAAACTGAGCAAGTTGAAACTGAAGGAATGAGCAATGAAACTGAAACAAGTTTATAATGAAAGGCCGATTTTTAAAATCAGCACACATACCTTGCAAAAATGCCTGTCTTTCAATGTTAGAAGTCGTGTCACGCCATACTTGTCGTGTGTCCTTCGTTCACCTAAGTCTCGCCAAGGTAGTATATTTTGCGATTTGTATCCCGGTACAGTCTGATTGTCCTTAAATAACGTCTTCGCCACACAGAAATATCGCCCCTGGAGTGGTTAGTTTTCGTGTTTGTAAGTTCAGAGTACAGCTGTTCGATATCTCTCATTGACAAAGACGGATCATTTTCTGTGAGTGCATTAAACACATGCAACACAATTCTTTTTTCGCCGCTTTGTAAATGTTTTTCCTTGCGATTCTTCAGCAAAAAACTGGCGGTATACTCTGCCATTATACATATAATAAGTACACGCGCAATAAACGATCAATAAAATAATTTAGCTCTCGCACTCGGCACAACACACCTTCAAATATGACTAATCCAGTTCAAAACAAGGTCAGTGATAAGTCATATAAACAAATATGTCACCACTACCGCTAAATCACGTGCTATCGTGCCATGTGCTTGAGAGCAAAGGGACCTCCTCTTTACTTCGTTTAAGAATCAACATGCATTTCAGATAAATCAACTCTGTTGCGTAATATATTTAATTGAAACAGATACGAAAATATAAAGTTGACAATTCTCTTCCAACATATAAAGATATATCACCATATTAAATAACGTACTAATTTTTATCGCACAACAGTCTATAGTGCAATAGCAGCCAATGAGAGGTGATAAGGTCACGTGACCTTTAAGAGATACTGGACAAGCTTATGTGAAACAAGGATTAGTGATGTCATATGTTAGATGATACCCCTGTTATCTCAAACATTATCCAGTAATGTGCCAGTACCCCGAGAAGAAAAATCTTTTCCAGTAATTTATATGAAAATAACAGAGTGTGATAGTGCAGAAATTGACTTTAAATATGTCCAGGAAACAAGTGAACACAAGTCTTACCTCAGGAAAAGATCAAGATGATTGATACATAGAATCTTGAGTATGGATCAGGCATGCATTAACGTTGTTTGAGGTTTTCCGCAAATTCGAATTTTCTCTGTTTGTGGACCTTTTTTTATCTGAACCTAATTAAGAAAGGAAGATGAAATTTTTACAAGTGGTTTAAAAGAGTGTGAAAAATTTTGTCTTATTGTTATGAGGTTCCAGCTCAAATTCTTTAAAAACTCAAGGATGAAAGCCTTGAAGATTTTGAAAAATATTTTTGTTTATTAAATTTTGTTCTTACAAAAATGAAACTATACTCTCTGTTGAAAAATTGGGATAATGTAAATAAACTGTCCATCTGATTGTATATACATTTTAATCACTAAAGCTTCGATAGTTTTATAGAAAAAGGTACATGTACATAATATAAATATGAGTAGCTGGCACGCTTAACTTGTAAGATTACTCACTCAGAGTACTCACAAATTAAGCATGCCAGCTACTCATATTTATATAAAACATAACTCACTTTTCACAACTTGACAAGTCTTCTTTAAAATACATGTACATAATATTTTACATTACGAAGATAGGGTGAACCCCCGTCCTTTAAGCGAAATTCTAAACAGCTTGCTTTTATGTGATGGCTCTGTAGTCTCTTCTCTTTGCATGACGAAGATACGAAAAAGAAATAAGTTTCTATTTGAAAACGTATATACTGTGACTTTGTGGGTTCGTAGAATTAAAAGTCCAATATGCCCAAATTCTAAATGCTCTTTATTTGCATAGAAATACACTCCGTAGCAGCAGGATAACATCACATATCACAACACAATTTTCCAAGGTCGATGACAACAACAAACAACTCTCGTTACAACACATTCAGCTGTTCTCTGTTTACTGACTCTTGTTACATGCCTTTACAATAACCTCTGGACTGGGGTGTCACAATGTCTTAAATACCTCACTAATTATTTCTAGATTATTAAAAAATAAACCAGAAACCGTATAACTTCTATCAGTCCAGAAGTATCTAGAAATATCCATTTTTCTCAGTTTTTTTTTTTTTCGGCAGAACTTTATCTGCATGTTATGTTCGTCTGCCGGCTCTTGGTTTTCACACTGCCCGCCTATGAGTTCCTTTTGTGTAAACAAGCCGCGCGATCGTAGATACGGGTTCGCAACAATATATTTGAATACTCAAAGACCAAGGATTTTCTCAGAAAAGGATAAATCCACATAAACTTTGTTATATTTTGTGTGCTAAAATAGCATATAATTTTTGTGTAGTAACATTTTCTCTGTTACGAGTTACCAGTTTCGTAAATTCATTCAGACTGAAGAGAATTTCAAAAGCTGTTACCAGAAATGATATAATTATTCATTAAAGCATTTTAAACTCATAGTATTTTAATAAAAATCTTTGTAACCGTTTCTGAGAAAGTTGAAAATTCCGAAATCTTTTTTCATATAAATTGTAGCTTAAAACTATAAGAACATAAAAACTGATGATGGATATATGTTAAGAAACAGTTTGTCATAACTTGTCCTCCAAAGTCTGAATTAAATTTCTTACCTGGCAGATATGGCCTTCATTTACTAAGTGGGTAAAAATAAATTAAAAAGTAAGCATTTGCTTAAATTTGCATCATGCATCTGAGAGAATAGGATGAGAGAATCGTGCTTGAATATTAAAGCGGATGCGACGCCACTCTGTCCTTAATTATTGACACATTTTATGCATCAGCGCACACTTTCTATAACGAGGAGGCAACAACAATAGCAACAGGCGTCACTCGATTTGACAGCGAGGTATCGTGTATGGTAGTAGCTCTGCTTTCCTCGCTTGCTATCCAAATAAGGAACGACAGCTTAAATAAAACACTTTTTATTACATCAGCTACCGTGAATGCAGTGGCAGACAATGGTTAAAAGGAGATGTTAAACTGAGTATCCGCATTTTAGCAATAGAAACACGGTGGAAATGGTTTGGCTGGTGGCACATTGCAGGTCGCCGGTTACTGTACCAGGGGAGGAGCTACTTATATCTATGGGCAGGAATTTGAATTAGATTATAGCCCCCGGTTTACTCCGCTGCTTTCTACCAAAAGTAAACATGATCGCAAATCAACAAAAATCATTGTTGATGAGCGACAAATCTGCACACAGAAGGGACAACCTATTCAGAGATAAGAAGAACGGTGACTAGAAGTCATTCAACCATATGAAATGTAGTTCAGCTGCTACAAATAACAGCAGATGCATTTCAAATTTATCCAGAACTGGAAGACAGCAAAACTGAATAGCATGGACAGAAGAGCTGTAATTAATCTGCAGAAAACTCCCAAGAATTTCACCGCCTGCAATTAGAGCACAGCTTAAGGAATTAATTGGTAAAGAAGTTCATGCATGAATGCCGTATAATGCTGGTTACAATGTAAGGGTACCAGGGATGAAGCCATACCTGAATAAAGTAAATCAGGAAAAGAGTAAAGAATTTTCAAAGCACATCTGTCGCGAAGAGTAGAATACTGGGATAATGTTGTGGTCTGATGAAAATAAATTTAATATTTACGGCAATCTGGAGGAAACCAAATGCGGAATGGGTCCAAAGATTGCGATGGGAAGAACAAAACTTGGTGGATGCAGTGTAATGATGTGGAGGTGCATGTCATTTGCAGGTGTAGGATTAGGGTTAGGAATTCACTACGGAGGGAATTCGATACGTACGCCCCATGTTGGGCCCATTGTGACTATGCCCCCAAGTGGTGCAACCCCGGGAGGAAGGATGAGGCGAGAGGAGACAGAGAGTGGCCACGACAGTGCAGAGGGCACGGTCCCTACAATTTACTTGGAGACTTTCCTCGACAGGCCAGGACAACGGACACGCTCCCCTACTGCGGGACGGCAACGAGACCAACAGCTGAGCTCCAAAGGTCCCTGGCTGGCGGCCACGAAATGGTCCCAGCAGAGGCGCGCAGACCGGCAACCAACCTACTGAAGGAAGTAGTAGTTTACCTCAGAGCATATCATCCTGCCATGCACCGCCTAGACATCCGCCGGCACTTTTATCCTGAAAGAGACCAACAGATGGGCGATGATGGGAAATGGAGGGACAGGAAATTGGGGAAATGTAATTAACCTACCCAGCATTCACCTCGCGAGCCGGGAAAACCAGGTAGGTTTGCCACGGGAATCGAACCCGGGCCTCCAGAATGCGGGCCACAGACGAGACCGCTTGAGCCATCCCGCTCGCTGCAGGTGTAGGGGTCTTGTTTTTGTAG
Organism: Mantis religiosa; assembly: GCA_030765055.1. Classification (NCBI taxonomy): domain Eukaryota; kingdom Metazoa; phylum Arthropoda; class Insecta; order Mantodea; family Mantidae; genus Mantis; species Mantis religiosa. The sequence continues at coordinate 110,600,630 of CM060954.1, read as the reverse complement.
ACGATACCATGGATAAGTACGCTTATTAACGATTATTTAAGTACTGTTTAAAACATTGCTCACAAATTAGGATTGCAGTGAAACTCTTATTTTTAGTAAGATAATGATCCCAAATATACCACCGTATTTACGATTTCTGAAACATGCATCATAACAACTGCATACCTATAACTACAACGAAAACAGAAGACATGTTGCAAAGAAAATCCAGCCGAAAGAAATCTTTTAGAGGAGTGAAATAATATTAGAGCTGATGTGACAACAAAAGATATGTGGTCAGTGCCTAAACGACTATCATTTGTTCTCTTGCAGAAATCACTAAAGACGAAGCATTAAAATCCGAATACTTTTGTCCGCTACAGTACAGAGTTTTTTCTCTGTATTTACTTAAAATAAGTACTTCTGTAGGTTTGTTCGTGGATACATTTCTTGGCCTTAAAGAGTGATATACATTGCTTCAATTCGTAGCTCAGTAGAGTTTTTCATGTTAATTTTAATCGCTTACTGTACTTGTAACTGCATTGGAATATTTATGTCCTCCTCTGTATCTAGCTAAACTTTATAGAAGCTACTACATAAAGGGTAGCGATAGTAGATAGGAAAACTCATCTAATGTAACACACCAAATTTGTATTTAAACGATGTCAAGATAATTGAAGACACTTCTATTTTGGCATGAGGTTGCGTCCTTAACAAAATATAGTATATGTAGACGATAAAGACAAAAAGACCTAGGCCTCCTCTCTTACCAGCATGACCCCCTCTTACTTAACTACACTCCTGGAAATTGAAATAAGAACACCGTGAATTAATTGTCCCAGGAAGGGGAAACTTTATTGACACATTCCTGGGGTCAGATACATCACATGATCACACTGACAGAACCATAGACACATAGACACAGACAACAGAGCATGCACAATGTCGGCACTAGTACCGTGTATATCCACCTTTCGCAGCAATGCAGGCTGCTATTCTCCCATGGAGACGATCATAGAGATGCTGGATGTAGTCCTGTGGAACGGCTTGCCATGCCATTTCCAGCTGGCGCCTCAGTTGGACCAGCGTTCGTGCTGGACGTGCAGACCGCGTGAGACGACGTTTCATCCAGTCCCAAACATGCTCAATGGGGGACAGATCCGGAGATCGTACTGGCCAGGGTAGTTGACGTACACCATCTAGAGCACGTTGGGTGGCACGGGATACACGCAGACGTGCATTATCCCGTTGGAACAGCAAGTTCCCTTACGGGTCTAGGAATGCTAGAATGATGGGTTCTATGTCAGTTTGGATGTACCGTGCACTATTCAGTGTCCCCTCGACGATCACCAGAGGTGTACGACCAGCGTAGGAGATCGCTCCCCACACCATGATGCCGGGTGTTGGCTCCGTGTGCCTCGGTCGTATACAGTCCTAATTGTGGCGCTCACCTGCACGGCGCCAAACAGCATACGACCATCATTGGCACCAAGGCAGAAGCGACTCTCATCGCTGAAGACGACACGTCTCCATTCCTCCCTCCATTCACGCCTGTCGCGACACCACTGGAGGCGGGCTGCACGATGTTGGGGCGTGAGCGGAAGACGGCCTAACGGTGCGCGGGACCGTAGCCCAGCTACATGGAGACGGTTGCGAATGGTCCTCGCCGATACCCCAGGAGCAACAGTGTCCTTAATTTGGTGGGAAGTGGCGGTGCGGTCCCCTACGGCACTGCGTAGGATCCGACGGTCTTGGCGTGTATCCGTGCGTCGCTGCGGTCCGGTCCCAGGTGGACGGGCACGTGCACCTTCCGCCGACCACTGGCAACAACATCGATGTACTGTGGAGACCTCACGCCCCACGTGTTGAGCAATTCGGCGGTACGTCCACCCGGTCTCCCGCATGCCCACTATACGCCCTCGCTCAAAGTCCGTCAACTGCACATACGGTTCACATCCACGCTGTCGCGGCATGCTACCACTGTTAAAGACTGCGATGGAGCTCCGTATGCCAAGGCAAACTGGCTGACACTGACGGTGGCGGTGTCCAAACGCTGCGCAGCTAGCGCCATTCGACGGCCAACACCGCGGTTTCTGGTGTGTCCGCTGAGCCGTGCGTGTGATCATTGCTTGTACAGCCCTCTCGCAGTGTCCGGAGAAAGTATGGTGGGTCTGACACACCGGCGTCAATGTGTTCTTATTTCCATTTCCAGGAGTGTATAATGAGTTGAGAGCAGTGGTTTAGTTGGACCGGAACGGGCCGGAACGCCGTTCCGGAAATATTTTCTCACTTTAGAATGACGTAACGTTTTTGCTTTCAGTAAGAAAATCGTTTGTAATTTACGCATAGCCTAAAACGTCATTAGTGTACTAATATCGAACATTACGCTTTTGTGTTCATAAAATACAATCCTGGGCGGTTTTCTGGTTCTCTAAGGTACACTGCTATGGATTCGGAGACCGGGAAGTGAGCACTTCCTCTCGTTATGTTTGTGTGAATCCAAATTTTATTTTAAGTTTTGCTCAGTGTGTTGCTGTGAATCAGATATAATGGAATCTCTCTGCAGTTAACAAACATTAGTAGCCCCGTAGTACCTTTCAAGTTTTCCAGTGGCTGTGAAAGTGGGTTGTGACAATGAGATTACAATCTTATGAATAATTTAAATAACAGGCTTATAGAAAATATGTCCACATCATTTCATCTTAGTTCCAGCTCTAGTCAGCAGAGACATGGGAGAATGACAAAACTTATGAGTGATTCAAAAGTAGTATACAAAAATAATTGGCCCTCCACTTCTACTTTGGATATTTGCTATGGTGATGATAGAAAAGAGAATAGAATTTAATTTGGAGACTCACCTTGCCTTCGTGGATTTTGAGAAGGCTTTCGACCGAGTAGAACAGAATAAAATATGGCAGATATTAAAGACAAAAGGTTACCAGAGCCTTTCATTAAAATCATACAAAGTTTATACGTAAATAACATAATGGTTATTGAAGTAAATGGGAAGTTAACAGAAGAAATTGGGATAAATCAAGGACTTAAACAAGGATGCAGTCTATCGCCCATTTTATTTAATATATATAGACGATACTTTAAAGAAATGGAAATCTAAAGTAAATAGTGCTATTAATATAGGAGAAAGAACGTTAAATATATTAATGTTTGCTGATGATGTAGTTTTAATTTTTGACAATGAGGATAAGCTGCAAAAAGCAATGTAGGAATTGAATAAAATCAGTAAAGTACATAATATGAAAATTTCAAATAAAAAAGCCAAGGTAATGGCATTCCACGGCAAATACCCGTTAAGGACAAAAATTATAATTGAGAATAATATTATTGAACAAGTGTCACATTTTAAGTGTCTTGGATGCGACATAAGTTATGAAATGCATCAAGATATAAATCAGAAAATAAGTAAGTTTCAAGCAGTAACTGGAACAATTAAGAGAACACTAAAAGGTAAAACAAGAAGAAAAACTCAATTAAAATTTTACTCTGTCATGGCACTCTCTGTCTTGCTATATGGAAGCGAGATATGGACATTAAGAAACAAGGATTTTAGTAAAATACAAGCAGCAGAAATGCGTTTCCTAATATCTGTTAAGGGATGTACAAGGGAAGATCAACTTAGAAATGAAGACATAAGAAATGAATTAAATATGAATTCTGTTTTATTAAAATTAATGGAATATAGAGAAAATTGGCTCCAACATTTAGGAAGAATGACTCCAGAGAGAATCCCTAAACAAATAATGGAATATAAACTAAAAGGACGAAGATCAATAGGACGACCTAGGAAACGATGGATCGATGTGAGACCGGAACAGACTATAGCCTAATCCATGGAGTTAGAAGGAGAAGCTATGGTGATGAGAGTGCTGCAACCTTGTGACTTCTCCTACGTGTCAGACAAGAGAAAGTACATAAATGCTTTTAGGAAGTGTGCCGAGACCAAGAAAATTCCAGTGGAGCTGATGCCTTTAATCAAGACTATACAGACCATTCCCATCTCTACAGCAGAAACTGAAAGAGCTTTCGGTACAATGAATGATATCCACACCGAAAAGTGCAATAGGTTGCTGGTTACAAGATCAAGCGGACTTATTTTCCTAAGCAGTGTTGGACTTCCTGTGCATATATTTAATGCACAACCGTATATAAAGTCATGGCTACCAAAGAGAAGACGTTCAGTTGATGAAACAGCTTGTCGGAAACACAAGGCCGCTGATTTTGACACCCAGTCCATTTGGAAATTTCTGAATTAATAAGGTGAATTCCTGTAAATATTTTATTCCAATTAAATCACTGGTTACGAGTGACAGAGTGCTTTACCTTCCCCAAAACTAGGCGAGGTTTTGGAGGGTAACATTACAGCTAGTTGATTCACTAGCGGATTACAGTTAAGAAAAATACTTCTTTATATTTTGGTACAAAATGCATTAGAATATAATAAAAACATGGCATGACGTAAATGATAAAGCATCTTATTTATAGATATATGGATCTTTTCTATCAGGAGGTAAAATCGTGTTATATTCGTTCTAAGGTGGATGCATGAGGATGTTTCGTCTGTGTCTCGCATTCGGGAGGTCCGAATTTGATTCCCGGGACCGCCCAACCTAACCCATGTTAGGAGGTTCTCCAGGGTTGCTAGACGAATGCCGGATAGATTAATTACATCCTCCGAATTTTCTGTTCATCAGTTTCAACTCCATTATTATTTCAGATCATCGCTCATCTGGTGGTCTGTTACGGGAGTCTCGGCACTAAATTCCTGGTAAACGTTTCCTCTGATATTACGGTCTCCGGTGTCCAGATAGACCTAGTGGGCCTTTTTAGGACCACGGTGGGAGCGATGCCGGCTGCACTGACCTGTCCTGGAGTTTCCAAATGGTTAATAGTATGGACTCTGGCCTCCAAACTGTCGTGACTCCTTGGTTCTGTCTGCTATCGCCTCCTCCTGCCTACAAAAGATGCCCTACTTAGGGTATAGGCATAATCGATCAAGACTGGTCACATTGCCAAATCCCCTCGTAAGAATCAATCCTAAGTTATACTTGACAGACCTTTCTTTGTATACCAATCTTAATGTAATTCTAACACAGAGGTTGTATATTTACCATATCCTCATTTGATACCAGTAACAATAACATATCGTTCGTTTGTTTCATGTTATTCAATTATTTGCAGGCGCAGAACTAATCTAGCTGTGCGAGATCAAATGTATGCTTGAAGGTGGAGGGAAATGGTGCAGTGTTGTGTTCCAAGTGACTTGCTGATACATGTGTATACATAATAAAGAGACTAGAGCCATGATAATAGAACTATAAATATTTGTATACTTTTGTCCATTTTACACACATATAAAACAAATGTTAGTCCTTATAAATGCACCAAAACTCCTGACTCCTGTTGATCACGGTACGGTAAACTGAAAATGTTGAGCATACTTCACATCCTACAGTGGTACTTCAAACCACTTTCATATATTCGAAAACGTTCATTATGGACTACGGTAGGTACACCAGATTTGTTACGGCCTTGTTAGTTTCGAGAAGGTCTGGGCCCTTAATGAGGCCTTAACGGTCAGGGAGCATCCTCGTCTTCATAACATTCACATAACTTTTCAAGTGCTGACCGCAAGTTAGCTTAGTTTCGGTCTTACCTGAAGGTTTTCTTTGTAAACGAGAATTGGGGTGCCAAGGGTTACGATCGTTATCCTTCTCTAGAGATTCATATACGAGAGATTGAATTGAGGAGGGGATTGTGTTCCAATTTAATTGTTTGGTGGATGTGTTTCCAATTTTACCACAAGGAGAACTCTCAAGTAGTCTTTAGCACTGGAGGTTTAGTTTTATCAGCTCATATTGGACAAAAATTTTCAACTTCGATCAATCGCTGATACATAATTTTTTACCAAAATATATGTCAAAACTTTGGGAAAATATTTCCTGCATATGGAGGATAAAACATGATCTAGAACATAGAGTAATCGCAGAATGTTTTGGACCAGTATAGCTTTCTTATACGAGTATTGAACAACAAAAGACTGACAAACCTATTTTATTCCATTTTGCTTTCTGCAGATTGTACACGTATAGGTAACAAACAATAAAGTTTCACTACATTTGATGAAGCACAAAATATAAAACATTTTTTTTTTCAATTCACGCCAGAGGATCTACTCCCATTAGTCCTGGACCCGTAGGACCAAGGACCCGGGCCTCCTACCAGGGAGTTACCGGGTTGTCCCAAAAGGGTGCCCGGCGCCTCCGAGGGGCTTTCCATAGGGCAAGACCTAGAGACTAACAAGCCCCCACAATCTGTTCCTGTGGACTCAAGACGGGATGGAAGTGTATACGCCACTTACGCGCGCAAACACCAAAATGGTAAGGCTACAGATATGACCTCGGTGGGGCCGCCTGGTGATCTAGCACACCTTCTACTAGCTATGCAGGCTAGTACCCGGGAATATTAATGGCTTATCTCAATCCCGTCCGGAGACGTACCTGATCTCTCACGGGTATCGGAAACCACTGCTCCCTCGAGTCCAAACCAATCCGAACAACTCCCCATCAGGAAGGGGCTCGAATGTTCGGCCCGAGGTTCCTCTAGTAACGTCAGAGGTACCACGCTAGGGGTCCGCAGCGGCCGAACCACGGCAGCTGAAGGGGACGGATCCCCTCTATATATAAAACATATGAATATAACTATTATAATACATACCTTCCTGTACAAAAGTATTCGGACAAAAAATATAAGTACAAAACAAATAAAAAGAATGGAGGCCATGTAGCAATATTAATACTTGGAGATTCTTCCCTTTCTTTGTGGCACTTCAGTCAGCCTTCACTCTCCACCAGTTTGCTAGTGGTAGAACGGGCCAATTTGTTCCATTTCTCCTGCAGTCACCTCCTCACATCAGCTTTAGGATTTATGGACAGTTTTCGTACGTTCCTTTCGAGTACATCCTATGGATTCTCAACAGGATTGATGTCGGGACTCTGTGGGGGAAGATTCACAACTTTAGGACAGTTGTACAACAACCACAGCCGTACATTATGGGCTGTATGTTTTGGGTCATCATCCTGATAAAATTTAAAATAGTCTTCTATTCCCATATTTTCTGCACTTTTCTTCAGACTTTCTTATAAAATCTGAGGATACCTTTACAGCTTAGAACTGTATACCTATATATACTCCTCATACAGCTCCCTCCATGTTTTGCTGTCGCCTGCATATTTATTTCTTCAAATTCTGTATTGAGCTGTCTCCAAACTATAATTCGCCCATCTGAGTCAGAAATGTTGAATTGCGTTGTTAACCGCAGAAAATTACTCTTATCTTTGCTGAGGTGCTCCTTAACAAATCTTTGTCGCTTGATCCTATTAGTTTTGTTGACATATGGCTTTCTTTGCAGTTCGTCCATAATAATGTTCTCTGTAAAACATCCGCCGGATTTGCTTGCGCTGATCTTCTTTCCAAACGCACTTGCAGCCTCAGCAGCAATAGCAGTTGCAGTAAAACTATTACTGCCATCTCTTCTCTCTTATTAAGGACTTTCGGGCAACCTGTCTATGGCAGATTACACTGGGCGACAGTGAAAATGTTTCGGGTTTAAAAATAGTGAATCTACATGCATTTCCATCTGCTGAATTCAAAGATTACCATAAAAACGATAGCTTAGCTCTTGTTTTGAAGATAAAGTGACATTTCATTTTTAGAATGAAGATTTTAAATTTGGGGGAACTTTTTTGGGAGTTGGCTCACCTGTCAAATAACAAAACACAGTCAGAGAGAAATTTTGGAAATTAAGTGGTGCAAAAGTTAAAGAAGGCATTTTTGTCGGACCACAAATAAGAGAAGTTGTAAAGGATCCTGCATTTGACCAGTTTTTTTGGGGGGGGGGGGAGGAAGCTTGGGTAGCCTTCAAGGGTGTTGTTAATGGATTTTTAGGCAACAAAAGAGATGAAAACTACAAGCATTTGGTGACAGTGATCCTGCAAAAATACCGTAACCTTGGCTGCAACACGTTCCTTAAGATCCATTTTCTCCATTCCCACCTAGACTCTTTCCCTCCTAGTTGTAGAGCTGTTAGTGATGAACATGGGGAGAGATTCTAGCAGGTCATTTCTGTTATGAAACAAAGATATCAGGGCCGTTGGAATGAAGTGATGCTTGTGGATTACTGTTGGTCTTTGTATAGGGATTCAGCGGAACTCCATCACAAGAGGCAAGCTAAAAGACGACGAAGTCAATAGGCCACCACATGATTGTCTTCAGACAGGACTATCTGCAAAGTATTTTTCCAGCAATTTAGAACTCTGAGCATGTAATTACCGGTTAAAAAGTCAAGTTCACTTTCATTTTTGTTAGCATGTATGAAATTAGATTGTATCCTTTTCTCTCAATCCGTTAATATGTAATACTTCCACCTTGTGTATATCATAGAAACTAGAGTTAATAAACATTGTTCCTTGTCATATTTGTTTTTCTCAAACCAAAATTAGTAGGAATTGCCTCATAAAGTGCTTGAAACATTCAAAAATTCGTTTTTGTTGCTCAGTGTTATCAATCCTATCTTGATATTTATATCGGCAGATAATGTTAACGGTACTTTTCTTCATGTTGTTCATCGACATAGTTTTCCCTTTTCATGATGGAATATTACTAATTGTCATTGCCCAAATATACTGTTCTGTTCTCTGTGCCCCATTTTACTCCTGAATGTTTGCGTCTGCTTGGTGTGGTAGTAAGGCACTGATTGGGAACTCCCCTCACAGTGCATAACGATTGTAAAGCATGTCTTGAGTTGCTAACCATCCCTTATCCGAAAAATATTGACGAGAAAATTTTCAATCTCTAAAATTAACAGGTATTGTGCATTCTTAAAGTAATTTACAAGCCACAACTGCATTACTGCGGTACCAAGAGGTGCATAGAATTAAAATTTTAACAATTTTGAGTTGTTTATTAAATTTTACTTTAAAAAACAAGCATATAACATGTACAGATCAACTTATTTGAAAAATTCTGACACTCACTGTAAGTCTGTAATTTTTTTGTTTATTTGTTTTATTAGAGCTCCTTTTCTAAAACTCTTCTTACACGGTGAGACGTGTAATACGCAGCGTCCTGTGGCAATAACCCTACAACAGGACAGTGGATTAATTTACAGTGGTAAACATTCACTTTTACATATGGTTAAATTGGGTGGACGTGATTCATTTTACCGTTGTCATTATGTTACAGTACGCTTGCTGGTACTAAGTTCATGCATGATGGAGCTGCACCTCATTTCGGGCTTTGTGTCCGTCGATTTATGAATAACAGGTTTCTGGTAGATGGATAGGAAGAGGTGGACCAAATTAGTGGCCTCCACGCTTGCCGTGCTTAAAAGTAGTAGGTTTATATTTGTGGAAACATCTGAAATCTCTTGTTTATGCAACTCCAGTTCGAGATGTAGAGACTTCTCGTGCTCGTATTGTGGAAATCCGCCAGGAAATACGAAATTCTCCAGTCGTAACTCAGCCATTAGGGAGTTCATACGACGGCGGGTTGAGGGATACAACAGATAAAAGGAACCAGAATATACTAATAAAAATTGACTGAAATTCTGATGCTGTAGGTTTTAACTAATGGTCTACATTTTCATTCACTCTAAATACCTTGTTGGGAAACTGATTAATTTGTGCGCAACTGAGAAACAAAAAGAGCTCTAGATACAGCGGCCGTCATAAGTATTCAAACGGAAACATATTTATTACTTATATTATTTAAAAGTTACGCAGAGTAATCATACGTAAACACAGCTGGTACAAAATAAACACGAGTCTTCCATTAAACATATAAACACATAAATAGCAACTGAAACTAATTTGCACAACAAGGAGAAATAAAACGGTTACTTTACATCTGGACGTAAGTATTCGAACAGAGAACAGCTAGTGTTTAGTTATCATCCCCTTTCTTTGAATTACTGCTGATAACGTTTGGGCATTGTCTGTGTTGTTTAGTGACTGCAGAGTCCATATTTCTCCACTCTGTTTAAAGAAGTTCTTTCAGATGGTACTTGCTTCTGATGTGACACTTCCTCACACGCTCTCCGAGTTCCTTCCAGTTGTTCTCTATAGGATTTAAATCTGGAGATTGGGGAGCTGTCTTCAAAGTGTGAGGAGTGTTGTACACGATCCAAAGCCTTACAATTTCAGCAGTATGCTTCGGATCATTGTCCTGCTGGAAGTAATAATCATGCCTTAATCCCAGCTTCTCTGCACTCTTTTTAAGATTGTTTTCAAGAATCCTCTGGTATTCAAATTTGTCCATGATCCCATCAATGAACACCAGTTCCCCAAAGCCAGATGAAGCTATACAGCCCCATACCATCACACTACTGCTGCCATGTTCCACTGAACCTACCATTTTCTTAGGTTCCCATTCTGTATTTGATAGTCCCCAAAATTTAAGACGTCCATCACTCTTGTATAAGCAGAATTTGCTCTAGTCCAACCAGAGAACCTTATCTCAGAATTCTAGTGGTTTCACCACATACTGTTTAGCAAATTCTATACGCGTTTTCTTGTTTACCTTATTAACATACTGTTTCTTCCTAGGAACGCGGACATTGTACCCAGTACTATTTAAAACCCGTTCAACTGTTCTGGTGTGAACCACAGTGCCAGAATATTGCTCAAGGCATCCTCTAATCTCAGATGCTGTTACTCTTTAGATTCTGCTACACCAATTTTTATTATTTTCCTCCTGTCACTGGTGGTGAGTTTAGAAGGAGCACCGTATCTAGGTTTTTTTGCAATAGCATTTGCAGAATACTATAGTTTTGCGTCTGTTAATGGTTTTGACAATTTCAGAGAGAGATTTGTTTTGTTTTTACATATTTATCACGATATTCCTCTCTGTCACCGTTGTCTCTTTACCTTTACGTCCCATATTACCTGTTAGTTCACAATCGGCTGAATATGATGCAGCTCTCCGCAGAATTAGCAGCCATTGCTCCTTTTTTAAGAGTCCGCATGGAAGGTTTGGAAACAAAGCCATTCGTTTTACCCTAGTGATACATATTTTAAAGATAACGCAATGGACCACTGCTATTTTTCACATTTGTATGTAAATAAATCGAAGATAACGGATGGGTATACACACCCTCACAAAGAGCCACAGGTCATAAATGTATATACAGCCGTTAAAAATTGCACATAAAAGTTATTAACGGCGCATTTTTATGATTTTTAATGGAAACATTAAGCTGTAAAAACCAAATAACAAAATAATTAATGTTTGCGGCTCTTGGGATTTTGATGATTACAGAAAGAGGATGCTTTATATTCAAAGTTGAAGAGAGAATCTAAAACAAAATATTATTCTTATGTTAGTTTTGTTACGGTAACAGTTGTGTGAGGAAAAATTATTTAAGACTTATTGGTGGCTAAAAGAGGAATAAGTTTCGGAATGCTCATTATATGCTAATGACCAAATACACTATGGTACGAATTACATTTGTTCGTTTTCTCGAACTTGTCCTTGAAATATCTTATGTGCAAAGTGAACAGCAGTCAAAACATACGGAAATGTGCATTTATTCTTGCAGTTAAACATGTTATTTTGGACTTTAATGTTAGCTTTTATTCTGTGTGGTGTGTTTGTATTAGCCTTGCATGTGAATAGAATAATTAGAAAAGAAGTCTACTAAATACAAACCTAGTTCCAAGTTTGTGATGTTCGAAAAAGACTGAACACAATACACCCAACACAAATAATAAATTATAATTGTAATTTCCCTTATATTTCATAAAAGGTATCACTGAAAGTTATATGTTGTCATTTGTATGATATATTTGGATGAAGGATTGAATGTACGTATTTCTTCTCATTTCTGATGAAAGATTTCATTTGGAGTGATTTTTTATAATTGTCAAATCGTTAGAGATAGGTAGGATATTAGAAGAAAAATATATAGTTCTGTTCAACCATACAATTTGCCAAAGATTTGATTGTTAACCATTTACGAGATAAGGTTTGAATTTTAAAACGTTTATGATTTTATCAAATGGCAAGTTCTTAGTATTTATTTCTGTTCAAAGGAGCACCAGAAAAATATCCAGTTTATAGACTCATATACACTGATGGTTCGACAACTATCTGTGGTGAATGTGCAACAGTTATTGACCATAAGAAAAAGATACTCCATAAACTACCACACCTATGTACTATTTTCACATGCGAATTATTCGCCGTTAAGGAAGTTCTGTCACATATATTAATGAAATGGACTGACTCCAGGAGTGCTCTTTTAGAGATCCAATATCTTTCAGCATCTCACCCTCTCATTAATGAAATACATCACAAGCTTCACAACATTTCTATTAACAAAAGAATCGTTGTGATAATGTGGGTTCCCTCGCACACTGACATTTATGAAAACGATTTGGCTAACAAAGCAGCCAAGGATGCAACTAATCCTTTAACTATAAATCCCAATGGTAAAGTTCCTTTTTAAGAAGTCAACGTTTACTTAAAAAGAACACTCCTAACACATGAAAACAAACCTGGGTTAACTCTCCGAAAAGCAAGCTTCATGTTGCAAGAAATGATTCTACAGAGCTCTTCTCAAATTCCTAAGTAGCCGAGATCAAATTGGACATACGAAACTCACTCACTCCTTTATCCTATCTAAGCAACACCTACCAGAATGCACAGCCTGCAAAACAAGAAACACCATTTAGCATATAATGGAGAACTGCCGTTAATATGACATCTGCAGAGAAAAACTCACGATTCTAGGCAATCTACATCCGTCAACGAACGATACAAATTCATATAATAGATTAATAAAGTTTTTCAAATGTACCAATCTATACAACAAGGTATTGTAAAATGTATTAAACCATGTTTTCTTGCTCAAATCTCTTAAAAGTTAAATGTTAAATCTCAAATATTCATTTAACTTAAACATATTAAAATCCATTGTATAATGTAAATACATGGTTACAAAATATTTTTCCCTAGTGGTCACGTGATCACGTAGTCACGAAAATATCCCGAAACTTCAAGCTATTATAATTCACTTTTTATACCTACCACAAAATGTATAACACCTCGATTAACACAAAGTACTTGAAATGGAGAGGAGTAAAGAAAATCATGTGAGTGCAAGGCATGCCGCTTTTAAAACTCCTATACATGTGCACTTTTGTATAGTGCATTATGCACCATTTCACGATAAATCTTGCAAAGTTTGAAATAAAGTAATATTGAGCAAACTTTTAATTAGTTTTAGTCTACAAACGGAGCTAAGTGGAGGAGATTCCGTCCTTTCAATCCATGATACATCTTCCTTTGAAAATAGTTGCTAGGTTTTGTTCTACTGGTACAATAACCCTTTGCTCTAAGTATTGGGGTTGACTTCTAAACTGTAGAATGACTAAAATAACCTCAAGAAGGTTTTGAGGATAATTTGGGTTATTAATGTGTTGGGTATTTTTTAAACAATGATTTCTTTTTGTAAACAAAATATTTTGTAGCTCAGAAAATATTCGTACCTCCCTTAACTAATAAACTAATTGGATAATGGTACAGGCAACCTAGAATTTAATGTATTAATGTACAATATTTATTTGCTATATTTAATTGTTTGAGATAGCAAATAGTGAAGTTTGTAGAATTAACATTGAAATAACGGGAGCTTTTAATTTCACCTTAAGGAATAGGGCATAAGAAATTAATTTACAGCATATCAATAGCATTACATTATTATTAAAATAAATATCTTAAAATGGCTGTTGAATAAATTTTTGCAAATATTCAGCTTACCGTTTTGAAAGTTATTTCTCTAATGGGATATTAAGTACACAATCGCCATATGACTATAACGTATTTGTTATTTAATTTTCTAGTTTATAAAATGAAGTAAGCGTGATCAAACGACATGTTTCAGATATTAGAATAAATAAAATGTGTATTGGAATATTTCAAAATAAACGTTGAACGTAGTTTTAACCGATTCATGAACACTCTTTAACTTAGGCACTTCTCAAATATTGGGCGTGAAATATTTAATTTTCTCAGATGCCTCTTTTGAGGTTCTTTTACGAGTTGTACATCTACGTCACGGGAACAACGGCTTTTCTTTTCTTAGAAAGGAAGTATTTTTTGTATATTTACACCCGAAAAAAAGATCAATCGCTCGTCACCGGGTTTGAACGAACGAAGATATAATAATAATGGTGGCGGTGGTGGTGGCGGTTCGCACAATCTGCATTAATACATGGTTATACATATAACCTTGACTTTTTGATCTTCTTTAGTTCAATGTTCCACTTTTGATGTTTCAGTTCCCTATCACTCTCTATTTTAACCACAACAAAAGCTTTTTAATGAAACTGTTCTCCTCTCGCACTCCTCCACTAATCTGTTGCACCGCTTCCCACAAACGCGCACACGTACTCCTCGTCCGAGTCATGGTGTCCTTTCTCCGTACAGATCAAATAGTGGAACCCATGTGCTGCGTATCTTGTTACAAAATGTCTTAGTTCGTAGTTTGGGTCCTTCCAGTCTTCCTTGGTCATTGCGTATGTGCTGTAGAAATCTTCTCAGGTTTCTGTTTTCTTTATTCGATGTTCCTTTACACTTTCACTGTAGTCTATTGCCGGATGTAGCATTTGTAGTCTGAGATCTTCTATCCACATTGTCTCTCTGCACATTTCGCATGTTAGTCTTAAAGCTGTCTTCACATATGTTGTCTTCACTCTCTCTATAGTCTAAAAGTATCTTTTTGTACGGTGCTACCATATCAGTTGTAGTTCGTATGTTACTGTGTTAATGCCAGGGGTTCTACTCCCACTGGGCCTGGAACCGTAGGACCAGGGACCCGGGCCTCCTTCTACCAGGGAGTTACCGAGCTGTCCCGAAAGGACGCCCGGCGCCTCCGTGGAGCATTGCATAGGACAAGATATAGAGACTAACAAGCCACCCCCCATCTGCTCCTGTGGACTCACGACGGGATGGAAGTGGATACGCCACTAACGCGCGCCAACTCCAAAATAGGAGGGCTACTAATAAGACCTCGGTAGGGCCGCCTGGTGATCTAGTTCACTTTCTGCTAGCTATGCTCGCTAGTACGCGGGAATATTAATGGCTTCCCTCAACCCCGTCCGGAGACGTAATTGATCTCCCAGGGGTATCGGGAACCACTGCACCCTCGAGTCCAACCCAATCCGAACAACTCCCAATCAGGGAGTGGCTCGAATGTTCGGCCCGAGGTTCCTCTACTAACGTCAGAGGTACCACAGTGGTGGTCCGCAGTGCCCGCATCACGGCAGCTGAAGGGGACGGATCCCCTCCCCTACGTGAAGTCTTTTTTACTATGGGTGCTTTTCGCTTTGATACCGAAATTAAGAATTGAAATGTATAAAGACTCATGATGGATGTCAAAGAAATGTTGGTTCTTTGTTACAACACGTGCAAGGGCAGTTGAGTCGAATAGCAGTTGGGGGGGGGGGAATGTTGTTATAACAAAAGCAATGTAAGAAACAGTGTCCTTAGCAGATTTCTAAAGGGGCTCACTTGACTTGTTGAATAGCGTATTCTTTGGATCATTCATAATGGCGACAAAATAGCCACAAAGGAAATCTTTGTGTGAAGAGGGCTTTCAGAAAGTGAAAGTGGCATACACACCCACACGCGCAGCTGTGGACAAGAGTCTTCGGCGTGGAGCCGATTACAGCACGTCGTGGCGGGCAAGCCATTGAAACAGTCCGAGGCGTGAAGCCTATTAGGGAGTTCAACCTTTTCTGTCTTGGGCCAGGCATACCAGAAATGTGAGAATATATTTGTCGGTCCATATATACGTGAGGAACGAATGAAGTTTACCGAGTAATAAACATTCTGCCGTCAGTAACTCTAAACAGGGAAATTGGTAACCCTTGGTCGGCAAATTCAATTTCGATGTTCTAAAAAAAGAAGCAGCAAATAAATAAGTTGGAAACGGGCATTCCAGTGTCATTAAAATATCCTTCTCACACACATCCACGCATACCCTGTGAGAAACCTCATTGTTTTACCCTGAGCCACACATTATAATAGCTTCAAAGTAGCATCAACGTGGAACCCTTGCCAATCATCTTAGTTACAAATTGTCGTGACAACGTAGAACTCATTGTTCGCCAATCTTTATTGCTTCAGCTTTGAAACAATTCCATTGCCGACTTTAGAGATACTTTGTTCAGCTGTTTAATATACTACATGACTTTCACTGCTAATGCTGCTGTTTCCTTTATGCTCACGTTCAATGTAGTTCCTTGCGTCTGTAGTTTTATCCCCAGGTATTTGCAAACAAAGATATTCAGGTATGAATATGCCATACCTGATAGCGTTGTTGGCATCAGCCTAAGGATATTCTGGTGGCAAATTACCATACGTTTTGGCAGTTTACGGAAATGAAATTAACGAAACATGTAATGTAAAGTTGAAATTACAAACAAACATAAAATATTTCCGAAACGATTAGCCCCACAAACGTACTTAATAAGCTCCTTTGAAGGACATATAATAGAGTTCGTCTTTCACATGTAAGCAGACCATACTAGATTCGAAGTAAATTTTAGAACTGCACTATCAGTTGTATCAAAGCATTAGGTAATTACATTATGGAGTATGGAAAGAACCATGGTCTGCTTACACATTCCAAAATAATATTAATATACCGATTTTCTAATATGCAACACCTCTGAAATTTAAAGTAGTAATGCTCTTTATTTTCAATTGGTCAATTAGGACCTAAATGTATACCCACAAGAAGACTGGCAGAATAGTATAGAATACAACTTCAAAAGTAAAACACAACCCCAAAATGATTGATTTCCTGAGCACCGTCAAACTTGAACTTCTGTTACTTATTTTTGCTTCTTCTTCTTTCTTTTTTTGCAAAGTAGGACTTTGGAATGAGGTTTTCGTGCCGTTCTAAACAGAAACTTACCTTGCCTCTCCTTTTCTGTCACGTTTCGCTATTCCTTCTGCAAGTCACGTGCGTGCGGATGCAATAAAAAGCCACCGTGCATGTGTGTGACAAAGAGAGGAGATAGTGAAGCGTCGCGACGCCCCAAGTGGGCGTACGGTGTGCTAACAAGATGCTAACGTTGCAAGACAAGCAGTCAAGCTGAAAAATATTGCGCAACGAGAAGCTTGCTCCAGGAGTTGTTGCGTATGAATAAATGAAGTGCAGTATTTAGGACGTTGCTGGTACGCAATGAAAGGGCGAGCACAAAAATCTTGCTTTGGGCTATTTACGCTTTTAAGAGATATTTGTTATTTATATTTTAGCAGCACTGCATTACTTTTTTATTTTATTACGTTCTCTACCATATTAACTACAACTAAAATTTCGATATCAGATTTTAAGAGACCTTGAATTCCCCCTCCAAAATACTTGTTTAGTATATTTACCAACAGATAAGTAATACATTACGTTTCAGCCTTTATATGGACATTTTAAATATATATATTTTTTTTAAAAAAAGACTGTAATAATTTGGAATGAAGTACAAGAAATTCGAGATATACTTCATTTGTGGCTCAGCTATTTAAAAAAAAGGATTTGTTTCCTCGAAAATTTCTCTATGTAAAGCGTAGTTTGCGGTTAGGAAAGAATGTTGGTTTAGTATTTAATAGGGTATTCATAGGGTATGCGCCGTGGAATAGCGGTCTGAAGCAGCATGCCTTGGTCCCTGGCCACCGAAAGCGGCCCGGGTTCGATTCTACCCATGGGATGCGGATTTTATGTCCCGGGTATAGGACCGGTACCCACTGAGCATCGTGAGGAAAGTGAGGAGATTACGCTAGGTAAGTGGCCCTGGTCACGAAATCCAACGTTCCGGCTGTGGGATGCAGAGATTGTTGACCACATCTCCTCCACTTATCGATTGGATGACCGCTCATCTCTGCCGTGCGTAAGTGGGCGTGAGGCCGGCAGTCGGGGTGGTAGGCCTTGGTCTTCTTAGGCCTGTCGCGCCAGTGGTTAACTTTAACATTTTGGGGTTATTCTTTTCACACATTCATACACACAAAGGGAGAAAATGAGAGAATTGTGAAGAGGACGAGAGAGATCGAGTGAGTTTTTTCTTAAAAAATAAAAAATAGAAAACTTATTTTGAGCAGTTGTATAGAAATAACGTAAACTTTTTTTAAGTTGCGATGCTGTCACCATACACAAAAAATGGGTATAATGAGGCTGAGAGAGAAAGTTTTAAGGAATGTTGTCAGCAATACTTCTTGGAGAAAGAGGGAAATAAAGACTTAAGTACGGAACTATATATTTTTAAGTTAATGCAGCATTATGGAAGCAACTGTTATATTTAGAGCTGTCAGGGGCATGTGCTTTACTTGTTCGATCCATGTAGTATACACGTAACGAGAAACGTGTACACAGTTACAACAGCAAGTTGAGCGGCAAAGTTTTACCGCAAACGACTAAATGTTCTTTTACATTTCAGAGAGAGCAATATAAATAACTGATTATAACGAATATAGCTAAGTAAAGCCTAAGTATACGAATATCACATGCTAAGGTTCTATGTACTGTCTGGTAGCCAATATGAAAGTGACGTAATCTCTAGGAATGAAAGCTCAGACCTGTAATATAGAGAGACCCTCAATAACATTCCTGCAGTACAACCCGGGAGAACAGAAATCAATACCAACTGCAAAAAAGAGATGGAGAAATCAAAGTTGTATGAGCTACATTCCTGGAAAACAACTACAAGTGCTTAGAAAAGAAAAAAGAGAATTCGAAATGTCCATGTAGGAAAGTGGGTTAACCTTCTGGTAGTGAAAACTATTAATCTTGTTTCAAAATGTTGTTAAAACTCAAATAGTTCTTAAACAGTATAATAGTTTCAAAGATATAGCATGCGTTTAAATAAAATCTGAGCAACATAGGTTAGAAACAAAATATTATTCAAATCTTCAACTTATATTTGAGCTCAGTATTTTCCAGTACTTTCCCAGTACACTTTTACAAAATGTTGATCTTATCATAAGCAGTATAATGATTTTGCTTAAAATCATGAAAAAAATATATATTTGAATTTTATGGAAATATTATGTGAAGTCCTCTTCATTGTAAATGGCTTGTGCATAACCGGTAAAATAAATGGAAGCTTATCATATAAAATATGTATTTCTAACTAAATCACACAGCTCATGTTAAATAAAATTGTCGTAGCATTTATCATTTTTGAGACATTGTTTATTACGGATACTTTATACTGTGACTTTCTGTGTTTGTGAAATTAAAAGTCCAATTGCACATACTCAAAATGTTCTTTATTTCCACCGAGTTACAGTTGGAACACTTGCGAATTACATAGAATTACGTAGCGCACACAATTACAATTCAGCAGTTCGTCTGACACAGGTCCACTCTGCACTCGCAATTACGTACAACGTCTCCAATGCACGTACACAGTCTTCCAGTCCGTTCACTAGCACGGCGCTCCTCCGGCTGCTCAAGAACTCACTGACTGCAGGACTTAAATGGGGAAGATCGCCGTTTCTGGAAGTCTCGCGGTTCAGTGAATCTTCCTGACTATTCCAGACGTCAGAGAGGGGGAAAGAGATGGCTAGTAATGTTTTTCAAACCATCCCCCTCGTTAGCGCTACAAGATAAATGGGTCGGCGTGGTCTGAATGCCTCCTGTCGCCTACCCGGCTGCTAGCTGGTCGGGCCTTCCGATAATTAGGTGATAATACTTTCTCAAGTTGTCGTTTTTTGGAAAAAAATTAATTAGATTAGACAATGTTTACGATAAAGGCCTTGATTTTGTTTGAAAGTGCCATGGAGTATAAAAGATACTTACTGTTATTATAGGGAAAATAAATAGATGCTGCACTTCTCAGAGTATAGAAACAAAAGCCAGTAGCGTTTTATTGCTAGAACTATGTGATTTACATAACGGCAGACCGGAAAGATATCTATTGTGGAGTACGTCTGCAACATGGTCAAGGGGCGAGGCCAAGGGATTTCACAAGGGCGGAGTCATTGAAGTCGCAGAGACGTGTAGAACTCCAACACTTGGATAGACTGTCACCCGGCACATCTCCAAAGGCGTTTATCACCACCCAAGAGAGAGGATGATGATGTTACCCTAGGTCCCTGGGAAACTAATTCAAGAGGAACCAGGAAAGGTGGTGTACAAAGCGCAGTATCCGTACCATCTGCCCATGTCTGCTGTAACTAGCTCACTGAATACGTAGATTAGACAATCCACCGCAATATTCATCTAATGACAAAGAGAAACCATGAACATAACCAGAGTGGTCCGTCAAAGGGTACGGAACCCACGATTTCCAAATTGGAGACATATACATTACCGCAGTGGCACTTCGCTCGGATTTATTGCCAGTAATACACATAATGTCCAAGAGTAATATTTCAACCAATAGAACATAATTTTAAAGTGACAGTAACGTCTGCAAAACTTGATAGTCACAGGCAGTTGTTAAAAAGAGACTTAACTATTAGTTTGGGTGTATGCGATCATATTTCGTTACATATATAATGTGTAGAGCTTCTATAGCTTGTATAATGTTTAATAAGCATGGGAGCAAAATGAGGGTATAAGGATTAAAAGGTTAAGATACTGTAATAAAAAATAAGATTTCCAACTCCAAAGGGTGTTTATAGGCTAGATGTGATTGAAATAAAAAGAATACAAATCCTGTAGATCAGAAATGTCCAAGCTTTGAAGGGAGTATGGATTAGCCTCCACCTACTCTTCCCCAGCTATGACGTATTCATAAAATCTCCGCAAGCTTGCTAACCTGAATGAGCGAAAGCGAAATGTTTCATGCATGAAAGTTTGGTCTTCACAAACAAAAGGGGGATAAGTGACATTAATTCGTCAGTGCTGTTTAAAAAGCTAAGTTCGGAATCTTAGGTAAGTTATTTAGCATTTAATAAAACCATTTCTGGAAATGTTTAACTGATTAGCATAAAGAAGTTGGAAGATTAAGCTTTTGTAGGAATACTTTGCCGAAGAGTCGGCAAAGGGAATCATAGGGAATCATAGGGAATTGTATGGAGCAGGAGTGCATGACGTGGTATTGAAGGCATGCTGCCACACAGGGATTGTTTACCTTTCTCTCCAGGGGACCATCCTGCACCGGCTCCTCCCCATGGCGCCATATAGCTCCTGACTGAGATACTGCTCTACTGTTACACATGATAATTCCTCATCCCTAGCCTTGGAAACTCCCGTTCTTGGAAAACTTTTGACGTGTGATTTGTACCTCAGTTGTTTCCAATACTCCTAGTGACGTGAACTCACTATGCTTTTCACAAATGGGCGCTTTAAAAATGTGATGCTTCGATTTGAGAACAAAAACAAATGCCCAAAACAGTTTGAAACTTTTCTGAGAAATTGTTATGCTCGCTGGTGAGATTCCTTTTTAAGAATTTGTTGTTTGACCTTTATTTGAAGCAGCTTCTGAGTGAAGAAACAAATTACAAAACTTATATATCCTCCAAAGACTTCTTAGCCCAATAAACACATTACAAGCAAAGGTATGATAAGTCGCATAGGCTGATAAATCACAAAATAATACCAGTAGTGATTTTCACAAATGTTAAATAATGACAATAGTTAAGTGGAATACACCAGATGAATGAGAGGCCCTGTTATAATCATTAAAACACACATTCAGAATTTTAACATAACTAATCCACATGGTTCATTTAGTAAACCAGCGTTGTAGAAACACATCTACACGTTCTCTGGCCACGATTATTTATTTTTGTATAATTTCCGCAATTATTTAAAGAATATCATTGCGAGCAAATTGTTACTAAGGTCACAAAATATGCACGTTGTATTATTTTCATTTATGTAATATTATTTAATTTGAAACTCTGTGAACCTTTTCGAAAAATATGTTCATCAGCGGATAGAAAAACGTTAGTATTGTTTCAATCAGCAGATACTTTTGCTTTTTATTTTTAAATTTTAAGCCGGTCCCTCCCCCCCTCTCTCTCTCCACCCGCCTCGGCAGCGCAGATGGTAGCGTGTCTGCCTCACGTTCAAGAGGTTCCGAGTTCTAATCTCGGTCAGGGCGAGTTACCTGAATAAGATTTTTACGGAGTTTTCCCTTATCCTGGAAGACGGATGTCGGGTAACTCTAAGCTAAGTAGACCCTGGGTTCATTTGAGCATCATTTAATCTATTGCACACATCGTCCAATATGACTTAACGTTGGAGGACGTAAATTACAACAACTCTCTCTCTCCCTCTCTCTCTCTCCCTCTCTCTCTGTATTTATTTGGCAAACACACACACATATTTTAATTTAATTTCACCACACTTTTACTATAGGGAACATGCGAAATAGGTACAAAATACAAAATCTCGGAAATTATTCATTTAAATTTAAAAATACAAACAATTAGATTTCAAAGGCAGTCACTCACATATCTTTACGCTCTTTGGCTCAATTTGAAACTTAAAGAAGGAAATGAGATGGGGAAAAAGTCCCCGATTTTTTTGTATCCGTTTCATAAAATAGTGAAGCAATACTACTGTATGCCCACGACAAGAAGGCTAGAGGGGTATGAAGAGTAGAGTAGCTTCAACAGTTTTTCTGCTGCGGGAACGAATCTGTTTATTGTCGCGCTGCTCGAACCGTTACCATGGATTAATCTCTGTTTTTTTTCTGGGTATATGGCTTTGAATGGAATAAGACAAAAGGGTAAACTCGGTTAAAGATCCAACTTGGTGACTCTGTTAATAGAAACTCTCAAATAAGGCACTGATTATTCTTGTAAGAGTGAAAGGGGAACTGCTGCGCCACCCGGCCCCGTGCTAGCACCAATGAACGCATCACTTCAGCCAATGGAATTAGCAGGAATCACAAACGACAGATATATGTTCACTCCCCATAATCCATGTTTCACATAAGCTTGTCCCGTATCTCTTAACGGTCACGTGACCTTATCAAATCTCATTGGCTGCTATTGCAGTATAGACTGTTGTGCGGTAAAAATTAGTTCGTTATTTAACATCTTTATATGTTGGAAGAGAATTGTCAAATTTATATTTTCGTAACAGTTTGAAATAAATATATTACGCAACAGAGTTGACTCATCTGAAATGCATGTTAATTCTTAAACGAAGTAAAGAGGAGGTTTCTTCGCTCTCAAGCACATGGCACGATAGCACGTGATTTAGCGGTAGTGATGACATATTTGTTTATATGACTTTTAACACTGAACCTGTTTTGAACTGGATTAGTCATATATCGCCATTCGAAGGTGTGTTGTACCGAGTGCAAGAACTAAATTATTATTGAGCGTTTATTGCACGTGTACTTATATGCATAATGGCAGAGTCTGCCGCAAGTTTTTCGCTGAGGTCTATAAAGGGTAAACCTTTACGAAGCGGCGACAAAAGAATTGTGGTGCATGTGTTTAAAGAGCTCACAGAGAAGAATCTGTCTTTGTCAGTAAGAGAAGTCGAACAGCTGTGCTCTGAACTTACAGGTTTGAGTGTTAGATGTGTGGGAACATCGCCAAATGAAATTGAGATAACAGGAAAGCTTTAGGGACGGTACCTTTAGGGGCTGTATAAAATATACAATTTTCAATATATAAATATAACCACGAAATTTGCATTTTAACACAAATTCTTAGAACCACTTTCAATATCTTCGTACGTATGGCTGGAAAATTTTAACTAAAGACAGAGTTTGTGTTTATCTGACTATTTATTTCTGAGCTATGTTCTTGAAAGAAGCAAAAGCACATACGCTTACATAATTTTCTTCCTTTAACATATATGCTTAAATACCATTTTTACTATTTTTAAAATATCAATAATAATACTTTGATTCCTTAAGCTAAGAGAATTTTCATTCAGAATTAGATTAATTATACCCAGAGTGAGATTCCTGAAACAAGAGAAATTACTTTAGAAACGAGATTGGCCCTCATGTACAGCAATATATCGGAAGTACTGTTGGTTCATATTGTGACGATATTTGTACATTTATAAAAGAAGTAAATTTGTAAAAATTATATGCTCGAAAGATATAGGAATAACATCAATACACGCGACGTCCTGTCACGTTACTTGCAAGTCATGCTTAGCTGTCATGCAAACGTCGGTGCCTTGTTGACTTAAACTAACAAAGCTCTGACTCAGTTACTGCTTCGGCAAAGATTTCATATTTAAACCACCAGAATTTGGCCTAAGCGGGAACACTCACGCACGTGCTAGACGATTCTGCGTCGCTTGTTTCTTTAAACGTCCAAGTCTTTGTACTCCAACAATGGAGCTTCTGACGCCAGGAACCTCCGTTAAGGTAAAGCTCACAGCTGAACCTTTGTGAGTAATCTTGTTGGTTGCATATAGCTAATTAACTTTTAGTATATGTGGAATAAACATTATAAGCCAGAGCTACATGTCTCAATTTTAAGATAAGCAAATCCTTCGCTGTAACCTACATCTTTTTAGGGAACACCTCCTTCCTGAGCTCCTCCCTCCCCTAGTGACGTTCACTGTATTAAGTGAAACTCAATGTTACCTTAGATGTTAGTGCAAAGTATGAACGTCACATTTGCTGTTGGCGCGACGTGAACGTTACAATATTAATTGCCCTAACCAGGCTGTAAATTTTATTTCATACTGCTTTCTAGATTTTTCGGGTAGTGGCTCTAGTGCAGTTCTTTCTGCAGCTTAATGTAATGTCACTTGATATTTTAAATTTCTTCCATTTACTTGTAAAATCATAACTGTTTAATCTTTTGGAAGGTTATATACTAATATACTATAATTACTGTATTTGTTAAGGATGTTGTCGATTGCTAAATCACATCAATACCACCGATGTGCCGGAATTTTGCAGGAACTACTTTATATGCCTGTAAATTTACTATAAGCCGCTGTCCCCTTCAAGCATACCTGAGAACTATCGCCCTGAACCGGATTTGAGCTCGCGTCCGTAGTACAGTTTTACACTAGAAAAATGTCAATAAATTGAAGTGTTGCAATTAGTGTTTGAACAGATATTGCGGGTGCCATGGTAAAATAATCTTGTAAAATGCACAATGAAATGTACATCCTAATCCAACTAAGTATAATTATTAAACTTTTGCAAATATAAAAGGTAATTGCTATGTGACAGGTCCTGAACGAAAGTTAGTCACAATGGATTGGTATGTTAAACCGAGCTCTACTCCAAACGTCTCTGACTCACGGGAGACGATGGAGGACTCCGGGGTGCTTTACGTTAGGGCAATACCTAGGGTCGCCTATAAGCCCCCCCTCAACAACGTCAAGACGGGATGGAATTGGATACAGCACATACGCGCGTCAACCCCGAAGGGAAGACTACCGAATAACTTCAGTGGGGCTTTCTGGCGATCTAGTACACCTTCTACTAGCTCTGCAGGCTAGTACCGGAACTTTTCAGGCAACTCTCTAACCCTCCGGGTGCCCGAGGCCTGGCCGGAGGTACCCGATCTCCCACGGGTGTCGGGAACACACTGTCCCCTCGAGTCCAACCCAATCCAAACAACTCCCCTACGGGAGGGGCTCGAATTTTCGGCCCAAGGTTTCTCTAGTAACGTCAGAGGTACCGCGAGTGCTAAGGGTCCGAAGCACCCACATCACGGCAACTGAAAGTGACGGATCTCCTCCGCTACGGAGAATGGATTGGTATAAACAATTTATCACACCAAAGTAGTAATAATGTAAACGTATTAATTCTTGTGAACTATTTAAAAAATTCTGCTTTTAGGTTACGCTGCTTAGAATTTCCTATTTCGGGATCCATGTATTTCCGGTGAAACCTATTTTTCCAGTCTCTTGGTGCAATGTTATAATCTCTACCTTCCTCTTACACATATCATGAGTAAAAGAACAGATACAGATTGTATTTTTACTAGTGTCTAAAATCAGTCTTACATCCAGAGCCTTATCTTTTGTATTTCATATTCTTAATAAGAAGAAGAGCTCGAAAAAAATGAGGCTCTAAACCAAGGAAGTAAAACGTGTCATTGTAATAAAGAAGGAAGATATTTTCGTCTCTGCCACAAGATTGCGGGTGAGAACACTTTTCTTTCAATGAGAGCAATTTATCGCTACATTATTCCTTCAACCATTTCACTACTCAATCCTATCTCTTCATCCCCAACCTCCATCCTTCCGCGCACACACACATACAGAACAATGTGACCCATTTCTCTGCAGGGTGTCGAAGTGAAGGTGGTGGAACAACAGCCAATTCAACTTCAGATTCTCTCAGTGTCTAAGAGCGCCTAATTTATCTCTTCTCATTTTTAGCATCCCTTCCCTCTATATCTCTCACCTTTCTCTAGCTTTCCTGTGTGTAAGCTTTGCATTGTTTCCTTCTCTTCCTTCTTTTGCATTTCCTTCTTTGGTAGGTACCTACGGAAGCTCGGCGCTCTACATTATTCACTCTCAAGCAGCTGCTTTCCCTTGGCGAGGCTGTGCAAAATTTCAGAGAACCTGAAGCTCATTTCCACATTCAAATCTCCGACCTTTTCTCTAACGTCTTATAAGAAAATTCCTGTTCTTCTGTTTCTTTAACTTGGTTTCCATTCTGTAATTTAAGGAACACTGATGAATATACTCCATTTTACAAAGGAAAATGTGGACGACGATCAAATGGTTAGAAAGAATGTATGAAGCACTAGCTGAATCCAAAATGTTGTATGCAGTGGAGATCTAGGGGTGGGGGGCACAGAGGTAAACAAAACGGTGGACCAAAACTACAGAAGGTTTTGTAAAGAGCTACTAGGTTTACCAACGTCATCACCTAGGGAAGTAGCTCTAGTAGAATTAGGAAAGACAAGAAGAAATGGTATAATAATGGAAAGAATAATACAATTTCTGTATAGGTGTTTGGTTAAAGATGAAGGGGAAATTATAAAATTATGCATGAGAGAGCAAACTAGATTAGAGAACTCAAATACTTGGTAGGCAGATATAGGAGGAATTGTGGGAAAAAAATAGGAGTGAGAGATATATGGAGATTAAAGGAAAATTTATTTCTACTAAAAGAGTCAATTTAACTTAAAAGAATCATCTCGAAATCGCACTTTCAAGCGGTTTCTCAACTTCAATGACTAAATAAAATAACGCTGTTTGCTTTTTAATACATAAATAATCAGGTATATGAGCATGATTGGGTAAGCAGCAATTATAGAACTATAACTTATGGTTGCTTTATACACTCGAAGAGATGTACAATTTTTGTCTTCATGAGAACGAACTCTAATTATGCATGAGCCAGCAAAAAGATTAGAAAACTCAAATATCTGTTGGGCATAGATAGGAGGAATTATGGAAAAAATAGGAATGGGAGATATATGGAGATTAGAGGAAAGGAATACACGCGATGTGGGTAAATTGGTAAAATGCAGAATAGAAGATATAGAAAGACAGGAAATATGGGGAAGTCCAGTAATTATGAAATCATTACAATTTTACAAGCAAATAAAAAGAAATTGGGGACGAGAAGCATATGTAGATTACTGCAACAGGCAAGAGAGAGAAGGATTAGCTTGGATGAGAGTATGAATAATATTTCTAAGAGGGATAAGAGGTAGGGAAAAGGGAATTTGTGAATTTTGTGCGGCAGAAGAAAGCATAGAACACTCTGTAACAGAATGCGAGAAGGCTGCAATATGGGGAAAAAATGTTTGGGAAGAAAAATGGGAGAAAGTAGAGAAGAGGATAGTAGCTATAAAAATGTTAACAGGTAGGGAGGAAAAGAAGGTAAGAAGTATTGGTGAGTTCTTGCAGAAAGTAAAAGAAAAATGGGCCAGAAATGTAAGAACTGTAAGAAAGGAAGAGGAGGGGGAAGAAAGGGACTAATTAAGTAATCAAGTAGGTATGGAGGTTAAGAGCTACCTGGCAGAGCAAAAGACCAAGGTGTCATGCAAGCCATGGTAGCAACAAGGTAACGACAAATAAATGTAGCCAAAAGTTGTAAATTGTAAAATTTTGGAATATTCACAATAAATATATCATATCATACCTAACATTCACGATATAATGTACTCTTAGACGCTGCTGCTCATTTTCAAGATACCTCGTCTATAAATTGTTACTAACGGTATAAGCTGTAGGTCCTCTCGCCTCTCCGTCATCTTTACTATCGCTCTACCATTGGAGGTAATGGACACTGCTCCACCTGAGAAATGGATCCGGTCATCACGTGGTGGGGCGAGGTTACCCCGAAGGCCAAGCTGCCATGCGGGGAGTGTTGGTAAGCAACCAACAAATAAATTGTCACTGAAAACTTGTATTCTTTCATCTACCTTTCTCTAATTCATAAAAATGATTTCAAAACTGCTTTCATTTTGTCTTTTTTGCAAATCGAAGAGGGAAGAGGTCAGGCGTGAAAGTAACGTCTTTATATGTTGGTGTTGAAATTTTATAGCCTGTTGTGACCTTCCGAGAAACCTTTGAAAGAGGAACAATTTGAATCATTATCAAATATAGAAAAGTTTAAACCAGAAAACCATACTCCCAGATGTCTTCTGCATTAATGTATATTTATTCTTAGGGAGCAGGTTCTTCTCTAGGTGGGTTTGTCGCAGTTTCGTTTCCCCGGTTAAATCACTTCCATGTTTTAGGCCTTTCGATCTGTAAGAATAGTGCAACTTTGTGCCAATTGCTTTTAAATTATGGGAACCAAACTGACAATATGAGTAGCTGCTGAACGGTATTACGATGTAATTACGTAGATTCGAAGATAATTCCCCTGTGTGTTAAAAATACGATATACTTGCGATAATTAATAATACGAGAGTCATGTGAAGATCTTAAAAACGTAATCAAATCTGTATCTTCGGATAATTATGCTCTCAGCACTGAAACCGCTGACTTATTGTACATAAGTCCTAATTGTGGCATCCCCGGGAGGAAGGATGAGGTGAGAGGAGTTCAGCCGCCCCACGGCGCCGAGACACCCGCCAATATTTTCTAACTTGAAAGGGACCCCCGGACGAGAGGTGATATAGAATGATAATGGAGATGAAATGGAGGGACAGGAAATTTGGGGGAAGTAATTAACCTAACCAGCATTCGCCTGGCGAATGGGTCAGGTAGGTCGCCCACGGGAATCGAACCTGGGCCTCCCTAATGCGAGCCACAGAAGATACCGCCTGAGCCATCTCGCTCGGTCTTCTGCAGGTGAACGTACTTACCAATACCTTAGAGAATATACAGCCGATAGGCTAAACTGGCTGCTTTGCTTGCAACATGCACCAAGGAAAACAACCGACATCCATCGTCGATTATTATAGGTTTGGTATAGCGATGCAGGAAGTGTAGGAGTTAAATAGAAAGTTAAGGAATGGTGTGACTTCTGTACAACCTTGTAAAACGCGTATTGATACCCGAATATTGTAGCAGTTGAGGATATTGCATGGGGAAGCCGTCATGTCATGGAGGACGAAACAGCCACAAACCTGAACAATTGTTGAGCGTTTAATTATGGACGCCCTGTAGCTGCTGTGGTCCTCAGAGCACATCACATTATTAATGAATTGTTACGTTTCTCACGAAGTCTCTGCAAGTTGAGTGCCACGACAGGTTATTCCGGAATTTCTACTTCCCCCATACACACCAGGCGTTACCAAGTTTTTGCCATATGGTGTAACTAATCAAATTTGGCAGTGATCGAAAAAAAAGTCGTTTTGATAAAGAGCTACACCACAAGTATGGCGGTCAGATACAGCTTGTGTCAGTGGCAGATAAAACGGTAATGCATTAATGCTCTATTTTAATAAATAAAATAAAATGCGTAACTATAACCATTCTTATCCAAATAAGATTTTCCACATTACAGACAACTCATACTTTGAAATTCAAGAAACTGTTATTTGTTATTAATGCCAACATGACTTTATGGATTAGAAAGAGTATAGTTAATCAGTTATTAATTCTAAACTTACTTGAAAATTTAATCGATCTGCTTCGGAATCAACATGTAACTGAGCCTCCGAGGTCAACGAATATTGATACAAAATGCACAGAATTATATAATACTGCTCGTTGCGTTAGTTGGTAAGATATAATTTGTCGCGGCTAAATTTTAAGGTCATGTTGGTTATGTTATTTATCACAATTTTTCCTTATTTCTCCGTATTCTTTGTGTTGAAGTGATGTCTGATATTAAATTCTACAGTAAAGGAACAGTTACACAGCATAGCAAAGAGGCTGCCTTTTCGTTCTGTTACAAATTGCCAAATTTCCATTCATTACAGAATGACTGTGTTTTATAATGCTTTGTCATAGCACTAGATATGTCCCTTCTTTTACGCACAGGCTATTGGAAGAAGTAATTTAGGGGAAGTGCTTGATACAGTCTTGATACAGTGCCAGTTCTCGACCCATATCCTAGGGATTATTATTAAGACTTTCATTTGACCCTCTTCCAATCGAATAGGATAAGCTTAATCTCCTTTACTTGGTAATGCTCTACTTCTTTGCATTAAACCATGCAAAGTGAAAAAACCTGAAATTAAACACCTTATCGTATATTTACACTACATTACTAATAATTTTAACAGAAAAATGTCCAGTAGTATTGCTTTTTAGTGTTTTAAAACTTTTTTATTTGAAAGGCAAAGCTGGTAGGAAGAGAAAAAATGGCCATAGAGAACTTTCTTTACATAAAAATCAAAAAATTCTTATGTCAAATATACAGTGTATTATAAAATATTAACGAATTTCAACAGATAACAGAGGAAAAAATACACTTTCTTTGAAAAATTTCAGCTTTTGGAATAGGAATGAAAACCCAGCTTCATGTTACTGCCTCTGTGCAAAAGTTATGGTTAAACAGATGAATAAATGAAATGAAAATTAAAATTCAAGCTTTGTATATCAAAGGAAATGGACATGGAATATTCTTAAAATATCAATAAAATTATATTTGTGTTTCAAAGCTTCAGCCTAAGTGGAGATCCTCTATTAGAGATAGAATTTAGTTGATGCAAACTTAAATCTGTTGCATTATAATTCTCGTGGATCTTGATCTACTAACCCGGTTCCCTAACTTAGAATGCTCTACAGCTGTTTCTCTAAGTGTTATCCGCGGACCCCAGGGTTCCGCGAGGGGATGTCAGGTGGGCCGCGAGGGGGTCCCTCAAGTCAAGTTATAATGTTGAATTAAAATTATATAAAACGTAATACTAATCTAATAATAACCTAATACTAACTCTGTTAAAATGGTTAAATTGTGGACTCAGAGCATTATGAATAACTTTTTATATGTATAAAAATGGTTTATTTATATGGAAAACAGATTCATTTTTATAACATGTTTTGCCTAATATTATTAATCCTTGAGTAATCCAAAGAGAGTGGTATGTCAAATTTTACTGATGTAATGCAAAAGTTAAATAAAAACCTAGTTAAGCAAACTTGCATAAAATTTACTTCCAAGTGAAAAGCAAATTTAATAAATACAATTTTAAAATATATATTTTTATTCAAAATGCATTTTGTATACAAGTTTATTTTATATAAACTTTAATTTTTATTTTATTATTAAATAATTTTAAAACTAAATATACAAAATATATCATGAATTATACATAAGGTAATTATTTAAATTCCAATTATAAAATTCAACCAAAAGTCGACTCGTTCATATAAATTGAGTTGCCAAACTATGAGGGTACGCGAACAATTTGTTAGATGATAAGGGGATCCTTGAGGCAGAGAAGCTTGTGAGCTAAGGCCTTGCTACTGGCACATTCCTCTGTATTGTTGCAAACATTTCGCGAGTACCTTACACTCTCACTGCTCTACAGCAACAGAGCCTTTAATAATCAGATACTAGCCGGGTACGATAAGAGTGCGTTTGATGGGAAGGGGAGCTTAACGTTACGGAATAAGTGGGTGGGGCATTAGAAGTGCAGTCAGTTCCGAATTGTATTTAACAGAGAGACTGAGGCCAGAATATCTAGTAGTGTTTTTATTATGGAACTGCACACTCCTACCAGTTTCGCCCCTTGGTTTATTTTGATCGCAGACATTCATGACGTTATCCATTGTCCACAAAACAATGGTGACCTTTTCCACTCATCGTGGTCAAGTACATGATCACAAGGGTGTCTTATTATTATGACTCTAAGGGAACAGGGAGATTATGTCTGCAAGTTTAATTTTTCCTGATTATTACCTCCTCCGCAAGTGGTTCAGTTGTATTTTGGTTAGGTACGCTTATTAGATGTGCCTACTAGAATGTACAGACATATCTGCGTTAAACGCAATCCGATACTTTCCCAATAAACATTCCAAATATTTAGCTTAAAGAATAAAATCGCTAAACTAAATCTGCAGTTCAAAAAACAAACCTGAAACAAACTATTTAGGAACAATTTTTATTCAGATTTATCTTGGAAACATTATATTGAAGCAGTAGTAAACTAATCAACAAAAAAATCAATTTTGAAAAGATTAGCTGGAGTCAAGTAAGGCATTAATCGGGAGACACTGAATACAACATAAAAACATTAATAAAGCCAATACTTCTTTATAATGCAGAGGTAATAATTACAGCAAACAGTTCTAACATAAATCACCTAGAAGTATGCCAAAATCAGGCCCTGCGACTAACAACCGGTACAACAAAATCAACTCCAATCACGGCAATGCAAGCCTTAACTCGGAACTATCCAATACATCTAACTTTAGAGGAGCAGGCACTAATACAACATGAAAAATGTTGCAGTTGAAAACAACAATATGGGAGAAAAGATTACTACAACCAATCAACATGCAAACACACACAAGTGTCCTACACAAAGTTATGGAATTAAAAACTGGTCTGAATTTTCCTAATTCTAAAGAAAACATTTTAATCAAAGAAAGCCCACTGACTTTTTAACCAATTAATATTCAATATTAAATTTGATTTAGGATAGATAGTTACAAAATCTGAAACTTCCAAACGTGTACTATATTTCACTCCAACACCTTCTATACAGAATAGATAAATTAAAAAATGCTCTCATACTTTCTGATTCTAAAGCAGCATTATGTGCGATAAGTTCATATAAAATGAGATCAATCCAAATTAAAGAATGTCACAAAATGATCCAGCAACTTCAAAAAATACAGAAAAGAATTATATTACAGTGGATACCTGCACACTGTGTAATTGTTGGAAATGAATCAGCTGATTTTCTTGCCAAAAATGGTGCAAATTTAATTCATAACAAAATTAAACACTTACCCTTTACATCCATACAAACATTAATTAAAAAGAAATATAAAAACAAACAAAACCAATCAATCTCTAACAAAGCCAAAGATAAAAACTGGAACATTTTAATTAAAAATCCAGAAATTATTCCAGAAATCCTTCGTAAAGCTGCAGTAGCAAATTTTAGATTACTTACGGAACATGATTATTTGGCCAAACACTTACACAGAATAGGAATTTATACAAGTCCAAATTGTCCTCTGTGCAACAAAGAAGAGAAAATGACTGAAGAACATCTTTTAACCTGTGAAGCCCTACCTGCCGGACCCACTACACAGAAATATTGGAGAGCAAGAGAGCTAATGGCTTCATTGCCAAAGCCTAGCTTTTGAAAACAACAACATACTTTCCTAATAATGGGATGAAATTAATATTAAGCACAGTGTTGTTACTGAAATATCCAGGTGTTTCTATATTGAAAATGTACAACTTATTTTATCTGGCATATCTGGTTCTTTCTTAACCCAAACTATTTAGCATCAGTGATTCAGAAATATTTAAATGGTGATATCAATGTGTGTGTGTGTGTGTGTCTGTGTGTCTGTGTGTGTCTGTGTGTGTCTGTGTGTCTGTGTGTGTCTGTGTGTCTGTGTGTGTCTGTGTGTGTCTGTGTGTCTGTGTGTGTCTGTGTGTCTGTGTGTGTCTGTGTGTGTCTGTGTGTGTCTGTGTGTCTGTGTGTCTGTGTGTGTCTGTGTGTGTCTGTGTGTCTGTGTGTGTCTGTGTGTGTGTCTGTGTGTGTCTGTGTGTGTCTGTGTGTGTGTCTGTGTGTGTGTGTCTGTGTGTGTGTCTGTGTGTGTGTCTGTGTGTGTGTCTGTGTGTGCGTGTGTGTGCGTGTGCGTGTGCGTGCGGGTGCGCGTGTGCGTGTGCGTGTACGCGTGCGCGCGCGTGCGCGCGTGTGCGTGCGTGTGCGTGTGTGTGTTTCCTTAAAGCCTCCTACGTCCTTCGACTAATTTCGAAGAAGTGCGGCACATAGATTTTTCATTACCAGTAAAACTCTTAGGTTTCGTAAGACTATTTCTTCTAGTATAAGCAAGAACACATGCAAAGCTACTTAATGTTAAATTAAGCTTCTATAACGAAATTACGCACTCGATATTACTTTAGCTTCAATATAATGCAGTAAGCTCACAGCCAAGATAAAAAATACAGGTGCAGAAGAGTATAACTATTTGCAGTTTTAGACTAATAAAAAGAACATGTACAAAGTGGTTAAGGTTAGAAAAATATTGACATGGATAACTTGTGTGCTTTAATGCACTCCATAACTACCTGTTATGTCTTACAACGAGGGCTGTTCAATAAAGAATGATCATAAATTTATTTTGACAACGTACCTTTACTCATACTCATAATTTTGATGGTCCTTCTCAAAATAGTCTCCCCTGAATGCGATGCACTTGTCCCAGCGTTTCTTCCCATCTTCAAAGACATGCTGCCTCCGCAGCCTTCAGCACTGCTTCTGATGATGGATAATGCCTCCCACGAAGGCGTTTCTT
Organism: Mantis religiosa; assembly: GCA_030765055.1. Classification (NCBI taxonomy): domain Eukaryota; kingdom Metazoa; phylum Arthropoda; class Insecta; order Mantodea; family Mantidae; genus Mantis; species Mantis religiosa. The sequence continues at coordinate 110,565,838 of CM060954.1, read as the reverse complement.
CAAGTTAGGGAATAGAAAAAAGTCACATGGGGCTAAATTCTGACTATAGGGAGGTTGAGGGATGCACTTCACGTTGATTTTTGCCAGATATTGAGCAACAACATTGGCAATATGCGGACCCGTATTATCGTGGTGCAGCATCCAGCCTAGTTCACTAAAATGTGGCAGCGAATGAAATGTTCGGTATTTCAGAAAGTGATCTTAAGGTAATTCGTCGATCTTCTCTCACAATGTCAACAGCAGTGTTGATGTTTTCTTCCACAAGAGCTGCAACTGGAGCACCGGGTCCATCTTCCTTTGCAATTGATTGTCTCCCCTCTTTAAACATTTTAAACCACCTTCGAGCTGTGTTGTAGGAAATAACAAACTCTCCATAGGCCTCCTGTACCATTGTATAGGCCTGTACTGAAGATTTGTTGAGACGAAAGTAAAATTCCAAAGCAGCATATTGTTCCTCGCGTGTTACATTGCAGCGATAGGCGATAGTGAACATGTCTGACCTTGCCTGGTTCTCAGAGGTGGCAACCAGGAGTACCAACAATGAAGCTACTACGGCGTGTTTGTTCCAAATGAAGCTAACAGAATATAATAAGATTGAACTTTAGCTCGAAAAACTATGGCCGTAAAAAGTTATGATCATTCTTTATTGAACAGCGCTCTAATTATAGAAAACTCATTAAGAATAAAGTGGATTTCAACACTATTCCCATATAACTGAAGATATGTACTATTATTATAGGTAATTACCAGCTAACATCGTGACGTCCCTGGCCCACTGGGCACAAATTAGAAGTGTATTGTGTTCTCTTTAGTGCTCAATGTATATATATATATATATATATATATATATATATATATATATATGTCTGTCTGCGTGTATCTCCGTCGTGTAACTTTGCTATAACACACTATAAAACGCTCTAGTACGCGAGGTATCACTCCAGGTAAACATAGGATTACAGAGGAATTCATACCCATGAATGAATCTCGCCCCCCTCAACGAAATAAATTTCATAATATACCCTGTTTTCTAAGTGGTATTTAATGTATGTTGTACATGTCCAGTACATAAAGAAGAGAGAACAGCTCGCCTTGGTAGCGTAGATGGTAGCGTGTCTGCCTCAAGTTCAAGAGGTCCCGAGTTTGAATCTCGGTCAGGGTGAGTTATCTGGTTGAGGTTTTTTCCGGGGTTTCCCCTTATCCTTAAAGACGAATGTCGGTGAGCTCTAACTCCATGGGCCCCGGACTTATTTGTGCATTATTTCACCAGTTTCATTCATCGTTCGATATGACAACGTTGTAGGAAGTAAATTACACACACACACACACACACACACACACACACACACACACACACACACACACACACACACACACACACACACACACAAAGAAGAGAACAGTTAAAACTACGAAAAAAATTCTTATTGGAATTTACTACAGGTCGAAGTAGATTAACTGTGGTGATTTTTGTGTCAAAAACTTAAAAGTGGCAGTATTTGCTATACATTGTTCCTATATATTTATTATAAGAATGACATCATACCTGCAGTAGACTATAGCAGATGGTTTATCTTTATAGCATTAGTTAACATGCTTTATTAATTATTCCAATTCCAAGGCGAGGATATGTGTACACTATTTTGTCCGGACACAATTGAATTGCCCGCAGTTCATGAACAAGTCCTCTAAACTCGGATAGTGCAAATATGAAGTTTCCCACATTACCTATTTAGTACTTTTAAAGTCATAGAGGGAATCCCAAACCAGAGCAGCATATTCTTGACTTACTAAATGGCTGCAGCTGTTGCAGAATAGCGCTTTTGGACGTCCCTGCATTTCACTTGCACTTGTTCCATGTTTATCTCCTCTGTGTTTCTCATTACCTCTTCCCTCTGTCCTTATCTACCTTTTGTCGTCCAAACAGCCTCTCATTTAATTCCTTGGACTTCTTAACGAGACGGGAATTGGCTGGAAGCTTTGCCCCCTTTGCTGGGAATAGTTAAATTTACCACTGTTCTTGAGCTGAGGTTGGTAATCTCCAGGATGATGAGTTCTTCCTTCTCAGGGAAGAAGGCTTTGTCTTTGCAAATCGGACAAGACAGCTGAAATGCAGAGGTCTTCTCTCTAACAGAATTCTAACTACCAGTTTAATTATTATCTCTCGGTCTATCTTTCCTTCTTTGGGGACGGGATTACTGAGTTTTAGAAGAGAGCGCCGTTACTTCTTAATGATAAGTTCGGGATTCTCAGCCTTCGAGTAAAATCATTTGCTTTCAGAATCAGCTTCGTGCGTAGTAATCAACATTCTGAAAGAGTACGCATTCTTCCCAAATGTACAAAATAGTTCTCAATCAGAGACTATCATTATTGTGGAAAATGAAGAAGTTTAGTATCGGAATTAATCGGGTGACATCTAGGCACGGCAAAGGTCCTCACAAAAGGACGTGCCACCACCGCAGCACGTGGTGAATGACAATATTGTCACTCGTTTTGTACTTGAAATAATATACACGATGATTAATGAGGATATGTTAGCAATTATTTCCTTTAATTTTGAATTTTTTCAACCGTTCAGTTGCAAGCCGTAATATGCATTTTCTGTGAAAAACTTTATTAAATTAGCAACAAAAGCAGATAGTATCTCCCAATGCTTCCTGATCAACTTGTAGACGTGAACTAATTAATGAAACGATGTCATTACGTTTATTTCAGAATTAGGTTTCCCGTACTATTGACCACCTCCAATAGCGCCTGTTTTACTAATAAAATATTTATTACTTCTTCATTAATTCTTAAATTACCATTTAATGAACACACGGCACAAGCTGCTTTAACACTCGGTGCTGGTATAGTGAAATTCAGCAATAAATACAACTGCGTATTATGACAATTTCTTATATCCCTATATACAGGGTGTTAATGCCGAACACCAACATAATTTCGGGGATTGTAGACGTGAACAATATAAGCAATGCAATGGTCAGAAGCTAAACATAACATAATTGTGATAAACCTAATTGGCATCAGTTGCTGATAAAATGGTATTTAAACAAGGTGGTTGGAACTATTGGTTTAGAATGTCTTTAAAACTGCTTCTCGAGTATAGAAATATTGATTCCTAGTAGCTTGTTATTGGCCATCTCAAGATTCAATGACCCAAAGATCTCTCAAATCTCGAAATAATCACCTACCAGTGAAATGCTAATAACTGCGAGCTTGCAATCTGTAGCCTACTCTAGCGATATTTCTGTGACTGTTCTGGTGGAACAATTCGTAACGCCGGAAACTGCTATTCCGCAGGTCATTGGTGGAACGTGAATCTGATTAGCCACTGCAAAAGACTGCTACGATTTCCTTGATTGGCAACTAGCTACTATTCTGTAGCTTGGCCAGCACGCTCTACCAACCTCAAGTAATTTATCTTTCTGGGGTCACTTCAAGTCTCTGGTGTATGAAACACCTATTACCTCAGAAGAGCAGCATGTGCAGTTATCCGACATACACAAGGAATTTTGGATAGATTACGACAGTCGTTCGTATGTTATAAACCTGACGTAAATAGTTACACTTACTTCTTATTTTATGTAAATTCGTTCGCCCTTTAAACCATCTCCCAATATGTGAAAGTATTAAGCAGGATTCATCTTTTATTAGAAACATTTCCAATTAAGTAGTGACAAGGTGAAATTAATGTGTAAAATTCATACAATCATAGACAAAATATTGAAAACCAAGCAAGTATAACAAAAATAAGCAGTAAACAAAAACAACAAGAGAACTGAAGGAGACTCGAACACACCTTTAGTTTTAAAGCTAATATCATAACCATTTCACCACAGGGAGAGTTTCGACACGACTCTTCATTTTCATGTGTTGTGCACTCAAGTGGTATCATTATTAGCACTGTCGTACTGGCACTTTAGAAACCTATAGATCTAGCTTCTACATTTCAATCAACAGGCCTTAAGCCACCAATCTCAAAATACTTGTTTAAGATATCTCCACTTAATCTGAAAATGTTTCGATGAAGTTCATTAACACCCTGTATAAACAATTGAACAACTATTGAAGGGCAAAAAGGCATTATGCATTATGCTTGCATTATGTTAAAGCCTATTCTCGGACCGAACCGATTATGGCTATATTTTCTACTACATTCTATTGCTTTAACAAGGTATCAGATATGTACCCCTACATGATCCAATTAAGACTTTCTACAAATCTGCTTATTAATTGAGAAAAACATTTCAAACATGATTTTAGTACATGATTCGTCTACTTACCTGTAGAAACAGGTTACATAAGACTAAAAGGGATAATCAAATATCTTAAGAATGAATTGCTTTGTGATGTTCTTGAAATTTATTATATTTGTATAACTGCGAAATAAAAACAAAACAAACTCTCTTAGGGGCTTGGCACTTTTAAAGAGTTTAAACTGCTTATCAATTCAAATTAAATAATAAGTTAGTTAGTTACTAACACTCCCCACATGGCAACCTTGGCCTTCGGGGTAACCTCACCCCACCAAGTAATGACCGGACCCATTTCTCAGGTGGAGGCACCCAGAGGGCGGTGTCCATTACCTCCGATGATAGGGTGATAGTGAAGATGGCGGTGAGGTGAGAGGACCTACAGTTTTTACCGTGGACTCCGAACCACGTTGGGCATAGGGGATACTTCACGTGTGCTAGACAGAGGTGAAGGCGTGGATAGGGCCGACTTAAAATCGCCAACCCCAGAGCCGGGAATCGAACTCGGGACCCTTAGAACGGGAGCCGCGAACGAAACCACCGCGCTACCCCGGCGCCCAAAATTAAATAATAATGAACTCGTGGTAAAGTGGTCGTTGTTTCCATGAAGGAGAAAATTCTCATATATTACTGTCATTCCCATACCTATAACATACTTTTAAAAAACTCGAAATAAACCATATCCCTACAAAATAAGTGGTTGCCCTTCTCGAATTATAGAACTTGGAGACAAAACTATGTTTGTACAAAGTTCATTAATTACAAAAGGGATTTCAGAAGACATTCCCAAAAATATTTCAAGAGGTACAGTTGCCTCGTAAATAGTTTAATAAATGGTAATTTAATCAAAATTGTTGGTTTACTTACACTATATATAAACACTTTTGCATGGAAAGGGTAATTTGAGGCAAAAAGTTTTTGAAAGCTTTCTGTTTCATTTCTGGAGCACGCTGAACACAAATTTCGATATTCATTCGACTTTTGAATGTTTATTTATGTGTTCGTTTTATACACACAAGATCTTTACCTAAAATTATTTTTTCTTTAGTATGAGGAGATTTTCAATCTTTTCTGAGATGAAATCTCGACATGGAAAATTTGCGTAGAATGCAGTATTTCCAAGTGTCGATTTCAGCTGAAGATTAAGGTGAAGGTATCTCTAAAACGTTTCCATCCCTTTTAACTTGTTCCATGTATGTGAAACATGTTGTTACTAACTTGACTCAGTGTTTTAAGTGTGACATAGAAGATAAAAGAGATAGAATTTATTAGGAATTTAGACCTGATAAAACAACTTGAATAATGATATTTTGATCTTGCAACAAAAACATTATCTTTATCCTCTACAATGTGTATTTAACAAAACATTTCAGGCTTGGGAACTTCTGTGTAACTTTTTTCATAGCTCACACAGACATTTTGTTACCATACCTTTCCGTCTTTAATGCTGCAATTTTATTTTTGTCTCATTTTGTATATGTAGTCACAAAATGAGGTAAATGTGGTAATTGTACAGGAGTACCTATGTTGACGGGGACGTCAAATTTTTGAGCGACCGAGGAGATGTAGAAAATAGGTTTTGTTGTACTTATTATTTGATGATGCAAACAAGGAAAGGGTTATTGCTACACGTTGGGTTAATACGTAACACATCTTGCTGGCGACAGGGGAGTGGCCTCATGGGTGTTGCGTAGCATGGGAACAGTGTAATTGTAAATTTCTGAAGCATGAGTCATTTGTTTAGTTTTGTTGAAGGCTTTCTCGAGAAGCTTAAGTCAGCAGAGAGGGGTGTAGCAAATAGGTTTTGTTAGACTGGTGCCAGCAAGACGTGTTACGTATTAACCCAACGTGTAGCAATAACCCTTTCCTTGTTTGTAACATCAAATAAGTATACTAAAACCTACTTACTGCAATATTATAGTAGAATGACATCGAAATTACTGAGAATGACTCAGGCAAAATATAAAAAGACCAAAAGGTGTACAAAAATAAATTATAAGTATGAAGAAGAAAGGAAAAAATGAAACACACCTATTTAGTTTAAGCCACAAAGCAATACAGAGTTAAATAGGTGCCCCACTATTATGTATGTCCAATTTTTAGGTTCACACACATACGTACACATACACACATATCGAAACCTTTTTGTTTAGAACGAATGTCATAGTTCAGTTTAAATTGATAAGATGTTAAGGAAGACCTCGTGTTGCTTTGTTGCCACTAAATTACTATTATTCTTAAACCGGAGTAGAAAAAATAATGTAACCAACGTTTCCTTGAAATTTATGAATCAAATATAATTAAACTAATCTTATATCTACTAAGATAATGGTTGGCATTATCGTAGTGGATATATCATCTCAAGGTAAATTACACCTCAGGGTAGATGCCTTTGAATTCCTTTAATAGGAAGCAGGCTACATTGCAGGCATCGTCTCTGACGTAGATATCTCCTCCGAAGTGCACTGTGAGAGAAGTTTCTGGAAACTTCCTATCAGAGCTCTTCACCAAACTTGTCAAGTACTTCCAGTTGCAGTGCAAATCGATAAGCGGAAAAGTACTACTTTTCTCTTAGTCTTTTCAATATTAAATCTAATAATAGAACATTATGGCCACTTCAGAGTTTTAATCAGTTATGCAATTAATTAATGGTTGGCTAATATCTTGTTCATTAAATTGAAAATTTTATTGCGAAACTAATATACCTACCAAGGAAGCTGCTCAATATTTCTGCAATTAAAAGTAAGGCAATAAAATTAATTTTGTACATGTAGATTCGCTATATAGGCCAAGGGGAAAAATTGAAGTTGAAAAACTGTTTGGAACAGAATAAAAATTGCTGACTATTATGAGTTTCAAATGGGAAGGCGTTTGTCCTTGAGCACTACTAGGCGAGCAACCAATCGCAGTTCTGCGGTGTTGTATTGTATTCCCGCTTAGTGGTGTGTGACGCGCGCCAACCTAATCAATCTGTATGAAATACTATTCGTGCTAAGACAAAAATTCAGATTTTGCCAAAACTGATCCATGTGGAAGGTAGAGAGTAATGTACCTAATATAACCATAAAATCCTCATATTTTTAGCTCAAATAGTTTTTCCGATACAAATAAATAAACCACTATTAACTGTGTTATAACAATAAATCGCGACGTAAGCACTGTATGAATATCATTATTGGTTGGCATGTAAGCGTGCACGTATATTTGTAATTACTCAGAACTGAAACGTAACTGTTTCACATGACGTGTTTAAAGAAGTGCTTTGAATAATTCAATTCGAGCGAGAGGAAACAAAAAATGTCGTGCTCTCCTGGAACAACGTGTCTGGTCACATTATATCTTTGTTTATGAATGATTCGTAACCTCTATTTACTCTAGAAAGTTCAAAGTGATTGGTGTGTATGTATGTCCATATATTTTTAATTACTCAGAACTGAAATTTAAACTTCTGAGATGATGGAGGAACGAATTTCTGTCAATAAGTCAAGGTGTTAAATTCGAGAAAGAGCAAACACTTCATTTTCTGTTAGCCTGTGGAATGCTGTATGCTTATGTTTATGAATGAATGCTGGATAAGAAGTGTTTATTTACTCTGGAGAGTTCAGATCAACATCGTTCAGTAGAGTAAGACACAACAGTAGAGTAAGAGTTAAATAGTGTAATGGCTTCTTACGGTGAATTTAGTGGCAAGTCAAACAGGCAGATATTGTGGAGTCAGGCTTGAAGTATTATTTTTAAGGTTTACACGTTCTTCAAAAAATTTCGGAAACGGAAACTAAAAATGAGTTATTACAAAGAGTACTTCCGTTTAAAAACACAGAAATAGTGTATCAGCTGGATCAACTTGCAACAGAAACGGGACACGAGGTAATATGCCTCCCACCTTACCACTGCCAATATAATCCAATTGAGTTACTGTGGGCTCAAATAAAGTTTGGGATTGCAAACTGAAATAATACTTTTAAACTGACGGACGTTAAACGACTTGTTCGCGAAGAAATTGACAAGGCAACACAACAAGAAGAGGAAAGCTGCGTGAGGCATGCAGAAAACCTTCAAGAAGACGATTTTAAGAAAGAAATAGCACGTGACGAGATTTCGCAACCTGTAATCATAAATTTGAAAGACTCAGACGATGAAGACAGTGACAATGACAATGACGAGTTGTCTCTTAACGGAGTGACATTGACAGCGATATGAATGAGCCACTGGCAGTTCCATTGGATTACAAAAACAGGTAATTGGTAAACTATAATTATTGTTATAGTATTTTAAAGGATACATAGTTTGCGAAAATGCTTTTTCCAATTTTGATTTTGGCAACTGCATAATTGTAAAAGTTTTTAAAATATAATTCGCTTACCGTTACGTTTGCGCCAAGCAGACCTGCATGTTGTATGAGTGTGCGAGAGAGAGGGGCAAATATAAAAGAAGTGGAGTATCTGGCAAGGCTGAGTATGATACGCTGGACTCCAGAACTGTTCCTATATGAAACACATAATAATAGATTACTCAAGGCGTGGTCAACTGAACTTAGTTTCTGTAGGTTTTACTTGATTAAAATGTGATTTAAGGCCTTCTGTCGATATGGGTGGTTCAGTTGGTTAGGTGCTGGTCTACTGATTACAAGGTCTTGGGTTCAAATTCAGACCCCACTAGTTCTTAAGTGTGCTTGAAAGCGACAGTCCAGTGTCTGCCAAATTTACTGGATATGATCCGGGCAATTGACCGCGCGTTGACAAATAAATATTTCTGAGGTCTTGCACAGTTGTTAGAAGTAAACAAAGTAACTTGTTTGTCTAAAGTTAACGCTTCGCCGTGGCTATAGTTAAACGAAAAGAATCGAAATGTTGGTATGCAGGATAGGTATGAACATTAAAGTTTAATTATACAAGTAATAATGGAAGTCTAAAGTATTCCGAAACAAAAGAAAAGGACAACTGAAATAATGTACTACTGCATGTTTCAAAAATAATTTAATACTGGTGTCTTTGGGTAAATGAATAAACAAATAGCTATAATAAAGAATATCAAGAATGCAATACTGCAGCAAAAGAAGTATTAATTCATGATGCTGTCATGTTACAATTAATGTGAGATAACCTTTTGAAACACATTTTGTTTTAAACGGTTATGTTAGGTATACTTTTCTTAAGCAATTTCTTGCATAATAAATTCTTGAACAGTATCGTAGTTGTTTTCTGCGTTAAAGAACTAAAAATATCATATATGATGCAGCCGCGAAGTTAGGAATTGGAGTGCATGAGAACGTGCAATCTTGCGCCATGGCGTACCGGGCTAAGACAGCACACTTTGGCTCCCTGCCACGGAAAGTGGCCCGGGGTCGATTCCATCCAATGGGGTGCGGATTTTATGTCCCGGGTATAGGACTGGTGCCCACTCGGCATTATGAGGCAATTGAGGAGCTTACGTTAGGTAAGCAGCCCTGGTCAAGAAAGCCAACATTCGGTTGGAGGTGCCGAGATGCTGACTAAATCTCCTCCCTCCGGTTGGATGGTCGCCCACCTCTAACTTGTGTATGTGGGCGTGAGGCTGGCAGTCCGGTTGGTAGGTCCTAGCCCTAATGGGCTGCAGCACCATGGATTCCGTTCTGTTCATGGGAACATGAACATTCATTATTTAATGCTGGCAGTAACTTATCATCTGCGTTTTAACACCAACCCTGAAGGGAACCAAACAGTTATTGCCTTGAATTCAAGTCCGACACTCATGCATTAGTTATAAATATAGATTAAACTTAGGTGAGTATTCTCACGGAAGGACTAGGGAAATAATTTTGTCTGAGTGATTGGAACGTATGGTTCGCCATGACTGTCCACTTCCTTCCCTGGATAACTCATCTCGTGTTGGTTTGACATTTGTCTAATATCTGACACTTTAACATATCAGTTGGATAGATAGAGTCAACATGAAAAATTCAATACCAAGGCCGGGATTTGAACCACGGATATCCTGGTTTCCGTCCAGTCGCTCTTAACCTTTGAGATACCTTGGACAACGTGCCGTCCTGACATTAAATTCTGCATCTGACTCGTATATTTCCCCGGTAGAGACCACTAGGGACTCTCGCATCCGAGGTATATCGTTTGTGGCGACTTACTATCGTAAGTATTGAGTCCCAGGCTTCATCATTTAACTCTTATTATATTAGATAATTGATGGAATTTAATCATTTCTTCACACTAGCCGTATATAGACTAAGGTATTTGATAGATAGAGTCAACATGAAGAATTCAATACCATGGCCTGGATTTGAACCACGGATCTTCTGGTTTCCGTCCAGACATTCCGTCCAACCCATTGAGCTACCATGGCCAACTTGCAGTTCTGACATTAAATTCTGCATCTGACTCATATATTTCCCCGGTAGACCACTAGGGGCTCTCGCATTCGAGATACACCAGGAAAATATATGAGTCAGATGCAGAATTTAATGCCAGGACGGCACGTTTGCTTTGGTAGCTCAAACGTTAAGAGCGACTGGACGGAACCAGAAGATCCGTGGTTCCAATCCCGGCCGTGGTATTGAATTTTTCATGTTGACTCTATCTATCAAAAACCTTAGCCTACATACGGCTAGTGTGAATAAATGATTAAATTCCATCAATTAACTAAAATATCAGTTGGAGTTTATCTACATGCAGCTTTATAAGCCATTTACCTAATGATATACTATGGATCGTCCAATGTTTTGCTTAGGTTTCTCAGTTTCACAACGCCATGTATAAAACTGATTCTAAACCTAAACCCAGGTCCGTAAACGAAAAGACACATGACTATACCGTAGACAGTTGAGCTACTATATTTAGATTACGTAAGGCTTTCCTTGATTTTGGAAGGAAACTTTTGCAATAAGGATGATCCTCTGTAGTCATGAAAATGGTATGCCAAACTTTCCTCTACGTCACTGTCTCAGACGAGGTCGCTAATTAAAGAAACACGATACAAAGTGTCGGAGTGTCTCTCTATATTTATCTCACGCTACAGTTCAAATTAGTTAACATCACAGAAACGCGCGTTTCAAGACTGTATTCTAATGCTGTAATCAGTACTTAGAGCTTTTATAAATATATTATGATGATTTTCAATAATGCTATAATTTATGACAAAAACAAGTGTCGGTGTACTCTCTAAACCACATGATGATTTTAAATTGGGTCCATGGAGCTGAAAGTAATCCGACATTTATCTTGAAGGGTAAGGGAAAAACCCGGAAAAAACCTTATCCAGGTAACTCACCCTGACCGAGATTCGAACTCGGGACCTCTTCAACGTCAGGCAGACATGCTACCATCTATGCTACCGAGGCGGGCAAGCAAGTGTTAGAATATCGGCAACCAGGTTTAGTGTCTAACCTTTAAATGGAAACTTCTCGACTCTATTTGGTCCTTCTAATGGTTACTATGACAACCGTTATGACGTACTTATCCCCTTGCATTTGTTTAAAGCGTTCTTCCATGTGCTTAATAAACGTCAATCACATTCTAGTTTGTCAACCAGTATAATTTTTCTAACTTTTGACGAATAATCCTTTACGGTTTCCAAATAACTTTTAAATGATAAGCGAAGAATCTTTTCGCCTCGGACATTAAATATGTATATCTGCTGCAGTCTTTAGGTGCTATGGACTGCCGATAATCCATCACCTCTGTGCGGTTGCAAAACAGAAAGTAAAAGACACAAATTATAAATATACTCCCTTATCTCCTACTAAGTCGTGACTCATTTGACTACGAAATGAACATTTTCAATTGGTATATTTTTGAATTCTAAGGAATCATTTCCCTTACTAATTTTCAGAGCTGGTCTAGGTGTGAATTTGTACTTTTTCTTCTAATTGTATCAGAATTCTATGAATGCTTCGAGTTAGCTGCCTTAGATGATCTGACTTATAAATGTGTTTTCCTCGAAACTGAAATTAGCTAATAGACTACTACGGAGAAACTTTTAACTTATCTTATTATGCAACGATTTCAGCATATGAATATATTTGTAGCAATATCAATATGTGTAATGTCCTTATAAAATTATTATTTACGTAAATGCCGAACACTGTAACATTTTCCAGAATTGTGACAGAAAAAACTGCCTATAACTGTCACCCGAAGCAAAAACACTTTACATAAATATTCATAAACATGCGAAATCGCACAAAGTATAAAATGACAGTAAACATTCATAAAATCAAAACAGCAAAGCTCCCAGAAGCAGGGTAACTCGAAGGTAGTAACTTTATACGTTCAAACAAAGCCCATCTGGATGCAATTCCTGCTATATCAAGCATCCATCAATATTAGCCAATACCACGGTCTCTCGCACAATATTCATTAGATCTGATTTTCTGTTCACACCTGCAGCACTGCGGCATTCCTCTATTTAGCTGTTCACTCACACCAACCATTTCATTATACGCAATACAGAAGCATGTCCTATACAAGCAGAAAAGAAACACGTGTGGCAATTAAAATCAAATTTAAATTATTCCATCTGCTACGATCTGTCCACACAAATAATAAAACAGTAACATGTGTGTACACTCTTATAATATCTACGTAGGTAGAAGCATTCAAACACAAAAATAATATCGAGATTTATCAAAAAAATGTTTTCAGGTCGCATGATGAGGTGATCCGGCCCGCAGCGAACCACGTCGAGCTCCCCTTGTGCTCAACGCCTCACAATTAAGGATCGGTGGCGTGAGGAGTTAAGGAAAGGGAGATTGTAATCGGTCCGAGGTGACTTGTAGCTCCCGCATGACAACTCTCTTCCGTACTTCAGGAGTGGGTGCGTCCTCACTGGTTGTGGGTTAAAGATAAGACCTCGAATCTGGTAGACAGAAGTTTATTGTTGTCCTTAGGCTTCTACGTTCGCTTCCGTAAAGTCGTCGTCAGTGTGGTTGCTGTGTTTAGCGTCACTGTCAATATTGTGATGGGAAACACGGAGGCAGTAGCACTGCGTAGTCGAACTGGATATATTTACTGTCTTCGCTATATATTACTCTTTGTGCTAACTCTACTGGAGAGATAGTTAAATATTGCATTTTTTCTCGGTGCATGGCGAGGAAGTGTACTTGTTAGGCGGCGCCGATTACGCGTCCGTCTCGCGTAGGACTCAGGACCGAAGAGCCCTTATTGGCAAACCCTACTTTCCGCCATCACTTTGAATTAGGTATTTCTCGGAGTTTGCAAAGTCACATGAACAAATATCAATTTTCTTTTGGCTGGTAACTATCCCCACTTGAGATCAGTGTTTAGAATTTCCAGTTTCGGACCTAACATCAGAGACTCTCTGTAATTTACGTCCGCCACAACGTTAAGTTATATCGGATGGTGAATGAATTGGGTGAAATGATGCTCAAATGATTCCAGGGTCCATGGAGCTTAGAGTTACCCGACAATCGTCTTGAAGGATAAGGGAAAACCCCGGAAAAAACCTTATCTAAATAACTCACCCTGAACGAGATTCGAACTCGGGACCTCTTGAAAAACACGCTTTCTCTAACGGTCCGCATGCAAAAATTTATGCGAAGGCATGTGCTCTGCGTGTCGGTCAAAAACTTATAGCCTGTTTCCAGAAGCACGCATGGAATTTAACAATGGACTGATTTCCGACTGGAAGGCGCCAAATTTGCCTTGTGAGCAAAACAGACAATAGAGTAGGGTTGTTTTTAACAGGGATTGCAAAGGGGGTTTACTGACCTTTACAGAGTGTCATTGTCATTGTAGCGGTCTCCGGAGTATATGCTAGTATTATGGCATATGTCTATTCTGGTATACGTCATTTATTTGTACTTATTCGCTTGTTTGTGTTGGTGTCTTTCTGATATCAGGTTATATGTCGTCTCAGTGTTCCTAGGTGACAGGGGCTGCGTCAATGAACGAAAAGTACATTAGGATCTCAGGATTTTCAACAATACTGCTCCGCACGGCGTTTGCGTGAAAGGAATTTCCTTGTTTGGTTTTCTCTAGGGTGAATATAATGAGTTTTACTAGAGATAACTTCTGCTAAAGCAAATGCGCATATTTAATCTCTTTTGTGAAGAGCCTATTAAGTTCTCTTCATTTTAAATGCATTTTTGCGCCTGGTGAAATATTGATATTAATTTTTTTTTTTTGGTGGAATGCAAACCTTCCTCTACTGGCTGTAAGAATGTAATAAAGAAAAAATGCAATACTGAAAATAAAGGAACTAAAAGAAGTTAACTTCTTAAAATATTTTAACCAACTGAAATGGGTGAAATGGAATTTTAAGAACAGTTGCTCGTGTGCAAGCTAAATAAAGGGCAATAAAATATTCCCACAGAACATAAATGACCACAATAAAATAATGCACAATGTGTACTCCAAATACAGCCTTAGAAAAAAAAGTGAACAGCTAACAGAAACAAAATTAGATTCGTCAAACATCGGAAGCATTCGATGACAGAACAGAAAATTGTGCAAAATGCGCGTGGGATACATGGTTAATTATTCTCACCTTTAAGGACCATCTGGAAGAATTCTTGTATATGCCTCGGCGTTCTAGAACGCCTCTGAACATCTCTGGCCGTAGTATCGGTGTGAGAATTATTTGATACTGTAATAGTTCGAAAATAACAACTTTTCTCCTTTAAATATTTTGGAATTTATTCCGCAAAGCCCTCAATATGTTTTATCACAATGTTAAGTTTCGTAGATTCTGTACTTTCATAAAATGAATAGTGTTGCATCTTTGAGCTATGTTTCCGAAGACTTGCCGAACGACACAAAAAAGTCTCACTGCGACGGAGATCTTGTGCAGAATGACGCCAATCTAAATGAATATTCTGGATTCTCTGCTCACGATGTTCCTAGGACATCTAAATTACTTTTGTCCAATTGGTCTACGTCATAAGATTACGTAATTATATTATTGTAATAGCCAATAGGAGCAGTATTACGCAAATTGTATCATTCTGTGGCCTACCCTGTTTCATATTCTATTTTATACATTTATTTATTTAGGTGCAGAGGTTCTTCTCCCATTAGTCCTGGATCCGTAGGACCAAGGATCCAGGCCTCCTTCTACCCGGGAGCAATGGAAAACTCCATTGGGCAATACCTTGAGTCTAAATAAGCCCCCCCCCCCATCGACTACAACTTCAAGACGGGTGGAGGTGGATACGCCACTTACGCGCGTCAACCCCGCAGGGAAGACTACCAAACACCTCGGTGAGGCTGCCTGGTGATCTGGCACACCTTCTACTAGCTCTGCAGGGTAGTACCCGGGACTTTATTAGGCAACCATCTACCCCCTCCGAGCGGCCATCGCCTGGCCGCAGGTAGCCAATTCCCCGTAAGTGTCGGGAACGCACTGCTCCCTCGAGACCAACCAAATCCGAACAACTCCCTATCAGGGAGGGACTCGAATGTTCGGCCCGAGGTTCCTCTAGTAACGTCAGAGATACCACGAGTGCTAGGGGTCCGCAGCGCCCGCACCTCGGCAGCTGAAGGGGACGGATTCCTTCCCCTACGAGGATTCTACTTTATACAAATCACCTTTTTCAGAACAATTCAGAGCAAATTCCCAAATATTTGAAACAAAAAGCACATGAAATAACCGTCACAGTTCACAATATACGCTCTGATACCACTCTGGCTTCATTTCTAAGCTGTGTGATAAATAGGGAGATTCTTTGCGTCTTGGCCGTGAGCATGGTAGCCGAGCGGTAGAATGCATGTCTCGTATATGGACCAACATGAGTTCGAATCCTTGATATGCAAATTTATTTTTATTATTGTTACTTTTATAGAAATAACTTTGTTTTTCTTGCAGAAGATAGATAATAATGCTCTAAAATATTCATTTACAAAAACGCAAATAATATATTCCTGTCGTTTTCAAAATAAATGCAATGTTATTAGAAAATTGACCTTAATCTTGGTTATGTAAACATTTGGGATCATTCATCTACGATGAATGGTGCTGGCATATAATGCAGGGTACCTTCTCGTGGAAATTTCCTTAGACATTTGGCCTCATTGTCCTGCAGAATGAGAAGTAACAGAAGCAGAGTGTTTACACGCCCAATTCTAAGTTAATTTCCATTTTTATTTGATTTTAAATATAGGAATAAAATATTTGTTTGTTTCTGTTAGTTTAAAAACAGAGTGGAGTGTTTCAGCTTTTTTGTCTGAGCATAAATACCATAAAGTCAAGTAAACCTTAGCAATTGAAAGTTATATTATAATATGCATAATACGTATTTCTTATTTCTACAACTAAAAAAATACTAATAGTGATCGGGATACGAACCTTTGTACTTCTAGCGCCTACCTACTTGTCTATAACCGATGAATATCGGGTAACTCTAAGTTCCATTGACCCTGGGCTCGTTTGAGCACCATTTCAGTCATTCCATTCATCGTCCGATATGAATTAAGGTTGGTGGACGTAAATTAAAAAAATAATTGCCTATAACATCTCTGCTCTGCACGTTTAGCAACTCGGACTCAGTTATGAAATGATTCAGTGGGAAGAACTAAAGAAACACGTTCCCTGACATCATTGTAAACCGGCCGTGGAAACGATATGGGCTTATAAATATACGCTTTTTGTTGTTGTTGTAGATGTAAATGGATGTATATACATAAAGTATAATGTAAAAAGGACAATGAAAAAACAACACAGTAGGACAATCATTGAAATTTTGGATTGCGTCATTGTAATTTGCAGCTAAAAGTTTGTGAGAACGGATGATAAGTTACTGACGAGAAATGAAGGAGGGGAGAAAAGCTATTGCGAAGTTTTAAATCCATCCTCGAAATGCTGAGTAAGTTACGTATCCAATTTATTACAAATGCTGCAGCGCTAAAAGTGTTATAGCAGGCGGTGAAAGGACCTTTTCCCCTTTTGATGTAGGATTTAGTATTTCTTAAAGTATAAACGTTGCTTTTGGAATATCCGCTAAGCAGGAGCGCCGTCGTTTCTTGCAGAATACCATCACTCATGAGGTGTCAATGCAAGAATGCCTTCGATGAGGCATACAGCAAGGCTGTCACATAAAGAAGACCTCCTATAAGGCAGGGGATGTGCCAAACTCATCCATTTTTCACATTTAATCCCCCTCCATGTCGTAAAGTATGAGAACTGTTAAGTCAGTATTCTAGCACCGCTGCTGAAGTGTTCGAGAGCAGCCATCCTTGTGGAGAAAAGAAAGTAATGAAAAGCCGGAGATCGTAAGAACGGAGAATTCGACCTAGTTATATTATGATGACGGTCATTTGGTGATAATAACTGAAAAAGGGAGAGAGGGAGCACGGAACTACGACACAATGGAGGAAGACAAGTGAGAGAAGGCTGCGGTAGGCAACTATGTCGAGCACAAAGACAACGAGAAAGAGAAATGGGTCAGGAGGAGGGAGTTTATGGGGGTGAGGGAGGGAACGCAGCAAAAGTAACGTTTTGAACAGAAAGAAATCTTCCCTTCTACCGTCTTTTGAGCCACGTAAGCATTTATACGGAGAGGTCTTCAGTAATGCCTCCCATCCACTATTCCACTTTCATTTCCCCCACTCTGCTTCTGAACATCGATATTCGTACAGTGTGAGAGGAAAGAGGCAAGAGGAAATCATATAAAATGGAAAAGGTCACGGTGATGTACCTCATAACCACACTGTGACCGCGCGACGTGTTCGGCTGCCCTCGACATGAGAGCTTTCATAATCTTACTGTCGCTGTCACAGAAGGGGGCAGTATTCAGATGCAGAATCTGCAGAAACGTCTCGCCGAAACTTCTGGGCCAGCTTATGTTTAATATATGTGTTAAACTGCTCCTTACCTTCCCCAACAGATGCTTGGGGCGCTCTCTTGGCCCAGAGATACTTGGGGGTCTGCAGACTCTTAATGTAGAAACTTGTTTTCTTCCACTTCATGTTAAGTGCAGTTACAATCAAAGCAAGAACAAGAAGCTTTGTTCGAGTGATTGTCTCCAATATCAGACTATAGCTGCAGGGTATTGGTGATATTCCGCAGAATTGGTGTTTGCCGTACGGTTTGCGATTTTAGCTGAACGTTGCCAAGGTGATGCACCAGAGAGCGGAAGATCGGCGGAGGGAACGAGGAAAGTAACATTTGTCCTCTCAATAATTCTCAGAACGTATGCTTACATTGTAAACTGTAACATTCAATATTAAGAAGCTGATTTACTGAAAATAACATACCTGGATTTATGAAAGCCACATATTGTAGAAGAGTCGCTAGATGATAATTCCTTAAAAATATGTACACTTTAAAAATAATGGCCTAGGAGTAGCGTACTTTAACTTAGTACTTGCACCAGTGATTCCAGGCTTTCAAAGTGACATTAACAGTTCACAGAACACAACATAAATATGTGAATTTTCTGCTTATTGTCACATTTACACAGAGCACAAAGAATACGCGCGCACTCTTGGACTGCAGTGATCCGTGGTCAGTTAATTTATTAAATAACGACACCCGTAATGTCTTACTCAATACTGCGTAATGAAAAGGAATAACATAGGACAAAGGTGGCAGCTGAAGCATATCTTAAGCATAAGCATGGGGGTCAGGTGTTTAATCTTGAAGCGATAACTCGAGAGCCATACGGCCTTTGTATAAGCTACCTCACAAATTCTTGCCCATTTACCAAGCTATATTACAATGTCGTAATAATTTTTGGCGTCCAGTAGTAATTTTGGACGCATGAAATCTCCGCTGCTCAAGCTTGTGCTTTGCGTTCCGAACTTTTCAACGCTGCACGCCTATGATAGAATAGCCGCTCTAGGCGAGGTCTCCCTAGTTCCGCCTCATATACCTCCTAATACGAGGGCTGTTCAATAAAGAATGATCACAATTCCTTCTTCACAAGTATCTTTGCTCATTCTCATAATTTTGATTGGTCCTTTTCAAAAAAGTCTCCCCTGAATGCAATGCACTTGTCCTAGCGTTTCTGCCAGTTTTCCAAGACATGCTGGAAATCATGTTTTGAGAGATCCTTCAAAATCGCCTCCGCAGTCTTCACCACTGCTCCTGATGATGGAAAATGCCTCCCACGAAGGCGTTTCTTCAAGTTAGGAAATAGAAAAGAGTCACATGGGGCTAAATCCGGACTATAGGGAGGGTGAGTGATGCACTTCACGTTGAATTTTGCAAGATGTTCAGCGACAACAATGGCAATATGCGGCTGCACATTATCGTGGTGCATCATCCAGCCTACTTCACAGAAATGTGGCCTTTTGCACCTGATATGGACTTGCAATGTTTTCAGGACATCCCTGTAGTATTGTCCAGTTACTGATGTGTGTGCAGGTACAACTGCTAATAAACCATTCCATGAATATCAAAGAATGAGATGACCATAACTTTCCCAGCAGCAGCAACCACTTTTGCTTTTTCGGGTGCTGCTGATGAAGGAGAATTCCACACTGAGCTTTGCTGTTTGCTGTCAGGATCAAAATGATGTAGCCAAGTTCCATCAGCAGTGATTACGTTTGAAATAAACTCCGGATCTTCCTCTAACACCTACTTTAACTGCATATTACCTCCATTACAGTGGTAGGTGATACTGGACATATCTGAACTTGCCTGGTTCTCACAGGCGGGAATCAGGAGTACCAACAATTAAACTACTACGGTTTGTTTGTTTTACTCTAAGCTAACAGAATATAATGAGATTGAATTTTAGTGCGAAAAATTAAGGTCGTAAAAAAGTTATGATCATTATTTACTGAACAGCCCTCGTAGGTTGTACTTCTTGATAAATTTGTTACCTTTCTTTAGCGACGTAGCTAACTGTTATTCACAGTGATACATGAACATAACCCATTTGTGATGTATGTAATGGCAGTGGTTGCCGCCATATTTGCTGTTTTGTATTTGAATGCTGTTTGCTACGCTCTGGAAAGTGACATATCGTATTAAGTTTCGCCGAAGTTTTACGCCCAATTTTCATTCTGGCTGGCCCCTATATACATAAATAAAAAATGGAACTTGCAAGAGCAGTAAATTTGTGCTAAAAGACCAAGTGCAAGTCTGAAGAGTAGGCAGGCATTCAGACTTTGAATCGATGTTGCTGGCTGTACGAGATAGTGGAACTAAAAGATGGGAAACCAACAGGTGCCTGAGTGCTCTTCCTCATGACGCTTTGTTTCTGTTTTCTGAAGAAAAAGCCCTACGTTCAATGTGAATGACTTACTGTGCAGTTCCGTGAACAGCAAAACGCTGTAGCGGGTTGCTTTATGCCCACATTTCCTTTAATGACTTGATGCAGGGAAGAAAGGGGTTATTATGAAGCATAGAACTCCCAACAAAATCTCATAACGGAAGTACTGACGTTCACATAAAATGTTTTTGTTTTTAGCTTAGGTAATTAATTTGTACTTTGTCAATTTAATCTTTTGCTGACATTTAATCAACGTTTTTCCTTCCAACCTATTCCGGAGGATATCGAGGAACAATTAGCCCTCAGAGGATATGAATATTTAAGGTAGAAAAAAGCCACGTTTCAGATATGAATTTCAGTAACATAAGGTAGATTAGTACAGGAATTTTAAGAATATATTTGGACAGTTAACGTTTATAGTATGTAACGGTAGACCCAGACTGAAAAATTCAATGCCATAACCGGAACTTAAACCATGGATCTTCTGGTGGCCGCCCGGCCGCTCTAAGCCTTGAGCTACTATGGCCAAAGTGCCAACATGGCATTAATTATCCAACTGACTCGTATTTTTCCCGTTAGACCACTAGGAGTTCTCATTAACACATGAGACAAATACCTTAATAGCGACTTACTATGTTGTAAGTAATTTAAGGCCCGGACTTTTAAGGTTCGTACCACTATTAGGTACAATTAATGGAAATTAATTGTTCTTTCTTTCTTGAAAGTCATAGTGCGTCATACACATGGCTAGTGTGAAAGAACAATTAAATTCCGTTTATAATATGTTCACGACCATACTCTTTTAACACTTTTAGCGTCTGCTAAGCAATGTTACTTAAAATTGCATTTGCTTTTGCATTTGAACGTAAAACCAAATAGCTAGTTTACTCTAGAAAGGCAACGCTTTTCTTCAAAATGAAAACTACTCCATGAAAGTTTTGTTTAGTGGAGTTTAAATAACCCATAATAATTACATGCAGGTATAGAATTCGCAAGCAATTGTTTCGACATTTGTATGCAGAAACAATAAATACCAAGAGCATTAATATAAACATTTTTGTTTCTTAATGACATTATTAATTGCCAGGATCACATCGGTGCCAGCGATAAGTTGGTATACACCTCGCAATGGTTTTCTAACACTAAAATATTCAAATGAAAGTTTAAATGCGAGCCTCTTTGCTGTTTTCCCTGGCTTTCAATGTCAGTGATATCTCATTGCGATGACTTCACCCCTTCAACTATCACTGGATTGTTATTATTTCATATGTCGTTGTTCAGGAAAGTCGTACAGTCTCCAACATATTAAACACTATAGTTCCAGAAAAGCTTTCCACGTACACAACAACTTAACACTGAGTTAAAGAGTTTTGCTTTTAATCATATTTTAACTCTCCTCCATCTGACATATCTTTATCTGTTGAGTCGTTATCACTGTCAACTCGTAGAAAATGAAGAAATGAAGAGGAAATGACTGAAGAACATCTAACCTGTGAAGTCCTACCTGCCAGACCCAGTACACAGAAATATTGGAGAGCAAGGGAGCTAATGGCTTCATTGCCAAAGCCTAGCATTTGACAACAAAGAAGAGGAAATGACTATGGAACATCTTCTAACCTGTGAAGTCCTACATGCCGGACCCACTACACAGAAATATTGGAGAGCAAGTGAGCTAATGGCTTCATTGCCAAAGCCTAGCATTTGACAACAAAGAAGAGGAAATTACTGTGGAACATCTTTTAACCTGTGAAGTCCTAGCTGCCGTGCCCACTACACAGAAATATTGGAGAGCAAGAGAGCTAATGGCTTCATTGCCAAAGCCTAGCATTGAAAACAACAACTGTCAACTCCTCCCTGTTTCCATCCCATTGCCTTCAGTTACAATTCTTTCGTCTGTTAGTGGATACTTTTCCTGATGCCTCTGTTTTACTTCATCCACATGAAATCATACCTTTTCCCATTCTGTTTGTCCAATTTACTCAAATATTTCGCGGCAGAAGATTTCGTATTTCATTTTAAATTTTGAATTTCTACAAGCAGCCCACTGTATAGCATTTGTCCATATTAATTCTATAAGATTCAGATTCGTATTTTATGGAGGAAGACTTAAGATTGCATAGTTATATTCTGACAATTTTTGGTTACTCAAAAGTTTTTTCTGAGCCTGCTTATTGGCTAGAATTAAATCGTAAATTTTCTTTTAATCGAACACGATATTGTCATTTTGTAACAAAAAGCATGCGCCTTATTAAAAAACTTGATTTTGGAGGCATACCTACTTGTGTATTATGGTAAGAGGAATTAACTTTTGCCACCTCCAACTTAAGGGGTACATTTGGAATTATCATTGTGTGTAACATCATTTCCAGTATTCATTTCTTCATGAAATCTTAATATGCATATGACTATCGGAGTAACTGTACTCGGAGGGGGAGGGGCTGACGATTCACACGGCCTATTGCATCAAGTAACAGAAGTGATAAGTTTGCTGAGTATAGGAGTTCGAAGGAGACAGAAGAGAAGTAAGAATAGATCTGGGCTCACTGACTGTCCTATGAGTGAAGGTCAGTTTTCTAGAACCATTGCGTGACTTATATTTCTTCCCGATGGAGTTTGCTTAGATGTCATTAAATCTATTGATATGAACTGTCATTCTTAAATATACTTTTAAAAAATCTCTCGGGCTGATATAAGCTCGTGACCTTGATCAGTAGGCCAGTGCCTGACCAATTGACACAACCAAGAGACTAAGTTATAACTTTGAAACAGTTGTTAATGTACCAAGTGTCAGAGCATTGTTTAATTTATCAATTTATGTCATGTTATTATCTTTAAAATTATGAACGTTGTGTGTAAATTAATATGAGCTATAGATGGCCATGATAGAGTAGAATAGGCTACAAAAAGATAATGATAAATGTTAATATTTCAATGTAAATATATGGTAAATTCATAAATTTAACACAAAGACAAAATTATTATAAAAGCTTTTTTTAGGACTTTATCGTTGAAAAATCAGGAAAATATGTAATTCATTAGTAATGTATTGGACACAGGAGAAAGTGACGTGGACTAGAACTGTTTGGTGACCATGCTGATAAGGTAAAAGTCAATAATTGAAAAGGAGAAGATTGAGTCTTTTGCATCTGAACTCCACTGTGTGGAAGTGCTGGATTTTTGCAAGAGTCTGGCTGCAAACCAGAGTTTTTGAACTGTGTTAGAATTATTGTGTGAATATATTGATTCAAAACGCAAATCTTATTTAAACTTAGTTTCAAGTTTACAGTACAGTAAAACTTTCACCATTTTTAGTTACTTCATCTTAAGTATTCATACCTAAACTATCCAATACCACCACAGAGATTTGACTTCATGCGAACTGGAACAATAAAATTTTGAACATTTCATTAACTTCAAAGAGAATTTTTCTGGAAGTTTAAAATATATTTTTAAATCATCATTACGCGGAGGAGAGACGATATCCAACTTCATGAAAGTTGATACATAACATCACATAGCGGGAAGAGATTCGCCAGGAATAACTGCTGCAACTTGCAGTATTTATGTTAAACAATTCTATTTTTAATAACTTGAAATAGTTTTGATGTTTGTGTTTGAAGGCGGTGTATAAATAAAGAAAAGGGTAATTGCTGAGTAAATTGGCCAAGGTGCTAATTTCTCAATCAGGAAATCTGTAAAATACGTTCAAGACAAACACTGATCCAACGTTCCAATTTTTAAACTCAGATTTATTCAAAAGAAAAAAAAAAAAAGTAGCGAAACGAAGTTAACATTCTGAGCTAAAAGCAAGCGGGTTACCGTTCGAAAGCGCAACAGACCGAAATTGAAGGGGAGAGAAAATTGTAACCGAATTGTGCCACGCTGGATCTTTTCTCTGTGCCTTGATTAATTAGCCAACGATCTCATTTGGTGAGCATTTCCTTGAATGTGAGTCCCTTTGTAGAATATGCAGTTTTACTCTCGTTTGTGAGCGAATAAAACAAACGAAACGACAGCGATAATTAATTGAGCAGGAGAGAGAACTTCAGAATCCCTGCGTAACAATGACAGAAGCTCGTTATCATTTGAAACCTAAAAGTTACATAACTAGTAGCATTCGTTACGAAAAGCCGTGTATTTGAGCTTTTCTCCTGCTAGGGGTCCAATCAGAAAGGAATCGTCCCTACTTGTGATCAGGTGAGTGTGTAATATACAAGAAATTGATTAAATTAACTGTACAAGGGTTGTTTCTTAGTGTTTACTCCTTATAAACGTCGAATATTTAGAGCAAAAATAATGAGCAGCCATACTGTGTTATGCCCCCTTTTTAATGAAGATAAAAGGTCTTATCTCCCTTAATAGCGCGTGTCATTTGTTCTTCTTAGCTGTATGTTAGCGTTCCTTCTGCAGAAATACAAAATAGATGCATGCACGTCAAATGTTTCTTTAAGTTTTAAAAATTTCGAAGGCATTACAACCTGTTCAACTGTTTCTATCTAACACATAACGTATATATCAGACATAGCTAATCTCTGTTTCATATAACCTTGCCTCGCTGACATGTATCACTCCGCGTGCAACTACCTTCCCCCTCATCCTAATTGACTAATGCTTTCGCACCATAGGCCATAGCCGGTGCCTTCCCATCACATTTAAACCTACAGTAAACGTCATAATTGCCAGGAAGGTAGATAAAATACAAATAAAAATATGAAGGCATGCAAAAATACTGAAGTTTATGAAACTGAGCAAAATGAAACTGAATGAATGAGCAATGAATCTGAAACAATTTTATAATGAAAATCCTTTGGCCTTTTCCACTGGGATTTTTCAAAACCAGGACACATACATTGCAGAAATGCTTGTCTTTCAGTCTTAAAAGTAATGTCACCCATACTTGTGTGTCCTTCATTCACCCAAGTCTCGTCAAGGTAGTTCGAGGGTGGGTCATAAAGTAATGCCTCCTATTCTTTTGCTATTTTAATTGCCAAGAAAATTGAATCTAATTTACATATATTGAAAACTACAACATTGACGATTAATTTGTCGCTATTCAATATAATCTCCGTCCTTTTCCACAGTTTTGGTCCACATTTTAACTAGGGAATGTATTCCAGTGTGGTAAAACACAAGTTCTTGCTTCCTAAGCCACTGACGCACGGACGATATCACAGCCTCCTTATCTTCAAATTGAATCCCACGATAAGGTTCCTTTAGTGGCCCGAACATATGGAAGTCTGATGATGCCAGGTCAGGGCTGCATGGGGGGTGAGGTAAGACTTGCCATCCCAATTTCTCAATTTCTGCAGTGGTGTAAAAGCTGGTGTATGATCTTGCATTGCCATGCAAAAGAAGAACATACACCATAGTTTTTGTTGGGCGAACTCGGCGAAGACGTACTTTCAGCTTTTTGAGAGTTTTTACGTATTGGACAGAATTTATAGTGCATCCCTGCTCCAAAAAATCAATCATAAGCACACCCTCTGCATCCCAGAACACTGTCGCCCTAACTTTCCCTGCCGACCGCTGAGTTTTGAATTCTTTTTTTCTTCGGTGACGTTATGTGATGCCATTCCATTGACTGCCTCTTTGATTCATGTTCAAAAAAAATGAATCCACGTTTCGTCTCCAGTAACAATTTTTTCCAGAAACTCCTCTTCCTCCTTGTTTCTTTGCTTTGGGCGGTTAACATTCTTCGTACCCAACGTGAAGAAACTTTTGAGTAACATAGTTGTTGAATAATCGTCATCACAATGTGTTTATTGAGGGAGGTAATGCGACACAATTCACCTGTTGTTACCCGGCGATCACCACGAATGATGTCAACGACTCGCTGAATGTTGCATGGAGTCACTGCAGTCACCGACGTGCCGCTTCGGTTTTCATCTGCCAATGGTGTTTGCCCTTCAGCTTCGTTACAGCGACGAACCCATCGTCTAACAGTGCTGACATCCACCGTTGCATCACCATACACACTTTTCAGCCTTTTGTGAATGCGAATTGGCGTTTTACCTTCCGCAGTCAAAAATTCCATCACAGAACGCTGTCTAATACGAATATCGATGTCAGCCATTTTGCAAGAGGATGCAGTGCTGCTACCTGTTGACTTAGGAAGTTAATACTGCAGGGGATTGGAGAAGAAGGTTTGAGGAAGTGCGCCAAATTCAAAGTTTTCACATGACTTACTTATTTAAGGACAAAAAATAGGAGACATTATCTTTTGATCCACCCTCCTATCTGTCAGGAATTGTATACTCTAATTTTAAATGATTTTTATGAAACTTTTAAATAAAAGGCAGAAAGCCGAACACAGATATTATTATTTACGAAAATGTGAAATGTAATATGTGTTGTTTAACGCCCGTTTTTACTATATACGGTGGTGACACTGCTGATACATTAGATGTAAATGGGGCACTGGTGCAATGAGATTCCGGAGAAAACCTGCCCCAGAACCGTGTTGTCCACCACGAATCTCACAAACGGTTGCCTGCGATCGAAAGTAGGCGAGAGTCGAGTGGTCTAACCACTCACTCAGGGCGCGGCTCATCTTTCAGGTGATACATTTACTGCAAAGAAACTAAGAGGTTGTAAGTCTATTGATCATTGTTTAAGGGAACGACGAATATAATCCTGTTCCCATTCTTAAAGTTGTACGTATTTAATCCCTTAAGGCAAATCTGCACCATAGAAATTCCAGAAATTCGCCAACATTTGTGAATGCTTCGTGCCTGCGATTTATGTAAGATAATTTCAGGTGTGCGTGACCTAACGGAGGCCAACTTAACTTTGACATGCGGTACACAGTGGTCGATAGGGCTTCAATTTAGCTATTTAAACGTTGCGATAAGGAACATAAGGATATAGTAAAAGCAACATTCGCTTTTCACCGGAAGAAATTATTGCGATGATAGGAAGTTCACATTTTCAAACAGAAGTATATGTAGTCCTCAGCTGGGGTAAGAGTCATGCAAGGTCCTCCACATTTCTTGCAGAATTTGATTTCTAGCAATCCACCAAACCACATTATTACAAGGTATATTTCAGGATGTTACACCGGATTGAATGTTTAGGACCTCCCTGGGGGCTTTTTGAATTTTATGATCATAATTACTATTTTTTGTAGAAAGACAAAATTTCCCTGTTTACATCCTAATGTGATTTGTTAAATATTTACCCTTCGCACGTATACACTCATGGCATACGAACCGAACATTTTCTACCGCTTTTTGAAATAATAAAAAATGGCTGATTACGTGATTTTATCTCTTATCATTCACGTTTAAGAAAAGTCTAAGGTTGAGCCGTACTTTTTCTGTGACTCTTTCGGAAAAATTTAGTTATCATTATACTTGCGAGCAAGTTATAGGCCAAATATAGTCATCTTGCGAGCTAAATAAGATAATTTGGCATGTGTGACCCACACTGCTTGTCATTTTTGATACCTGTGTGTCCTTTGAAATTCTTACTTACACCCTACATGGGAAATTACACATTGCTAAGTTAATAAATTAAGCTAAATACATATTAATACTACTGCATACTAAATCAATTAGTTCAGATCTATTTATCACCATTTCATATGACTTCTAATGGATACATAAATGGGTACTTTTCATGTAATTATTGAACATTTTGCAGTGCACAGATGATTAATCTAACAATCAACTATTACTTATATTTTACCATTTTATAATTAGAGTGACATCGCAACTAAGGTATTTGTAGAGCTAAAGGGGATTCAGAGCGGATCCTTCATTGACACAAGCAGAATTTGTTGCACCCGCTTTCTTCCAGTAGATATCTATGAGTCATTCCATGTCAAATCGCACAAATTTCAGGGAAAATTGACCTTCATGTCTCCGATTTCATTGATATTGTGTTTATATGTTCTATGAAGGAAAAATGATACACGTATCTTTTTGTAAGTCTCTGGTTTAATTATTCTGGCCAATAAAAAGCATTAAATATCTGGGTATTTTGCACGCATCGTTCTACATGAATGTGAATATATCTGGTATTTTTGGCAGAAAAATATAATTTTTGGCTCATTTACTAAATTGAAATGTATACTTCATTTACACATTAAACAAAAAATATTTCATGTAATGTTTACATTTTCAGAAAGGCATTAAAATTGCAAATAGCACATTGCTAAAAAAAAATCCCCCAAAAATTTAACACTAACCTCATAATGTCATAGAACATCAGGAAAAATTTCAGATTGGGATTCCAAATAATAAGAGAGAAATTAAGCAACTTACCAAGTCGTGCAGCGCTGCTTACAAGGTCAAGACGCGCGCGCGCGCACACACACACACACACACACACACACACACACACACACACACACACACACACACACACACCATGTGGCAGCTGACGGCGTATCTTGCGCTGCACTGCCATCATCACCTACAAGTTCAATTATGATTTATGTTTCCAGAAGCTTGGTGATGATACTATTAATAGTTCTCTTTGATCACATTCATCACACGACATTCCATTGTTTGAAATTCCAGTCACAAATTTACACTTGCAGTCATCACATATTTTGTTGCTTTGATTTAAAATTAATCATAGATTTGTTAAAGAGTTTTAATATTCACCACTCTCCCTTCGCTTTGCAACGAATAGTTTTTTATTACTGCCTGAGATACAGATATTCGCACAAAAGAATGCAACTGTAAAGCGTCTCGCACCACTTTTGCTTGGTATCTTGATTGAAATACATTATTGTGCTCCTTATGTTGACTATCGGAGAAAAAGTTGAAAACTACATTGCGAATGTTCTTCTCGGCCCAGGTGAACAGTTTTCTTGGACTTGTGATGGGTTAGCTTTCGTTGCAAGTCTTTTAACAGTAACACCGATGCCGTCACAAGGTCCTTTTCCGTGGGATGTGACGAAAAAGTGCCACTCTGCTTGAATTTGAAAGTCATTTTCGTGTAAACAGATGTTTGAAACATTTGTTTTATTTTTATATGAGCACTTGACCCATCTGAAAAATATATTACTTTACGCAGTACTCTCAGTTTCTGTTTCAGAAACAGTAACAGTTTGGTTTGGAAAAGCTGAACAGCTCTTGTGTCGTGTTTTAAGGATTCAGAAATAGCAACAAAGTTAAACTGTTTTATGGCACTATTGTCTTTATAGTAGACCACAAAAGGATGAATTGTGGCCTGACTATTGTTCCAGTGTACCCCCTGAACGGAATCCTGAATAACAAAAGCATAATTTTCCGAGAAATCAGCTATTACTATGCATTCGCCTAGTGCCGGATTTTCTTTACACTCCCGTAAAAATAAGTTCTGTTGCTGAGCTATGAATGTATGTGGAAGTAAATTGCTGAGTTTTGTTGATAATTTTCCTAGAAAATCCTCTACGGGTGATATCAGGGTTTCTAAATTTGTGCGATCCACAGTCACCCACTGTCTGTAGGTAATCTCATGAGTATCTTGTTCATCAAGCAGTTGTTGTAAATGATTTGTTATATTTTCAGTTCCTGGACAAGCTTTACATGTCTTTAAAAACAGTTAGATGATGGGGGGTTGCAGACGATGTGTGTCAAGCAGTCCTTATAATTAGTTAAAATGGGATTTGAATTTGCAGTGAGATGATATATACTGATACCATCAAGCATTAGTTTGACATTTTCGTCATGAGCACAAACACAAACTGAATGGGTTCCACTAGTTCCAGGAAGTACACATTCCTTAGGCCTTAATTCCGCAAATTTTGAAAACCCTATTCTGACATCCGGATGCATATTTTTAAAGCTTTGGTAAGTTTCCTTAAGACTGCAAAGTATCAATCTTTTCTGTTTATAGATTTTCTTACCATTTTCTTTAACAGAAAATACATTTTTTCTGCCAGGCATAACCCTACTCACATCATCAGAATTATAAAATTCAGACACCTCTTTAAATGTAGATCGGTCAAGGCTTTTTGCTGATCTGGTGTCTGAAGTTCCTAAAATTCCTTTTTCTTTAGCCACCTCTTTAGATATTCGTATCATGTGAGTTGGCACATCAAAATGTTGTTTTATTTTCTTGTAAGACCAGCTGTCAAAAATTGTCAGTATTTGTAGTTTGAGAGTTTTGTCATCAGTTTCATGGAAAAAATTTATTAATTTCTGTATTATTCAGAATGATGTGAATTTTTATTTCAAGTGGAGTCTGCAATATGAAATACTTTATCCTTCATTGCCTGCGATATTTTCTGAAACGTATCCCGAGGATAACGTTTTTGCGAAAATTTTCTTTTTTTTTTATAGGCGATTCTCCTATTGCCACTAAACTCTCATCCAGTTTTCTTGCTGCGTCTTTTGTGTCCATACCTACTGAATCACTGGAGGATGAGGAAAAACTATCACTATCTGTATTTTCACATTCTTCTAGTACTGCACTTTCACTTGCAATTGGTACACATAACTCACTTGCACTTTGTTGCTTTGGAAGTTTAGAAATTCTCTTACGACAATTGTCACACACTTTCAAATCACAAGATAGGTTTACGCCTTCCAGTTTGAGTTTAATGAGCATTGCTAAGGTTACTGGCCTTAACTTGTTATGTCCTACTCTGTGGTTAACTAGTTTGAATGGATTAAAACAGCAACAATAACTCCTTTGAACCAAATCTGACACGATTAAAATAAACTTCCACACTTCAGAACTTACATGAAATGTCAGTTGACCACATACTGAGGTTTCAACTTATGCTTAGATGCAAATTTGAACGGTAAAAACCGGAAGTAAAATGATAGCTCGTCCATGTGTTCACAGCGCTCTCGGTCCGGACATGAATCACCTCACACGCCACCAGTAAAGTATTTATAACACTGCTTTTTACTTCAATCTATTCTGAAACCAATGAAATTCCATGCAAAATATTTCAAAGATTATAATTATATTTTTTTCGTTTTTATAAAGTAATAAGTTGCTAATTAAACACATTTTGAAAAATTTACCCCATTAAATGGCGCCCAATTTTTGTTTTCACCGAACCTAAAAAATAGCATATTAAACTGCAATATGTGTACTTCATAATGTCTCAAACACTAACATTTCATTATTCATATAATCTTTGTTCTAACGATTTTCATAGAATACAGCAGGCGAATATACGGAAAATATAATATTCAATAAACCTCTAAATAATCGTGCCACACCAAAAACAAAATAGACAGGTTATTTAATATCTGCTAGGTGTTACGCAAAAAAAATTGGAGAAAATACAAGAAGATCATCTCTCAGACGTGTTCGTTTTGTCATGGAATGAACTCTATTCATATCCAGATTAACCAATCAGAACCATCAGAATATCTTCCCCTGAATTAAATAACGTGGTTCCGTTTTACTGATGTGAACGCATTTGATACTTCTTCACTACAATTCTAACGTGGGCTATTCAAGGAAGCCACGCATTCTACACCTAGTTCATAAAAGTGAAAGAACAGACAATTTAAAATTCAGTTATACAAACTTACTAGAAACAGTTAAATTAACTACAGCTGAATATTTTGGAAGCATATGTTACGATAAAAATCTATGATTTTAATTATACTAATTCCTTTGTGCTTTGTGGCTTACCATGTATATGCGAGGCGTGTCGCTAAAATAAGTTCTCCAATTTTATTTAATATAGAAAACATGTCTATTGTTAATGAATGTTACATTGATGGAAAGGCGGAACCTACAACTATTTTTCAGCGTAATCACCATTGCGATCAATGCACTTTGCATGCGCTGTGGCAGTTTTTGTATACCCTTGTCATAGCACTCTCCCGCCATGTTGCTCAGGTAGCACTCAATCTCGTTTTTCAAATCATCGTTGGTCTGGAAATGTGTTCCACCCGAACTGGGCCAGAGGATCAATCGTTGCATGTGCAGTATGCGATAATGCAAATGTTCGGTCAAAATCTTGTCAATCTTGTCAATGCAACACAATTCACCTGTTGTTACCCGGCGATCACCACGAATGATGTCATCGACTCGCTGAATGTTGCATGGAGTCACTGCAGTCACCTGTATGCCGCTTCGGTTTTCATCTGCCAATGGTGTTTGCCCTTCAGCTTCGTTACAGCGACAAACCCATCGTCTAACAGTGCTGACATCCACCGTTGCATCACAATACACATTTTTTAGACTTTCGTGAATGCGAATTGGCGTTTCACCTTCCGCAGTTAAAAATGCAATCCCAGAACGCTGTCTAATACGAATGCCGATGTCAACCATTTTGCAAGAGGATGCAGTGCTGCCACCTGTTGACTTAGGAGGTTACTACTGCAGGGGATTGGAGAAGAAGGTTTGAGGAGTTGTGCCAAATTCAAAGTTTTCACATAACTTATTTAAGGGGGAAAAATAGGAGGCATTACTTTTTGACCCACCCTCGTAAATACCCAGACACGACGTTCACAAGATGTGCAAGAAAAGTCCTAATGCCATCCAAAATTTAACCTTTGATTATATATATGAAGACATGCCAAGAAGAACGGGTTAACCCACATTTTTTTAAAAATGGAGAAAAACGGTGTTTTGTGAATGAGGTTGAAGGGATTAGTTAAGATTATTTTATTTCATTTCTGAGAATATGAGACTCAAGAATACAGTATAGTTATCAATGTTGTCCTTAATAAACCCCAAAATATGACTAATGTAATAACATTAATAAAATTAAAATATGAAAAATAAGGTGGAAATCTTTGTCACAATTTATTCAAGTTTAATTCTAAATAAATTTTAAATATCTTTTAGGTAAAACTAATAATTAAGTATGTCTTTTGGTTTTTAAACAAGGTACACTTTGGATTTTTCATCCTTTCAATAAGTAGGTATATGTTTTTGGAAAGTAGTTACAAACTTTTCAGCTGTCGTCCGGTTGATCAAAATTGCTCCATCAGTAATATTCTGAGAAGCTGTGGTCTCAGATTTAAGAGTTTTATAGTACTCATAACAAATTGTTGGGATATAAGTCATCAGATCGAGTAAGCCATTTAATTTTGCAGGATTTATAGGTCTTGGACCATTGTATTTTGGAGGAAATGTCATAAATCCAAACAATAGTTTGCCAGATATTTTCCTTCTAGTGTCCAAAATATCATAAGCCTCAATACCACCGTAAGTGCATTTAAAATATAACTTAAACGGATGGTCTTTAATACTTTCATGCATGTCACCTTGCTCACCTTGCACTTTCCAGATTCTGAAACTGTTCTTTTCTGTTCTTTATCGTGAAAAGGCTTTGCAGAGATGAACGTGTTAGTTTTAATTTTAACAACATGAAAAGGATTCTTTACCCTGGTTTCTTCACTAACTCCATCCTTTGATCTGGAACAAAAATGTAAGCTGCTTGCCTTCTTTTTTCTATAAGGCCGAAATCACGACCACAAGGCCCAAATGTATGACCGTCCACTAGATGGCAGGCACAGAGTATGAATAGGTTAGCCCACTTTTGACATTATACGCATAGCATATCACGAAACGCAAGAACTTCTCTTTATTTAGCGTATTATGATTGCCGGATAATAGACCAGCACAAGAAAAGATAGCTCTCTGCCGCAACAACAGAGGGCAGCACCTATTGCAAACTATTTTATTTTAGGGGTTAGCTAGTTTTTCCGGGCATGTCTTCATATACTTGATGTATATTAGTGTTTAATTGTATTTATATCTTCCAGTTTGGTATCCTCTCTTTGAAATTTCAATGGCTGTGGTATATATGAAGAATCCAACATTACCGAAATTCCTCCGTGTGATGCATATCAAGACACACTTCTTTATAAATTTTAGGCCATGAAACTGAACCATATGGTTTTCTCACTATCTGGAGCTGCAAACGCTATTTATTCGCTGACGATACAGCAATCACCACGGCCTCATGTCAACATCACATAGCTGTACGACGCCTTCAGAGATATGCTACCATGATTTCCGCTTGGTTCCTAACTTGGCGATTACGCATAAACGCCGCAAAATCACAGGCAGTCACCTTCACCCGACGCCAAACCCAGGACGTTCCCGAGCTGCATCTCGCTGGAGAACACATTCCCTGGAGCAACCAAGCCCAATATCTTGGAGTTACACTGGAAATGCGCCTAACTTGGAAAGCCCACATCCTTTCTGTCGCCTCCAAAGTTACGAAACGCATGGGCATGCTCTATGTATTACACAATAAGAAGTCGCCAATGAGTCTCAGGAACAAGATACTCATTTACCAACAAATACTGAGGCCGGCGATAACTTACGCATGTCAAGTGTGGGGTGCTGCAGCCCCTTCAAATTTATATAAACTCCAGGTCCTGCAGAATCGATATTTAAGAATAGCTAGCTACAGGTGCGGAATGGTACATCCCAAATAACAACATACACCAAGATCTCTCATTTTCCAAGCTCACCACCTACATCCAAAAACTCTCACATAAGTTCTACTCTGACCTACCCTCTAGTTTCAATCAACTCATCAGAGGTCTCGGGGAATACGATATAGACCCCGGGGCTACCTACAGACACCCCAGAACCTCTCTAGACACACCATAAACCTATCACTTTCATATTGAATTTTCATTTCTCTTCTCTTTAAAACCCAACTCACCAGAACAAAAACCAACCATCAAACCACCATCCGTTATTCATCCTTCATAAAATGCCAGTAAGGGACAGTGTCTCAAGATGGCAATAAGTCGAAGGCCCCTGTTCCATGGAGCAGGGTTCACCTTCAACGACATCTCTGTGCTGTGTGAGCCATATGGTTATGCAATTCAATAATTGTGTATAATTATAAGTGCAAGCAAAGCATGACTGCATATTTGAGATGTTTCTACAGCCTAAATAATGAACATTTCCACAGAGCATAAGGTGAAAATCATTTTTGTATTATGGCTTTACGGGTTTACAAATTTAGAGCAGTAGCCTTAGCTGGTGAAGAACATTTTTAAAATGTTCAAAATTTGAACCCAAATTTAGAAAATAATTAATTTCTCTGGAACCATTTAACTAAAACATTAATCCCTCTTCCACACTAGCCGTGTTTAAGAGATGATTTGTATAGGTAGAAACAGATTGAAACATTCAATAACATAGTCGGGGTTTGAACCACGTATCTCCCGGTCTAATATTGGTAACTATGAAGCCATACTAATTCGCCACAAACAGTACTTATCTCATTATATACGAGAGACCCTAGTAGTTTACGGGGGAAATACGAGTCAGTTGGCCCGCCTCGGTGGCGTAGATGGTAGCATGTCTGCCTCACGTTCAAGAGGACCCGAGTTCGAATCTCGGTCAGGGTGAGTTACCTAGATAAGGCTCTTTCCGGGGTTCTCCCTTATCATTCAAGACTAATGTCGGGTAACTCTAATCTCCATGGACCCTGGACTCATTTGAGCATCATTTCATCCAATTCACTCACCGTCCGATATGACTTAACGTTGGAGGACGTAAATTACGGGGATGGGGGGGGGGCGAAAGGGAGTCAGTTGGAGAATTTAATGTAATGCTGGCATGTTAACCATAGTACCTCAGTGTTTAAGAGCAAACGGATAACCGTGATTCAAATCCCGGCTATTGCATTGAATTTTGCAGACTGTCTGCAGCTATTTAAACGTTACAAATTTTGGAGTTTTGTGTGTGCAGATTGCCTATTATCAAATGGAATTTGGCACTGATATGTCAAGGATTAAGCATTTTCGTTATTTACTGATGGCATCCCTTAGACACGATATCGATTTAAGAAACAATTCGCTTTTTTATTTCTTCTTCTTCTTCTCCAGGAATGAAGCAACAGTCTGCATTTAGGTAATTTGCTTTTCAGTTGTTTTGCAGTCAAACCTCGCAGTGCATTTACGAAAAATAATTAATCGAGCGGAATGGTCCAGGCGCTTTCGTCTATTTGGGAGGCTCGGGTTCGATTCTCGCGGCTGACCAGTATATTTTTCGGGGGCTTTCCTGGGTTGGGTAGATTCTCTTTCAGGGTAGAAGTGTAGGTGGATGTCTCGGCGCTGCATGGCAGGATGATATACTCTTGGTAACCACTTCCTCCTTTGAAGGTCAGTTTCGATCTCTGGGCCGACTTAGTCGATCGTTGTACCTGTTGAGGAATTATTTGCCGTTAAGTAGTATGGATCCTGACGAGGATATTCAATGCTTGCTTCCACCTGCGACACTTCCCGAACTTCTGGAAGGAGGCGAGAGTGGTGTGCTTCCTGAAACCCGGCAAGAATCCGGTCTTTCCCTGTAACTACCGATCTATCAGCATTCTCCCAGTCTTCTCGAAAATGTTCGAGCGGCTACTCCTAGCCCGCCTGACACCTCCTTTTGAGGACAAGCAACTCCTCCGGGATCATCAGTTTGGTTTTCGGCGGGCTCACTCCACCACCTTGCAGTTGCTCCGAAAGGTTGGGAGGGTAACCCTGGATTTCCAGGAGAACCTTAAAACCAACGCAGTCCTGTTGGACGTGGAAAAGGCCATTGCGACCGCTTGACCTCAGGGTCTACTGTACAAACTCAGTGGAGTTAACATCCCTCTTCCCTATCCGGCGCTGATCAGCAGTTTTCTTAGGGATCGCAGGTTCAGGGTGAGAGTGGAAGGAAAGCTTTCCAGTGTCAGAACCATAGCCGCGGGAGTCCCGGAGGGTAGTGTTCTATCACCGTTGCTCTTCGCGGCCTTCATGTCTGATTTTCTCACAGAACCCTAAACAATTACGTGCCAGTATGCGGACGATGTTCTCATAATGGCACGTAATAAAAACGTAAAGTTCTGCTTCCCGTCACTGCAACGACAGCTCCGAGCGATCGGCCGCTGGAGTGAGAAGTAGAGGATGGCAATTAGTCCAGGAATGAGCTTGGCTTTTCTACTGGCTAAGGTCCGACGCTCGAGACCGACGGGATCACTGAGGCTGAGGCAGAGGCAAATCCCTTGGGTTACCTTGGCTAAATACCTGGGTGTCCTGCTTGATCGTGGGCTAAGATTCACTTCCCATGTCAGGGCCAAGGCCGGACTAGGACAAACTGCACTCGGACAGTTATTGCCATTTTCAAATCAAAGATGCCCACACACCTTAAACTGCGTCTGTATAGGATGATTATACCACCCATGATTCTGTACCGGTGCGAGATCTGGTGATTGGCGGCTCCGACCACCGTCCACAGACTGATGATCGTGCAGAACCGGGCATTATAGATGATCTATGATACTGGGCACAGAGTCCCAACTCATATCCTACATGAATATTCCTAAATCCCATACATAGTGGATATGGTAAGAGGGAGAGATCTCGAACCCTCCACTGCAAAATGCTTGCCCATCCTAACCAGCTGGTCAGCTCTCTGAGTCGATATGACCACAGATCTCCTCGCAGGAGGAGAAGATACAAACTCCAGAAGGACGTCATGGGCTATTAGCCTATGAGTACTTCTCTCCATCTTTCCAAAAACCTCAGAACCAGAAATGGGTCTAGAATCTCTACGTTCACACAGTTTCCTATCCCTTCTGATCGTGCTGCCTGCACTCTGACCTCCTTCAAGCGGGGAGACCAGATGAAGGCCGCCTTGGGAATACATACCGCAGGCGGCAGCCTGAGCGGCTTAAACCCAACAGATCAGAGAAACCTATGCCCTGACACAAACGCTTGAGACAAAATAACATCATATATACCCCTCAGATAAAGTCGTACTAAGCGGCTGGGTGCTGTGGCGAAAACACTCGACTCAGGTAAACCTGAGTGTCCCGATTCTTCTGCAGTAGGGACCCTGCCCTCTAAATTGTGGTGACTCCTTGTGTCAGCCTGCTATGTCTCCTCTCGCCTCCGGGGATGCCCTACTTGGAGCTCAGGTACTACAAGGTTCGGTGCCGAACCCCTCTGTCGTAGTGCTAGTCCTAAAATAAATAGATAAAAATAACAAGACTGCACAATGTAGGTATTTCACGAAGTTATTTTATTTCATTTTAGTATACGGTTTCAGGAGGAGAGCGTTTTGTGGAGTTAGATTTATGTCTCTTTTGGCAGGTACAGCTGCTTCAAGCTAAAGCACCGGTAGGGTACATCTGCTGACAGGTTTAAGGCGACGTTATAGCCAGTAGCAAAGAGAAACTTTTGACGTGAAATTCAATTTTCTCGAATGTATGCGAAGATAGGCGCAGTTTTAAACTTCTGCTTTACTACAGTGAGCAATAACAGAGCATTACAACGGCATAGAATAAAAGAAATAAAGTGTTTAAAGTATAGCTTCTACAACACTCACTGTTGTAAATGAGAATAGAAATCCGATATTTATTTAATTTGTGAATATATAATTCTGCTACATTTTTGACACTCTTGTGTTATAGAATAACTTTGAGTTTAAGAGTTCCTCTAAGGGGAAAAATAAACTGCTAGTTAATGTTGACCCTCTTAAATCAAGATCGTATTTTGGAAACTATATATAAATAGTCCGCTGACACCTTGCTCGGTCTAGATGAGTGCTTTCTAAGGCCATCGATTTATTTTTATCGAATAGGTTTCACAAATATCGATGACTGGATTTTTTAAATTATACCATAGTTTAGTTAAAACATATCAGTAATTTATTTAAAAAAATAACCGTCGAGTTCATTAATAAAGAGCAAGCTACTATAAGTTATCAAAAATTTCTGATGTTATATGTACCAGAAAAATCTTTTTCACAGTAAAACACGTTGAAATGATGTAGAATACAGATTAGCATGT
Source organism: Mantis religiosa (assembly GCA_030765055.1). NCBI lineage: Eukaryota > Metazoa > Arthropoda > Insecta > Mantodea > Mantidae > Mantis > Mantis religiosa. The sequence continues at coordinate 110,526,716 of CM060954.1, read as the reverse complement.
ATTTGAAAAGTAAGCATAGCTTGGGCAAAAAAATTAGGATTACCAAGGAGGAGATTCGGTACTGGACCAGTCTTCCAATGCCGAATCATTCTGAATCAATGCATCCCGCTCCTTACAAAGAACTGTAAGTAACGGACACGAAAGCAATAAAAACAGCTAAATTAGAGGTCTAAGAGAATATGTGAATACTTGGAAAGTTTGGAAACAACAACTGTCCGACCTTTTAGGTCTCTTTTATAAATCAAAGCAGAATGAAAACAAAGAACGCCATCTTGTTACTATTACGAATGCGTAAACATAATTGCCAACCTTAGTATAAGGTAATCCGCAAGAACATCTTACTGTTTCAAATGGGAGGAGTTCTCACCTGTAGCCAATCAGATGCGTTGGAGCGTTCACTGTTGCCACTTTTTTTTTTTTCAATTGGAGGAAAAAAAAATCCATTTATGGACTAACTCCGACTGTGCTGGGATGGCACAGCCGGGACTGTGAGCTTCACCCGAAGGTACTACTCACTAAAAGAACCTCCACCGGAGAGTAGTCAGGAGAGGAATTCCAGCAGTACCACTATATGCACCTGCGGATTCATGGAGAGCGTGTACAGGTTGGCCGTATGACCTAACCGAGGTGAGATTGGGTGCTAGGACATAAGCATGGCCGAAGCCCTGAATATGCCCTCGCGGATTCATGGTGAGGGATGTAGTGGGATGTAGTGTCGCTTCCAATAGGAAACGCCGTCCTAACGTAGTGATTGCATCCTCAATGATAGAGGAGGTAGTCATGTGTAAGTTATAGTACTTTTAGTTCTTAGTTAATGGTCTGTCCACCCTTAAGCGGGTAGAAAGTGCCATTAATGCTAGTGGTGGGCGCTAGGATAGCGTTAGTCATCCAATAACTTTACAAGTAAAATTAGTGTGTACATATGTATGATTGTTAGTACTGTGCGTAAGCGGCGTCTAGTTTGAGGTTAATTCTAAGTTGAATTTGTTTGCATTAGATTGATCATAACCATTATTTATAGCGATATGTCGTGTAACTGTGGGGGGAGGAAGTTGCCTCCCCGCCAGAGCCGACTTGACTAAGAGCAAGGACTTTGTGGACTGCCAAATGCCAGGGTGTGGTGTATAGTCATGGGTAATCTTACTACTTCTATGGAAGTCTTACGAGAGTGTTTAGATACCCTTGGATACCTATTTCTTGATCTCCCATCCCTATGGTCCTATCAAATATGGACAGCGGTCTTTTATGTTTATTGTATTCGGTTTCGTAAGTGACTAGTTGCTGTATTAGTGCGTTAGTTTTCTTATCTTTGCGCTTGTATACGTTGAAGCTGAGTCTTTTGATAAATTCCTCAATTGAGTGTAGTTTTATTTCGCTGTGCAACAGATTGGCCAGTGCTACCGGCGGTTGCTTTGTAATTATTCTGATTATTCGGTTTTGTAGCGTTTGTAATATGTGTAAGTGAGTTTTTGCAGCATATTGCCACACGGAGGCTGCATACGCCACCTCGTCATCCCCACTCCTTTTATATGTGCCTCTCTCTCGCACACTTGCGAGTGTTCCTGCCGCTAGACGTAAGGGAAAGCAAACTGCATTTTCCAAAGTTTTATAATAATGCAGTTGTTGAAGTCACAATTGCAACATAAATATTGGTATACTACGTAAATGTTTTAAATATTTAGTTTAAATTTAATCATAGTTTATGAATTACTTAGTTTTCTAATCCAACTAAAACACCAGCGGTGCATCCGTATAGCTGTGAATGTTACTTACGTTAAGAGACAATTCGTCATTGTCACTGTCTTTAACGTCTGATTACTGCAAATTTATGATGTCTCGTTACTTGCTATTTCTTTCCAAAAGTCGTCATCTTGTAGTTTACCTGATGTCTCACGCAGTTTTCCCAGTCTTGTTGCGTTCCTTGTCAATTTCTTCGTGAATAAGTCATTCAACGTCAGTCAGTTTAAAAATATTATTTCTGTTTGCAACATAATATGAGCCCACGTTAACTCTATTGCATTGTTCTAGCAGTAGTAAGGGGGAGGGGAGGTGGATCAAGTCTAATTGATCCATCTGATACACTTCTTCATGGAAGAGAAATTGAATAATGATGCTTTGAACTTTCTCTTCATAAACAAAGATACAATGTGACCAGACACGTTCTGCCACACTAGCAAGAAGTGTATCGTTTCCTCTCATCGAATTTAACAAACACCTTGGCTTATTCAAAGTACACATTTCTTTCAACAAGTCATGTCAAATGCTTACGATTCAATTCTGAGTAATTTCAAATATACGTTCACGCATATATGCCAAACAATAATGGTGTTCAATACAGCGCTTACGTCGGCAATGCGTGTTATAATATAATGGCATCTATTTATTTATATTAGGAAAACTATTTGAGCTAAAAATATGGGGTTTTAACGGTTATATTAAACACATTACTCTCTCCTTCATGGATCAGTTTTTGTAAAATTTGAATTTTTGTCTTAGCGCGGATAGTATTTATTAGAGATCGATTAGTTTGTCGCTCATCACACACCACCTAGGGGGCATGCAACATGGCAACACCTCAGTACTCCGATTGGTTGCTCACATAGTAGCGCTCAAGGACAAACACCGTCCAATTTGAAACACATTATAAGTCTCTCTCTCGCTCTCTCTGTCACACACACAAACAAACACATACAAACACAAACCTAGCCATCGTAGCTTTCTGACTTTTTACTTCGTGTTTTTCATTTAAATTTTAGGTCATCTTTTGAACTGCACCAACGAGAGGCGTTACGTGTGTGTGTGTGTGTGTGTGTGTGTGTGTGTGTGTGTGTGTGTGTGTGTGTGTGTGTGTGTGTGTGTCATATCACACTACTACATTAGTTATAAGGGAGTTACTAAAATATAATTATTTGTAACAAAACTTCACTCATCTCTAAGGAAATTATGTGTTGCTTCACTATTGCTAAGTTCCATTTTTACATATTATAAGGAAGGTATTACCAGTCAGGACTCTGGTGCACGAAACTGAAACTCCCGATGGCTTAGATTGTGCTGAACGGAATAAAGAAACGCTTCAAGAATGTATGTTTAAAGGCAAGGAGAGAGAACAAAAAGTAACTCATTAGTCATTAGCAGAGGGAAGAAAAAGTGGGAATCCATTACCCCGGAAGAATGTTTTTTGCCTGTCGAGAGCTTTCGATCCAAAGATTTAGAATGCATGGGAAAATCAGGGGCGGAAACACTTTCCGATGACATTGTCACACTGAGCATGCGCACCAATGCAGGATGCAGTCATGACACGTTATATATATATATATATATATATATATATATATATATATATATATATATATAATGTCACAAAAGCTCCAGAACGGCTAAACCGATTTGCCTAACTTTGTTTTTGAAATATATGTATAAGTCCAAGGAAGGTTTAAAAGTGAAAAAAAAGTCTGAAGGCTCGGATTGTTAACTAAATATAAAACTCTTACGGAAACACACACACCTTCTTTTGTTTTCGACAGACAAAAGCATTACAATGTATAAAGATATTCCACTATTTGCCAAAGTATTCAAAGCTATTTCACTCACCATATTTTATTAAATAAGTATTGTCGTCAAGGGCGCTTCGAGGTAAAGACACTGTTAGAACCAAAATAGTAATTGATGATATTATCTTAGAGCAAGTTACGGGTTTTAAATGTTTGGGAACATATGTCAGTTATAAATATGAAAATGATTTTAAAAGTACATTACCAATGTTTCAAAAAATATACGGCATAATAAATAGAAGCCTAAAAACTAAAACCAGAAAAGAAACACGGATGAAATTTTATAAAGTAATGGCTGTGCCTGCTTTTCCTTTTAGTTCTGAAACATGGACATTAACGAAAGCAGACAAAAACAAGATACAGGCTGCCGAAATGAGATTTTTAAGAGCAGTAAAGGGATGTACTCTTTTAAATAAAATTCCAAATGAAAAAATGAGAGAAGATTTAGAAATAAGTTCTTTAGAAGAAAACATAATAAATTATAGAAATGAATGGAGAGAGCATATTGAGAGAATGCCGAGAGATAGGATCCCAAGAAGAGTTAGAAACTATAAACCTAGAGGAAAGAGACATCCGGGAAGACTACGAAAACGATGGTCAGACATGTTTTAAGCCGGAACAGGCAGCATTGCCTAGCCCTTGGAGTGAAGAAGAAGAAGAAGAAGAAGACTATTGTCGTTTGCTATCAAGACTGAAATTGTTTATATAGCATGATAATATTAACTTTCAAAGATTAGATACAAAATTAATTTCTAAACCCACCGTAACAGTATAAATATTTGACCACAGACAGTGATTTGTTTTCAAATATTGGCGAATCTTTGGAAACCATATTTTAAATTTGTGTTTGTGTATTCGTGAATGTGAATTGAATTTACGCAAAATTAATTGAATTCCTTTGTGATTTTGTAAAATTTCGTGGAAACGTTTTTACTATGTCAATCAGAGGACACCCTGACTGACTTCGTAGAAGTCAGTCAGATGTGCGACGAGTTACTTCAGATGTTCACCGCAATGATGAACAACGAGACGCAGCTAATCCTAATAGTCATGTTGATATGTCGTCAGATTTGCGGTGTAAAGTGTCGGTTTTTCCGGGGGAATTCTTTTTTATACAAATCAATTGACACAGTTATAAACCAGGCTGCCGAATTCAACTATCCCACAGAGTTTTTAAATTGACTAGAACTGCCTGCGTTCCACCTCATAATTGTAAAATTAAAAGCAAGATCAGTTTTGATGCATAACATTAACCAACCAGTGGAACAAGACTAACTGTGAAAAAGCTAATGATATGATATGATACATTTATTGTGCATATTCCAAAATGTTTCAATTTACAACTTTTGGCTACATTTATTTGTCGTTACCTTGTTGCTACCTTGGCTTGCATGACACCCTGGTCTTTTGCTCTGCCAGGTAACTCTTAACTTCCATACCTCCTTGATTACGTAATTCGACCCTTGCTTCCCCCTCCTCTTCCTTTCTTATATTTTTTACATCTCTGGCCCATTTTTCTTTTACTTTCTGCAAGAAATCACCAATACTTCTGACCTTCTTTTCCTCCCTGCCCGTTAACATTTTTATAGCTACTATCCTCTTCTCTACTTTCTCCCATTTTTCTTCCCAAACCTTTTTTCTCCATATTGCAACCTCCTCGCATTCTGTCACATAGTGTTTTATGCTTTCTTTTCCCCCACACAATTCAAAAATTCCCTTTGCCCTACCTCTTATCCCTCTTAGAAATTTTATTCCTGTTCTCATCCATGCTAACCCTTCTCTCTCTTGCCTATTGCAGTAATCTACATATGCTTCTCGTCCCAAATTTATTTTTATTAGAATGTAAAATTATACTGATTTCATATTTTCTAGACTTCCCCATATTTCCTGTCTTTCTATATCTCCTATTCTGCATTTTACTAATTTACCTACATCGCATATATTCCTTTCCTCTAATCTCCATATATCTTCTATTCCTATTTTCTCCATAACTCCTCCTATCTCTGCTCGCCAACTATTTGAGTTTTCTAATCCTTTTAACGTCGAGTTCACAATCATCAAGGGAAAGCAGAAAGGAGAGGACATCTTGATTCCGCGTGTTCCGATGATTCCAACGGATTTACCTTTTGATTTTAAGCGTCTAAAATTTCCCGTGAGTTTGATATTTGCGATGACCATAGACAAATGGCAAGGGCAGTCGTTGGAAGTTTGGAGTTTCCCTATTTCTGTCATGGACAATTACACGTCGCGTGTTTGCGCATTGGAAAACCATCATATTTATATATTTACGCAACACAAAAAGGACAACATATAGATTATCAGGAAGTTTCAAATTTATTAACTTAATTGTAACTGTATTGTATTTAAAGTTCACCCCCAATTGCAGAATAACTAATTAATCCAAAATTGTTTTATTTATGTAGATAGGTTGAGACAAATTTTATTGGCGGTAGGAAATTCGCCGGGTCAACTAATCTCTGTTTCATATAACCTTGCCCCGCTGACATGTATCACTCCGCGTGCAACTACTTTTCCCCTCATCCTAATTGGGTAATGCTTTCGCATAGACGGCCATAGGCGGTGCATTCTCGTCACATTTAAAACTGCAGCAAACGTCATAAAAATTGCCAGGAAGATAGATAAAATCATAAAAATAAGAACATAAAGGCATGCAAAAATAATGAAGTTTATAATGAAACTGAGCAACTTGAAACTGAATGAATGAGCAATGAAACTGAAACAAGTGTATAATGAAAGGCCTTCGATCTGTTCCACTGGGATGCTTTAAAACCTGCACAAATACCTTGCAAAATGCTTGTCATTCAGTCTTAAAAGTCGTATCACGCCATACTTGTCGTGTGTCCTTCATTCACCCAAGTCACGTCAAGGTAGTATATTTCGCGACTTGTATCTCTGTGCAGTCTGATTGTCCTTAAATAAAGTCTTCGCCACACAACAATATTGCTCCTGAAGTGGTAAGTTCCCCTGTTGTCTCAATTTCATGTCGCGATGTTCCTACGTATCCAGCACTCACACCTGTAAGTTCAGAGCACAGCTGTTCGACTTCTCTCACTGACAAAGACAGGTTCTTCTCTGTGAGTGCACATGCACTACAATTCTTTTTTCACCGCATTGTAAAGGTTTTCCCTTGCGATGATTCAGTGAAAAACTGGTGGTTGACTCTGTCATTATACATATAATAAGTACACGCGAAATAAACGATCAATAAAATAATTTAGCTCTCGCACTCGGCACAGCACACCTTCGAATGGCGATATATGATTAATCCAGTTCAAAACAAGGTCAGTGATAAAAGTCATATAAACTAATATGTCATCACTACCGCTAAATCACGTGATACCGTGTGCACGTGCTTGAGAGTAAAGGAATCTCCTCTTTACTTCGTTTTAGAATTAACATACATTTCAGATAAATCAACTCTGTTGCGTAATCTATTTAATTAAAACAGTTACGAAAATATAAATTTGTCAATTCTCTTCCAACATATAAGGATATATCACCATGTTAAATAACGAACTAACCTTTACCGCACAACAGTCTGCACAACAACATCAGCCAGTGAGATGTGATAAGGTCACGTGACCGTTAAGAGATACGGGGAAAGCTTATGTGAAGCGAGGATTAGTTTTGAATGTAACTGTAAACAATATTGGAAACTTACTGGACGAAAGTGTGTTATGTTAACAAGAACAAACAGGCACGGACTGTGGAGCGGTGTTTAGCGTGATAGCTGATTTAAATTGGAAGTTGGAGTTGCTAAACCAACGTAGGAGTTGGGTTAATGCCATAAAGGAAACGAATCAAAATCAGTACCTACGATATAATTGTTCCAAAAGAGCCGTCCATATTGCTTTACATGTTAAAAGGAGGCAAATTGAAAAATGAAGAAAAATTTGAGGAATATTACGTGTCTTATTATGCAGCTAGAGACATAAAAGTTTGGATAATACATTAAAGTCTTGCATATAAACAGAATGTCCATCTATCTGTAACTATATCAGGGTAGCACTACATCTAGCATTACTTAGGCTTAGTGTCCTGCTTCTAGGAAAGCTTAAATTCTATTGGTTTCAGCAACCATAAAGAGATTTTCTGCGTTCGATAGGACGCTAATGTAAGCAGATTATTAGCAATATCCGCTTGGTTTCTCTCGGTTAACACTTAACTGAGCCATTTTGCTTTCGACGTTAATGGACTCTCCCAATGATGGGCAGTAGATTCTGTTTTTCAAGCTGTTTGGTGCCCTTCATCAGGGCTGTTGTGTGAAACCGCAGAATGGTGAAAATGTTGACACGCTTTAGTTAATCATCACACGTATGTTCTGTACATAGCTTGATTATTCATTTCATGTTAGCTTTGTTATATATTTGGGCAACATTTACGTTGGTTCTTTTCTGTGATGAAATCAAAATTTAATAAAATTGATCTTTCTCCAAAGGAGAATGAATTAAGTGTTAAACGGCATTATTTTATACTTCGCAGTGCTGTTTTTTTATCTATTCCAGCAATTTTATAATTTACATTTTTTATCCTTGCATATATTTTTATAACCTATAGGGGATAGGAAAATTCTTAATTATTTATGTATTTGTTATAATTTAATTTAACTTACTTCGTAAATATTAAAATCCAGGTTTGAACGCTTAGCTGATCTAACGGAAATTCTATTGGCATAGGACGACACAGTACTTGCCGGCAGATTCAAAATTTTGATACGCCCTTAAATTAAAGCTATTATGAGTACATTTCTCATGAAAAGTACAATAGCAATTACCGTTGCTTATATACAGAAGCAAGATCTTGTGGTGCAAACTATTTATATAATTATTTTGTCACAAATTCGCTTTAATTTCACGCAAATTTTCGAGGAGAATTAATGAGTAGTGACATGGCTGGAATGAAAAGAAACGGGTAAGTAGAGTAACACAACTATTAAAAGCTCTTTTTTCCAAATTAAAATACTTTATTTGAAATCAGTAGACAGTAGGTTATATGAGTAAAATCATATATCACACATCAGACATCGCCAAACTGGGCACACAACAGGTTGTGATATTTTCGCATTTCATACTTGTTCTTTTGTCTGTCACAACAAACACTCTTAGTGTTTGACATCAGCAATCAAATACACTGAAGGGACTTATTAAAAAAACTGCGGCAAGAATCAGCTTCTGTCTTCAATGCCAGGAGTGCTGTTACTACATCTAATCTGTTATCGTTACCACCATGGCTTTGCTGTTCAGCAATATCACAAAGCTCATTGTAACAAAGAAGGAAATCAGAATCATAAGCAATACCACTGGTTTTAAATGTATTTAGTTGTTTAAATGCTGCCATTACATGATTTAAATCACCTATTATTAATTTAGTAACTAGCCTAGAAGACTCAAATAAATGATGGTTATGGATTTTATGGTTATTATATCGCCAGTTTCTTTTGCCATAAAGGACTTCAGTTTAGACAGTTATACGGCAGAAAACTTTTACATTCTCTTCTATTGCTTCTCTAACACTGATATGATCTAAAAGTGCATTTACTCTGTTTCTAAAGTGACCACTCCCTAATATTTCACATTTTGCTCTCAGTGAGTTAATTCGGGTAAACCAAGATGAGCCACAGGCTTTTGTTTAGATTGAAATTGTAAGATTGGATCTTTTACCAATCTGATATTTTAAGAAACAAATGTTGCCTGTACCTTTAAAATATTGCAGCATTTTACATAGCAAAAATGATCATTTAAAAAAAATTGTGCAGGAACTGAAAGCGGTCCATTTTTAGAAAAGGAATTTATAATTGCATTAAAGTATCTGGAAATGTAAACTACTGAATCAAGCGTGTCAGTGCAGGCAGTGTGAACAGTTTAGCTTCTAAATCTGGGTGGTTTTCAGTGAGAAATTGTTTGTATTCATTTTTTTTACTTTCGGATATTTCGAAAGTGTTTCTTATGCCCTGAGGGACAATATTTTCATGTTATGTAATGTCTGAGAGTAGGTTCCAAGAAGTTTAATCTTCTCAGTAAATTTAGTCAGCATAATAAGAGCCTTTTGCTGTGCACGGTGTGGTATCCAATAAATGACATTTCCAGTTAGGATACGACAAACAGTTCTCAGTATCACGGACCAGCCGGGTGCTGTGGTGTCTGTTATTGCACCGCTTAGCTGTTATTTCAGTGCGCATGTCTCTTTAATGACTTTGTAAATATTAAATGTTATCTTGCTTTCACCACTTCTAGCTTCATGCTATGAAGACGTGAGTGTTAAAGTTGTATTATAATTTTTAGTAAATGTAAATTTTTATGCACTCTAAAAATAACTGAAATTTCCTAATTTATCGCTAAAAATATATTACCAAAAAGCAACAATTCGCGAAAATTCGCGTAAATATCGCTAAAATAAAAACTTTTGCCTCTGCTTATAGAGTAAGCAAATGATTATCATGGTGCTGTCACATATTTCTCATATCTTTCAAGAAGATTTGTATTCTCATTCTTTAATTCTTAGTGGCACTTAGGTTGTCTTTGTCAACTTTGCAAACATTTCAGATTTCCTTATAATTTTCCATAACTGTTCTCGGCATCTTGATTTTCCTTCTTTCGTTTAGAACACGGCAATTTAATGTCGGTTTATATCTATATTAAAAGTTTCCGTAAACCTTTTCGCGAGATTACTGCTTGGTTTTCTGTTAGCACCCTAACAACATCGATTTTGTCCATAAGTCATCGCCTCACTTTTCTGTAAGATTTTGACACATATTAAGGATGCATGAAGGTTTTGTACCCTAAAGTACATATGTATGTTTTGGATTATAACAACCTAAGTTGATAACTGTGAGACGCTCATCTCACAAGCTGTGAATTTCTGTATAGAGCCTGTGGACATCACAGTATGCGGTTATGCATACCACAGCCGTTCAGTTAACCGATTAGCCGATACACGGGGAGGAGAGTAGGTGGAGAGAACAGACTCGCAGTGCAGGGCAAGCAATTCATCACGGCGATTCTCAAAACGAACTTTCTATATTACTAAAAATATAAAAAATGTTATTTTTACTTAAACATCTCATATGCGTTCCATAATATTGCCAAATTCACCCTCCTTCTCTTAAAATTCTTGTGTTACGTCGCACGTAACTAAGTCGGCTGATTGGCATAGCCCTTGGGACTAGAATTCTCAAGTCAGATACGCATGTAAATACGAGGCATGTTTTTTAAGTCAGCACCGTTTTGTAATTAAAGAAGAGGTGCAAAGATATCGCAATAATTTTATTTTTACATGAAAGCCTATACATTAATCTACTTTCCTACATAATTTCCGTGAATATTGAGGCACTTGTCATAACGTGGCACCAGTTTTTGAATACCCTCATAAAATTCTGCCGCCTGACGTATTAAGCACTGTACCACAACTGTTTTGACTTCGTTATCGTCTTGAAGACGCTGACCGCCCAGATGTTTCTTCAAGTGCAGGAACAAATGGTAGTCGCTGGGCGCCAGATCAGAGCTGTATGGGAGATGATCTAGAGTTTCCCATTGAAAAGATTTGATGAGATCTTTGGTCCAATTAGCCACATGTGGACGGGCATTGTCATGCATTATCTCAACTTGCCACATCTTTTGTTCTGAATTGAACGGCGCAGATTGTTCAATGTCTCACAGTAAGACGCTGCATTGATTGTCTCATTACGCGGCAGAAATTCCACTTGCAATACTCCTTTTCAGTCCCAAAAACTGTGCACATGATTTTCCGGGCAGAAATTGTTTGCTTAAATTTCATTTTGTGTGGGTTATGATGAATGTCGCCATTCCATGGATTGTTGTTTCGATTCTGGTATGACGTAGGCCACCCATGTTTCGTCACCGGTAACAATTTGGTCCAAAAAATCTTCAACTTCATTGTGGTACCGCTCAAGGAAAGTCAATGCACTGCCTAAACGTTGGGTTTTGTGCAAATCCGTCAACATTTTCGGAACCCAACGTGAACACAATTTCCGGTATAGTCTCGCTGTTCGAACGGTTACCATAGATGTGTCTTTAGTAATAGATACCTCCCAGATAACGCACTAATTTCTCCATGTGGAGTAAACATATATATGTAAATTTGTGATTCCTTCGAATTCCATTGGCTGAAGTGATGCGTTCATTGGTGCTTAGCACACGAACGGGAGGCGCATCTCACGCTTTCAAGAATAATCAGTGCGTTTATCTGAGAGGTTTCTGTTAACAAAGATGAATCCATGGTAACCGCTCCACCAGCGCGACTATACTTCAAGTTCTCAGCCAGAATGCGATACAAAAAACTAAGAAAATATTGAGGAATATAGTCGTGATGAAATTGTAAAGCGTCTGTTTTTTCTCAACTTTTCGTCCCCTTTCTGCACCAAATCTTCAGTAACGACTGAAGGACGCCCACTCCGTTCTTCATCATGCACATTTGTGCGGCCATATTTAAATGCTCTCACCCATTTCCTTACCATTCCATGACTCATAATGGTTTGTCCATTAACTTCACAGATCTAACGATGAATATCGATCGGTTTTACGCCTTTAGCACTAAGAAATCGTATAACAGCCCGTATCGGCGGAACTCACGATTGTCGGAGGTATCTTAAACACTCAGTAACCAACGTATACAATGAAGAATCAAGCAAGCACAGTGGTGTCGTTGAGGGTCGAACCTCCTCCTCAGAAGAGGGACCCTCGACATCTTGTCATATCGGGAGCATGTCCCTTACTGGCTTGATGGTGAGTTTTGAAGAAATGAGGGATGAAGAATCAGACTATAATGGCGTCAGTGCGTAGACAAGAGATGTAGGTAACCAGCGAGCCTGCGCGGAACACCGATCGCAGCGCTGCGGCAGAGGAATCGCAAAACGGTACTGACTTAAAGAAACATGCCTCGTATAATATTTTGTACGAACATAAAAGTGTAGTTTTAACTACAATAATCTGTGGTCATTAATAATGCCAATGATTTAAGACTTTGCAGGGTATAAAGAAGAAAAGAAAAATATAATTAAATTTTTGTTAGCATATAGTGTGTTTAAATACATACACCCCTATTTGTAGAGATAAATAATAATCAATGAACGTGAAAAGGTTTTAAAAAAATCAATGAATCTGTTCAATAACTTACATAAATATGATAAAACTAAATTTTCAAATAAAACAATAATGGTATTTAGAGAAAGCATCAGTTTTTAAACAAATGTCAAATTTTTAAAATATTAGCTCTGACGTAAGTGTTTATAGTAAAGATTTCGAGCCAAAAAGCATATTACAGAGATTTCAAGCAGAATCTAATCTGCAGAGATGAAGTTTTCAGGATGTACGAGGATGAACTGGATAGCAAACAGATAATTATTAGGAAAGAACAAAACATTTATTTGACTACACGAAACATTGGACAGTAAACAAGACTGTGTAGAACAGTTAAGAAACCCCAGACCTCTTAAAGCAGCATAGAACTTAATGTCGGGAGCAAGAATAGACTGAGGACCTGTTGGGATGCGCTGGAAGTAATTAGTATGAAGGGTATGTTTCCGACCCATGAAGCGAAGACGTTTGAAGAAGTTATCCTAAATCACATACTACTTTGAGATTTTAAAATTAATTATTCAAAATCATTGTAGATAAATTTACATTTAGTAAATACATTTATATTTGATTTCCTCTGTAGTGTGCAAGAGGTATGCTATTTGCTAGCATACCTTAGCTTCAAATATTTTCAAATTAATCAGTGAAAAAGTGGTGCCAAATGATTCACTTCAAGCAAAATGAATGAGAGTGTGTCAGAGATAATTCAGTGTTTTTCGTTATACAATTAAACATGCCGTTTCTTGTTTTCATTCTTAACCCAATACTCCCATGAAACTGTATGGAAATTTTGGGAAAAAATACAAGTTTAAACCCCGGTCATGGTATTGAATGTTTCAGTAAGGCTTCACCTGCCCAAAATTTGGCCTACGGCTGGGATGAAAAAAACAATTTAATTTATGTTGGTAGACCTAATTGAAAGACGTTTAAAATTTCGGTATAAATGCTTGATATGAGATGATGGTGATGAAATCCTAAAGGCATATATGAATCAGCAAAAGAAAATGGGAGATAGAAAAGTTGGTGATCAGAGAGAGAGAAAAAATCCGTGGTAAAAATAGCAATGGGAGACATGTGGGGACTGGAAAATAGGAATGTAGAAAGTTTTTAGAAAATAGACAGAACCGGAGTGGAGGATTTAGAAAAACAAGAAATACAGGAAGGGTTAGAAAACAGAAAATCATTAAAGATTTATAGCTTAATAAATAGAACATGGGGAAGAGAACGATATGTAGAACAATGTAACAGATAAAAGTGGGAAGGAATGGCTTGGCTTAGAAGTGGATTAATGTTCTTAAGGGGAGTAAGAAGTAGCAGGGAGGAAATATGTGAATTATGTAGAGAAATAGAAAACACAGTACACGTTCTGGCAGAGTGCAAAGAGCTTGCAATATGGAGACAGAAAGTATGGAAGAAAAAATGAGAGAGGTTGCAAAGCGAATTGATAGCCATAAAAATGGTTACGGGGAAACCTGAAAGCATGGGGAACTGTTGAGGAAATCTAAAGAGGAATGATGAGAAAAGGAATGAAATGGTAAAATGCTGGGACAGCAAGGAGAGACAGATAGAAGTCTTAAGTATATGATGGAAGGATGACTATGCTACTCAGGATGCTAGAAGGCGTGGGAGCCAGGCAGGCTTAGCTAGCTAGGTTAAAAAATGGCACCAATCAATTTATACAGCTAGACTTAAGGAAATGTGTATCTAATGTATATAAAATATTGTATATATCAAGCTGTATAAATAAATTCTACTCTGTTTATATTCTATTATTAGATCTAATAGCGGTTGGACTATTTGTAGAATTGACATACTGGCGCGTTAGTCATAGTAGCACAGTGGTTACAACAAACGCATGGAGACCCCGGAAGATCCGTGTTCAAATCCCGGCTATGGTATTGAACTTTTCTGCCTGACTCCACCTTACAAAGCTTAGTTGTTTTTTAATTACTGCATGTATGCTATAAACCTTCAACTAATTAATTTACTAATACCGGAAACATTTATTACAGCGTGAAAGATGAACTAAATATAACAAAACTTATAACTAATAATGATATTTATTCAAATAATAACGTTAATATAGTGAAGAATGGGCTTTTTATTGAGCTTGGATTTAACGATAATTCGGTAAATAAGACATATCAGTGAACAAATACTCCTTTTTCGATATGGCCCGCCTCAGTAGCGTGGTGTTAGTGTCTGCCTCATGCTCAAGAGGTCTCGAGTTCGAATCTCGGGCAGGGAGTGTTACCTGGAATAGGTTTTTCCGGGGTTTTCCCTTATCCTGAAAGAGGAATGTCGGATAACTCTAAGCTCTATGGACCCTGCATCACCCTGCATTACACTAAGGTAATTTAATCTTCAAAACATTTGGAAACACATTACTGTAATACACATTTGAATTTTAGTTGACATTTTTGCTCAAAAAATTATGCTTCGGAAATGCTTTACACATCAAAATTTTAACTGATTGTGCTAAAATGTTCTCAGCAAACGCTAGCAAATAATTATTAAATATATTTACCTAGCCATGTGATTGAGTTTTAATTAAATATTTTATAGGATCATATTAATAAAACCGAAGAATACAAAGGGCATATACTTTCTCTTATAGCATAGCTTTACTTGCATTTTAAAAAGGTCCACTGTGGACTTGATTATAATGATCTGTTGAAGGCAGTATAAAATAGTGTTATGTGACAAATCGTGTAACACCTAGAGAATTTTAAAGTGATACTTTTCTAATTGAAATTAAATTTAAATTTAATATAAATATATTGTGATAAAATGCTGAAGTTTCTTCAAATAAAAATGTGATTTTTGGGTTTTCCAAAGGCGAAAAATGCATGTTATAAAATATTCGACGTTAAAGTATGAACTTCAAATGGGAAGATGATTTGAGGTCAGTGCTGATGTACCTTGCAGAAGTAGTGGATGACTAAATGACCTAGATGTCTCAGTTAGGAGATGCTCTGCAGTAGTTCTCGCTACGTCAACATTTTACTTCAAGATATCAAGTCCTTAAGAAAGTAACAAGTTTTCTAAGAGTCTTTGTGGCATATCCTTCGCGAAATGGCTGTGGGTTTATCTCTGACTAGCAAAGGAAAACGGTTAATTTATTCTTACATTTGTAAATAAAAGAGGAAACTCCATTTGAACAAGAGCTTCTACTCCACTCATAGCGACAAAGATAAGGTTTATGCACTTGCATGCCGCTCGCGTCACCTCCAAATTTGTCGCCG
Source organism: Mantis religiosa (assembly GCA_030765055.1). Classification (NCBI taxonomy): domain Eukaryota; kingdom Metazoa; phylum Arthropoda; class Insecta; order Mantodea; family Mantidae; genus Mantis; species Mantis religiosa. The sequence continues at coordinate 110,510,807 of CM060954.1, read as the reverse complement.
CATTGAAGAAAAGTCAAGATAGAAAATAAAGATAGCAGGAAATGTTTAGTTACATTTGAGGAAGAAAGAAAAGGCTTCGCCTCTAGAGATTATCTGAGAACGTTTTGGAGGCTCGGAAAGTGTTTTTGCCCTTTTTTGTTGCCCTCTACCGCACTCAGATAACGACAGAGAACGTTCTGTATTTTTACATAAGAACAGAAAGCCAGGTTCGAATGATATCCCACCTTGAACCTTCTTGTAACAGCTTCACAAGAGACTGCCACGCAACTTGGAAAAGAAGTGGCAGTATAGGGAATAGTATTTCTTCCGATAAGGTACTCGGTAAAGCGTTTAGTCAGCTTTAAAGAGAAGTCTGCCTGTTTTACACGAGTGAACAGTCAAAATGAGAAACGACTCATGCCGTAATGGGGATACACTCTGCATATGGTTTTGTTCACAAGACGAAGTAAGGAAACATGTGAAAATGCTTCTTCAGCAGTGTATGCATCTAGCAGGGCTCAAAAATCGTGAAAAATCGCTGTGTTGGGAAGCATATATTCAGTTTATCTTATTGGTTGTGTCTGAGGTAGACTACTCCATTTTCTTTCCTGATAAAAGACCCCTTTGTTTCTGATGTACTATATAAGTTTACAGTTTACTCCTCTTTTTCTTTCTAAGGCACATTTGAAACATTTATTTATGAGAGTTTATTTAAAAGATGAGTAAGCACACTTCATTAACTTAATTACGCAATTACAATTTAAAAAATAAAGTAAAACTTCAATTACAATTTAAAAAATAAAGTAAAACTTCCGAATTTCAAAGACAAGGACAAAATATTCTCATACCTATACTAGCGCCATCCTTAGTTTATGAAGTGATGTAAACAAAGCGAGAAAATGTTATTACTCCGCCGGCGATTGTAATTGCAAAGAATATTTGGGCCATTTTAACCACCCACGTGGCGAACATATACGTTGTTAACGAACTTCTATGAAAAGTTTTGCTTTGCTTGAGTAGCTTATGCGATAGCACATTTGTGCTAAGATTAAATGCAGAGGTGTGTCTGTGTATATATTTTTAATTTTGTACGTTGATAAGTGACTGAAAGCTTATAACAACTACTTAACTATTGGATTTCTTCACACAACTCCACCTCATTTACAAATTAAACCTTAAGGCATGGGCCTTTCTGCAGGCTAAAGTGCTAAATAACTGTGTGTAGCCACTTTGTCAATGACTGGTATGCACCTGATAAAGAAAAATACTTCACGTACCTTTTTGGAATCTGACAACGGTCGAATTCCTTATACGACTTCCATTTCCGAATTTTCCTTTGATAATTCCATCGCCACAACAATATATCTTCGCACTCAGCAATCATAGTTTTTCTGTTCACAAATTAAAAATCTATGCCAGGAAGAATTATGTGAAGCTTATCTAATCTAATCTAATCTAACTAATTAATAATCTAGAGCTCGGCTAGTTAAAATCACTGTTTACTGCTTGAAGTACTTTTGTAATTGTGGTGGCTCGTTTCTTTCCAAGACGCTATGAACCTTGCGACGAATTGCACTTCTAACAAATTCATTTATCATCATCATCATCATCATCATCATCATCATCATCATCATCATCATCATCATCATCATCATCATCATCATCATCATCATCATCATCATCATCATCATCATCATCATCATCATCATCATCATCATCATCATCATCATCATCATCATCATCATCATCATCATCATCATCATCATCATCATCATCATCATCATCATCATCATCATCATCATCATCATCATCATCATCATCATCATCATCATCATCATCATCATCATCATCATCATCATCATCATCATCATTCTCCAAATGAAGTAACCCTATTTTACCAGTAAGGTATGTTAGGGTTCTAGTTACAAAAACATATAAATACAGAGAACAAAATAACAGAACATGATAATAATTATAACGTTTTAAAAAAAATTGGCCAATAAAGTGCTCAAAGGCTGAAGTGCAACATATTTTAAAGGATACATTAAGCAACGGTGTTTGAAGATCTGTGTTACAATATGAAAGATGTTGAATAAGATTATATCTCTTTTTGGAATGAAGATCACATCTAAATATTCATTTGCATAGGTATCCATTAGGAAAGTATCTATGTAATCTTCGAAAGTAAGTTTTATTTTCGATGTCCGGTAGCAAACTGGGTCAAAGTATAATTAGGTAAAAAGTACTTGCACTTTACACGATCAATATCAGTAGGAAAAAATAACATTCGAATTACTTTTCCTTTTATTGCTGTTATTCCAAGTGCTGTACCACATTTAAAAAGTTTCTGTTTTCAACTTTTTTAACAAATGTGATTGTAGACTCTTTAAAACTAAATTCCTTTTGGGATAGTGCGTGATATTTTGCAATTTCATCTGCCCTCTGATTTCATGTACACCCATGGATACATGTGATACACACGTGATTGGTGTTTGTTATAATATCGTCCCTTATTTTGGTAGCAAGTGAATATGTAGTATATTTATCTCCGATAACACTGACCGATGCCTGGGAATCCCTTTATATACATGCGCTTTAGTTATGACTGCGGAACCACTGCATTCTTGATTCAGTGTAAAAAATTCGTCCTGGAATATAGAGCAATTAGATGCAGGTCTGTAGCATCTATAAAGTAACTCCACATTGTTTACGTCGAACAGCACAAAAGCGCATCCCACAGGAGCTGGATTCTCTGGATGATCAGAATATCGCGAGCCATCTGTGTAGATGTTGTAGTCATGTGTTTGTTTGCAATTATTCTCGCTGACAATGTTGTGAAACACAGCAGGATGTCTAACTTCCAAGACATGCGATCTCGGATGAAAGTCAAATTCAGGAGCTTGTAGGGACCCGTGATAAACTTTCTTTATGTTATATATCTTTGCACTGAAGGTCACCAAAAATATAACGGTTCAATGCCGGCGATTAGAAGTGCAGCAACGGTGGAAATCGTTCTATATCACTTGATGATTCTGAGTGCAAATCCCCTTCGTATCTGGTTAAGTTAACACTGCACTGCACGCAGCGTTTATTTAGTACATCTTGGAATACTGACGAGCAGTATAGTACAAGATGTTTGATAGCTCCAACGTGTAATATCTTCATTGCCCAAGAGTTGAGACCCAATGTGGGACGTGATGCAATTGACAAACCTTTGAGAAGTACACTCGTTTTTATGGGCAGGTGGTTGAAGTGTTCTCTAAGATTACTCCAAGGTAAGGCAATTTCTTCACTAAATTGATTATCTGTATGTTAAGATGAATTACTGGTTCCTGTTATAATTACTGGTTCATTAAATTCACCTTCCACAACTGGCTTCCTTAATTTTCGATGTTTTCCTGGAGTAGAACCTCACTTCGAGTGGCATTAATACTTGGCGCTGATACACCGGTATATTCTGCTGGCAAATTAACGTTCTCCATTGCTAAAGTCGGATATTTTTCAGAAAACTTGCAAAACGCGTTGAATATAAATAGTTTTACCTTTTTATAATGATTTCCCTGTGAAATGTATACATATTGCACTGAAGCAGTCATATTGTACTACTGATCACCCACTTCCTCCTGTTTTTAAACTGCGCAAGCTGTCTGGTTAATACATACAACTACACTTACGTACATAAAATAAAATACCAATTAATTACTGTTTGACTGTTTATATATTTTGCATTAGATGTAAAGTTTTTAAAAAATGATATTCACACTATAATTTTCATCCAGGGACAGTTAAAAGGTTAAACATCAACGATGTGGCCCAGGTACACGTGTTTTTATATAAACAAAAGACTGCGCCGAAATGAAACTTCATCTATTACAACGTTAGTAGCACTTTTCCATTACGCAGCAATCGCATCATATTGAAGCAGTAGTATACAAATCAAAAACAAAAATTTTAATTTTGAAGAGATTAGCTGGAGTCAAGTGGGCCAGTAATTGGGGTACACTGAAGATCACTTACAAAACATTCATCAAGCCGATACTTCTTTATAATGCAGATGTAATAATTACAGCAAACAGTTCTAACATAAATCACCCAGAAGTATGCCAAAATAAGGCCCTGCGACTAATAACCAGTGCAGCAAAATCAACTCCAATTACGACAATGCAAGCCTTAACTCGGAACTATCCAAAATGTTGCGGTTAAAAACAACAAAATTGGGAGAACAGATTACTACAACCACTCAAGATGAAAACACAAGCAAGTTTCCTATACAAAGTTAGGGAATTAAAACAGATCTGAATTTTCCTAATTCTAAAGGAAACATTTTAATCAAAGAAAACCCACTGACTTTTGAGCCAATTAATATACAATTAGATTTAGAACAAATAGTTACAAATCCGAAACTTCCAAACCTGTACTAAAAGCACTGGCATTAGAAACTGTGAACAATAGATACCCACCTGAAGAATGTTTACATATCTACACAGATGGATCTAACTTAGACAACAACTCAGGAGCAGGAATTAACTGTGCACTGTTCTCATTCTATCAACCAGCAGGATACCACACAACAAATTTTGATGCAGAAATAACGGCTATTCATATTTCACTCCAACACCTTCTATACAGAATAGATAAATTAAAAAATGCTGTCATACTTGCTGATGCTAAAGCACCATTATATGCAATAAGTTCATATAAAATGAGGTCAATCCAAATTAAAGAACGTCACAAAATGATCAAACAACTTCAAAAACTAAAGAAAAGAATTATATTACAGTGGATACCTGCACATTGTGGAATAGCTGGAAATGAATCAGCTGATTTCTTTCCAAAAAAGTGCAAATTTAATTCAGATCAAAAATAAAAACTTGCCCTTTACATCTATAAAAACATTAATTAAAAACAAATATGAACACAAACAAAACCAATCAACATCTAACAAAGCCAAAGATATAAAATGGAACATTTTAATTAAAAATCCAGAAATTATTCCAGAAATCCCAAGTAAAGCTGCGGTAGCAAATTTTAGATTACTTACGGAAAATGATCATTTGGCCAAACACTTACACAGAATAGGAACTTATACAGGTCCAAAATGTCCTCTGTGCAACAAAGAAGAGGAAATGACTGAAGAACATTTTTTAACCTGTGAAGCCCTACCTGCAGGACCCACTACATAGAAATATTGGAGAGCAAGAGAGCTAATGGCTTCATTGCCAAAGCCTAGCATTTGAAAACAACAATACTTTTCCATTACAGTAACATAAACAGAGAAAAGCCAAAATAAATCGTTTATTAATTCAGAAGGTTTGAATTCCGATTTACAAAGTGTAACAATTTAACAAGCGCAGTTACTTATACTTATTTGTAGCAATGAGGTAATTCTAATTAGTTTTCTTTCATTTTTAAACAATGTTATTCCTACATAAGAAATGTTTGTTAGCTGGAAGATCCAGATGGGAACCAGAACAAAGCCATGCAATTTGTATGTATTGCATATATAATCTTCCATGATTTGATCAATCTTATTGTATATTCTTGTTGTATTCCCTCGTGACATCACAAACTGGGGGATAATATACCAAGGGAATTCGCAATAATTGAAGATGCATAATTAATGGAAAATAGAGGAGGCTTTCAAGTAAAACATTTGGCTCGAAACGAAATGAAGCTTGATAATTGATTTAGTTCATTCTTTGATTGTTCTGAGGCAACAATTGTCGCTGCTTTATTTTTAAAGGTCGTTTCTGTCGGCACACAGAGATTTCTCAAACATTAACGCCTCTCTTCTGACATTACGGTCAATGCCGTCCCCGCTACAAACTTCACAGCTGCGTTCTGCATCACACTACATTAAGAATTCAGATGTAATTTTCGTTTTGACTCCTGGTTTCAAATGGAATGGTAGAGGCTAGGGTTTGAGTGAATGAAGAAGAACAGTTTCCGACGAAATCGTTTTCCGTTCGGATACAACAGCACCGCTTCTCTTTTCAATTCCATTCACAAAATAAAAAAGTAATGCCCACGTAGAACCGAAATCGGCGAGAGGGAGAATACCAATACAATGTGGAGAATACTGGCACTAGAGCATTGCTGTCCTCATACGTGCTCTGTTGTTCTTTAATGCATTTTAGCATATACTCTCAGCTATCTATAGAAATTAACCTAACAAATCCTCTTGACTAAGATGAGAACTTTTTCTTGAATCAATAAATAATTTTATGTATAGAAAATTCTATAACAGATGAGCATTTACAAAAATGCTTTTATTATATATTTATTCAAAACAGTTGTTATTATGCCAAGTATCAGATCAATGTTAAATTTGTTTATTTATGATTAATATTGATATGTTTACTATGATTAGAGTTATTTTGAATTGGTATGAGTGACCATAACCGAATAAAGTAGGTCATAAACAGTGAAGATTAATGTTAAAATCCAATCTAGATAAATGGTAAATATGATAAATTAAATAGAATGCTTAAATTGTAAAAGAAAATTGCTTTAGGATTTTATATTTGGAAAATCAGACAGTTATATAATTGAAAATTAATGTATTGACCACAGGAAAAAGTGATGTAGACTATAATAATTAGTTACCATGGTAATGAAGAAAAAATCAATAAATGAAGAGCACAAGATAGCGTCTTTTTTGTCGTGATCGAAGAGCGAGCAGGCGCGTGTATTAACCATTGAATTAACTGCACTAATTATTCATCATCAGTATAATGAAGTTTCGATATAGTGGAACCTTATTTTCAGAAAACTAATATTTGAACAGTGTAGAACTCGCGTGTGTGTAAAGACAACAGAAAAAATGATTGTATTAGAATTTTAATAATCAGAATTGTATGAGAATGCGTTTGATCGTCGTAGGCGTTGTGAATTGCAGCGAGTTTAAAGTAAAGAAAAACTTGCAAACTTTTTTATTTCCTTAACATTGAGTACCACAATCCTAGTATCCGGGACCACGACCAAGGGAAGATCTCATGCTAGTCGGAGCTATAAAGTACGCCACAACGGGAACATCATCACTATGAGTACACCTTCATCCCCTACCATCAAACATTTGTAGTAATACTGTTACAAATAGAACTTGGAGAACACCATCCCACCATCTTCTCATCGTCGGCCATAACTGTGGTTGCAATTTGAAGATACACTGGGGATAAGGGGACGTAGAAAGCTTAAGGATAGTCAAATCTTTTAAGGGCTACTGAACATGTGAAATTCCATTGTCCTTGCATAGCTTTCGAACAAAATGAAGATTTCCTATTTCATGAAAAAGTTAATACTTTAACATCAAATAGCAAAGGATTCTTGGAAACAGTTTTAGAGAAAGCAGAAAATATTACATTAATTGTGCGATGTAAAAGGTTTACATTTTAATATGTAAGATTTTTTCTAGCTCTTATAGTTTACTATTTAGGCAAACGTAAATCAGAATGAAGAGGATTCGAGAAGCTGGTCCCAATAAATTGAACATACATTTTTGAAATAAGACCTGAAGCTCCTGGCGATATTTTTAATTTTTTATGACATAGGTTTAAACATGAGATATTTTAAAGTTATTTCTGTTATAACAAAAAATTTGAACAAAATATCACAGAAAGCGTAGAATGGATATATTTTCTTAAATTAATTTTAACTTGATATTTAAGTTTGCTATTAAAATAGACATTCCCTTTTCTGAGCTATATTTTTACAGACTGGCAAAGGCGTGTCCACATGCACACATATATACATATATATATATATATATATATATATATATATATATATATATATATATATATATATATATATATATATACATAGTTTTTTCTCTTCCAGTTACTGTAAAAAGCCCTGAGATCAACATTCTGAAGATCGCGGATCCGATTCCCTTGGTCATACTTCCTGACTCGTTCTTTCTTCGGTTTGCTAGACGAATGCTGGGCGAGTCCTGTTTCATTCGATTACACTGTTTTGCATGGTTTTTTATGAATGAGCGTTTTAGAATCAAATATGCACACTGATTGCAAAAGTGAAATGCGATTTCGCGTACCACGACAGAATTTTTTGCAATTCAAAATTTTATATTTTTCATACATTTTGTAATGTACCTATTGCATTAAAATTAATGTGTGCCTTTCGTTTATTAGGAAAATTCAGCGCTTTTTCAACTTTATTACTTAAAATAAATGATATGTCTATTATGTATACTTTATATTTTTATGCTTATTGATATCTATTAACTATATCCTCCCTAGGGAATGTGTAAAAGTGCGTCTTCTTCTTAAAATTAATAATACCAAAGTGTGGAGAGTTTCAAAGATTCTACTCAAAAAGTCTGAAATGTAGTTTTGCTTCATAATGGGAACATGCATCCTTCCATTCCTGTAGCCCAATCATTTGTTTCAAACGAGACATATGAAAATGTTAAGTTCTTGTTAATAAAACTACAGTAAGAAAACAATATTTGACTAGTGTGTGTGGAGATTTCAATATTATTGGTCCATTGCTTGGTCAACAGGATTGTTTCACAATATATCGTTGCTTCTTCTGTAAATGGAATAGCAGAGTTAGGTCAGAACAGTGGCCACGGAGGACTAATTTAACACCGGGCGGAAAAGATCTAAAAAGCGAACCTCTTATTGAACCCTCAAAGGTGTTATTGCCACCTCTTCATGTAAAATTAGATTTAATAAAAAAACTTTGTGAAAACTCAAGACTGAGAGTACCTTAAATACCTTTATGTTACATTTCTTTCATTATCTTATGAGAGAAAAGGATTAAATCCGTTGTATTGTTGGCTCACAAGTTGTAAAACTAATGATGGGCACTTAGATCCAGAATACTTTAGTCGAGAAAAGAAAAATGGTTTCAAAATGTTCTTAGTTTCCTTGAAAAAAGAACCGTGGGTGGGGGGGGGGCAAATAATATTAAGATATGAAAGTGACGTTACAAAGTTTTAAATAGATTAGTATTGTAATATGAATGTCAAGGTACATTTTCTTCAGCCCCATCTAAATTATTTTCTTGGTTTGATATGCGATTGCGATATTTTGATATTTGATTTGGGTTAGCGAGGAACAGGGTGAAATATTTTACCACGATACCTTAAAATAAGGCAATGGGATGTGAATGGAATTAGAGTGCACACATGATGGCGAACTGGTATTGGATGTTAAGAAGGTACTGCTTTGAATAACATACGAGACGGTTCAAAGAGAGCAAAATTTAAAGTGCAATATTGAGGTAAATTTATGAATGTGCTTATGATTATGAATTGATGATTAATTAGTTTCAAATAGCAAATTACAATTACTCTTCATCTTTTTCTTCACTCCATGGTTTGGGCGTATCACCGGTTCCGACTTTATAGATCTCTCTAGCATTTCCTGGATCGTCCTCTGTCTCTTCTTCCTTTTGGATTGTAGTTTAGTACTGCATTTGGATATCTTCCATCCTCCATTCTTAATATATGTTCATGCCATCGTTGCCTTCATTCCGATATTTTGTCAAGGATTGGTTAGATTTCTTATTCCTTTCTAATATCCTCATTTCTTATTTTGTCCAATATTATACAACCTTTAACACTTCTTAAAATTTTCATTTCTGCAATCTTTATTTTATTTAAATCCTTTTATGTTGGCACCCAGGTTTCGCTTCCATATAGTAAAGTTGGAATAGCCATTACCTTATACATTTTCATTTTTGTATCCCTTCTCACTCTTTCTTTAAAAGTTCTTTGGATTGTCCTACATATTGCTCGGAAATTGTTTACTTTTTCTTCTATATAAGAATTGTTTCTAAAACATGTTACATATTAAATATTTAAACTTCGGTATTTGTTCTAAAATCCTATTTCCTAACACAATTTTTGATCATACATTATAATTTCCTTTATAAGCCATAATTTTTATTTTTTCTTCTGCTATTTTAAAATTATACTTTTGTCTATATTATTTAGAATATACATTGATTTTTGCAGCTGATTTTCATTCCGATGAATCAAACAGCAAAGAGCAGTGTATTAATATAAATATTTTCTTTTATTTTGATTCCTAGGTCTACTAAAATCTTCCATTCATTTAGAATATCGTCCATATATATACACTAATATTACGTTTCCCTTAATTTTATTCCTGTTACTTCTGAATATTTTGAGAACCTGACCTCAATAGGTTATTTTCGAAATTAGCAAAAATTCCCTTTAGGATCATACTTCACATTAAAATAAAAACGACAGACAATAAGTTTAGAAATGCAGAAGTGTGTTATATTTTCAGTGTTGGTCTACATCGACAGGCATTGGATCTACATTGCTAGGAGTTAGCGCTTTGTGAACCTGCGTAGGTGTACATGCGTTCCCAGGCTTCAGGCCCCGGGGAGGAGGTGTCCGCCTCCTGTGGTAGAAGCTGTCGGTTGAACTGAATGCCTTCGGGAAGATTCAATCTGAAAATGATAGACCGTGACCCCTGCTACTGTGACCTCTGTCGAGGTTCTTGGATCACTGCCCTGAGGTTTCTTTGGTCTTATTCCTTTCGGGGTATCCCCCCTTCAGAGTTGCACAGGTACAAAAGGCAGCACGACTACTTTGCCGAGGTGTTCATCCAAAGGCATTATCTTAGCTTACTGTATACTCTATTCGATCTTAAAGTGTGTACGTATGTCAACATTGCGCCGTAGGACAACTTTTAGAGCGAGGGAAACAGTGAAGCGCGAATGGAAATATTTCGTTACTACATTGCGTGTATTATCGCTTATTTGATACATTCAGGCAATGAACGGGGTGAATAAATATCGTAATTCAATATCTAAAACATTTTACTTCCATTTACTGTCATGTGGTGTTTGTACTTCAGCGATTTAGTTATGAAATGATGCTTTCCCACTCGTCCTGTGAGTATTTCGTGTATGTGCTTTGAGTTGATATGGTGTAGTGCTCAATCACTCAGAATAGTGCACAGAAACATAAAATGGAAAAACTCTAAAAGGTGGTGAAAAGATTGTTGTATTAAACGTGTTAAACTTCTTCTTTCGACGTTATGACGAAACTAAACTGACGTGAGAAGGAACTGCTGTATCTGTGAACATCGTTTCAAATGTGAGAACCGAAATTAAACAAACAGGAACTGTAAAAAAGTTCCTAAAAGAAAAGGGAAAGGCCATGGCAAGTGGATGTTTTTGTTAAGAGTGCTGTTCACTTTAAAGTGCATAGTTTCGTTTTAAACAACCACCCTCGTACTACAGATGTTGCTTTGGTGAACAGTTCCCAGATCTTCCAAATTTTAAGGAAACTACGTTCCACGTTTCACGTTGGCTGAAAAATATCGGGTTTCAGTTTTCTTTAGAAACAGAATTAGCGTAATAATTGACTGGGAAGACATTGTGGTGTGGAGAAGATGTTACTAGAGATCTGTGAGACAATTTCGTGTAGGAGGGCTCACAATTTATTACTTAGATGAAACCTAGGTAAATGAGGGACATGTCTTGGACAGACAACTGTAGAGTCAAAGAAAGGTGCATTTTTGTGGGAGTTATATAGGTTTAAACAAATCCAACTGGCAAAGGTAAGCGCTTCATCATTTTGTATATTGGCAGTGAAAACGGAGTTGTTCATGGCGGTTATTAAAACATATTAACGTAACTTTTCACTTACAAAATTATATTATTAATTTTCTTTTAGCAGTTTCTTTAATTAGTCGATTTAGTATTTTAGATTATTTAGTAAATATGAGCCTAGTCAGTGTCTAATCCTGCTGCAGTGAAAGATTATGATGGTTGGTGATGAGACAAATGTATACGGATGACGGCAGATAGCTTCGACCACGTGCTGTTTGCGGAGTGATACAAATGCAATATTTATGTGAGTCGCCACTTTAAGCCTGTAAGGACCATATACTGTGTCCAACGAGAGAATAAAATACCGTATCACTCCACGTCCACATGCATTCGGAATGACAGTACTGTTTACCCCTTCGTTAAGTATAATATTAATATGTATTTATAATATGAATATACATTTTCAACACAAAACACGTATTTATTCAAGCCAACCGCTTAATCGTTTGGTTAAGTGTAATATTAATATAAATTTTCGACACTAAAGACACATTTTTGAGCTAAGTATCACGCAGAACACTATCGATATCCATGAATATTAACTGCTACTTACGTATTTTTCGTACCCTTTAGTACGAGACTTGACCATTGCCAGAAATTCAGCCTTAACATGACCCTCAGGGAAAATTATGTTTTTACTCTGTAGCCATGTTATGATGTCACTTGTTTGGTATGCGTTCTAAGCTCACACTGTGGTAGGGCGCATTGTCCATCACAATAACGCTATTCGGTTGAAATTTGGGGAGAATCATTCGAAATATGGATTTGCAAATGTCGTCATTCATTTCTTCATGATAGTCTCCCTTTATTTTTGGAGAAACACAGGCTCGCCACCCTCGACAAAGCAAAACTATAAGACGGTTACCCCTCCCCGTAGAATTTCTCAGTCCTGCACTTAAAGCAGATCGAAATGCATGCATTTTTTTATTATTATTTCATTGTAGTGTTAGTCCCTACATAGCTTGTCGTGTGTCTTCAATATGCGCGCGCAGCATGATTTAATTTAATTGCAAACTAACTTAAATATCTATTAGTATATGTTTTTTATAGTTCAAATATGCTTAGTACGTACTTGTACGCTTTAGCAAAACTAACTCAAGACTCCACGCCTCAGTAGCAGTACTTTTTAAGGAAATATTTACACGACGCAAGCATCATGGAAATTATGAAGAAGGCGCACAACCATCAACGGTTACGTGGTTTTGCTTACATCTGCTTTTTTCTTGTCATTGTATTTATTTCATCTTTTGGAACATAATACATATGTTATAGGACACATCAGTTCAAGATAAAAAGATAAATATAAAAAGTTACATAAGACTAAAAACTACAGAAACTAATTTACATAGTCAATTACAGCATTAGAAACTAATTCTACACATGATGCCTTAATCAGCTTAATGAATTTATCACTTTGAGGTATAACTAAAGCTGCAATGTCATAATTCGTTTAAGTTATATAAACATTTATTTATGAGGAAAGCCTTTAACTTCCATTTAAACTGCTGTTTTGAGATGCTAGCTATTGATTTAATATCAGATGGCAGTTTATTGTATCTCGAATGCGAGAGCCCCTAGTGGTCTACCGCGGAAATATACGAGTCAAATGGAGAATTTAATGTCAGGAGGGCACGTTGGCCATGGTAGCTTAAAGGTTAAAAGCGACTGGACGGAAACCAGGAGATCCGTGGTTCAAATCCCGGCCATGGGATTTAATTTTTCATGTTGACTCTATCCATAGTATATGTACATACTTTTCATAGACAGTTTTAATTGCACTATCTCTATAGTAATTCATATTGGTTCTGATGTTATGTTCACATACCTGACTGTTTTAACTGGATTACACTTGTCCACAATAAACATTATAGCTGTATAAGCATACAGAGAGTAGATGGTGATTATTTTTTTATTTATAAAGATATCCCTGCAAGATTCTCTTGCTTTTAGATTATATATGACCCTAACACACTTTTTTGGTAAATAAGCAGTTTATCCATGTGTGTTTTGGCTGCGGAACTCCCGCTGCAAGTAGTATAGGTACGTAGCAGCGGAAGTAAAAAGTTATAAAGATCATTCGGAATTAAGAGAATCTCAGAGGCTTCTGCCTAACCATTAAGGACCATCGTGGGTCACGCTGTAAGGTTATGGTATCTAATCTTTGTGTCCGACAGAATGACTGGAACTTTCCGTGTATTCCCTCAGATAGCAAAAGTAACCCAGAAGGTATATTCACCACTTATATCCAAAGTTCCATTTAGAAAACAAAACGAATATAAATAAAAAGTAGCATAGAAGGTGACTACGCAACTTGGATCATCTATCAGCATCATCACGACTACGCATACCTCAGAGTAAAAGCAGGCAGCTCTGGATATAAAGGTCAACTTTCTGTCGGAAATCAATACAAAGAAAGAGCTGGTAAAGAAAGGCAACTGAAGTCATATATACACATCAAGCAGTTGCATAAGTAATCACAAAGGTAACTAAGGCTACGTTTCTGTCATTCACCTGTTCAGAGATGATGACGGAGTGACGAAAACAGTGCCTATAGAGCCACAAAGCAAAACGAGGTTCAAAAAGTGAATATACACTTTATTTTTAACGTGAATATGTCAAACACATAAAATTTTATCCACAATCGTTAGAATATTTTTCAGAAGGAAACAATAAAAAGTAAGAACAAAAAAGAGTAGAATGTTATATAAGCCTGAGAAGATTGTATTTTGGAAATCTTGATCGTTCATCATTGAATGATGCTGGTTTTAAACTCTAGGTTCATCACTGTTCTACTTCTTATTTTTGAATTATGTTCTCCCTCTCTCTCTTCCCTGCTTTCTCTCTCTCTTTCTCTCAATTACGCGCTAACTTGAGTGTGCAAGGTAATCAAGGAAGAGAATCAAGTTCCGGAAGCCTGTGCTTGAATTCCCTACAAGACCGTCTCGCTCCTGAGGTTTCTACAGGATTTCCTTAGCTTTCATAAGCAGCAAATGCCGAGAGGGCACATATCGTAAACTTAGACCTAGAATACTTGCTTTCTAAATTCCATTCGAATTATTTCATTTTATTTTGCCGCGTAAGATGCCATGTGTCACCACAATCACCACTAATATCATAAATACGCTTCCGTGTGCGCCTTTTTCTAGCGATCATGGTCCTCCGAAACATAATTTTCTGTAAATGTCTTTATAGACTTTTGGGTGCAATACTTTCCCTACCGGATCGTTTCAGAAAGTTTCGTCCAAATAAATTGAATTCAATGTTTGTTAACTGTCGACTTCTCGGGTACATTTTGTGATCAAAGATAAGCTGGTCGTTTCGTCCTAATATAAAGGACATGTGAATGCTACGACATGTATTATTAGATCACAGTGAGAGATAAATGGAAAAGCAAGTGACTTGAGCAAACTTATGGGGGAGAGGGTTTCTGTGAGACATGCTGGTAGGGGTGTCTTCTACAAACCATGACGCCGTCTTCATCCAAACACTTTACAACGAAATCAACTAAGGAAAGCCCAGCTTACTCGTCGCTAAGGCTTTAAACGGATTGGCCAATCGCTTAACTAACAACCCCTATTAAAATTCTTCCCGCTTTCGCCTCGTTTTTTTCCAATACTGTCGTTGGTACAAACACTGCATCACCCAACCTACGCCCTTCTTAAGACTCGTTTCGTTGAGCACCGATGGAGGGGGTGGAGAAAAAATCTGTTACTGCAGCCACTATAGAGGTAGTTTTTTGCGAAGTAGGCATAAAATCAAGCCTAATAAATCAAAGTGCCTCAACAAAGAAAAGAGCTGCCTGGTACGAACCCCACTCCTTCTCAGCTCGTTATTTCTACAGCGCCTTGTTCATTGAACCAATATTGGATCGCTCGCTTGGCTGCCTGCAGCAGTTCTCTATGCCACATGCAAAAGTTATGCGAAATGTTTTAGAATAAATGAATATATTACCTACCGTGCATCTAATTATCACGTTAGAACCATTAGTCTAATAGAGAATGATAATCTCTTTCCCAAACATTCTATTTCGATTACATTATTAAGCAACTGCAAAAACGAATGCTGGAAATGAGCCAAATGAAATTCCTTTGGCAAGTAAGTTGTATGATTCCAAGTTTTAACGAGTTCTTTAGAGCAGTATTTACAGTTTCTGGGCAAAAATATAGAGTGGAAACAAAATTTGAAATTTCCGTGACAAAAGGTTGTATTAATGTTCTTAATATGAGGGATATTTTTAACTGACATTTTACTTCACCAAAACTCGGTATGAAACTGAAAACTACCTGATTAAAGTTTACTTAAATTTATTATGTGTTTAAAATGGGACAGTGTCTGTCCTTGAGCGATACTAGGTGAGCAACCAATCCGAGTCCTTCAGTGTTATCATACTGCATTCCCGCTAAGTGGTGTGTGAGGAGCGCCAACCTAATCAATCTGTATGAAACACTATTCGCGCTAAGACAAAAATTCAGATTTCGCCAAAACTGATCCACGTGGAAGGTAGAGATTAATGCATCTAACATAACCATGGAAAACCCATATTTTTAGCCCAAATGGTTTTTCTAATACAAATAAATAAACCACTATTACCTGTATTTTAACTATAAATCACGACGTAAGCACTGTATGAATATCATTATTGGTTGGCGTGTATGCGTGTAAGTATATTTGTAATTGCTCAGAACTTAAACGTAAATGTTTGACATGACGTGACAAAAGAATTACTTTGAATAATCCAATTCGAGCGAGAGGAAACAATAAATTCATAGATTCAATGGATTCATCTGAGAAAATTACCTGAAACAATAAAAACGTCTATTAATATTAAACCATTTTAAATTTGCTCAAAGACAGTATAACAAAACCAGCAATGACAGAAACAAGGTATAGGCTGTTTATTTCATTTCCATAAAATTTACATGTACATATTTTAATTTTATGCTATATACAATTTTCATACTATTTACCTTTCTCCAAAATTCTACTGGATGTTTGTACATCTCTTTGGCCCATTCTAAACGTTTTTATGCCATTGCAGGTATCAGTTTGGGCTTTTTACGAGGCCTGCGTGCTGGTAAACCTGCTTCACATAATCTTCTGCGAACTACTGAGGCTGATATTTCTGTACCGTACTGCTTTAGTTGATTACTGAGGTCAATGCTGGTTACTCTTCTATTTTGTTTTGCCAAATGCAAAAGTTTTGTTTGCATCCTTGGTGATAGCTTTCTTTACCCCCGCATTTCCCATCCCTTTGTGAGGTCAACGTCTCACCGAATGTTAAAGCTTGATTAATGTGACTAACAAATTTTTGTGAAATGCACAATTTCTTAGCTATTTCACGTTGTGAATAAAGAGATTCCTTCAAAAGACTCTCAGTTACCGTTACTTTCCTTGGGGATAAGTCAGCAGTTCTACCCATAACCTCACTTTTGAATCAATGTGAATGATAAGGGTATGATACAGAATGTTACCTGGCGTGAGGTCAATTAATAATAAATATTGAAGATATATTAGTGATAAAACACAATAAAGGCAAATATTAACAATCTTCAGTTACTACATTCACCAAATGAAAGCAATATCACTAAACAGCTGGTTTAGCAGACATGACGAAAGTGGCTGCGCTTAATTCAGCGTTACCACCATATTACTATAAGTAAAAAAAATCCCCTAGCTGTTATTAAGAGAGAAAGTTCATTAAATATGCTTCATATTATAGCAAGGAAAAGAATTACGACGAATTGAAATAGGTTACGGCGGTAAATAACTCTTATTTTGAATGTTAAACTAAAGAAAATTAAAAAAAAACATGAGAGTAATAATTTTCACACGTCTGTAAGAATTGGCCTTAGAAACACTTCCTGCAAGAGTCTGCCAGGTTCTTTATTTTTTGTTGAAATTAATGTATCTGTGATTTCTTCAACTTATCAATTCAGCGATTCCTAGTTCATCGCTGACGTGATATTTTAGGGACATCATCTTTCCACCAGGACATCATGTTGGCAAATGAGGCTGAATAAACTTCAAACTACCCAGCGGGAAAACTCGACAGCTCCGCGTCGGAGATAGCCCCACAGGCGTTGACATATTTTGTACGTTTTATGGTAAATGTATTTAGAATGAAGCTAACACTATTATGTGGACTCAATGACATATCCTTCAGAGCTAGGTTTACTGGTATCTCAGGCTATCTTTTATCTTATGAAGAAGCTTATATCATTTATACAGTCAAAACTGATTGCGCTGTTTTGTTTCATGTTTGATCAGTACATAAGTGTCACGTTATTTTTCGTTCATTCTTGTAGTTTTAATTTTGACGGAATAAAATTGTAGTCGAAATGTCACAACGTTACCAATAAAGGCATACGTAAAGTATTAGACAAGTACCATCTTTCTATATTTTAAGATTGCTTTTTTTTCCATTTCTTTCGCTGCTCCAATGTCTACTCCGCTTCGAGAAGAAAGTAGGTTCAACGCACACATAGTAAAACTAAATACATTTGAATCATACTTAGTTCAAAAGTCTCTACTCATTTTCTGGCTAAAATCAACAAAAAACTTGGTTGTGTTTTCATAGCGACTTCCGTGCCCAGGCTTGATAAAGCTGCGCATTTTAGTGTGTCGTGTAGTGGGAGACTTCTGGCTTAAGTTCCACTTACAGTGTGAGTTTTTTAGGTGTAAGTATAGAAACGAGAAAAATGCTATAAAACTAACCAACCACAGAGTGAAAATTAATTTATATACATAAATATGTTTATCAACGCAAATTCAGGTGCTTTAAGAAACTTAGAAAATACGTTGAAAAATATACCTTGACGTAATGCTTAGTGTATTATTACCAGACATCGGATCCCGTACACCTTAGCAATCAATGTACGCGCACACGTCAGGCGACACATCAACAACGTCCGTGTCAACAAGTATACCGATGCGCTGTGTGTGTGTGTACAGTCCGGTACGGATACAAAGTGTAAGCTACGTTACAACATGCCATCCTTCTCATTGCTTTCGATTAGGGAATTACAGTGAACAACCATGTGCATCCGTAAATTGTTGAATGAGAATTTTCTACGCTTCTCTCTGAAACAATATAAAATATAGGGAGAAACTACCTTCAATGTCACATGACGTTAATGGTGCATATGAGCAGTATAAATCATTTTCATATGCTTTTCCGACACTTAGTTTGTTTCTTACTTTACACAGCATTGAAAATACAATGTTTTTGTGTTGAATATAGGACAATTTATATTTTGTTCGTTTGGTAGGTAGTGCATATATTGTTATATTGTTAATTTTTGCAGACACCACCTCGACTGCTTTTAGACAGCTCAAAGTACACTCTTCAATCTGTTTAATGGTTGTTGATAATACCTAAATCTTTTGATGTACAAAATGGAGATTGTCCAACAATTGTGAAAGTAATTCTATTAACACTTGAAGACAGATCTACCTGCTTGACAAAAGCTACGCGTTGCGATCCGGACTATCCCTGCCTGTTGTCCTCGGGACTGATGTCAGTAGCTATATACCGCGAGACTCGTCAACTTCATAACCCTTTAAAGGTGTACGGGCTCCGATATCTGATTATTACCATAGCATTACAGAGTACTTTAAAATAGTTATAACAACTAAAAGAAAATACTGAATTCATAGATACCTATACTGTAAAGCCAGTTCACATGATGAGGCTTTCCACCTGAACATAAGTGATTCTGGAGATAGTTATATGTATATATAACTAGAATGTGATTGACAGTAACCACATGGAAGAACGCTCTAAATAAATGGGAGGGGATGAGTACGTCATAACGGTTGTCGTGGAAACGATTAGAGGAACCAATTAGAGTTGAGACGTTTCCATCACAATGTTAGACGCTAAATCTTGGTTGCCGATATTCTAACACGTCCTTAGCATGACTTTCGGGCAAGCGAGTTACACAAACGCTGCCGTAATCATATTACCATGGTGTTTGTTTCTTGCTGATAACGCTGCATAAACAGAATGCCCTCACGTATGCAACAGTTAGAGATCCTGTACTGGCAAGATTACTTTGCACTTTATTTGTGGCAATTTGCTTTGGTTTACGTGTGTGTGAGACCGTGTATCTGTGCGCTTGTTGTGATCATTTGCAATTGTGTTTAATGAATGTTTAATTATGTCTAAATATAGTGACAAGCGAAAACCTGAACGTACTCGGGAACCAAATAAAGCTGTATTTGGTAAATGCATTCCAATTAAAGGACATGCATGGGAAATAATATGTTCTGTGAGAGAATACTTCGAAGAGAAGAAATTGACAGGGGAGTCTAATATTCCATTCTCTAAGTTCTTGATAGGACTTTCCGTGCTGTAGGTATCAGTAAGGGCATTAAGGTTAAGATTCGGAAAGAAAAGTATTTTAAAGAAGATAGAAATTGGGGTATAAATTAGAAACTTCCGGAAAAAATTGTGTAAGCGGAATTTTCCCACTTCAATAAGCATCAACATGTTACAGGTAGGTATGCCTCTTTTTTACGATGATCGTTACATTGAAGTGTTCTTGCATGTTCTAGCGTTTGCATATAGATCCACGACTGTACTATTGTCTTTGTGTACAGCTTTATAAATAATTAATAATAATTATAATAAAATACCAATTGCAGTCGCAACTGAATCACCTCACGCGTAATCCTATCGCACTCCCCACGTGGCAGCAATAAGCGGCAACGTCGCCTCTCTCTCCGTACGAAATGTCAATCACTTTCTAGATTGGCGACCAGTATAATTACTTAAATCTTACCTTCTATCTCTTTGATCTCTTTTCCATCTAAGATAATTTAAAATCTTTGTTACTTTACTTGTCAAAAAGAGAAACATTTCAACAAAATAATTCAATAATAGACTAATGTACACAAGTACTCTTCAAATAATTAACTATATACACTGCAATTTATATACAGTTCATATAAGACAAATTTGTTAATATAAACACTGATTTTATGTATGTAACTAAACTTTTGTAATGTAAAATGCAATATAAAATTAATATGTAATATAAAATATGTAATTGTATGAGACAGTGCATTGTTTAAGTTGCATTTCTAATTGTCTCTCCTTTTGCTTTTAGGTAAGTTCCACTGTCCTTACCTGTTTGTGCTTCTGGGGCAAAGTAACAGTTTGGAATATATGGAGAAATGCATCACATTGGTAAGTGCATCATTGTTAAAACAACGACATTTGTAGATTAAGTATGGAGGCTACATTAAATTGTCTAAGAGGTATATTACGCTTCAACATAGAGCATACACTTAGATACACTACGAGCACGTGAGGTTTTAGTCATTCTTCAACAAACATTTCCTTCTTTTAGCTTGATAACCACCTGACCATAGGGACAGTCAGTTGCCAGTGTTTAACTTGAGAAAGTGAATTTACGAATGGAATAAAATTATGCATTTTTAAATTAAATTAATTGGAGGAGAGCAGAATGAAGAGATAATAAGTTCATCATATTTTTTTAGTTAATTGATGGAAATTTATAATTTCTCCACACTAGCCGTATATAGGCTAAGATATTTGATGGATAGAGTCAACATGAAAAATTCAATGCCATGGCCATGGCATTGAATTTTTCATGTTGACTCTATCCATCATCATATTTTACTTGACAAGTTACTTAATATTAGCATATTTTCCATCTTTGTAGTTCATATCCACATGTTCACTAAAGGCTATTTTATTCACAAGGAAAGTATGCAGTTCCTTCAATTACAGGCCGAAAACAGTAGTTGCAATGTTTCAGTAAAATACCGCAAAAGGGAGTTACCGTAACCAGAGCTACAAAAGTAGATGGATAATCATGAGCATTTTATCAACCTACTTCTTTTGAACTACTATCAAACATAAGGCTTTTTAACTACAGAACATTTCAGATACTGCATTAAGGGATACAAATTTCCGAAAAGCACGATAGGGTATGTGTTCCAGCGCATTGCATGCTCGGGGAAAATAAGAGAAAGTTTCCGTGTTGCCGAAGCATGCTAAAAACATGGCTTTGTGATAACATTAAGGGATTAGCGGTAGCTAAAGGTCTTATCTTAGCAAAGCTTTGAGGTTTAGTTTAAGTACAATGTTGAAATATTTAGCTCAGAAGACCATTTTGTTAATTTTGGAAGCACTGCAGCGTCAGAAGATAATCTATTTTAACTAGAAGAAATATTGCATTCTATCCAAAACTTGTAAAACGACATTTTACCGGAAATAAGCATAATGTAACTTCCTGAAACCAAGAAGAGGTCTTTGTGAATGTGTGTGTAAATGCCATAACAAGAAGGAAAAACTGCTGGCTAAACAGGAACTGTAATATTTAAATTCCAAGGGTTTTCAGGAAAATGTGTCCACTTTAAACTATCCTTTACTTGGAAAAAGTTTCGTTATATTTTTCTTTTTTTCTTTGAAACAGTTGCTGTGTTTGACCTCGAGTATAATTATTGGTTGTAGATTTTGTGGTATTGCTTTTATTATTTTATACTGTCGTTAAAAGTTTGAAATGTTAAAAAGTTTAAAATATTTATATTATTTGAGAAAGTGTATAATCAGGGAGTGAAAGATAAACACAATATATAGTAGGCAATAGCTGTTTGTGTGGAAACGAACGGTTTCTAAGGAAACGGAAAAATAAATAATATTCAGAGAAAGATAGACGCTTAGAGAGAAAACAGTTTTATAATCCCGGGAATGGATATGTAGGAGAGTTGCTTAAAAAGTTTTAGTGTAACAGTGTAAAGTAAACTGTTATCTACAGATAATAATTTGCGTCATTATTTTAGAAAATTGATAATTAAATAATGCACTAATCCGAGAGCACGATCTTGAGGTAAGAATTTCACGCACCGACTGGAACTAAACTGGGACAAATAAAACTTTGAATGGGTGTAAACAAGTTGCATATACAAGACCTTAAAATCTAATCATCCTAAACAAAAGCAAAATTAACTAGTCAAATTAAAATTACAGAATTAATGTATTGCAAATATTCAAAACACAAAAATTTCAATGCGCAAATTAGGAAACTTTTATTGCAAATGGCTTCTCAATGTGGAACATAGAAAATATTTTATTACATTCTGTACATCTAGGGATAGCCTGTGTAGTCCCCGTTGTTTTGAACGAGTTGTGTGTATATGGTAAGATTACAAAAATGTGTAGAATTTAAAGATTTTAATGGCGAAGAGTATTCTTGGGAATGTCATGTGAAATTTGAAACACTTTAATCGATGCTCTTTCTTTTCTCTCCTGGGTTTGAAAAGAGCATATACCTTCTAAGCCATCACATAGCCTCCAAATTATAGACAATGTGTTATCATTTTATCCTGATATACACTTGTTGGAATAGAAAATAATATAAACAAGTTTACTGAACGCTTTTCAGATGAATAGGATATTTTTTGTTTGTTTGTAAAAATAGTTTATAGATAAGCGAGCTGAGAAAACGTGTGAGTGGAACGCGTCAGAATTTTCTTACCTATTGTGTCCGTTGTAAATGAAGCACATTTTGCTTTCATTGATTACCTAAAGGGGAGGTTCTTTGCTTCAAATCTAAGCTCTTCAACTCTTCGTATTTCCTGTTTCTCTCGATATATTACTTATATTAGCCACCATATTTATCGTACTAGATTTATTTTCCATTCAGTATTTGATTCTGCCCATTTCTGTCAGTATCTGTCCAATTCTATTCATTGTTGCCTTTATCTACATTCAAATGTTTCCAAACGTTTTCTTCAATTCCTTGTAATGTCCAAATAATGTACTATTCATTGCTAGATTTCCCTAAAGCACTACTTTTATGCAGAGGGACTACAGACAACTTTACTAATGTTAGACTCTGTGTGAAATTAATTCATGTTATTCTTTGTAGTACAAGTATCTGACATTCTGTGGCTTGTAGCCTGCTGTTGTTTCCTCATTACCTCTTTTTCTCTTTCCTATAAGTAGCCGCACTGACCGAGGTATCCCAATTTGTTGTATAAGCTATAAATAATTGGCTAAACTCCAAGGGCTAGGAGCTTGAAATATCCGAAGATTAAATAAGGATACAACCATTCGGGAAGTAATTCAAGTAATGAAAAGTTTAAAAATAACAAATTGCCGGGTTAAGATAGAAAGTCATTTGAACTATGTAAAGAGGGAACGAACAAATAAATATTCATAAAAAGTCTTCTTCTTCTTCTTCTTCACTTCATGGGTTGGGCAATCAAGTGCCTGTTCCGCCTTCGAAGTCCTCCAGCCATCGTTTCCTAGGTCTGCCCACCGATCTCCTACCTTTAGGATGATACTGTAATATTAGTTTTGTAAGTATATTATCTGGCATTCTTTCAACATGTTCCTTCCACTTTTGTTTGAGATGTTTTAACCTATCATTCATATTAGAAATCTCCAGCTCTTCTCTTATATTTTCATTGCTTATTAAGACCCTCTTCGTGCATCCTTTCACACTTCTCAAGAATTTCATTTCTGAGGCCTGTATTTTACTCTGTTGCTTTTTAGTTAACATCCAAGTCTCACTTCCATATGTCAGTATAGGTACAGCCATAGCTTTGTAGAACTTTAATTTTGTTTCTTTACGTATTTTCTTTCTAAATGTTCTATTTATTATTCCACACACTCTTTGAAATTTGCATATTTTATTGCAGACATCATATTCCTTGTCATAACTAACATCATTTCCAAAGTAGTTAAAATGGCTTACCTGTTCAATGCAACGATTATTTATAACTATTTTTGTTCTAATTGGCTCTTTCCCAATGAATGCCATTACCTTTGATTTTATAAAAGAAATTTTCATATTATATTGCTTACAAAGTTCACTAAGTTTAAAAATAGATTTTTGCAGGGCAGACTCGCTATTTTGTATAATAACTAAGACGTCAGCAAGCAATAAAATATTTAAAAAGTCTTTATTTGAAATTTTGAAACCTACGTTTACTAGCTGCTTCCATTTGCACACTAGGTCGTGAGGTGATAAAGTGTAGGTGATAAAGTACACCCTTGTCTGACACCCTGATTAGTAAGAAACTTTTAGAAATTTTACCATTGTTCCTCACATTTAGTTTTGTTTGGAAGTAGCATTGTATCATTTTTACTAATTGCTGTGGGTATCCTCGTTCTTCCAATATTTGCCACACTTTGCATCTGTTTACCCTATCGAAGGCTTTTTCAAAGTCAAAAAACGCCATATGCGTTTCTTTGTTAAACTCCCTCATAAAAAGTACTGAACATAAATTTCAGTGGCAGAATGCCATGTATATAAAAAAGAAGAAGAGGAATTCCGCATCAGGGCAAGGGGTAGAAATTGTTTCACTAATATATAAAATTTCATGTAGGATTATATATGGGAAACGTGGACAATGAAATAAATACATAAACTATGGATACTTCAGGCGCGGTTCAGTAAATTATATGGTTGGTATTGACCATGTTTTAGGTAGTATTAGAGTGAGGCAAAGATGAAGAAAAAGGGAGAGACTATTGTGTACTTTTATACTTTTTGCAATCCCTTCCCTGGGTTTAAAGGCAAGCTCTGCAAATGAAATGATAAAAGAGGCTTCGACAAGAAAAATATTTAGAACACTGTAGGGAATGAATAGGAAAGTTAGGTCCTGTGTAAATCGAGACGTTAGCATGCTATCGAAGACTGTGGTGCTTCTAAGGAGAGCTGGAGAGGGCTTATTCCAGAGGAAGACCGCTTCGAGAGTAGTGACGTATTACAGCCGGGAGCGAGACCTGTCCTGTGTATGACGTCAGGCAAGAGCCGTATAGTACTAAGTTGCCTATATAAATGGCGCTGTGAGAACAGAATCTGAGGGTTCAGTGCGGTATAGCGCACTCGATGACAACAATATAGCTGCCACGTACAAGTGAAGCTGTTAAATTTACAATGTGACGATTTATTGAAGGACAAATATACACACAAGAAAGACTTGGCTGATTTTTACAATAGTGTCACCTAAATCAGATTTACGAGGTTGTATTAACTTGCCGAACGGACATTGTGTATGTTTGGCTCGACATATGTGTGCGAACAATTAAGAACTTAGCTAAGTCCAAACCTCGAAATACCTGTCGGATCACAGCCTAACATGCAGCCTTCGATTAGAAATTTCCCAGACATTACGTCCTGACATTGATAAACTAGTTAAAGAAAAACGAGACAGAAACTGTCGGAAAATGTCCACATTATTTTGTTCCGAATGGATCTCTTCTAATTTGCAGACACGATTATTTAATATTTTATTTACTTTATAGCATGCCTGACCTTTAGATACACTACGAGTTGAAGTTTTAAATATTTTCTCGTAGCACAGAGCCAAAATGTAATTGTTTATAAACTGTGACACTGTGTAATTAAAGCAGTCAGCATTTTACAATACCCAAGATATAAGTTGTACACATTATTAATAACCGATACGATTCATGTCTTTTCTACGCTTTCGGAACCCCAATAAATCAAACTATTTCATTCATTTTGGCAGCAGAAATCAGCGCGGTGGCGTCACACGCTAACCTGCCTTTCGTTCGGGGACATATTTGGTGGTTAGAGCTGACGGAGCTGACGTCACACCGCCAGTATAGCGGCCGCGTTAAAACCATCCCCAACCGGCTCTATTTTGTAGGGAAAAACTGTTCTTCCCCCTAACCACAATGTCATAAACATCTTAGATTACACCAACCGGGGTCAGAGGTGAAGAATGTTAGGCACGTGTTTACAGCCGAGAATACCCAGGGTTGCCGTTGTTTAAAATAACGTTTAGAGGCAAAATATAAATAAATGAAGCAGAATTCACTGTAAGAAATCGTCACGGATCATTTCAAATAAATTTTAAGTGATTAATGTTTCCTATAATAATACATAATGTTACAACTCTTTATAACATAACTGAAAAAGATATATTACCTATGCTGTTATGGTACTAGTACTTCTATTACGTACAAGAACTAAATGCGTATTATTAGCATAACATCTAAGGAAAGTTTAGTAAAACATCATTACAATTTTAAAGGTAAATTGCATCAGTGTGCATGAATTTGCGAGGGATATTTACTTTCAAATTCAAGAAGCACTTCGGATATTCTGGTAGTTAATAATCATTTATAAGCAAAGATTGCACGTTATAGCTTTGTTTATTGCAATCGTGAGCCGTTTTATCCTAAAACATTTTCCTTTATTCTATGGCAGCTATAGGTGGTGAATTTCTGTTGATTAAAAAAGCAATAAATACTTCAAAATTAAAAAACAAAAACAAAAAAGAACCAAGAAATTAAAGAAAAACTAGTAAGGAAACTCTATTACTCTTTTTAAATTTTCGAAGCGTTTTACAAGGATGTCTGCTAACTTTACAGGTTTGAATAAAGTTAAGCAGTATATTTTTTTTGGGGGGGGGGGTCTTCTGCTAAACACAATTTAAATAAGTAATCACGTAATTTCCGCATAATAATTAAATATGTCATAAACGCTTTAGAACTCGAGAAAGTTTAGAAATACTGTTATACAAGTATGAATGGAAATCCATGTTAGCATATCCATGTTAGGTTCGATTCTCACGGACTCCCTATCTTAATTAAATTACGCAAGTGCTAAACGCTAATAACTATTAAACACAAATAAATTTATAAAACTACACTAAGTAAAACATTATGTAACTTCTATAAATGTAAGCTTAATTAACATACATAGGAAGCACGTTTGCACAGTCTAAGCTAGTTTCTGAGGACACAAGAGAAATATTGCAACAGCGCTATAACTTGGTGAACGTTTTGAGAAGGACCACCCATATGTTTAAGGGTGGGAAACCCTTATAATTGCTTATATGTGAGGAGGCGTGGTCAGAAGGGAAAGCTTTTGACGTCGCCTAGTATGCGATGGACGAGGCTACTATACCTGTCTTCTCCTGGCTTATTCTCTCATCCATACTTTTCAGTCTGATTGTATAGATGGTACACCCAAAGGACTGAATACAGTTGAAGTTGGTTGGCCTGTTATATTGCATGTTAATTTTGAATTGTTTGTCATAGTTCATTGTTCCCCTAAAATAATCTTATACGGATTGCTGAAAATTGCACAGAGATATTTGATGAACGAGATTCCATTGAATTAAGAAAAACATATAACCTTCTTTAGTTTTAAAATTTATATTACTTACTGTTTCATATTATTAAAAGACTCAAAATAAGTTTAATTAACGTACTTCTGAAAAATTACAGATCTCGTATACGCGCATGTTTTAAATACTGTCTGACATTGTGTTCTTTGGTTAAAAACATAATACTTTTATATGAAATTGAAATCTAAGACTTGCGATTATTATTTTTCCCACGATGTAACACTGTCCTGCTACTGTAATATTAGTCATGACTTACTTTCGATCACATAACTGTCTTCAACCTCCACGAAGCTATCTATACTTTCCGAGGGCATGCACTACTTTTTACATTTACATAGTCTGTGTGGATTTCTGTACTGTAGCAGACGGCTTGTCTGTTTATCAGTACCGATCATTTTTAGGGCTTTAAATGTTACTCTCAAACCCTGTAACACTATCATAATAATATCTAATGTGTGTATTACAAAATTTTATTTAATAATATAAACATTTCCTTTCCTATAAGTCTATAATTGAAAAAACACGAATGCTTAAGAAAATCCTAAATTAAAACCTAATCATGTAACAGTCACGTCATTTGGTGTATCAATTAGTTAACGTTTGAAGAGAGAAGAATCGCCAATCAAGACCAATACGAGAATAGTGAATATCAAAACAAAGTTCCTAGCTTTGTTGACTTAGAAAGCTAGTCTTTGGGTTCCTTAAATGCAAAATATGTTTACTCTTAGTTGAAAGTAATGTATTACATTTAACACAACATAAATTTCATAGAGTCATAGTGACGCAGCCCCTGTCACCTAGGAACACTGAGAAGACATATAACGTGATATCAGAAAGACACTAACACAAACAAAGGAATAAATATAAATAAATGACGTACACCAGAATAGTCATATCATAATGCTAGCATATACTCCGGTGACCGCCACAGTAACAAGGCCACTCTGCGAAGATCAGTAAACTCCCTTTGCAATCCCTGTAAACAAACAACCCTACTCTATTATCAGTTTTGCCCTCAAGTAAAATTTGGCATCTTCCAGTCGAAAACCAACCCAATGTTAAAATCCCATGCGTGCTTCTGACAACAGGCTATAAGATGTTGACGGACGCGCAGAGCACATGCCTTTGCATAAATGTTTGCGTGCGGACCGTTAGAGAAAGCATCTCTGATGTTAGGTCCGAAACTTGAAATTCTGAACACTGATCTCAAGTGGGGATAGTTATAAGCCAATAGAAAATTGATATTTGTTCATGTGATTTTGCAAACTCCGAGAAATACCTAGAGTGGGGGTAATTCAAAGTTTTGCTAGTAAAGACACTTCGGTCCTGAGTCCTACGTTAGACGGACGCGTATTCGGCACCACTTAAGAAGTACGGGTTTACGCCATGTTTCGAGACATAGTGCAATATCTAACAATCGCTCCAGTGAGAGCTAGCGCAAAAAATAATATATAAGGAAGACAGTAAATATATCCGGTTCGACTACGCAGTGCTACTGCCTCTGTGCTTCACATCACAATATTGACAGTGACGCTAAACACAGCAACCACACCGACGACGACTTTTTGGTGACGAGCAAGGAGCCCAAGGACTACAATAAACTTCTGTCTACCAGATCCGAGGTATCATCATTCAACCCACAGTCACGCACCCACTCCTGAAGTACACATGGGAGTTCTAATGCGGGAGTTACAAGTCACCTCGAACCGATTACAATCTCCCTTTCCTTAACATCCTCACGCCACTGATCCTTAATAGGAAATGAGCACAAGGGTGAGCTCGACGTGGTTCGCTACGGGCCAGACCGCCTCATAAAGCAAGCACCATTCTTAAGTTTGAAGAAATTTCAACGACATTTGAAATTAGTTAAACTTCTAAATTTTCAACTCTATACATTTTAGATAAATAGATAGTTTGCAACACCTAACTTATCTGAAAGTGCTGAGGGGTTAAAATTAAAACAGCATCAAAAAACTGATCAAAAGGACGTTACCATTTCGTAATAACAAAACAATTGGCTAACATAAAAGGGCCGTTAGATTCAAGGCTGTTTATGACGTATTTTAAGCCATAGAGATACAATTTTCGGGCCTCGTGCGAATGCATATCTGGCGGTATCTGTTTGCAATAATAACAACAGTTTGGTGATAAGACCAAAAATACCGCAACAGCCCACTGGCCGCACACTGGATTTAGTGAAGCGAATAAACACAGAGACATTATAATCGGAGGTTAAATGCATAATTGGGTTAAACGACTATGATAACATTAATCATGGTTGGTTTGCCGTGCACACAAGTTTATTATACGCCTGGTCTCAGAGAAATAATTCCACAAAGGCGAATCCTGGGCTACTTTTATGTGCGCCGTTCTGTTAATAAATATAGTTTCATTTGCAGCAATGTAAACAGTGTTGAAACGCTGTTATACGCCCCAAGTCGTTCTTCTTTTTATTCAACGAATTGTTCTGCAGGAAAATATGGACTTTGTTCACACTTTAGGATAAAAAGTACTGAGAAAATAAATTGTTGATGTATGGATGTACGGTCCAATAAACAGCAAGATCGTTTCGCTGATAATGTATGAGGAAATTCCTGTTCCGTTTTCCAAATACAGTCCACTCTGTCCTTGCGGTTATCTCTTTTGGTAGGCGAAAACGTGGATAGTATCTCATCTGTCACACTTACATTCAATCCCTTCCCTTTCATTCCATCTCGTTTCTAGTGCTGTTAGTTTCTTGGGATGTGGTGGTGCCAAACAGATCACGCTTGCTCAAAAGACGGGTGCTCTCCAGGTCACTATACTCTGTCTCACGCTAGTATAATCCTGCTGTAAACAACATGGCGGAGCAGACTCAAGTCGCCACGTGTTACACGCTACATGCACGCACATAAGTTTTGCAACACTAGCAGTATATATAGCAGCGCTAACTTATAGACAATACATAGAATTGAATTACACATTAAATTATTAAATCTATGATTTGAAGTATTTGTAGGATCATGCAGTAACATAATGGTTACCTTTAATCGGATCCTTACGAAAACTTTTGATTTGGCGCAGATATTTACGTCTCCTCATCACAATATGTTCTCTGTCCACCATAACTGATTTCCGCCCTCGCTTTTGAAATTTCAATCCAATATCTATCAACAACCGATGGAGTACTTCGTGAAAAATTTGACAAATCTGTTTCAGAATTTACCGCATGCAAATACTTATTTAGAGTTGGCGGTTCATTTCTGAAAAAATAATCATGAAGTTTACTGCGTATTGCACTTTTCGTAAAATCGTCATATTTCTCCACGCACTGTTTGCATTTACGTGATTTTACCGGTGTTCTTAGAGTTCCCGATGCTCCTTGTTCCATTCTAACACTATGTACACGATTTGCGGAAACACCAAGGAGATCACCAGTTTCTTTCTTAATGCTTTTATAGACGATTCCGGGGTTCTTTCTTTAAGCACGACCAAACAATGTGCCATCATACACCTCTCGCCACTTTTTAAAGGTTTGCCTCAACTGTGTTTCATTTCAGCCGAAGCACCGGTCTGCTCCATGATGAAAACCTGACTGTTTTTAAATTGCATATA
The DNA here is from genome assembly GCA_030765055.1 of Mantis religiosa. NCBI lineage: Eukaryota > Metazoa > Arthropoda > Insecta > Mantodea > Mantidae > Mantis > Mantis religiosa. Next base: position 110,479,475 of record CM060954.1, on the reverse strand, counting down.
TGTTCTTAGGCTTGTGAAGCATAGTCACCCTGTTCGAACGGTTACCATGGATTTATCTTTGGTAATAGATACCTCTCAGATAATGCACTGCTTATTCTCGTAAGAGTGAGAGGGGTACTGAAGCGCCTCCCGTTCGTGTGCTAAGCACCAATGAACTTATCACTTCAGCCACAAATGACAGATGTATGTTCACTCCACGTGGAGTAATCAGCGCGTTATCTGAGAGGTATCTATTACCAAAGATAAATCAATGGTAACCGTTCGATCAGCGAGACTATGACCGTTCCAGCAGTGCGATTATACGCGGGATGTACAGGAAATATAAAGTTAAATATCAGAAGCAACGCCAGACTATAAACACTAACATCTTAATCAGCATTCAACTCGATACAGATCTCGCTGCGAGAGAGCTGCCTGGTATAGTCATGCAAAAATACAGAATAGCAGTGTCGTCTAATAATTGTTAAATAAAATGCAGTTTAATTTAACATAATAAGTTAATAATGTGATACTGGCCACACTCAGCAGATAGAATAGTAATAGCAGAAGTAAAAGATTCGTTTTCATATGCTATGGAAATATACACCGATGGAAGTAAAATACAGGGCAAAGTGGGAGCGGCAGCTGCATTTTATAAACAGGGTACACTAATTCATACCATAAAAAATAAACAACATGGTAATTGTTCAAACAACCAGGCAGAACAAATGACCATCCGAACAGCTATAACCAAATTAAAATACCTAAATATTGCACTAGAAGAAAGAACAGTGACAGTATTAACAGATAGCAAAATTACTATAGTCTTACTAAAGAACAACAACCACAGCTATATAATAGAAATTATCAGACAAGAAGTCAAGAAACTCAAGGAATTCACTAGCAAATACACTTTGTATGGATTAAAGCCCTTGTGGGAATTCCAGGGAATGAGAAGGCAGACAAACTAGCAAAGGAAGCAGCTGAAGAGGAATATAGAGATTTCATATACAGTAAAAAACCAAAAACAGCTATTATTGGTAAAATAAAAGAACAATGACTAAATAGCAACAGGAATGGACAAGTACAACCAAAGGGGCAGTCTCAAAGACCTTCTTCCCATCGATTCATCAGAGAATGAAACAAAAGATCAATATGATGGCTTCCCTTGCAGCCATGGTTACCAGGCATGGCATACTAAAATCATATTTCCACAGTTTCAAGATTATTAGTGTTATACACATGTAATAGTAAGAAATACAATAATTGCAGGTTTATTCTTTTAAAAAGTGCATAGTTACATTGACACCTTTTTGTATACTAAACATTAGCAGATATTCGTTGCTATTGATAGTGATATACAAACATATTATCAACTTTTATCGTTATTATTTCTTGAGATGTCCTGCGAAGGCGTTGTTTTTAAGAAATGATTACCATTTTAATTTACTAAGTCTTACTTCTACCTAAATCGAAAATTCTAATTACATTTTGCATGCTTTCTTGATTATAAGTGGTAGATATGAGAATACACCATACATAGAGAACCTGGTAAATGTGAAAGAGAAATTTAATTTATACCTACTGTAGGAAGTATCATTAGAAATACACACTTTCAGGACTATGAAAGCAAAAGGCTTATTCCAGAAAATGTTCTGCGCCTAAATTAAACATATCTAAGTGCAGAAACTTATGCACAAAGATTTTCGAGCTATAGCCATGGAAAAATAAAACTATTTTATACAAAAGTGTATGTCCTATTAATTCCGAATGATTTGGTATGTACAATTAGTGTACCGTGAATAGACATCTTACAACAGAAGAAATTTATATCTTTTAAGCGAAACATTTTTATACAAAATCAGTTTCTGTGGTATTTCTTTTCATTATTTGCATATTTGAGTGCTAACTTGCTATTCGCTTTTAGTGTTTCTGTCACATGTCCACTAGACATTTGCAGTATTGCATATATAGGAGAAATTATTAGAATAATGAATCGAGAAGTTCATATTAATGCGGTACACTATTTTATCTAATCTGCATTAAAACAATGAAATTTAAAGGACACACAGTGACTATTTTTAATAATTTGAATATCACTTTGAACTCCTACACATCTACAATGCAATATATACGAAACAGTTTCTTAAGGCACATATTTTTTCGATTAATAAAAGTGTATAGAAGGTAACCTGTTGTAGGAGATTTTAGAGAATAGGGTACTAATATGAAAGCAATTCCTTATTCTTGTTCCTTTCGTTTCTTATGTATCCGATTTATCTTCCGCCTAATTGGTATGTATACCGGCAAGGCTGGCAGAGAAGTTGCCTAACAATACAGGCGCTGTGTTTTGACATATTTCCGTATGAGCTAATAGACCCCATTTAAGCAAATAGAACCCTTCTTTTGTCTCACAGTACTAGCTAATAAAACAAGAAATTTTCTTACCCGGTACCCATTACCGTCCTAAATAAAAAAATAAAAAATAATAAAAAATAATGAAAATAAAAAATACAAAAAATAATAAAAAAATAAAAAATAAAAGAAAGTAAAAAATAGAAAATAAATAAAAAGAAGTAAAAGAAAAAAAGAGAGGCCGAGAGGGAAAAAAATATAAGTGGTGAAAAAAAAAAGGCTACGGAGTACACGGTAGACTATTCCGACGTGCAACAGGTAAACTTGCATGACTTACTGTGCACACTGTGCATTGAGATGGTGGCCACTGGTTTAAACCAACCGCACGGAGAGCGGGAGATCCGTGGTTCAAATCCCGGCTATGGCATAAAAAATAGAGAACTTAAACTGAATGTGAAGCAGCTTCTCCATCAGGAATATTATGGTTGACTGGCAATTCAATGTGTATCTTAATACACAATTGTTAAAAATTGTACACTTTGTGACGTCACGGACGTCACTCCCGAATTCGATATATCTCCAAGTGACCGGCCCAGGGAATTTTAAAGCTGTCATGTCGCTTTCCTGTGCGCCTTGGCTCCTCCCCTCTCAGCCGACTATGTAAGGTCCGGTGTTTCGAGTGTTTTCGAGGTGTAGTATTGTAACTTCAAAAATAAATTTCTGCCTCAAAACCCACAACACATCCTACAAAATCCCAAATGAAAAACCTTACCCACGGTAAAAAACTTAACGGGTGGGCACGAAGCAAAAACCTTCTGGTTTTATACAGCCAGCCAGTACCTCGGTCGGTCGGTCAGTCGGTCGGTGTAAGGTGTAGTTCGCCCGGCAAGGGCTCGTCGTCAGGACAGGTAGCTAGCCTGGAAGGTGACCAGGCTACGAGAAGCTACACAAAACAAATATATTCCGCCAAGTGGAACTTATATCGCAACTTCTTCGATACCATGTAGGAGCCCAGATATGAGAGGGACCTACTGCTTCATCTGTATCATTTTAATGGAGGGTGAGAATTTTCCATTGTATGCGCCTTACATGGAAGGACCACTTAACAGCGGTAGATAACAAAGTTAGCAAAACGATGGCTATGTTGTATCCGTTACATAACCGAAAGTCGCCAATGGCTCTCCGCAACAAGCTCCTGCTCTACAAGCAGGTATGAAGGCCGGCAATGACCTACTGCGAAGTCTGGGGTGCAGCAGCCAAAACCCACCTCTCGAAACTCCAAGTACTTCAAAACCGCTACCTTCGGACTGCAGTTGCAGTCCAAACCATAGTATCCATCTAGACCTATCCTTTCCAAAAAAATTTGACTACATCCTACAATTGTCCCACTCTTTCTACTCAAAATTACCAAACAGTTTCAGCAACCTCATCCGTGGTCTTAGGGGAATGCGGCCTGGACCCAGGAGAGACATATAAGAGGCCAAGACTTGTCCTAGGACCTCCTTAAGCAGCCAGAATACATCTACAGTATCTATACCATCCTTGACAATTTATCTTCTGCACCTAAATTAAACCACCACTATTAACCCACCATACTTAGTAACCCCTCACGATGCCAATAAGGGACCTAGTCCCGGTATGGCAAGAGTCGAAGGATCCTTCTTTGCGGAGGAGGACTCCGTTCAACGACACCTCTGTGCTGTGTGTGACAGAAGTTCGCTTAATATTTCAACATGTGTGTGAGAACATGCACAATGATTATCACACAATCTGAACCTTAAAACCTTGAAGTGGAGAACAGTTCGCTTACATAGCTATTGTTCGTATGCACACAAAACAAAATGAATCAAATTAGATGTGTTCTACGAAATACCGTGAAACAAAAAAAAAAAAAAAAAAAAAAACAAAACACACAAAATGAATTCATAAAATAAATGTCACCACGGAAAATGGATACGTAGACAAATGGCAGAGTAATGTATTACCACACATAGTGAAATTATACAGAGGGTAAAATTTATGTCGACCTGAGTGATTTCTTGTACCTATCCCTGGGAGAAAGGATGAGCAAGAGGAGACAGAAGACGGCCGATCCTAAGAAGGTACGGTGGTATAGAGGACAGGGTCCATACTATTTAATAGCTTGAAATTCTCGGGCAGTTTAGTACAACCGACATCCCTCCTGCCGCAACCACGAAACAGTCCACTAGGCCGCTTCGGAGACAGGAGGCCGCCATGCCAAAGCTTTAAAAAACTCCCAGTAGACTTGCACAACCGACATTTCGTTTACCACGAACGGCGGAATTTACCAGGAGCATACAGCAAAGAAGAAAAATAATTTCTGCAAACATTTGTAGTAATTGTTGAACATGTGTAGAAAGACATGCGAATTAAATTCAGGATTACGACAGCATATGGTGGCAGTGAAACCTGTGTGATTCCAGACCAAATCTCCAACCATATTAATATCAACTGACTTCTTGACGTCCCTCACTCAAACTTTTTATAAATGGTTATGGAGCCTTCTCAAAAGTCATATTACATTACAAAAAGAACTATGAATGGATACTATTGCAACAGCAATAGTACAACTCCTACAAATACAGTAACGAATTGACTTTTTAAACATCTTGGATTTAATTCAGCTATAATAGCAAAATAACACTTTTCTTCGCATTACCTTTATGATTCAGTTTAATATTATTTGGTTGAACTTTGAAATAATTTAAAGGAATTACATAGATATACTCAACATAGTAGGCTTGCTTTCTCAAACATAAATATTTATACATTGAAAACTGTTATAATATCTAATTTCGCAGCTGTTTATTTCCGCAAAGTAAATGATATATAAAATCTAAACTACGTTTTGAGAGAACTGTTACAATCTGCCATAAAACATATTAAAAATTACGTTCTTTTCCCAGTGTACTGCATATTAGAGGTGATGCCATCTATCAACAGGAAAAAACAGTGTGTGGAAGCAGCTGCAATAGCATATATAGCGGGCAGCATAAGAACGTTGACTATGTTATATATCTTCATGTCGGCAAATTAATGCATTAAGGCCATACTACTTTCTAAGTCTACTCCAAGTTTAAGATAATAATTTACAAAAGTACTTCATCATATATTCTGTGGTATATACTTGAGTACAAGTCTGGAGCGATAGTTAAATTTTTAAGATGTAGAACAATGTGTTTGGCTTTTTAAATTAACTTAAGATCACAAGAACCAAAAGAAAGGTGTTTAGCTTTATCAAGGTAGAAAAACATTGAATGTGTTAGACGAAAAAAAAGAATAACTCGGAAATCGTCATTGCTTTAATAGGTAAATTGACATACCGTTATCTTGGGTGACTTTGTGCCAATTTTTGAACTTTTTAGAATTCTCTTCTTCGAATTTAACGTTAATAAAAATGCTTACTACGAGGGCTCTTCAATAAAGAATGATCACAATTTTTTTTTCACAGCATACCCTTACTCATCCTCATAATTTTGATGGTCCTTCTCAAAATAGTCTCCCCTGAATGTGATGCACTTGTCTCAGAGTTTCTGTCGGTCTTCAAGGACATGCTGGAAACAGTTTTTGAGAGATCCTTCAAAATCGCCTCCACAGCCTTCGCCACTGCCTTTGATGATGGATAATGCCTCCCACGACGGCGTTTCTTTAAGTTAGGAAACAGAAAAAAGTAACATGGGTTTAAATCTGCACTATAGGGAGGGCGAGGGATGCACTTCACGTTGATTTTTGCAAGATATTCAGCAACAACATTGGCAATATGCGGCCGCACATTATCGTGGTGCAGCATCCAGCCTGCTTCACGGAAATGTGGTCTTTTGCGGCTGATATGGACTTACAATGTTTTCAGTATATCCCTGTATTACAATCCAGTTAATGATGTGTGTGCAGGTACAACATGCTGATAAACCATTCCATGAACATCAAAGAATGAGATGACCATAACTTTCCCAGCAGAAGCAACCACTTTTGCTTTCTGGGGGGTTGGTGATGAGGGAGATTTCCACACTGAGCTTTGCTATTTGCTCTCAGGATCAAAATAACGTAGCCAAGTTTCATCAGCAGTGATTACGTTTGAAAGGAACTCCGGATCTTCCTCTAACATCAACTTTAGCTGCTTGTTACCTGCATTGCAACGGTAGGCGATACTGAACTAGTCAGAACTTGCCTGGTTCTTACAGGCGGGAACCAGGATTACCAACAATGAAACTAGTACGGCGTGTTGGTTTCACATTAAGCTAACAGAATTTAATATGATTAAATTTTAGTGCAAAAAATTATGACCGTAAAAATTTATGATCATTCTTTGTTGAACAGCCCTCATATTTATAACATAACAGCAGATGCATCAACCTTGTTCTGCAATCAAGTTATTGCTTGATGTTAACTGATACCCAAAAACTACTCAAATATAGCCCAATGTCATCCCATTAGATTTTTTTTTTTTTTTTTTTTTTTTTTTTGTAATTTTACGTCATCCAACGTTCAGTCATACCGCACGGTGAATGGAATTGTGAAATGATCAGCGTCCATAGAGCTTAGAGTTATCCGACATTCTTATTTCAGGATAAGGGAAAACCTCGGAAAAAGCCTTATCCAGGTAACTCATCCTGACCGAGACTCGAACCCGGCACCTGTTGAACGTGAGCCAGACTCGCTACCACCACGCTTCTAAGACGGGCACCCCATTGGATAGGGTGAATTTGTGCCACCTGTAAATTCAGTACTAATCAAAATCAGAAGCATTTCTGGCCCAACGTCAGCCCATGGAATTGGAGTATTTGCTCGAATAAAAATAGAATACAACATGTTCATATCTAATTATTGCTCTTTATTGTTGCAAAAACTTTGGGACTGAACTTCATTTGAATATGAAACATGTTTCATTTTCACGAAACACTTTTGCATTTCAGGAATGTCATACAATTCACGCTTGGCGTCTTTTACAGGTTACTCAATTTTCTTACTTATATCTTTATATTCATATTCTATTTCGTCTTTTTGATCAGGCCACATCCACAGGCGTTCACTTCTTTGCATGACACTAACTCTCGCATCCTGTCCATCCATTGCCATAACCCTTCCTGGAAGGAACTCCCCCTCATACTGCACAAAGACGAAATTATGAACCAACAAGTTTCTCGGATTTGGGGCTTATGTTACCTTCTGATTTACTGGAGATGGAGGATCTTCAGTATCATTAAAGGAAAATGGACTGTTGGAACTCTCCTGATAGTGTATGGTGACATCATCAACTGCTGCTGTTAAGATCTGAAATTATGACTTTCTTGTTTTTTCTTAGCTGTGATATTGATGGTCCAGAAAACATCTTTGGTCTACTTGCTGAGGTGGTATGCTTGTTTTGTAATTTTGACATCGGTGTGTTCCTATGAATATTATATTTTTCTGCAGCAGAGTGTATTGACAGAGCTTTTGATCTAATTTCTTTTAGAACGTTCTCTAATGTAGATCTGCTGTAATTGCGGTATGGCCGGTATCCTGACTCCCTTCGGTGATTTCTTGGCATTTTGTCTATGGCAATTTATTACCGGTATCTGCAATGAAAGTAAGGCTGTTTGTAGTAAAATACTTCCTGTAGGGGAGGGGATCAGTCCACTTCAGCTGCCGAGGTGCGGGCGCTGCGGACACGTAGCACTCGTGGTACCTCTGACGTTACTAGAGGAACCTCGGGCCGAACATTCGAGCCCCTCCCTTATAGGGAGTTGTTCGGATTGTTTTGGACTGAAGGGGGCAGTGTGTTCCCGACTCCCCCTGGGGAATTGGGTACCTCCGGCCAGGCTACGGCCGCCCGGAAGGTGTAGAGTGTTGCATAATAAGCTCCGGGTACTAGCCTGCAGTGCTAGTAGAAGATGTGCCAGATCACCAGGTGGCCCCAACGAGATTTTCGGTAGTCTTCCCTGCGGGGTTGACGCGCGTAATTGGCATATCCACTTCCACCCGTCTTGATGTTGTAGTTGATGGGGTGCGGGGCCTTTTTAGACTCAAGGCATTGCCCCATGGGAAGACCTCCAGAGTTTTCCATCGCTCCCAGGTAGAAGGAGGTCCGGATCCTTGGTCCTACTGGTTCATGACTAATGAGGGCTCTTTTTTAAATTTACGTCCTCCAACATTAAGCTAATGGTAGTAAAACCTCTGCAGCTAAATAACAAAAATGTATTAAAATACTAAAATTATTCAATTAAAATGAACATAATTGCACATTTAAACTGAGACAGTATGTGCTTGCATGTGAGTAAAATGCTATTATTTGTGGCGGCACGAATTTCCCCCCCCCCCATTTTCCTCCTTTTAAGTTTCCACCTTATCAAAAGAATACCATATCTGCCACAGAGCTTATATTTTCGTAATCAATAGCCAAGCAAACAAACCTACCTTCAATTTCCAACAGAAAATACTTCACCCCAATTCAACTGAAATTATACAAGACTTCACTAAAAAAACTTGCAGAAACGTTTCTACAAATCTTCACAATGCTCTCAACTTTAGAAGGATAAGCAGTTTATAACACAGTCACCAGTTTTAGATAAGGTTTACGGTAATTTCAAATGCCATTCGTCACTGCTTTCTTATTATGCTCATGGATGGCATAAAGTCACCCCAGTTGACGATACATTATTTGTTTTAAACGGATCACCATTCACTTAATGACCAGCTTTCAAAAATTTACTATCTCTCTAGCCTAGTATATTCCGATGTTCCCACAAAAATGCCTAATAAAAATAAGATGGCGATCCTGCACTATTACAGAAGCGCTATGGAGAACTGATGGGATTGTTATGGGACTTTTCCCAGAATACATTAGTGGGGAAAAAGAGAGCATACTAGAGTAGCTACAAAATAGGAATGAACATGGGTTAAGACAATACGGTTGTCCTACTGTCCTGGTGTTGCCAGTTCCACGGTAAGCGTGCGACAGAAATGGAAGATATATTTGTCTAAACCTAGCAAGCATAATACAATTGCTAAGATGTATACAGTGATACAATGCTATCACGTGCTACGTCCTAAGCAGTTTGGCTTCCGGAGGCAACAATCCACAAATCATCAGCTCCTTCGTCTTGTGGATGAAGTGGTTAAAGGCTTTAACGTTACACCCCTCTTTCTTGTCATTTCACGAGCCTTCGATTCTGCCTGGCATGAAGGCCTCCTACATCACCTCATTCAATACAATATCCCATCCTACCTTATACACATAATACATCATTATCTACAAAACCGATCCTTTGTTGTCATGAAGGACGACATGCTGTGTTAGCCCTATGCCGTAAATGGAAGAGTACCACAATGTAGTGTCCTTGGGCCCCTGCTTTTCCTAGTGTATATAAATACCCTTCCAATCCTTAGAGGTTGCAACCTGTACCTATTTCCCGATGATACCGCTATAACAACTGCATAAAAACGGCAAGATATTGCTGTGTAAAGTGCACAGGTATTTGTAAATTTGTTATATGCCTGGTGTGCGACCTGGCGGTTAAAGTTAAATGCCACAAAATCCCAAGAAATCACTTTAACCCGACGAGATCTGCACGACGTGCCCAACCTAAGCATATGGGGTACAGTGATGCCATGGTCAACTCAGGCAACATACCTATGTGTGCTTCTAGACATGCGCCTTACATGGATGGATCACTTAACAACAGCGGCTAACAAAGTTAGCAAAAGGATGGTCATGTTGTGTCCGCTATATAACCGAAAGTCGCCAATGGCTCTCCGTAAGAAGCTCCTGCTCTAAAGCAGTAATTAAGACCGGCAATGACCTACTGCCAAGTCTGGGGTGCATCAGCCAAAACCCACCTCTTCAAACTCCAAGTGCTTCAAAACCGCTACCTTCGGACTGCAGTTGCAGCCGAATGGTATATCCCAAACCACGGTATCCATCTAGACATATCCTTTCCAAAACCTTTGACTACATCCTACTATTGTCCCGCTCTTTCTACTCAAAATTACCAACAGTTTCAACAACCTCATCCGTGGTCTTAGGGGAATACACCCTGGAGCCACGAGAGACATATAAGAAGCCAAGACTTGTCGTAGGGCCTCCTTAAGCAGCCAGAATCTATCTAGAGTATCCATACCATCCTTGGCCATTTATCTTCTGCACCTAAATTAAACCACCGCTATTAACCCACTATCCTTAATAACCCCTCACGATGGCAATAAGGGACCTAATCCCGGTATGGCAAGAGTCGAAGGACCGTCCTTTGCCGAGGAGGACTCCCTTCAATGACACCACTGTGCTGTGTCAGAAGTTCGCTTAATATTTCAACATGCGCGTGAGAACATGCACAACGATTATCACACAATCTGAACCTTAAAACCTTGAACTGAAGAAAAGTTCGTTTACATAGCTATTGCTCCTATGCACAGGAAACAAAATGAATCAAATTAGATGTGTTCTACGAAATACAGTGAACCAAAAAACACAAAAGGTATTCATAAAATAAATGTCACCAGGGAAAATGGATACGTAGACAAATGGCAAAGTAATGTATTACCACACATAGTGAAATTATACAGAGGGTAAAATTTATGTCGACCTGAGTGATTTTTTGTACCTATCCCTGGGAGAAAGGATGAGCAAGAGGAGACAGAAGACGGCCGATCCTAAGAAGGTACGGTGGTATAGAGGACAGGGTCCATACTATTTAATAGCTTGAAATTCTCGGGCAGTTTAGTACAACCGACATCCCTCCTGCCGCAACCACGAAACAGTCCACTAGGCCGCTTCGGAGACAGGAGGGCGCCATGCCAAAGCTTTAAAAAACTCCCAGTAGACTTGCACAACCGACATTTCGTTTACCACGAACGGCGGAATTTACCAGGAGCATACAGCAAAGAAGAAAAATAATTTCTGCAAACATTTGTAGTAATTGTTGAACATGTGTAGAAAGACATGCGAATTAAATTCAGGATTACCACAGCATATGGTGGCAGTGAAACCTGTGTGATTCCAGACCAAATCTCCAACCATATTAATATCAACTGACTTCTTGACGTCCCTCACTCAAACTTTTTATAAATGGTTATGGAGCCTTCTCAAAAGTTATATTACATTACAAAAAGAACTATGAACTATTGCAACAGCAATAGTACAACTCCTACAAATACAGTAACGAATTGACTTTTTAAACATCTTGGATTTAATGATAAACCGGTAAACAAAGGATATCAGTGAACAAATTCAGCTATAATAGCAAAATAACACTTTTCTTCGCATTACCTTTATGATTCAGTTTAGTATTATTTGGTTGAACTTTGAAATAATTTAAGAGAATTACATAGATATACTCAACATAGTAGGCTTGCTTTCTCAAACATAAATATTTATACATTGAAAACTGTTATAATATCTAATTTCGCAGCTGTTTATTTCCGCAAAGTAAATGATATATAAAATCTAAACTACGTTTTGAGAGAACTGTTACAATCTGCCATAAAACATATTAAAAATTACGTTCTTTTCCCAGTGTACTGCATATTAGAGGTGATGCCATCTATCAACAGGAAAAAACAGTGTGTGGAAGCAGCTGCAATAGCATATATAGCGGGCAGCATAAGAACGTTTACTATGTTATATATCTTCATGTCGGCAAATTAATGCATTAAGGCCATACTACTTTCTAAGTCTACTCCAAGTTTAAGATAATAATTTAAAAAAGTACTTCATCATATATTCTGTGGTATATACTTGAGTACAAGTCTGGAGCGATAGTTAAATTTTTAAGATGTAGAACAATGTGTTTGGCTTTTTAAATTAACTTAAGATCACAAGAACCAAAAGAAAGGTGTTTAGCTTTATCAAGGTAGAAAAACATTGAATGTGTTAGACGAAAAAAAAGAATAACTCGGAAATCGTCATTGCTTTAATAGGTAAATTGACATACCGTTATCTTGGGTGACTTTGTGCCAATTTTTGAACTTTTTAGAAATCTCTTCTTCGAATTTAACGTTAATAAAAATGCTTACTACGAGGGCTCTTCAATAAAGAATGATCACAATTTTTTTTTCACAGCATACCCTTACTCATCCTCATAATTTTGATGGTCCTTCTCAAAATAGTCTCCCCTGAATGTGATGCACTTGTCTCACAGTTTCTGTCGGTCTTCAAGGACATGCTGGAAACAGTTTTTGAGAGATCCTTCAAAATCGCCTCCACAGCCTTCGCCACTGCCTTTGATGATGGATAATGCCTCCCACGACGGCGTTTCTTTAAGTTAGGAAACAGAAAAAAGTAACATGGGTTTAAATCTGCACTATAGGGAGGGCGAGGGATGCACTTCACGTTGATTTTTGCAAGATATTCAGCAACAGCATTGGCAATATGCGGCCGCACATTATCGTGGTGCAGCATCCAGCCTGCTTCACGAAAATGTGGTCTTTTGCGGCTGATATGGACTTACAATGTTTTCAGTATATCCCTGTATTACTATCCAGTTAATGATGTGTGTGCAGGTACAACATGCTGATAAACCATTCCATGAACATCAAAGAATGAGATGACCATAACTTTCCCAGCAGAAGCAACCACTTTTGCTTTCTGGGGGGTTGGTGATGATGGAGATTTCCACACTGAGCTTTGCTATTTGCTCTCAGGATCAAAATAACGTAGCCAAGTCTCATCAGCAGTGATTACGTTTGAAAGGAACTCCGGATCTTCCTCTAACATCAACTTTAGCTGCTTGTTACCTGCATTGCAACGGTAGGCGATACTGAACTAGTCTGAACTTGCCTGGTTCTTACAGGCGGGAACCAGGATTACCAACAATGAAACTACTACGGCGTGTTGGTTTCACATTAAGCTAACAGAATTTAATATGATTAAATTTTAGTGCAAAAAATTATGACCGTAAAAATTTATGATCATTCTTTGTTGAACAGCCCTCATATTTATAACATAACAGCAGATGCATCAACCTTGTTCTGCAATCAAGTTATTGCTTGATGTTAACTGATACCCAAAAACTGCTCAAATATAGCCCAATGTCATCCCATTCGATTTTTTTTTTTTTTTTTTTTTTTTTGTAATTTTACGTCATTCAACGTTCAGTCATACCGCACGGTGAATGGAATTGTGAAATGATCAGCGTCCATAGAGCTTAGAGTTATCCGACATTCTTATTTCAGGATTAGGGAAAACCTCGGAAATAGCCTTATCCAGGTAACTCATCCTGACCGAGACTCGAACCCGGGACCTGTTGAACGTGAGCCAGACTCGCTACCACCACGCTTCTAAGACGGGCACCCCATTGGATAGGGTGAATTTGTGCCACCTGTAAATTCAGTACTAATCAAAATCAGAAGCACTTCTGGCCCAACGTCAGCCCATGGAATTGGAGTATTTGCTCGAATAAAAATAGAATACAACATGTTCATATCCAATTATTGCTCTTTATTGTTGCAAAAACTTTGGGACTGAACTTCATTTGAATATGAAACATGTTTCATTTTCACGAAACACTTTTGCATTTCAGGAATGTCAAACAATTCACGCTTGGCGTCTTTTACAGGTTACTCAATTTTCTTACTTACATCTCTATATTCATATTCTATTTCGTCTTTTTAATCAGGCCACATCCACAGGCGTTCACTTCTTTGCATGACACTAACTCTCGCATCCTGTCCATCCATTGCTGGAAGGAACTTCCTGGAAGGAACTGTCCCTTCCTGGAAGGAACTCCCCCTCATACTGCACAAAGACGAAATTATGAACCAACAAGTTTCTCGGATTTGGGGCTTATGTTGCCTTCTGATTTACTGGAGATGGAGGATCTTCAGTATCATTAAAGGAAAATGGACTGTTGGAACTCTCCTGATAGTGTATGGTGACATCATCAACTGCTGCTGTTAAGATCTGAAATTATGACTTTCTTGTTTTTTCTTAGCTGTGATATTGATGGTCCAGAAAACATCTTTGGTCCACCTGCTGGGCTGGTATGCTTGTTTTGTAATTTTGACATCGGTGTGTTCCTATGAATATTATATTTTTCTGCAGCAGAGTGTATTGACAGAGCTTTTGATCTAATTTCTTTTAGAACGTTCTCTAATGTAGATTTGCTATAATTGCGGTATGGCCGGTATCCTGACTCCCTTCGGTGATTTCTTGGCATTTTGTCTATGGCAATTTGTTACCGGTATCTGCAATGAAAGTAAGGCTGTTTGTAGTAAAATACTTCCTGTAGGGGAGGGGATCAGTCCACTTCAGCTGCCGAGGTGCGGGCGCTGCGGACACGTAGCACTCGTGGTACCTCTGACGTTACTAGAGGAACCTCGGGCCGAACATTCGAGCCCCTCCCTTATAGGGAGTTGTTCGGATTGTTTTGGACTGAAGGGGGTAGTGTGTTCCCGACTCCCCCTGGGGAATTGGGTACCTCCGGCCAGGCTACGGCCGCCCGGAAGGTGTAGAGTGTTGCATAATAAGCTCCGGGTACTAGCCTGCAGTGCTAGTAGAAGATGTGCCAGATCACCAGGTGGCCCCAACGAGATTTTCGGTAGTCTTCCCTGCGGGGTTGACGCGCGTAATTGGCATATCCACTTCCACCCGTCTTGATGTTGTAGTTGATGGGGTGCGGGGCCTTTTTAGACTCAAGGCATTGCCCCATGGGAAGACCTCCAGAGTTTTCCATCGCTCCCAGGTAGAAGGAGGTCCGGATCCTTGGTCCTACTGGTTCATGACTAATGAGGGCTCTTTTTTAAATTTACGTCCTCCAACATTAAGCTAATGGTAGTAAAACCTCTGCAGCTAAATAACAAAAATGTATTAAAATACTAAAATTATTCAATTAAAATGAACATAATTGCACATTTAGACTGAGACAGTATGTGCTTGCATGTGAGTAAAATGCTATTATTTGTGGCGGCACGAATTTCCCCCCCCCCCCCATTTTCCTCCTTTTAATTTTCCACCTTATCAAAAGAATACCATATCTGCCACAGAGCTTATATTTTCGTAATCAATAGCCAAGCAAACAAACCTACCTTCAATTTCCAACAGAAAATACTTCACCCCAATTCAACTGAAGTTATACAAGACTTCACTAAAAACACTTCCAGACACGTTTCTACAAATCTTCACAATGCTCCCAAATTTAGAAGAGTAAGCAGTTTATAACACAGTCACCAGGTGGTTCCAACACTTATGCAAGTGTTAGAGTATTACTACAAGTTTACGTTATTAACAAATAAGCGCATGGATGGCAAAATGTCACCCCCAGGCGTCACCCCACTTGACGGTACATTATTTGTTTCAAACGGGTCTCCATTCACTTAATGACCATCTTTCAAAAATTTACTATCTCTCTAGCCTAGTGTATTCCGATGTTCCCATAAAAATGTCTAATAAAAAAATAAGACGGCGATCCTGCCTTACTAGCGCGATCGAGAAATAATAGGATTGTTATGGGACTTTTCCCAGAATACACTAGTGGAAAAGAGCGAGCATACTAGATTAGCTACAAAATAAGAATGAACATGGGTTAAGCCAATACGGGTGTCCTACTGTCCTGCTGTTGCCAGTTCCACGGTAAGCGTGTGACCGAGATGGAAGATATATTTGTCTAAACCTAGCAAGTGCCATACAATTGCTAAGCTGTATACAGTGATACAATGCTATCAGGTGCTACGTCCTGAGCAGTTTGGCTTCCGGAAGCAACACTCCAAAGCTCACCAGCTCCTTCGTCTAGCGGATGAAGTGGTTGAAGGTTTAACAATTGGCACTACGTTGCAGCCCTCTTTCTTGTCATTTCCCGAGCCTTCGACTCTGTCTGTCATGAAGGCCTCCTACATCACCTCATTCAATACAACATCCCATCCTACATAATACATCATTATCTACAAAACCGATCCTTTGTTGTCATGAAGGACGGCATCCTGTCCCAGCCCTATGCCGTAAATAGAAGAGTACGACAATGTAGTGTCCTTGGGCCCCTGCTTTTCCTACCGTATATAAATACGCCTCCAATCGTAAGAGGTTGCAACCTGGGCCTATTTCCCGATGATACCGCCATAACAACTGCATCAAAACTGTATGATATTGTTGTGCAAAGTGTACAGATATTTGTAAATATGTTGTATGCCTGGTTTGTGACCTGGCGGTTCAAGTTAAATGCCACAAAATCCCAAGCAATCACTTGCACCCGACGAGATCTGCACGACGTGCCCAACCTAAGTATATGGGGTACAGTAATCCCATGGTCAATGCAGGCAACATACCTAGGTGTGCTTCTAGACATGCGCCTTACATGGAAGTATCACTTAACAGCGGTAGATAACAAAGTTAGCAAAAGGATGGTCATGTTGTGTCCGTCATATAACCGAAAGTCGCCAATGGCTCTCCGCAACAAGCTCCTGCTCTACAAGCAGGTGTTAAGACCTGCAATGACCTACGCCTGCCAAGTCTGGGGTGCATCAGCCAAAACCCACCTCTCCAAACTCCAAGTACTTCGAAACCGCTACCTTCGGACTGCAGTTGCAGCCAGATGGTACATCCCAAACCACAGTATCTATCTAGGCCTATCCTTTCCAAAAAAAAAAAAAAAAATTGACTACATCCTACAACTGCCCCACTCTTTCTACTCAAAATTACCAAACAGTTTCAGCAACCGCATCCGTGGTCTTAGGGGAATGTGGCCTGGAGCCACGAGAGACATATAAGAAGCCAAGACTTGTCGTAGGACCTCCTTAAGCAACCAGAATACATCTACAGTATCCATACCATCCTTGACCATTTATCTTCTGCACATAAATTAAACCACCACTATTAACCCACCATACTTAATAACCTCTTACGATGCCAATAAGGGACCTAGTCCCAGTATGGCAAGTGTCGAAGGACCATTCTTTGCGGAGGAGGACTCCCTTCAAGGACACCACTGTGCTGTGTGTGACACAAGTTCGCTTAATATTTCAACATGTGTGTGAGAACATGCACAATGATTATCACACAATCTGAACCTTAAAACCTTGAACTGGAGAAAAGTTCGCTTACATAGCTATTGTTCCTATGCACACGAAAAAAAATGAATCAAATTTGATGTGTTCTACGAAATACAGTGAAAGAAAAAACACAAAAGGAGTTCATAAAATAAATGTCACCAGGGAAATTGGATACGTAGACAAATAGCAAAGTAATGTATTACCACAGATAGTGAGCTTATACAGGGGGTAAAATTTATGACGACCTGAGTGGTTTCTTGTACCTTTCCCTGGGAGAAAGGATGAGCAAGAGGAGACAGAAGACGGCCAATCCTAAGAAGTTACGGTGGTATAGAGGGCAGGGTCCATACTATTTAATAGCTTAAAATTCCCGGGCAGTTTAGTACAACCGACATTCCTCCTGCCGCAACCACGAAACAGTCCACTAGGCCGCGTCGGAAACAGGAGGCCGCCATGCCAAAGCTTGAAAAATCTCCTAGTAGACTTGCACAACCGACATTTCGTTTACCACGAACGGCTGAATTTACCAGGGGCATACAACAAAGAAGGGAAATAATTTCTGCAAACATTTGTAGTAATTCTTGAACATGTGTAGAAAGTCATGTGAATTAAATTCAGGATTACGACAGCATATGTTGGCAGTGAAACTTGTGTGATTCCAGGCCAAATCTCCAACCATATTAATATCAACTGACTTCTTGACGTCCCTCACTCAAAATTTTTAAAAATGGTTGCGGAGCCTTCTCAAAAGTCACAGTGTGTTAAAATCGTATGGCTCATATTGCATTACAAAAAGAACTATGCATGGATACTATTGCAACAGCAATAGTACAACTCCTATAAATATAGAAACGAATTGACTTTTTAAACATATTGGATTTAATGATAAACCGGTAAATAAAGGATATCAGTGAACAAATCCAGCTATAACTTTATTGCGCATTACCTTTATGATTCAGTTTAATATTATGTGGTTGAACTTTAAATTAATTTAAGAGAATTACATAGATATACTCAACTTAGTAGGCTTGCTTTCTCAAACATAAATATTTATTCATTGAAAACTGTTGTAATATTTACTTTTGCAGCCGTTTATTTCCACAAAGTAAATGATAAATCAAGTCTAAACTACGTTTTGACAGCACTGTTACAATCTGCCATAAAACATATTAAAAATTACGTTCTCTTCCCAGTGTACTGCATATTAGAGGTGGTGCCATCTATCAACAGGAAAAAACAGTGTGTGGAAGCAGCAGCAATAGCATATATAGCGGGCAGCATAAGAACGTTTGCTATGTAATATATCTTCATGTCGGCAAATTAATGTATTAAGGCCACACTACTTTCTCAATCTACTCCAAGTTTAAGATAAACATTTACAAAAGTGCTTCATCATACATTGTGTGGTATATACTTGAGTACAAGTCTGGAGAGATAGTTAAAATTTTAAGATGTAGAAAAATGTGTTTGGCTTTTTAAATTAACATAAGATCACAAGAGCCAAAAGAAAGGTGTTTAGGTTTATCAAGAGAGAAAAACATTGAAAATGTTAGACGAAAAAAAAAAAAAGAATAGTTCGGAAATCGTCTTTGCTTTAATAGGTAACTTGACATACCGTTATCTAGGGTGACTTTGTGCCAATTTTTGAACTTTGTAGAAATTTCTTCTTCGAATTTAACGTTAACAAAAAAAAAAAAAAAAAAAAAAAAAAAAAAAAAATGCTTACTACCAGGGTTCTTCAATAAAGAACGATCACAATTTTTTTTCACAACATACCCTTACTCATCCTCATAATTTTGATGGTCCTTCTCAAAATGGTCTCCCCTGAATGTGATGCACTTGTCTCAGCGTTTCTGTCGGTCTTCACAGACATGCTGGAAACCATTTTTGAGAGGTCCTTCAAAATCGCCTCCACAGCCTTCGCCACTGCTTCTGATGATGGATAATGCCTCCCACGGCGGTGTTTCTTCAAGTTAGGAAACAGAAAAGAGTCACATGGGTTTAAATCTGCACTATAGGGAGGGCGAGGGATGCACTTCACGTTGATGTTTGCAACATATTCAGCAACAACATTGGCAATATGCGGCCGCACATTATCGACTGCTTCACGGAAATGTGGTCTTTTGCGGCTGATATGGACTTACTATGTTGTCAGTATATCCCTGTAGTATTGTCCAGTTACTCATGTGTGTGCAGGTACAACATGCTGATAAAACATTCCATGAATATCAAAGAATGAGATGACCATAACTTTCCCAGCAGAAGCAACCACTTTTGCTTTCTGGGGGGTTGGTGATGAAGGAGATTTCCACACTGAGCTTTGCTATTTGCTCTCACGATCAAAATGCCGTAGCCAAGTTTCATCAGCAGTGATTACGTTTGAAAGAAACTCCAGATTTCCTTCTAACATCAACTTTAGCTGCATGTTACCTCATGTTGCAACGGTAGGCGATACTGAACTAGTCTGAACTTGCCTGGTTCTTACAGGCGGGAACCAGGATTACCAACAATGAAAGTACTACGTGATGTTGGTTTCACATTAAGCTAACAAAATATAATATGATTAAATATTAGTGCAAAAAATTATGACCGTAAAAATTTATGATCATTCTTTATTGAACAGGCCTCATATTTATAACATAACAGCAGATGCATCAACCTTGTACTGCAATCAAGTTATTCCTTGATGTTAACTGATACCCAAAAGCTACTCAAATATGGCCCAATGTCACCCCGTTAGATTTTTTTTTTTTTTTTTTTTTTTTTTTTTGTAATTTTACGTCCTCCAACGTTAAGTAATACCGGACGGTGAATGGAATGGGTGAAATGATCAGGATCCATAGAGCTTAGAGTTTTCCGACATTCGTCTTTCGGGATAAGGGAAAACCTCGGAAAAATCTTATTCATGTAACTCATGCTGACGAAGATTCGAACCCGGGACCTGTTGAACGTGAGCCAGACTCACTACCGCCACGCTACCAAGGCGAGCACCACATTGGATAGGGTGACTTTGTGCCACCTGTAAATTCAGTACTATTCAAAATCAGAAGCATTTCTGGCCCAACGTCAGCCCATGGAATTGGAGTATTTGTTCGAATAAAAATAGAATACAATATGTTCATATCTAATTATTGCTCTTTATTGCTGCAAAAACTTTGGAACTGAACTTCATTTGAATATCAAGCATGTTTCATTTTCCCTAAACACTTTTACATTTCAGGAACGTCATACAGCTCAGGCCTGGACTCTTTTAAATGTTACTCAATTTTCTCGATTACATATTTATATTCATAGTCTATTTTGTCCTTCTGATCAGGCCACATCCACAGACGTTCACTTCTTTGCATGACACTAACTCTTTCATCCTGTTCATCCATTGCTATAACCCTTCCTGGAAGGAACTCCCACTCATACTGCACAAAGACGAAATCATGAACCAACAAGTTTCTCGGATTTAGTGCTGATGTTGCCTTCTGATTTACTTGAGATGGAGGATCTTCACTATCATCAAAGGAAAATGGACTGCTGGAACTCTCCTGATAGTGTATGGTGACATCATCATCAACGGCTGCTGTTAAGATCTGAAATTCTGACTTTCTTGTTTTTTCTTAGCTGTGATATTGATGGTCCAGAAAACATCTTTGGTCCACGTGCTGGGGTGGCATGCTTATTTTGTAATTTTGACATCGGTGTGTTCCTATGAATATTGTTACCCGAACGCCGTAACTCCCTATAGAACCGGCCGGCAGTATGGCCAGACGGGAAGCATTGAGCCCACGCCTACCTTATATACATAATACATTATTACGTACAAACCCGATCCTTTGGTGTCATGAAGGACGACATCCTGTCCCAGCCCTATGCCGTAAATGGAAGAGTACCACAATGTAGTGTCCTTGGGCCCCTGCTTTTCCTACCGTATATAAATACCCTTCCACCCCTAAGAAGTTGCAACCTGTACCTATTTCCCGATGATACTGCAATAACAACTGCATCAAAACGGCATGATATTGTTGTGCAAAGTGCACAGATATTTTTAAATATGTTTAATGCCTGGTTTGCGACCTGGCGGTTCAAGTTAAATGCCACAAAAG
Organism: Mantis religiosa; assembly: GCA_030765055.1. Classification (NCBI taxonomy): domain Eukaryota; kingdom Metazoa; phylum Arthropoda; class Insecta; order Mantodea; family Mantidae; genus Mantis; species Mantis religiosa. The sequence goes on along the minus strand of CM060954.1, from coordinate 110,458,074 downwards.
CCCAAGCAATCACTTTCACCCGACGACATCTGCACGACGTGCCCAACCTAACTATATGCGGTACAGTAATCCCATGGTCAACGCAGGCAACATACCTAGGTGCGCTTCTAGAAATGTGCCTTACATGGAAGGACCACTTAACAGCAGTGGCTAACAAAGTTAGCAAAAGGATGGTCATGTTGTGTCCGTTATATAACCGAAAGTCGCCAATGGCTCTCCGCAACAAGCTCCTGCTCTACAAGCAGGTATTAAGGCCAGCAATGACCTACTGCCAAGTCTGGGGTGCAGCAGCCAAAACCCATCTCTCCAAACTCCAAGTCCAATACCACTACTTTCGGACTGCAGTTGCAGCCGAATGGTATATCCCAAACCAAAATATCTATCTAGACCTATCCTTTCCAAAAAAGTTTGACTACATCCTACAATTGTCCCACTCCTTCTAACCAAAATTACCAAACAGTTTCAACAACCTCATCCGTGGTCTTAGGGGAATACGGCCTGGAGCCACGAGAGACATATAAGAAAACAAGACTTATCGTAGGGCCTCCTTAAGCAACCAGAATCTATCTAGAGTATCCATACCATCCTTGACCATTTATCTTCTGCACCTAAATTAAACCACCACTATTAACCCACTATCCTTAATAACCCCTCACGATGGCAATAAGGGACCTAATCCCGGTATGGCAAGAATCGAAGGACCGTCCTTTGTTGTATCCGTTATATAACCGAAAGTCGCCAATGGCTCTCCGCAACAAGCTCCTGCTCTACAAGCAGGTATAAAGGCCGGCAATGACCTACTGCCAAGTCTGGGGTGCAGCAGCCAAAACCCATCTCTCCAAACTCCAAGTACTTCAAAACCGCTACCTTCGGACTGCAGTTGCAGCTGAATGGTACATCCCAATCCACAGTATCCATCTAGACCTATCTTTCCAAAAAATTTTGACTACATCCTACAATTGTCCCACTCTTTCTACTCAAAATTACCAACATTTTCAGCAACCTCATCCGTGGTCTTAGGGGAATACGGCATGGATCCAGGAGAGACAAATAAGAGGCCAAGACTTGTCCTACGACCTCCTTAAGCAGCCAGAATACATTTACAGTATCTATACCATCCTTGACAATTTATCTCCTGCACCTAAATTAAACCACCACTATTAACCCACTATCCTTAATAACCCCTCACGATGGCAATAAGGGACCTAATCCCGGTATGGCAAGAGTCGAAGGACCGTCCTTTGTTGTATCCGTTATATAACCGAAAGTCGCCAATGGCTCTCCGCAACAAGCTCCTGCTCTACAAGCAGGTATAAAGGCCGGCAATGACCTACTGCCAAGTCTGGGGTGCAGCAGCCAAAACCCACCTCTCCAAATTCCAAGTACTTCAAAACCGCTACCTTCGGACTGCAGTTGCAGCTGAATGGTACATCCCAATCCACAGTATCCATCTAGACCTATCTTTCCAAAAAATTTTGACTACATCCTACAATTGTCCCACTCTTTCTACTCAAAATTACCAACATTTTCAGCAACCTCATCCGTGGTCTTAGGGGAATACGGCATGGATCCAGGAGAGACAAATAAGAGGCCAAGACTTGTCCTACGACCTCCTTAAGCAGCCAGAATACATTTCGAGGAACTATACCATCCTTGACAATTTATCTCCTGCACCTAAATTAAACCACCACTATTAACCCACCATGCTTAATAACCCCTCACGATGCCAATAAGGGTCCTAGTTCCGGTATGGCAAGAGTCGAAGGACCCTCCTTTGCGGAGGTGGACTCCCTTCAACGACACCACTGTGCTGTGTGTGATAGAAGCTCGCTTAATATTTCAACATGTGTGTGAGAACATACACAATGATTATCACACAATCTGAACCCTAAAACCTTGAACTGGAGAACAGTTCGCTTACATAGTTCGTATGCACACAAAACAAAATGACTCAAATTAGATGTGTTCTACGAAATAGAGTGAAACAAAAAGACACAACAGGAATTCATAAAATAAATGTCACCACGGAAAATGTGTACATAGACAAATGGCAAAGTAATGTATTACCCCAGATAGTGAAAATTTACAGAGGGTATTAGTATGTCGACCTGAGTGATTTTTGTATCTATCCCTGGGAGAAAGGATGAGCAAGAGGAGACAGAAGACGGCCGATCCTAAGAAGTTTTTGTGGTACAGAGGGCAGGGTCCATACTATTTAATAGCTTGAAATTCCCTGCAGTTTAGTACAACCGACATCCCTTCTGCCGCAACCACAAAACAGTCCACTAGGCCGGTTCGGAGGCAGGAGGCCGCCATGCCAAAGCTTAAAAACTCCCAGTAGAGTTGCACAACCGACATTTCGTTTACCACGAACGGAGGAATTTACCAGCAGCATACAACAAAGAAGGGAAATAATTTCTGCACACATTTGTAGTAATTGTTTAACATATGTAGAAAGTCATGTGAATAAAATTCCGAATTACAACATATGGTAGCAGTGAAACTTGTGTGATTCCAGACCAAATCTCAAGTCATATTAATATCAACTGACTTCTTGACGTCCATCTCTCAAACTTTTTATAAATGTTTATGGAGCCTTCTCACAAGTCAGTGTGTTAAAATCCTATGGCTCAAATTACATTAAAAGAACAGCTATGAATGGTTACAATTGCAACAGCGAATTAACCTTAAGAGGTTTACATGGATATACTCAACTTAGTAGGCTTGGCTTTCTCAAACAGAAATATTTATATATTGAAAACTGTTGTAATATCTACTTTTGCAGCTGTTTGTTTCTACAAAGTAAATGATAAATCAAGGCTAAACTATATTTTGAGAGCACTGTAACAATCTGCCATGAAACATATTAAATATTACGTTCTTTTTCCAGTATACCGCATATGAGAAGTAGTGCCATCTATGAACAATAAGTGGAAACAGCAGCAATAGCATTTATAGCGGGCAGCATAAGAACGTTTGCTATGTTATATATCTTCATGTCGGCAAATAAATGTATTAAGGCCACACTACTGTCTCAGTCAACTCCAAGTTTAAGATAAGCATTTACAAAAGTGCTTCATCATACATTCTGTGGTATATACTTGAATACAACTCTGGAGTGATACTTAAATTTTTAAGATGTAGAGCGATGTGTTTGGCCTTTAAAATTAACATGAGGCTACAAGAACCAAAAGCCTTATCAAGATATAAAGGCATTGAAAATGTTAGACGAAAAAAAGAATAGTTCGGAAATCGTCATTACATTAATAGGTAGCTTGACATACCATCATACGGGGTGACTTTGTGCCACGCTTTTGCATTTTTTAGAAATCTGTTCTTCGAATTTAATGACAATAAAGAAATTCTTACTATTTATAACATAACAGCAGAAGCATCACCCTTTTACTGCAACTTAGTTATTCCTTGAAGTTAACTGATACCTAAAAAGTTATTCAAATATGGCCCAATGTCTCCCCTTTAGATTTTTTTTTTTAATTTTACGTCCTCCAACTTTAAGTCATATCGGACGGTGAATTAAATGGGTGAAATGATGCTCAAATGAGTCCAGGGTCCATAGAGCTTAGAGTTATCTGACATTGGTCTTTCAGGACAAGGGAAAGCCCCGGAAGAAGCCTTATACAGGTAACTTACCCTGACCGAGATTCGAACTCGGGACCTCTTGAACGTGAGGCAGACTAGCAACCAGAATACATCTACAGTATCCATACCATCCTTGACCATTTATCTTCTGCACCTAAATTAAACCACCACTATTAACCCACCATACATGTGTGTGAGAAGATACACAATGATTATCACACAGTCTGAAGCTTAAAACCTTGAACTGGTAGAACAGTTCGCTTACATAGCTATTGTTCATATGCACACAAAACAAAATGACTCAAATTAGATGTGTTCTTTGAAATACAGTGAAACAAAATAGTGACATTTCAATGATTTTTTAATATAGTTTCTATTTTGATGATGCCGTATTTGTATATTGTCTGTAATGGACTTAAACCAATTTTTGTTTTATTAAAATGCTTAATAAATACGGAAGAAATGAATATGTATTTATGAAGTATTTGTACACCAGGAATATCTGTACTAGTGTTATGCATTGTGCGCAGAAATTTTAGTCTTGCAGCAGCAATATCGCTTCTTTCAAGCAGAAATTTGCGACCATCATTGGTTCTCCTATATTTGAACCCAAGAGATTTCAGAATATTATGCATAGAAAGTTCAGAATCGGTATATTTTATTTTCTACCTCCTTAAATTGGTCAGCCTTTTAGCAGTTGGATATTCACCGCTGTCGTAAATCATAAATTTTACTAAGTAAAACACACTTCTGTTAATTGTCTAAGTTGGTAGCACTTTTTTAGCTGCTCGATGTTTCCCTGGAGATCTAAATGTGGAAACTTCTACTTATTTGGTGAACTGTACCTTCTTTAACAATTTTTGTCACAGAATGAGCATTCACATGACAAGCTTGTGACACTAATTCTGGAATCTGAGCGAAATTTGTACCTTCTAAAATGTCTTTGAGATCTGTTTGAAAGAATATTGCTAGCCTGCTTATGTACAATCTTATGAGTTGTTCGCAGTAACTACTATGCTTGCTAAACGGTATATTTACTAACTTTGAAAAGCACGTGTGCGCTCTTGAAATATCACCACTTTAGAGAATGCAAGGTACAAAATACAGCTTCAGCATAGAACTTGTTTTCTTTTCTTCACTGACAGTTAATAATTCTTTTTTTTCCAGTCAGGCACCTTATCTTTCCATATCTCCGAAACCAGATGTGCTACAAACATGGGGTTTGGACAGTAACCCTCAGAAAAAATAGGTCTGTAACATGGGAAAAAACAAAATACTCCTTTAATTGGTATCTTAAAGAGCGTGCAAAGAAAATTGCCACATGCTTGTGTCAAGCGAGTCAGTATTCGTGCTTAACTATACAACGTTGTACGCACCACTTTGGCTAGTAGCCATAGAACTGCCACGCCTAGCCCCACCTTACATATATGTTCATTACTATTTTGCAGCTACCTTATCACCTGCCATTGGCTGCTATTGCAGTATTGATGTTGTGAGGTAAAAGTTAGTTCGTTATTTAACATACTGATATATCTCTATATGTTGGAAGAGAATTGTCAAATTTATGTTTTCGTAAACGTTTTGATTAAGTATATTACGCAACAGAGTTGATTTATCTGAAATGCATGTTAATTATTAAACGAAGTAAAGAGGACGTTCCTTTGCTCTCGAGCACATGGCACGATAGCACATGATTTATCGGTAGTGATGACATATTTGTTTATATGACTTTTATCACTGACCTTGTTTTGAACTGGATTAGTCATATATCGACATTCGAAGATGTGCTATGCCGAGTGCGAGAGCTACATTATTTTATTGATCGTTTATTGCGCGTGTACTTATTATATATATAATGGCAGAGTCTATCGCCAGATTTTTGCTGAAGCATCGCAAGAAGAAATATTTACAAAGCAGCGAAAAAAAGAATTGTCTTTAATGTGTTTAATTCGCTCACAGAGAATAATTCGTCTTTGTCAGTGATAGAAGTCGAACAGCTGTGCTCTGAACTTACAGGTGTGTTAGATGCGTAGGAACATCGCGACATGAAATTGAGACAACGGCATAATTCCATATTTAGGGATTGAATTAGTACAATGAGTTTGAGGAGGATTTGTAGTTGATAATGCAACTTTAAACCGTTTTTACCCCTCAGGGGCGATATTACTGTGTGGCGAAAACGTTATTTAAGGACAATCAGACGGTACCGGGATACAAATCGCAAAATGTACTACCTTTGGAGACTTGAGTGAATGAAGGACACACGACAATTGGCGTGACATGACTTTTAAGACTGAAAGACAAGCATTTTTGCAAGGTATGTGTGCTGGTTTTAAAAAATCCCAGTGGAAAAGGCGAAAGGCCTTTCATTATAAACTTGTTTCAGTTCCATTGCTAATTCGTTCAGTTTCAACTCACTCAGTTTCATTATAAACTTCATTATTTTTGCATTCCTTCATATTCTTATTTGTATGAATTTATCTATCTTCCTGGCAATTATTAATACGTTTACTGCAGTTTTAAATGTGATGGGAAGGTATCGCCTATGGCCTATGGCGCGAAAGCATTAGCCAATTAGGATGAGGGGGAAGGTAGTTGCACGCGGAGAGATACATGTCAGTGTGGAAAGGTTATATGAAACAGAGAATAGTTATGACTTGTTATTAATGAGAAAATTTTTTGTTTATACTGTGGGTTGTGACGTGCAGTAAAGTGTTATTGGTGTTTGTCTATTCAGCGAGAGAATTTAAAGTAAGAAGAGGCTCTTTCGTACACGTTAAATTTTACCGCTATGTTACTCCTGGACATCCCTCATCACCCCATTTCCTCGTGTGGGGGATGGCACTCCTTATGTGTGCCATCTGTAGACCACTACTGGTCAGGGGTAAACAGTCCCTCCCATACAGTACTGTGTTATTATACTGGTAGGGACCCAGCTATGTGTGTTTGAGTGGAGAGAAGTGCGGTGAGGAGAGGAGTAAGCTGGTGACGTGTGGCAAAGCTTCCATAATTAGAAATTATCACTTGATAGTGTTATTGTTCCTTAGAAGAACATCAGTAGCGGTGTAAAGAAACTTCGATTGTGAAGCACAAGATACATTTTCCTTGGGTCAAAATAACTTTGATAAGAGGCTTACACATTATTGTGTTCAAATGGAGAAAATGTGAAAGCAAACAGAAGATTTTAATTGAGAAAACCAAACTTCTACGTGGCATGAGTGTCTTGTATGTATATTAAATTTTTGTGGAAATCTGGTGGAAACTTATTTATTTAGTTGAAATTTGGTTGGACAGTAACCCGAGAAGAGGTTTTGGCAGATGATGAGGTTTTTGAAGTTGCCGAAAGATACAAAGCAGACACCCGGTTCATTGCTTCAAGGAAGAAGGGGTTTGTGAATGTAGCGAAATTGCTTTATACCGCAGGAAGCACCAGTGAACCATCAAAGTGGTTATAATTTTGGACATTGAATCTTTTATGAAAAGTGCGCAGATATTGTAGCAAGAAAGAGATGCCCGCCTCGGCAGCGTAGATCATAGCGTGTCTGCCTCACGTACAAGAGGTCCCGAGTTCCAATCTCGGTCAGAGTGAGTTACTTAAAGTTCTTTCCGGGGTTTTATCTTATCCTTCAAGACGAATGTTGTGCAACTGCAAGCTCCATAGATCCTGGAGTCATTTGAGCATCATTTCACCCAGTTCATTCACCGTCCGTTATGACTTAACCTTGGAGGAGGTAAATTACCACAAAAAAGTGAATTTCTTGCAAAAATTCGGCGTTAATTGTAACGAATAAATGAGGAAAGGAAATTTATTCCCCTCCTGGATGTTCAGTACCCAAGTAAAAAGCAGAGGAAACAGAAACTGAATATAGGGGAAACGTGACGGAATCGTGTCCAGTGTTATAGATTACAGCATTGTAAATACGGCAACAGATGATAGGTCCACCAGAGTGACAAACATATTTTCACTAGCACGACCGATGTGATGTGAAAATTAATACATAGCAATGGCTATGGTATATTTCTTCTGAATTTTCTACAAACGAGAACTTTTGCTTGCATTCGAATGCAAGTTCTCGGATGATGTCACGCGCTGCGAATGAAGTTTGCTACAAACGAGAACTTTTGCTTGCTTTCGAATGCAAGATGTCGGATAATGTCACACGCTGCGAATCGATTTTCTACATACGAGAACCTTTGCTTGCATTTGAATGCAAGTTCTCGGATAATGTCACACGCTGCGAATCCATTTTCTACAAACGATAACTTTTGCTTGCATTCGACTGCAAGTTCTCGGATGATGTCACACACTGCGAATCGATTTTACTACAAACGATAACTTTTGCTTGCATTCGAATGCAAGTTCTCGGATGATGTCACACTCTTCGAATCGATTTTGCTACAAACGACAACTTTTGCTTTCATTCGAATGCAAGTTCTCGGATGATGTCACACGCTGCGAATCGATTTCGCTACAAACGACAACTTTTGCTTTCATTCGAATGCAAGTTCTCGGATGATTCACATGCTGCGAATTTAGAACACTTGCTTATATTCGAAATACGTTCTCGGATACTACAAACGAGAACATATGCGTATATTTGATGCAAGTGCTCGCAGTCGCTAGAGCAGATGTTTCCGGCGTTCCTCTGCGTAGAGGGCCACGGGTTCCAGTCCCACCTTGGGCATGGTGTTTACATATATATGTGTATTGTGTATATGTGGAAACATACAGAAAAAATATAAAAACATAAAAATAAAAACGACGAAACCAAGGAAAATATATATAAGATGATGATGATGATGATGATGATGATGATGATGATGATGATGATGATGATGATGATGATGATGATGATGATGATGATGATGATGATGATGATGATGATGATGATGATGATGATGATGATGATGATGATAAATGTTCCATAGGCAGGAAGTATAGGATATCAAAAACAGTTGGCATATGCGATCTTGAATCACTTATTCCTGTTCTAATTCACTGTTGCAACGCTCATGACGTTTTGGGACAGTCCTATAACCTTGTGATGTAAGCAGGTCCATTACCCGTAAACGGTATATTTTATCTATACAGTAAACATGTCTCGTTCTATCTGTTTACAACGTTTATTTGTCAACCAGCTCACTGGTCTCACCTATGCTGCCTGACCTGTTAGATGTGAATCTGTGGGCACCATTCATAATCTGTGAAACTGAATCGAGATCTGGATTCAAATTCCACCTCAGCGCACCTGCATCTAACGAGAACTTCGGGCAAAAAGTGTTCGAGTACAGCACTAAGACAAACGCAAACGAGAACTTTGCATTGCATTCGAATACACATTCAGATTTCAAGTACATCTCGAGAACTACCAAGAATCGAATGATTCGATTTTTTGTATTCGAATTCACCCATCACTATTAAATAGTGTCATACTACTACACACTAATAGCGCCAGTTATTGTGGTTTTGGCGCTTATTTGCACTGTTCAGTTTTATGCATTCATTGAACAATCTGAAATGCCACTGTCCGTCTGGCCCTTAGCACTCCCTTCCCCTCTCCAGTGCCATCTTGAGCACATTCCTCACAGCCACATAGAGCTTGAACTCTCGCAGTATCTGTATGTTCCTACGTATTCAGCATTCATTTTCGGGTACTTCAAGCTTTACTGTTCACCGGATTTTTAGCACACAGGCCTCAAATAGAGCGGAGATGATTCCTCAAACCCTCAAATACGTACTTCAATTGCAAGTGAAGTGACAGTATAAAATTGAGCAACTTCCCGTTAATGAAGTTATATTGAAAACTGTACATTTCTAGAACATCCAATTATTATTCAGACTCATTGGATACGCTGAAATATTTAGGGCCGTTAGGGCTTTTATTAAACATATAGCTAACGTTCTTCGGAAATATTCGAAATTAAATGTGATGAACTTTTGACTGAACAACGCTCTTGTGCTAAAGAAAGTGTCAGGTCTTCAAAAATTAACTTGAGACTCCTTAATTAGTATCAAAGAGCTTTGTTTTTTCCACAATCAAAAGCACGCATGCTTTTCCCCCCTTTATGTGGACATAAATTATATCTTTTAACGAAGTTTTCTTGCTTTATTTTCCTCTCTCCTTTCACATTAATTTTCTTCCTTTATTTTACCTACACACGTGTAAGTCATTACTTTCGTTTTATGTATATCCTTTTTACCCTTAACAGAATCCTTTATAATTACATCTGCTTTCAGAGAAAACCTTTTCCTTCAGGAGGTTCTCTTAGCGTTTCCACGCCACTTCGTTTTACTAATTCCCCCTTCGTGCAGACCTTTTCTGCCGTTCCAACTTCTCTATCAACCTACCGAATAATCACTTCCTTGCAGCTTCATGCTAAAGGAACTGAAAGGGTCCATTGCGTGGCTATAGGAGAAGGCAAAGTGCGCATTTTCTTTACTTCTCTCTGAAACCTTTCGCTAGAGCTATTACTTACAAATGTTGTTTATCTTTGAAAGTTTCGTTAGTATCGCTACCTTCATCTATAGAAGTGGCACCCTTAGCACTAATCTTGAGGGAAACGGAAAGGAAAATAAACGCTACGCATATCCTCGTGGGTCTGTATTTGAAAGAGAAAAGCTTTCTTTTTCCCGGTTACCCCATTTTGAGTGTGGTTTTATTGTACTTGTGTTGCCTAATGTTGGCACAATTTTATGAAAAAAAAATACATTTTTATGGTAGAAGACCTTAGGATTACAGTGAAATAATTACTCTTCTTGTTTTAAAATTAATTGTATGGTATTTTGACGTTAATATTTTGATACACTTTTGAAAAAGACAAAATTAGTATAAATTGTATACTTAGAAGGTGGAATAATATTGGTACACGCGACATCCGGTCGCGTAGGTTTGCAAGTCATGCTGGGCTGTTAGGCGGAGGTCGAAGGCCTTGCTGACATAGCTGACGAAGCAGTGAGTCACTCGCTGCTTCGGCAGAGTTTCAGCATTTAAACCTCAGGGTTTTGGCCCAGGCGGGAGTAGTCTCACATGTGCTACCGGAATCTGCGTCGCCCGATTCTCTGACGGCCACGTCTATAATCTTCAAGAATAAACATCAAAAAGTAATGAGCAGGAACCTTAGGCCAGGTAAAAGCCACAGTTGTCCTCGTAGAGATAATTTCTTTTGATTTTGGGTAGATTGTAGAATAAATACTATTTAACCAGGGCTACATGTTGAATTTTAACTTTAAGCCAACCCTGCCTGGTAACCAAGACCTTAGTAGGAGCTACCCTGAGCTACCCCCCTCCAGTAACTTTAAATGGAAATGTGTAATTTACCTGTCAGTTAGAGCAACCGTGTACGTTACATCTGGTTAAAGAAGAAATGGAAAAATAATAAAAGTACATTAAACGTTAGGATTATTCTAGTTATTTTTTATAATTTTAAAGTCACCTGCATTAAGTCAGCCTATGCATTCTGTTATATTAAAGCAGGATGAGTCTTCATTAGACAGCGAAAATTATTATGTTTATTATTGTTGTTTTTTGAAAGTCATGTTTACATCACCTCAACACGAATGTTGTGTAAACGCCTGATAATTTTTCAGAAGTATTCCCAACAGCAGTAACCCTTAACAGCTACGAAGCTTTCTAAATTAACTAACATGCCGGAAATATTACGAAATGTCTTATCTTACGCCCCTTTTAAACTTGCACAACTCAGCTTAAAAGTGGCAGTTATCCAGAATTCTAATAACTCTAACCTAGCATTAGAGTTATGTTTTGAAGTTTAAAATTTGGTTTGGAATCCAGTACATTCCAATTATATATTGTTATATAGTAAAGGCAATTATATTTGGAATTTTGGAATATTTTGAGTGGCCTTATCACTAAAACAATATGTTAACTTTTCTCTTAACTTGCTCTACCTGCTGTTCTTTCCAAATCAGAATTAATTAAGTTGCATCGGAATTAAGCAGTGCTTTACAGTTTCATGAATTTAGAAGATATGATTATATTTTTAAAAATTACAAAATGCAGTTGAACGCTTTACCATTTAAACAGGATCATGCGAAATTCTTATTAAAAGAAGGCATTCATCTTGCACCAAATTTTATTCTTAAGACGATGCTATTTGCGGATGACCAAATAATTATAAGTAAAACTGGAGACGAACTGCAAAGAGCAGTATATATTTTACAGAAGTTATGTTAGAATTATAATTTCAAAATTTCCACAAAAAACAATGGCGTTTCGAGGTAGACACTGTTAGAACCGACATAGTAATTGATGATATTATCTTAGAGCAAGTTACGGGTTTTAAATATTTGGGAACATATGTCAGTTATAAATATGAAAATGATTTTAAAAATAAATTACCAATGTTTCAACAAATGTGCGGCATAATAAATAGAAGCCTAAAAACTAAAACCAGAAAAGAAATACGGATGAAATTTTATAAATTAATGGCTGTGCCTGCTTTTCTTTTTGGTTCTGAAACATGGACATTAACAAAAGCAGACAAAAACAAGATACAGGCTGTCGAAATGAGATTTTTAAGAGCATTAAAGGGATGTACTCTTTTAGATAAAATCCCAAATGAAAAAATAAGAGAAGATTTAGAAATAAGTTCTTTAGAAGAAAAAATAATAAGTTATAGAAATGACTGGAGAGAGCATATTGAGGGAATGCCGAGAGATAGGATCCCAAGAAGAGTTATAAACTATAAACCTAGAGGAAAGAGACAATCCGGGAAGACCACGAAAACGATGGTCAGACATGTTTTAAGCCGGAACAGGCAGCATTGCCTTGCCCTTGGAGTGAAGAAGAAGAAAAAGAAGAAGAAGAAACTTGAACATCTACACTTGATTGGCCTTACAGATATATCAATGATAGAATATATTTTGATTAAAATCATTTGAGTAATTTATAACAAAATAAAACATAGATGGCGAGTTTTTACGTGTGAAGAGTAAGTTTAGGTGAAGGGATTATGTCCAAAATGTCCAAAATCTTCAGATACATGCTTGATAGATGTTGACTTTAAATATAAGTTTGTTATTTACATATATTTTGAAATTAATGTCTAATTTAAGCAACCTTTAATTTTTTTCTCTATCTCTCTGACAGTCATACACACAGTTCCTTAAGGACCACCATTTTGTGTTTAAGAATTTCAAAATGACTATTTATCTAAAAAAGTGGATATGGAGAGACTAGGTGGAATGCAAATTTCTTCTACTTATAACAGGTTAATAGTAGATACAGTAAAATGATATCTAATTCCATTATTATTCTGAAATTGTTACTAACATTAAAACGTCAGAATGATTTTAATATTTCGAATTTGAACTTCATTGAACTTAATTTTAACTGGAGCTCCACATTGGCCTACTTAATTGTTGTTTGGAACTGTGGGCTTCATATATGTGAATATTTATTTTGGAGATATATTATTGAAGCATAGACATACGAGTTCCTGTCAGTATATATGAAGTAATTTTCCGGAAGCTCAAGTTACATTAACAGATGTGCGAGTCCCTGAGAATTCATGCATTCTCGTCGCACACGTGGAGTCAGCTTAGCTGACGTTTGCTGATAAAGGCCTCACTCAGCCACTTTGTCAGCTAGTATTGTAATATATAATCTCCCTGAAATTTGGTTTGGGAGGAACACTCACGCACGTGCTAAGAGGAACCTGCGATACTCAACAGTTTAAAGGTTACAGACTATCTTCGATAATGGAGCTTAGAACTCCCATAACACCCATACAGGTATCGCGCATCCTTATTCTTCTATGTGTATATCTTTTGCTGGTGTATAGCTAAATGTTTCTAATACCATAGCTACATGTCACATCTTGAAGTTTATTCTTTACCACATCCCAAGTCACTCTTGGGAAGTAACCCTCTGACTACCCCCCTCCGACTTTGACTTTCCTTCCCGTACCAGAACGTTTCCTCTGCTGGCGGAAACATTAATGCCCGATTTTACCAACAGATGTTAAAATCAACGTTAACAAATGTACCGCACAATTGTCCCAGCGCTAAATCTACTGTTAAATTTCTTGCATTTCACCAACCTGTTTTCTGGAAATATTAACAAACACGTGCTAACGCAAAGAAACTTGTAAATATCTCAGCTATAGAAGCCTATGAATGAGCCAAATTATTTTCTGAACGTACTGCGTTGCGCTTTTGTTTTCATGTTCGTCTGCACATGGCTGAAAAGTGGCGGGTGAACGAAATCGTAAACAAAAGCCGTGAGACAAATTTCTCATCGATGGAGAAAGAATTATTAATTGAATTGGTGAAGAAATGTAAGGATATCGTGGAAAATAAGAGGACGGATAAGGTGAATATAAAAGAGGAAGATGTCACTTGGGGAAAATATTGAAAATGAATTGAATTCAAATGCATTTGTCACTACTACAAGTACCAAACAACTTCGTCAGTATTATGTGAATTTAAAACGAGGTGCGAAGGACAAGGACTTAAACGTTTCAAGACGGGAGGTGGACAGTGTATTATCCACATAATTCAGTGAACTATAAAATCGGAAAGTTATTATTATTTGAAGCTAAGGCGAAATCGATATATTCCTTTCGATGCATGTTCTAACGTCAGTATCACGCAAATTTAAAACGAGGAGCGAAGAAGGACTAGTGACTTGAGCGTTTCAAGACGGGAGGTGGACTGTGTATTATCCACATAATTCAGTGAATTATCAAATCGCAAAATTATTAATACTTGAAGCAAAGGCTAGATCAGCCTATTCCTTTCAATGCATGTTCTAACTCAGTATTACGTAAAGTTAAAACGAGTAGTGAAGTAGGGCAAGAGACCAATGACTTGATCATTTCAGGACGGGAGTTAGTGTATTATCCACATAATTTAGTGAATTATAAAATCGTAATGTTACATAATACTTGAAGCAAAGGCAAGATCGGTATATACCTTTCGATGCATGTTCTAAGCTCTCTTGTACTTCCGCAGTAACCTTCATAGCAAGTTGTTTCGACAGTCTATACCTCTGTAGAAAATTTTCTTCGGAGAGCTCCTCAAAATCATTTCTCATCATGGGCGGTATTCTATTACAAATGCCATTTACACGGTCTTAAATCTAGCAAACCGACTTCAACAGCTGAGTCCACGCCCACCAACTGGACTATTTACAATTGTTAAGGACTTACCAACAGAAATTTTGTTTGTTAGTTTAAGAAGAAATTTAACAGCAGTGTTAAGCTAGCACATGTTGGTGAAATGCAGTTTTTCTTTTAACTATTGCTAAACTCGTGTTAACTCTTCACATCTCCTGGCGAAATCAGGCATAAGTGACGTTCACTGTAGGTGCCCTCGAACGTTACAGTATAAATGCCTATTTTGATGTAGCTGGAAAGCATTCTTCTGTAATGAGAACTATTACGAAACCTTTCGCCAATTAAAGTTTAGTTATTTTAGCTGTAAATTATTTATTAATATGAAGTATTAAACGTTAGTATTTAAATTAATTTTTCTCGTTCTGAGCAACGAGCCTCCGTTGACTACACGTCAGAGGAAGTTTGTAACACTGGCTTTTCTTTCCTAACCTCAATTGTTGCATTCTTGCATGTAATAATAAAATAAAACTGACGGTAAATGATTAGCTACAGAAATATTACTAATTTAGATTAGGGAATAGCTTATTTAGGTACTAAACCTCTCTTTATTCGTTAATAAAGTAGCTTTATTGTTTACTGTTTCCAATTGGTCGAGAACACAGTAATGACCGTAAGTGGCTGGACTTGTTTCATCATTAAGGAACCTGCTTTTAGGTAAATACGTATTCTTTTATGTAATTCAATATTTTGCACAATTTAGCTATTAGTGCATATTTTATGCATTTTAGCAAAATACTTTACTAAAACAGGAAGAAAAGAGGGAAATGTAGTGATTGGGATTTTTAAAAAAAAATGAGACAGATTTTAATCCGTATTTTTACTAGCTTACGAAGAAACGGCGGCAGCAAATAACAATTTTTTCTGGGCTCTTCAATAAAGGTATGCACATATTATGGTCAGATGGTTTAAGTACGATGAGCTTATTTTCCTGGCTGACGCAGCATTTTACACGAAGAAACTATCAGAAGCGTTTAATGTCAGGTATCCGAAAATGATACATGTGAATTGCGTTGTGTATATTCTTCATAAGGTGTGCGAAACTGTTCGGTCCCTGTGTCCCAAGGTATCCAATGAAAAGAAGGTGTTTGTTAAGCCTTAGTTGGTAACATATGAAAAATTGGTGCTTACGGTTACATCCGTCTGTGAGAATAACATTAGCAAATGTTGAACTTTTGGTGCACTTTATTGAGTAAAGAAAATAAACAACTTTATAGAAATACTAGTACTGATATTTTTATTCAGTTTAGAAATATTGTTCTATAAAATATGCAGAAATACAAAATGAAATATTGGTCTTTCACAAGAAATAGTTTTTGAAGTTGAATGCACTTACGTAAAACTCACAAAATTGTATTGTAACTTTGTGGGTTCGTAGAATTAAAAGTCCAATTTGCCGAAATTCTAAATGTTCTTTATTTGCGTAGAAATACACTCCGTAGCAGCAAGACAATCTTCCAAGGTCTGTGAAAGTAACAAACAGCTCTCGTTACAACAAACTCAGCTGTTCTCTGCTTATTCACTGTCGTTACACACTTCATAACTGATTCTGCTGGCGTGTCACAATCTCTTAAATACCTCGCTGATGATTTCTAGATGATTTGAAAATAAACCAGAACCCGAAAAATCTCTAGCAGTCCAGAAATTTTCATTTATCTCAGTTCGTTTGTTTCGGCAGACCTTTATCTGCGCTAAGTTTATCTGGTTATGCAGGCACTGTCCGCCTGTAATCTTTATGTAAAAAAGCCGCGTAATCGTAGATACGAGTTCGCGACAGTATATTACTGTTTTAAATAAAATAGTCTCTAAAGCTGACATTTCTTTTGACAAATCTTGACCTCTATTCAAATAAGCTAAACCATTACATAGTTTCTACCACATTTTGCATATCATTTTCATGGAAACAATTGCTTCCATGTTTATCTTACTTCACGCACTTGTATTCCGTAGTTCTATTCAGCGTGATGGGAGAATGATGACGTTCTCTCTCTCTCTCTCTCTCTCTCTCTCTCTCTCTCTCTCTCTCTCTCTCTCTTTCTAGCTTGTCGTTTCCTACTCTTTTTGCTGGAGAATCATCTCTATGCTCTTCACCCAGAATGTCCAAAATGATTTTCCTGAGATCGTCCGAAAAATTTGGAATCTGGAACCTTCTCTGCATATACCCTCTGGTTAGATTTATTTCTATGTTCTTCATGAACTCAAATCTTTATATCTTACCTTTGTGGAGGTATACAACGTAGGCATTAGCGCAGCTAAATGATATTAGAAAGTGAAATATTGTGAGTGGGCACCTCCTTATTCTTTGGATAGCTGAGTAGTTGTTACATGCCTTTAGCTTCAACTCCAGATTTTGTGGCATTATATAAAACAGTTCATCTTATGATAAATTTTGTCAATTTCGGTGTCATTTCCCTATTTTGAATACAGTCAACATTCCCCATTCAATCTCAGATATGCTGAAACTCTATTTCTGAATCTCTCTAATGGTCTTAATATAATAGGGATATTCTTCAGTAACATAAAAACCCTCTGATTGATAGGTCAATGCCCTCATTGAACTGCTCTAAAGCCAACTGCACCATTTTTCTGCTTCCTTGTGGCACGTGAGGTATCCCTCCACTAGTAGTCATCTATAAATAATTAAATATTTCAAAAGTAAGAAATATAATACTAGAAAATTTAATTGTTTAAAGTAATATCCGTCTACCAGACGGATATTACAGGAAACCTACGGAGAAGGAAACCTACCTTTACTGTAATATTGTGACTTTGTGGGTTCGTGGAATAAAAAGTCCAATTACACCACTCAACAATGTTCTTTATTTCCACCGACTTACAGTTAAACACTTGCCAATTACATAAAATCACGTAATGCACACAATTACAATTCACCAGTTCGTCCGTTACAATTTCCTTGTACTCGCGGTTACGTAAGCTCCGGTACACCTTTACAGTTACGTACAGTCTTCCGTTGCACAATCTTCTCGTACATTAACACGTCACTGACTAACTCTTACACCAAGAACTGACTGTCTCCTCACTCACTAACTGACAAAACCAACTCCGACTGACTAAACCAAAACCAACTCAACTCCGTCTGTCTGTAACCTTCTTTATATAGGAATATCGCCGGTTTCTAGTGACCAGGAGAATGTTCCAGATTACGTAATTTCTGGAACCAGGTGGACAGAAACAGACGGCACACTGATGTTTTTCCTCCCAACCACTGCCTGTCACCACTACAAGACAAACGAGGGGGAGGTGTGGCTAACGTGGTCCTCCCCCTGCCTTCCGTTCCCAGCTGGTTCACAGGGTGTTCCAGCGCTCCCGTTACACTGCTCCCTCCTCAAAGCTGTTCGCCTCGAACAGCCCCATCGTAGCGTGCGAGGCGGTCCAGGTGTACCACCAGCATCTGCCCGGAGTCTGAGCCAGAAGTAGCGCTACCGTAGTTTGTGAATCATTCGGTTCGCTCCCAGGTGTCCTCCTGAAGTACCGGCGTGCACTTCCTCCAAGACTTCCGGGACCTTGCTCCGGGGAAGTACCAACTGTCCTCTCTGCGCCTTCCCATCGGGTGACTCCCATACCCGGAACAGCACGCCCACTCTGGTCTTCAACGAGTCCCATTGGGCCCAGTACGACTTGTAGGTGGCGCTCCTCGGTGCGATGTCCTCCCAGGTTGGCCTCGTCCCTGCCTCCACTTCCCTCAAGAGTGGCCCCAAGTCTGCGTCCGCCAGCTGCTCCCTCCTCAGGCCTGCGCTATCCCAGCCTTCAGCAGGCACTGCCACAACTACTCGGACTGCTGCGGCACGCTCCTTCTCTTCCACTCTTGTGCGCTCATGGCCGTCCTGGATCTGCGGTAGGACACCTCCAATGTAATGGTCGCTAGCGTCGGTGTCCACAATGAAGGCGCCACCCGGTTGTGGGAAACTCAAAATTGGAGCACTGCACAGGGTCCCCTTCGGGTGCTGGAAATCGTCTTCGGCGTCCTCCGTACACACATAAGGCCGGTTTTCCTCCGTCAGGCGGGTGAGGGGTTTTGCGATGTTGCCGGCCTTTTCCTCTAAATCGTTAAGGCGGTCGTCTACTTGACCCTTCCGCTTGCCCAGGTTCGCGACGTCATCCCTCACGCCGGCCAACCGTTCCTCAAACTTGGCGGCGAGAGCCTCGTTCGCCACCTTCATTTCGGTAGCCAGACGGTCATTCGCTGCTCTCATTTCCGTGGTTAACTCGGCCTTCATTTGTTCCATCTTCTCGGCGATGAGGTTGTTGTTTACCGCTTGTATTTTTGCAGCGAGGTTTTCAGTTGCCGTCTTCATTTCTTTCAGTTCCGCTAAAATCTTTTCTAATGCTGCCTCCATGGTTGTAATGTTCGGTGATGTTGTTTTCCCGCTTCCTGACACCACTGTGACTTTGTGGGTTCGTGGAATAAAAAGTCCAATTACACCACTCAACAATGTTCTTTATTTCCACCGACTTACAGTTAAACACTTGCCAATTACATAAAATCACGTAATGCACACAATTACAATTCACCAGTTCGTCCGTTACAATTTCCTTGTACTCGTGGTTACGTAAGCTCCGGTACACCTTTACAGTTACGTACAGTCTTCCGTTGCACAATCTTCTCGTACATTAACACGTCACTGACTAACTCTTACACCAAGAACTGACTGTCTCCTCACTCACTAACTGACAAAACCAACTCCGACTGACTAAACCAAAACCAACTCAACTCCGTCTGTCTGTAACCTTCTTTATATAGGAATATCGCCGGTTTCTAGTGACCAGGAGAATGTTCCAGATTACGTAATTTCTGGAACCAGGGGGACAGAAACAGACGGCACACTGATGTTTTTCCTCCCAACCACTGCCTGTCACCACTACAAGACAAACGAGGGGGAGGTGTGGCTAACGCGGTCCTCCCCCTGCCTTCCGTTCCCAGCTGGTTCACAGGGTGTTCCAGCGCTCCCGTTACAATATCCACCTGTAGACGATGTGGCTCACGCTTGCACGCGAGTGAAACAATACTTTCGTGTAAGTAAAACAATAATGTTCACGCAATATAAAGCTCAACTCACAAACGAAGCATTGCTGGAATATCAGATCAAATTAGCAATGCACGTGTGTAAACTACACGTTGAGAAATTTTATACCCACCTCAGAAACGGAGGTTACCAACTAAGGATAAAAGCCCCTAAGAGAGTTGACTGGTCTCTTAAGGAATAAAAATCTATAAAAAATATCTATAGAAAATGTTCAAAATCTGCTACGTGACATTTGTTTGAGAAACGATGTGGAATATATTGTTGTTAATTTGAGTTTCCTGTGCGATTTCATTGAAAAACTAGAAGCAATAGCTAATCTCTTGATAGAAAATGTTGAAGAAATCATTAATTTAGAGACGAAAATGTATTAACTTGAAGGCTTAAAAATGAAAACATTTAGAAACAATTTCAAATCGGTGTTGAGATTACAGGGTTTCAAATTATGAGACAAGTTGCCCAAGTTCTAGAACGCCATCAAGTAGATATTAAGAGCGTAAGGACTAATGACGTGCCTGTTATGAAATATGCAAAAGACATGTGACGTAGAACAATCATTCTCCCAATACTGGAGAGTGCTACGTTTGCTACGAGATTTATAATAGACAACTTAGAGAAGGTATGTGTTGTGTACGTAACTCCAAACAATTTCCAGGAATCCACAAGTGATATCAATAATTCACCATTAGTGACTTATCAGAACACTTCATTTTTATTATAGTTTTTCTATTATGTAAAAGGAAAGAAAATATTTTTGAATTTTAGTAAATATTTTGAACATTATAACAATTTTCTTGATTTTAATACATAAAAGTAAATAAATTTAACTTTTTAGCACATAAAAATCTGTTTCCTATTCAAAAACAACATGTTCACATATGAATCACTTGACAACACATAAAACTCAGTCATAATTATAATGCAGTGTTGGAGCAAAGAACTATTGAACAGAAATATTACTTGAAAGGATAACAGGGTTTGGGAGAGGGGAGATAAAGTAACTGAGGAGAGATAAAGAATACTTACAGTTTATGTTTTATTAAATAAGCATGCGGTACATAGAATGTAGCTATTTGGTATTTATATATTGTTTTGCAGGGAATTTTTAAGAAATAAAAGAATAAATGAATGCGCCTACTTCAGTACTTTAAGTACACGTAGCACCTGTATTAGTACAGATTTTGAGCTTTTGTAGTGCCTGTTTGCCCACCTGTTTGGATTCTTTAATGTCTTTTGTACCAAACTCTAATTACAGTGTAACATTATTGCTTAACTTCTAAGTAGAACTTTAGGATTTATAACACGATATTTCAGAATGAAAAGGAAATATACAGTTAGGTGTTCATTAAAAATATAAAATGACTACCAACTGTTTGGTTGTATGCTCGGGTATATGCACTTGTGACAATTTAGAGCCGTAAAGCAAGACATTTTAAAAGAGCTTCCTTCTCACCCGAAAAGTATTTTGTGAAATCGTTGATGCAGACATCGGGAAGGTGTGAATACTCGTCCCTTTGGGGTCATCATTCGTATCTTAGCGGGCACAAGCAACAAGTGGCTATCTAACCCTCACTTGTAATCACTTGAGGAAAAAGCTTTTCAGCTCTATTTTTCTGCATAATAACTCTCAGCTACTATAAAGCATTGCGGTACGTGTCATTTAGGTACGTAGGTACGTGTGTGTTGTGAACACCGTGGTTTATAAAGAATCTTGGTAATAAAATTCAGCACCTTTAAGGGATGTGACAGTGACATTTTCAAAAAATAGCTCTATCACAAAAAACCCTTGCATGAAAAACATTTTGGAAAAAATTTGATTCTATAATTTTGATTAAGTTATACGTTTTAATATTTAACACATATATATTTGGAAATAAGCATTTATTTTCTGGGGATAACCTTTGAAGTATTATTAATTATAATTATGTCAGCTTTATAAGTAATTATTATTCACCGTACGAAAATGCGCTCTCAGTGCAAACTCTTTTGGAAAAAATGATATACGAGTGCAAGTGGGATGTTTGTAATGCCCTAAACCAGTGTTTTTTTTCAGTATACTGCAAGAAAATTTCCAGATTCATCAGATTCAAAAGTCAATGAAGGCATTTTTGTTGAGCCACAAATCAGAAAGCTGCTAAAAGACCCAAATTTTGAGCAGACGAATTCAGTAGAACCTGGTGCATATAGTTCAATGAGAGACTTCATGACGAAGCTCCAAGTAAATGTAAAGAGTGAACAGTACGAAACAGTAGTGAAATTGATGTTGGATTACATGAAAGAGTTGGGGTGTAGAATGAACCTGAGACTGTACTTCCTTCATTCTCATCTCGATCGCCTTTCTGAAAACCTTGGGGCTTTTAGTGAAAAATGAGAGAGAGAGAGAGAGAGAGAGAGAGAGAGAGAGAGAGAGAGAGAGAGAGAGAGAGAGAGAGAGAGAGAGAGACAGAGAGAGAGAGAGAGAGATTTCATCCAGATATTGTGGTTTTGTAGGTTCGTAGAATTGAAAGTCTTGTTTGCAGAAATTTAAAATGGTACTTATTGCAGTAAACAGTAACTTTTTACACCCCTTGCAGCAGTAAAATGACGTGACATACACAACAACAATCTTCAAGGTTATCTCGTTCTCAGCTGCACGTAAACAACGAAACAAACCACTGCGGCATACTTGAAATCTCCACACAGTCAAAATTACCACACAGCTGCACATACAATTAACAACTCAATAGCAACTGACTGACAACTGACTCCTCTGTAACACTTTGCAGGCTTTTATACCTCCAGTCATTCTTCTAGAATACAGTCGATCGCTAGAAGCACAGCGAGACAAAGATAGATCTTCCAGACATCTGTGTGTCTCCAACTCTCTTTGTTTCTCTCTCTCTCTCTCTCTCTCTCTCTCTCTCTCTCTCTCTCTCTCGGCAAGCGTTCAGCGCTCGCCCACGCGCCGGCTGCGGCTTGCGGTAGCGGCACAATAATGCCTCGGTAAATATATTAAGGAGGCAGAAAAGATAATCAGGGAATGTGAGATATATTAATGATAGCCAATTACTGTTGTTGTTTGAAAAGAGATGGCAAACATGCAGAAGCCAGACCTGGACAGCTAAGCTATCATTCAAAGGACTGTTTGCTCTAAAGGTGACTACAAAAGTTTCCAGTAATAACATGTTCTGGTGTTTCTGGAATACGTGGCCTTCTTCTGAATTGTTTGCGCACATTTAATTGCTAGAACACAGAAACTTATGCGTATCAGCAATGATTCTGATGTGACCCTAGGTATTGGCACCTATATAGATGAAATGTGTTTATTCCGCCCCTTCCCCTCACAAAAATCGTTGAATATACATATCGTGGACTGTTTAAAAAATATCACTATTTATATTTCCGTCCTTCGCTGTGGCGTAGCGGGCTAAGGCAGCATGCCTTTCCCTTGCCACGGAAAGCGGTCCGGATTCGACCCCACCCATGTGGTGGGGATTTTAGGTTCCGGGTATAGGACCGGTGCCCATTCAGCATCATGAGGAAAGTGAGGAGCCTACGCTAGGTAAGCGGCCCTGGTCACGGAAACCAACATTCCCGCTGGGGGATGCCGAGATGATGACCATATCTCCTCTTCGAATCGGTTGGATGACCGTCCACCTCTGCCGTGCGTAAATGGGCGTGAGGCCGGCAGTAGGATTGGTAGGCCTTGGCCCTCTACGGGCTGTCGCGCCAGTGGTTAACTTTAACTATTTATATTTCCAAACATATTGTAATTAGTTCAGTTCTTTGTATTCCTATATCTCTTATTTTGGAGTACCTATTGCAAGAAGACCTGACGTGATACGTAGAAAAGAATAACGGACTAGAATTTAACGAACAAAAATTATTTAAGATCACATCCTATTTGAAAAAAAGTTTCAAAGTTCTGGGTAAGGTTATTATTGGATAGTTCTACTGTAAGTTGTGGACAAAGTCATACTGTACAGAAAAGTAGATCCTCTTAAACACATTTATAAACAATGTTTTTGTGTGTAGTTCACCAATTCCGATATATTCCTTGTTATTAACTTGATTTTAGTATTTGAGATTTTAGGGTTGGTATTATTAATTTTTATTTTCTCTTGATTTTGCAAAGCAAACTGAATTCCAAAGGTATCCTGGCTACTTGTTAAAGCCTATTCTGTTCCCCTAATCCCCTTGAACATGCAAGGGGATGTAATAAAGGAAACATGTAATAAAAAATCTGGAAATATTTATCTCAACACGAAGTAGAAAGAAAATTGGTCTATTTAAATGATTTTGCACACATTGAATGGAGAAAAGTTTTTTTAGACTATCAAACTTTCTTAAATATTCTTTTCTCAATTTTCATCTACCACTGTCATTATTTCATCCTATTTCTCTGTAATGCGATAGTCTAAAAATTAAGTGAATGCAATTTTTATCCGTACTTTTTAATCACACTGTATGTTACTATATAATTGAACAACTGGGATAGAATATGCAGAAGCCTGGCTTGGTTCGTTACTGCATTCAGAGTATTATACATGAACCCAGCATATGTCCACCAAAAGCTCTAAGTGGCAACTAATTCTAAGGTCTTAACCTCGACCTCTAAAGCCCCAGATTTCTAGTTCATACAACACGCTCGTTCCACCATCGACTCATAAATCCCTCCCGCCCCAGCAACCCGTTCATAGACAGATTCTCTCGAAACAAGACCTTCCTAATTTGCTCCGATTTGCGTTCTCTATTATCATTCGTTAAATTCCTGAGCACCTCCCTCCCCTCTTTCTCTGAAATCCAATATTGTAGAGATTTATTGCTGTCCCTTTATCTATACTAATCCTCCGGTGTCTATAGCCGGGCCACTCGTTATAACGTGTGGTGAACTGTTAATAGTGACGAAGCTGACACCTAATCAAAACAAATGATGACGCACTTCCTCTAAAGCAGGTGAGCTTTGTTGATGTTTACCTGGCTTGCTATCACATCATTATACTTAGCTGAGCGTGGCTAAGATAAGGGTCTTGATCCTGTTTGCGCACCTAATATCCGGTTAGGTTTGGCAGGATTCCCATCTCATTTTCACACTTGTTATTTGTTTAAGGACACATAGTGTTGAAAAATGACAGATTGGAGCCTTTTGGATACTTTCTAATGATCTATTCAAGAAAGGCATCCAGAATTTCTGGAAGGGAAGGATGCACCGGATGTTTTCGAGATGCTCCCAAGAAAATGTTAAAAATTTTGACTTGAGTTTGAGTTTTGATGATGATGATGATGATAATAATAATGATAATGATACTGATTATGATAATGACATAATGATAATGATAATATATTTGCTAAGAATAAAATTTATTATATTGAAACAAAAACGTTTTACAACTAAAGACATCTAAAATATTCTGGTATTTTTATTTGAATTGAAACGACATAAATGGGATATAAAGTAAGATAAACAAAGAGGAAAGTGGAACTAAGGCAATAAAAACCTAAATTATTTAGGAAAGAATAAATAAAGAAGAGGTAGATTAGAGTAGGAATAAGCAGCAACTGCCATTTGTTATTTTCGTTTACCTGTAGCACATAAGAAAGGGTACGCTTAGTACTCAATAGCGTTTCAATTGCATGTGATACGTAGTTTTACTTATGTCAATTTTAGAAATACCCGATCTAGTTCCATCTTAATGACTACACCACTAAAGCTCCCAGCGTGCTAAATTTGGGTTCTTTGTGTGTTGACCTAAGAATATCTTTTCACTGGAACACCTAATTGCCTTAGCTAATCTATCTTGTCATTAATTGCTTTTCCTGTATTGTTTCGCAGTGATTCCTTGTCCCCTATAGTATCATTTCTTTTGCTTCTGCATTGCTCTTTTTTATTTTAACATATGGACACTATTTATTACAAATAATTTGCTCTATATTATTTAGGGAGCTATGTTTCTTAAGCCCCAATAATTTTGGTATCAATACGTTAAATATAATTCTACATATTGTCGCATTATAGATTGTGAACTGGGATGATTTTAGAGTACAAGTTTTGGATAGCGTTGTGTATACTTAAAGGTGGTTTACCATAAGGGTTTACAATCTAGTTTGCAGCTAGGAGCGCAGCTGAAAGGACAGGGGGTCAGATGGTAGAGGTAAATGATAAAGAGAATTTATAGTCAGGTTACAGATATATATTAGACAGATAGACAGTTTACTATAACATTATGATTTTTTACAATACAAGTCAACCCCGAAGTCCTTAAGAGACTTCGGGTGGACTGGTGTTGATAGCTACATTAGTACATTAAGACCCAGTCGCGCTTACCTTCGAGGAGATGTCGGTGCGTGGTGAAGTGAAGATTTGGCGTAGCATCCGGCCGCAACGATACACTTTAAACTCCACCGCGCCTCGATAATCACCGCTATAAGTATTCACGGCCAAGCTCAAAAAGAGGGGGCCAACACACATTAAACCTAGGAGCTTTTTTGCTTTGATCAGCAGTAAAGCTTCTGGAACATTCCATCCGTCATGTTGGTTTAAGTCCAAATACCTGCTGATCGTCCATTACCAACTACCTGGTTCAACGTCTAGAGTTGCTGCGTTTGGCATTCTTACTTGGTTAACGCTCCGAAAATATGCAAATTACGGGTTTTTCGTCTAACACTCCGCTAAGAGCTTTCTACATCTTTACTTCCACAAATTAATACTTTCAATTGTATACAGAAACCTCATGCTATTTAAATTTCAAATAAATTCCTAAAATAAATCAAGTTCCTTCACTTCACCAAATCATACGCGACAATGTCAACGTAATTGAAAGCCTTCTTATTCATCGTTCCCTGCTAACCAACAACCTGTTGCAAATTCTCGTTACAAAATGACTGAACAAAGCAAACTAACTTCAAGAAGCCGAAGTAGGATCAAATATTCACTCGGGCATACAAAACGTCACTTGCAGCAATTCCATCATCAAATTAGGACTTCATCAAGTAACTTTTAGTTTAATGCCTAAACGTTCTCAAATTGAGGTACATGTATGTGACAGCCAAAACTTTAAAATCCTAATCACATCGAAAAGGCGACTCTGCATGTGATCGCTTGGGTTCTCTCTTCCTTACTAGTCCTTCAATATGTTCACAGTTTTTAAGGGTATAATGCTTTTCTAGTGTACAAATATTCACTTTAAATGGCATCCTTATAGACGTTCAAACCTAGTGTGCTAAGAGCTACATTTTGTTTTGCCTATTTCCTTCCCTCCAGAAACTATTAGGGACAGTAGAATGGACTAAATATGCACAAGAATGCGTTTTAACCCTTTTATTAAGATTTGATTGGAGAACTGAAACTCATTTTTGCGATGCATTGCAGCTTTGAACTTAGACTGTCATATTCTATGAATTTTATTATCGCGAGAAGTTATTGTCAGAGAAAGCAGATTTTCACAGCGTTGTATATGCAGAACATATAAGCATAATAAGATCAATAATAGTAATTTAGGTTCCATAGTTTGGGACGTATATTTATTTCTATAGTTAGGCCATAAATGTTTATATCGAGTCCAGTGAAAAAGGGTGGAAGAACTAGTTGCTTGGATAATAAGACAAAATTCCAGAGAAATAGAGATAAAGAGTGAAAGAAAATGATTGGAATAGGGAGGGGCAAATCCAGAAAAATACTTGGACAGAAGGTGCCTTAAGAGTCAAGTGAATGATAATTTTTTATATATCAGGCTGGAATGGATACATGTATGCACAAACTTTTAAACCCATTGTGGATTTTCAGATTAAAGAAGAGCTAAAATAACGTCGTTTGGCAGGAGTAACGTATGGGAAAGAAGCTTACAATTAAGTAGACAATGTTGCTGCCTACATATATTACTTTTCATGAGAAAAATACACATAGGTAAAGTAGCTAGATAGAATATCCACATATTTTGCTTCTGAAATATTCCACCTAAATGCATAATTCACCTGTTCGAAATAAATTTTCAGTTTAAATAAAAACTATGTGATGATTGGAAGTTTTCTGTTCATTCTTGTAAAAAATAACCTACTTCATTATTAATCGTAATAAACGTGTGTATAAATGGTCTTAGTATATATATGACTACAAAGAGAATAGAAGAATCAGTTTAAGAGCTGCTCCGATGGATATGATATTGAATTCTCTTGGTCAGGGCATATAGAAAAATGAATAACTTCTTTCCACCAATATAAGTTCAAACAACGAGAAGGATAACTGGTTCCGTAGTTCAGTCAGTAGAGCAGCTGCCTGCCGTGCTAGGAGTCCCGGGCTCGGTTCCCGACTGGGGTGGGGATTTTTCTCCAACCAAGATGACTCCCCATCTTCCCCAGGATCGGAAAGTGTGAATGTGTGCGTGATTTAATGATACAACCCAAGGATTACGAGTTGACACCATCTATATGTTCCAAAGGAGAACGGCCTCCAATATGACCACTGCAGTTAGAGGTAAAAAAAAAAAAAAAAATGATTACCTCCACGAAAAGTGTTGTACATTAGGTATACATTTTTGTTTAATAAGATTTTTTTTATCTTCTAGACTTTATTATTATGCAAAATTCATCCGAGGACTTCTGATGTTCTCCATAAAAAAATTCTACATATATTTCAGTTGTCCCTAAAAGTCTTATATTTAAATCGAAATCATTAAGAAAATCAAACGCTTCGAAAAAATATTTCATTTAAAATGTAGTTTAGAATGGGCAGAGCTTTTGAAAATCTTTCTTGCATCTGTGGAGGAGCTAAGCAAAGTACCATCTGCTCACCACAAGAAGGCACGCGGGGTCTGAAGAGGCAGAGGGACTTATATATCTGTTCTATTAGTGGATCTGTTTACTACGAATTTAGTGGATGAGGGTGCATATGAGTCACCAATGCTGCCAGATCTAGTGCTCGTTTCAATAACTGCAGTGATAGGTTTTTTGTATAGAAGAGTTATGTGACAACACTGTGTATTTTACATGAACCTTATCCTTGTTTGAAATAAGCTTGCACCGTATCTCTTAACACTCACTTGAACTAATCACTTCTCATTGGCTGCTGTCGTGGTATAGACTGTTGTGTGGTAAAATTTAGTTCGTTATTTAACATTATGATATACCTTAAAATGTTAAAAGAAAATTACCAAATTTATATTTTCATAACCGTATGAATTAAATACAATATGCAACAAAGTTAATTTATTTGTAATGCATGTTAATTCTTAAATGAAGTTAAGAGGAAGATCCTTTACTTTAAACCTGCCTCTCTTGGGATGAGTGAGATGGCAGGTTTATCGGTATTGGTGACATATTTGTTTATAGTACTTTAACCGCTGACCCTACTTTGAACTGGATTTGTCGTACATTGCACTGCCCACGGCGCCGAAAACGTTAGCCAAGAAGGGTAAAGAGGAAGGCAGTAAAACGCGGAGACATACGTCTCAACGGAGCAAGATTATTTAAAACAGCCTTAGCATGTTAATCATATCCGGAAGACCAGCTTAAACATTATGCAGCCAGCAAAATTGATTACGTTAGACATTCCTCTATTGGGTGGACAGTACTTGAACTGTGCATTCACAGGCCCATATGGATATATAGCATTTTTCAAAAATGCATTTTTGAAATCAGGGCAACTCAAGACCTGTACTCCCAGTATTGAATTTTTACATGGAAAGCCATGTATTTTCTAAGTACTGTAAGAGGGTGGGGCAAAAAGTAATGCCTCCTATTTTTATTCCTTAAACAATTGAATTATATGAAAACTTTGAATTTGGCGCAATTCCTCAAACCTTCTTCTCCAATCCCCTGCAGTAGTAACTTCTTAAGTCAGCAGGTGGCAGCACTGCATCCTCTTGCAAAATGGTTGACATCGGCATTCGTATTAGACAGCGTCCTGTGATTGAATTTTTGACTGCGGAAGGTGAAACGCCAATTCGCATTCACGAAAGGCTGAAAAATGTGTATGGTGATGCAACGGTGGATGTCAGCACTCTTAGACGATGGGTTCGTCGCTGTATGGAAGCTGAAGTGCAAACACCATTGGCAGATGAAAAGAGAAGCGGCAGGCCGGTAACTGCAGTGATCCCATGCAACATTCACTGAGTCAATGACATCATTCATGGTGATCGCCGGGTAACAACAGGTGAATTGAAACACATTATCTCCCTCAGTAAAGGCGTGATGACGATTATTCAACAACTGGGTTACTCAAAAGTTTCTTTACGTTGAGTACCAGGAGTGTTAACCGCCCAAAACAAAGAAACAAGGAAAACAATAGCCTCCGAACACTTGCAGCGTTTCAATTTGGAGGGAGAGGAGTTTCTGGAAGAAATTGTTACTGGAGACGAAACGTGGGCTCATTTTTTTTTTTTTTTTTTTTTTTTTTTTTTTTGAAAACTTGAATGAAAGAGGCAGTCAATGGAATGGCATCACACAACGTCACCGAACAAAAAGTATTCAAAACTCAGCGGTCGGCAGGGAAAGTTAGGGTTACAGTGTTTTGGGATGCAGAGGGTGTGCTTATGATTGATTTTTTTGAGAAGGGATGCACAATAAATTCTTTCCAATACGTCAGAACTCTCAAAAAGCTGAAAGCACTTTTCGCCAAGTTCGCCCAACAAAATCTATGGCAGATGTTCTTGTTTTGCTTGACAATGTAAGACCACACACCAGCCGTGACACCACTGCAGAAATTGAGAAATTGGGATGGCAAGTCTTACCTCATACCCCATACATCCCTGACCTGGCACCATCAGACTTCCATATGTTTGGGTCACTAAAGGAAGCTCATCGTGAGATTCATTTTGAAGTTGAGGAGGCTGTGAAAACGTCCGTGCGTCAATGGCTTAGGAAGCAAGACCGTGTATTTTACCACATTGGAATACATGCCCTAGTTAAAAGGTGTACCACAACTGTGGAAAAGGACGGAGATTATATTGAATGGTGACAAATTAATCGTCCATGTTGTAGTTTTCAAGCTATGTAAATTGGATTCAATTTTCTTGGCAATTAAAAGAGAGCAAAAAAATAGGAGGCATTACTTTTTGACCCACCCTCGTGCAAAGGACAGAAAAAATGAAATGCATACTACAGAGATTTAGTTTGATTATTAAGAACAAGCAGAAGAATGCAACAATAGCTGTAGAGATTTAGGTAGTGAAACTTATGTGAATACAATATATTAGAATCTTTTTAACTTTGTTTCCTGTTTTCGATCAATCTTTGAGGTTTTAGTTATTTTACATTTCCCTCGTTATATCGGCGGAAATTACGCTCGGCAAAAAGTAATCTGCTTATTAATGTTGTTTTCTCTCTTCTTCCTTTCTCATATTTCCAGTGAAAGCCTTGTTTTGCAACCTGCGTTATGGGATATCGGAAAACGTTCGCTTGCCGATTTTATCCGTATAAGATGCACTCGGGGGTTCAACAGGCAAGCGGTCGTGCGCGCACACGCTAACTTTATTCCCTCTTTTTTTATCTGTCCTCTCTTCGTCTATTCCGGCCCTCTTTTATTTCCGCGCCACCCTCCCTCATTTCTCATTTCCGGTTCTTATTGTCTCTTCTCTTTACACCGCCCTCCACCACCTGAACATCTGACGGACGCGAGTTACCGGATATCTATCCAATGGTCAGCTGCTCACGCAGATGTCCGACAGAAATTGTTAACTGCACAGTCTTGTGCTTGTACTGCTGCAAGAATAGAAAGTTCCAGTGAGCGCACATACACGGACAGGCGCACCATCTGGAGGCAACTGTGCAGAACTAACGTGGAAAGTATTGGACTCGTATTGGTTAACCGCTCTCAGATCTCTATCCCCTCCACATGAGTGGTCGACACACATTTCCTGTCTTCACTTATCCTTAAAGAAAAAGGAAGTAGAGATGAACTATTGGAGAATATAACCCTCGGCTGGTATCCTGCTGGAAAATTTGCATTTTATGTTCAGCTCTGTTACGTAGCAAGCTATATATGAATGAAAATGCATTGTTAACTACGAACCTATTTCGGCTTCACACACGTGACGGAAAAAGGGATGCAAAGGCCAACAATTGGTTCTTTGTATACATTTTGGTATCTTTAGAATCAAGTTTTTAGTTAGTGTACAAGTACTAAACAAATCTTATACAAGAAAGTTCATCAACACGTTATTTCATAGTTTTACTAAGTACTATATGTAAGTACTGTAACCATTTTGACCTTTATGATAAAAATAATTTTTAATAAATTGTTTTATTAGGTGATTCTTTGTCAGTATAAACTTTTTAAAGGGTATGCAATAAACTGAAGCTGCTGACAGTGAAGTAAACTAGGTTATTAATAATAACTAAACACTAGTAACACAACTTCACTGTTTACTTATCTGATTTAAATCCTGGGACCGGTTTCAAAGCAAATCATTTGCTTCATCCTCAACCACTCAGCTTGACACTCACCCACTAACTGACTGACTGACTGACCTTGATCACTACCAGAGTTTGAAGAATAGCTCCTTATCTAACTGCCATCTACCGAGGACAACACAAACTTATTGATGACATCTATTGGAGGGATATCAAAATTCATTACGCCATCCTTATTTTCCAAAATAAATATCTTCTCCCGAACCATTAAATCTATCGGTTCCTTCATTTGTAATTTAGAAACCAGAGTGAAGGAACATTTTAGAAATATTAAATATAGACAGACAGAGAAATCGGTAGTGGCTGATCAATTTTGGTCACATAATCATGAAGTAAATCCAGAAGTTAAATTATTGAAACAATTAAAAGAATCATACATGACCGTTACGTTTTTCTTTGGCTACCCTAAATTTATATTTCTAAATGTTTCTATTTTACAGACTGAATAACTACTATTTATCCAATTTGGCTGAACCAAAAATTATTACTTAACGTTATTATTCTATTATGTAAATGCTTTAACGAGCTTTATATCTCAATTATTATTTCGTTTTATTTTATGTATACATTTCTTAAGTATATCATTTCTACTGTGCAGTCATAATTCATCTGCAGTTATGAGGGTTCAGATCTCAATCCTATAAGTACTTACATAAAGATCAAAAATTGGTTATGGTATATTTTAGTTTATTAATTTCTTTCTTTTTTAAAATTTCTCACAATTATTCCATTAATACAAAATATTGTGTTCATCCTCGGAAATCATTTTGAAATGCATAGAAAATCCCAAAGTGAAGTAAAATGAAAGATGTAACTTACTCCACTTAGTATTGCTGATAACAGATTGGCTTCTTTTTACTTCAAGTACTTCTCTTTTTTGTAAATGATATGATTTTATTCTCTTTTCCAATTCAAATACTACTCTTGTTCAATCCATTTTGTTGTTAACAATTATAACCTTAATTAATTAGAGCCAACTGAAAAATTCAATGCCACAGCCGGGATTTAAACCACGGATCTCCTGGTTACAGTCCAGTCGCTCTAACCCCTTGAGCTGCCTTGGCCAATGTGCCGTCCTGACATTAAATTCTCCAATTGACTCATATTTTCCCGGTAGACCACTTAGAGTTCTCATATTCGAGATAAACATTTGTGGCAACTTACTATGGTAAGTACTTAAATACCAGGATTTTTGTCGTGGAATATTTTTAATGTAAATAAGAATTAATCCTTTTAAGTACATTACTCCGGTATATGGGTGATTTTAATTAATTAGAGCCAACTGAAAAATTCAATGCCACGGCCGGGATTTGAACCACGGATCTCCTGGTTTCCGTCAAATACGAACTATTTTTATAATTGCTACCTTAATATGAATGCACAACGGTGTGTTCTTTGCTTCATGTAACACTTTTTATCACATATCTGGTGTATCAGCATCGTCTTACCTGCACCGCAAAATGAACAACGCCGGTCAGTATAGACTACTCGCTTCACTTTCACATGTTGATACCTCAGTGTGCGACCTTCTTGTCTAAGCAGTGTGAAATCATTGGCGTGACGTCATTTTCCATGCCATTCCCTTGGGAAATAAATATGTCGTGTGTGGCACCTCTAAATAACCCTTAACATTTAGTTAGTCGCACGGGGCCTGGGAGGCTCCTAACTTTATTTAAATGTACTTTACGAACGAATGCACCTACCTAATTGGTCTACCTAGGACATCTGCCAAACACTACATCTTACTCGAATGTTTGCTGCGGCGATTTTTTCTGTTAGTTATTTTAGTTTCAAAACGAATCAGCAGTTTGCTGTCATACAGGTCTAGCAGACCTCTAGCTTCAACTCTCGTTACGTGTTGATGACATGTTCTCTTCGTTAGTAAGTTGTGGAATTTTGCTTTGCTAGTGCAAGGAGCTATTAGTACTTCGTCATGAGTATTGGATTTTCTCAATAATTTTACTTATCCAAATGGTTGTAGCCAATACAAAAGCGCATTTGGCTTCACCACAAAAAAGAAAAAGAAACCAATTGTTTCATATGTTCCAAAAAGAAGGGTAAACATTAGTTTTGATCTCAAGTCTACATGTTTCGTTGGAAGGTGTCAAGAACAAACCAGAAATAATCATGCATTACAATGATGTTAAAACTGGAGTTCATGTAATAGATAAATTGTGTGCTAGGTAAGAGGGCTGTACAATAAAGAATTATCATAAGCTTTTTACGGTCATATTTTTTCGCACAAAAATTCAACAGTATTATATTCTGTTAGCTTAATGTGAAACAAACATGCCGTATTAGTTTCATTGTTGGTACTCCTGGTTCCCGGCTGTAAGAACCAGGCAAGTTCAGATATGCAGTATCACCTACCGCTGCAGTGAAGGTAACATGCAGTTAAAGTTGATGTTAGAGGGAGATCCGGAGTTTCCTTCAAACGTAATCACTGCTGATGAAACTTGACTGCATCACTTTGAACCTGAGAGCAAACAGCAAAGCTCAGTGTGGAAAGTTCCTTCATCAGTAACCTCTCAAAGAGCGAAAGTGGTTGCTTCTGCTGGGAAAGTTATGGTCATCTGATTCTTTGACATTCATGGAATTGTTTATCAGAATGTTGTAGCTGCACACACGTCAGTAACTGGACAATACTACAAAGATGTTCTGAAAACATTGCAAGTCCATATCAGGCACAAAAGACCACATTAACTTTAAGCAGGCTGGATGTTGCAATACGATAATGCGTGCCCGCATATTGCCAATGTTGCTGATGAATATCTTGCAAAAATCAACGTCAAGTGCATCCCTCATCCTCTCTATAGCCCAGATTTAGACCTATATGACGTGTTTCTATTCCCTAACTTGAAGAAACGCCTTCCTGGGAGTTATCATCCATCACCAGAAGCAGTGGTGAAGGCTGCAGAGGCGATTTTGAAAGATCTCTCAACAAATGGTTTCCAGCATGTCTTTGAAGACTGGCAGAAACGCTGAGACAAGTGCATCGCATTCAGGGGAGACTATTTTGAGAAGGACCATCAAAATAATGAGGATGAATAAAGGTACGTTGTCAAAAAAGAGTGTGATCATTTTTTTTATTGAACAGCCCTCGTACAATGTAGCCAGAGCAACCTGAACGTTCCCAGTCGTAATTTTAACCATATATTGAATATTGCAGTTATTAATTATAGGGACATCTTTTTGGAAAGCAAAACAAGTATTCCACAAGACAGGTAAGTAGTGCCCATAGCTTTACAGTCGCAACAGCTACTAAGAAGAGCAACATCAAAGCTATCCAATGAAATGAAAGAACTTCTAAAGAAATATAAACCTGAACAACCAGCAGCACATGAATTGCCAAGTGCACCAGAATCATTGAAAAAGAAACGATGTGAACCCTGCAGTAAAGACAAAAAGTAGAGCAGTAATACTAAATATGCAATTGAAATATGCAACGTTCCTCTCCGTTTGAGAAAATGTCCCAAAATTATTTACTATAACTGCTTAGTCGCGGGAATCAGAAGAAATAATTCCCTCTGAGTAACCGAAAATTTCCAATGACAAGATATATTTTAAAATAATGTTATTCTCTTTACGTATATTGCAATACAAATTATAATGTATTCTCTATTGGTATTATATTTTAGCTTATGTATTTAATACATCTACAAGTCGTGTCCATAAAACAAAGTCCTCAATTTTATTTAATATAGAAAACATGTTTATTATCAATGAATGTTACATTTATGGGAAGGTGGAACTTAAAGCTATTTTTCTACGCAATCACCATTGCGATGGATGCACTTTTGCATGCGCTTTGACAGTTTTTGTATACCCTTGTCATAACACTCCCGCAAAGTTGCGCAGGTAGCGCCCAACCTCGGTTTTTCAAATCATCGTGGGTCCGGAAATGTGTTCCACCCAGGTGTGACTTCAACTCAGGAAACAGATGATAATCACTAAGTGCTAAGTCTGGACTGTAAGGGAGATGGGTGAGGATGTCCCATCCGAACTGGGCCAGGAGATTAGCCATTTGTGTACTTCAGTGAGCATTTTGGGGACCCACGTCGCACACAAAAGTTTGTCAATCGTAGTCTTACTGACTTCGTGGATAAGTTGGCACAGCTGGCGAGCCCGCCTCGGTAGCGTAGGTGGTAGCATGCCTGCCTAACGTTCAAGATGTCACGAGTTCGAATCTCGGTCAGGGTGAGTTACCTGGATAAGGTTTTTATTCCGGGTTTTTCCCTTATCCTGAAAGATGAATGTCGGGTAACTCTAAGCTCCGTGGACCACGGACGCATTGAGCATCATTTCATTCATTGTCTGATATGACTAAATGTTGGAGGACGTAAATTAAAAAAAAATCAGTTGGCGAACTGTCACCCGCCGATCTTTAAGCATTTCTTGCTCCACTTCTGTAATTGTTTCGGCTGAAACCAAAGACTGACCAGAACGCTGTTCGTCATGGACGTCTGTACGTCCGTCTTTGAACTCTCTGATACACTTTATTGACGTCCATAGATTGTGGCCCATAGACTTCGCATAAGTGATGACGAATTTCATTGGGGGGTAGTACCCTTGGTACTCAAAAAGCGGATCACTGCACGCAACTCGCACTTGTCGGCGGAAGTGATAGGAAGCTCCATCGCAAACGGCTGCCCAGCCAAGATTAATAGTTGCAACGGGTTCCTTGTGGTGGAGATTTGAAGGGGTGAAACCAAGCTAAACGCGAGTGTTTCCGGATCCCGCGTAATAGCGTTCCTAACGGCTCCAACGTCTTGGAGACCTTATTTTATGGACACTTATCGCATACTAATAAGTCATGTTATATGGAGATTAGAGGAAAGACTGCAAGTGATGTGGGTAAATTCGTAAAATGCAGAATAGAAGATATAGAAAGGCAGGAATTATGGGGAAGCCTGGAAAATATGAAAACTGGGGACGAGAAGCATACGTAGATTACTGCAATAGGCAGGAGAGAGAACGGCTAGCTTGGAGGAGAACAGGAATAATATTCCAAAGAGGGATAAGAGGTAGGGAAAAGGGAATTTGTGAATTGCGTGAGGGGAAAAGAAAGCATTGACACTATTTAACTGAAAGCAAAGAGGTTGCAGTATGGAGAAAAAGGGTTTGGGAGGAAAAATGGGAGAAAGTAGAGAAGAGGATAGTAGTCATAAGAATTTTAACAGGAAAGGAGAAAAGGAAGGTAAGAAGTATTGGTGAGTTCATGCAGAAAGTAAAATAATATAAGAAAGGAAGATGGCGCGGGGGGGGGGAGTAGGGAAGAAATGGGCTAATTAGGTAAGCATTGAGATTCAGAGCTACCTGACAGAGCAGAAGACCAGGGTATTATGTAAGCCAAGGTAGCACAAGGTATAACAAATAAATATAGCCTAAAGCTGTAAATTGTAAAACTTTGAAATATGCAAAGTAAATAATTAATTAAAAATATAAAGTAAAACACTAGAGGGGAGAAAAAGAAAGAAAAAGAAATACAGGCTTATAATCGAATAAATGTAGGGTGAGCTTTCTTGGCGCCGCGCGGCCAATGCGCGCACCTAATGGAGAGTTAATAGTAAGTTACAAATACAAATATGAAGCAAATACTCATACAAGATATTTAACTGCGTATCCTCATTTACCCATGTCCTCAGCGACACTCCTAAGAGGCTGTATATTATTCTGACATCCGCAGATATAAGGTAGAAGGTCTGAAATGACAGAATACGTGCTTGAAATCTCATTTGCGTATAAAGAAATAATAAAAATAATAAAATAATCGCTCTTTTTACTCAAACAGGTTCAAATACCACTGCTTAAAAATTAATGCATGTAAATGAATTAATGACGTATACCGTGATTTAAACTGAACCTGCGACTCTTATTATGAAGAACAGAATTGCGATCACAAAATAAACCCAGTTTTTTAATTTGATAAAAAAATCAAAGCACTCATCTGAACATCCTCCATTTTGGCTACATCAAAGGAATATAAATTCGAATTACAGACTCTTTTATACATGTTTGGCACAGCACTGCGTTTTAAAACCAATGCGCTGCTGCGGATATTGCAAATAAAGGGAAGGGAGGATACGCTGTGTTCATACTAGTTAAAACTGCGTCACATATAATTAAATTTGATTACGAAATGCTGTTGGTTTCAGTTATCTGTTTCTAGCAGCACTTGTTTGTTGGTCAGAGTTTGCATGTTTACATGCTAATCATTTGGAGATTTTCTCTCAGTGCATTCTGTTTCTGGATTTTTCAATTTTTTATATCATTACTGAAATTAAATAGAGCTAGTTGTAACGTTAATGGGTTTAAACTTTTAACGGCAAGTGAAATTTTCCGGGTTTTTGCTTGTGTGCATTGGCGTATACCACGTGCTAGGTGTAAAAACTTGTCAGTGAAAATCTCGCCGACATCGGTGTGCATTTACTTCATCGTTTGTTTCAATACAGGCAATAATATGCTATCGAATAAGAATTCAGCTGACAGGAATAACAATAAAATAAAATAAAAGTGAATCGAGAAAATACTGACATTACTTCTCTCACACTATTTTTACAGGACATGTTTAAACAGTTATTTCTCCCATCATTAACTCAGTCTCAACTGGTGCAAATAGTAGTATTGCGCTCCTCTGTGTCGTCGGTAGATTGCATATTTGTCAAAGATGTCCGGTGGTTGACTAACTTTGTTTCCCAGTTTATGTCGTATCAGGCATTAGCTATTAAGTCCCCCCAGGGACCCACTGATGTAGGTACGGGAATTGGCGATCCCTGAGTCCCGAGCCACACTGACATCCTCTTAGTGGTGAGGGTCACAAAACACCTACCCA
Organism: Mantis religiosa; assembly: GCA_030765055.1. Classification (NCBI taxonomy): domain Eukaryota; kingdom Metazoa; phylum Arthropoda; class Insecta; order Mantodea; family Mantidae; genus Mantis; species Mantis religiosa. Next base: position 110,419,080 of record CM060954.1, on the reverse strand, counting down.
CGTGTTGGCCGGGCGTGGAGACCCGTGACGGTGGAAAGGTTTGTCCTGGTGGTTGAAGGATGCGCATCTGAGCTCGTTCCAGTCTTCTTCTGAATTCGGGGAGGGTGCGCATTTCCGATACACTACTTTGGTTTCTGCTTCACCTAAACGGGAGGTTAGGGACTAAGCCAACCCCTAATCAATCGGCCAGGACTAGGTAGTGTACCGAACTCCAAGGGGAGTGGGATGGCGAGCTCGCTATATCCCAGTGGGATGACCCCTTGTTACGCTCCGTGGTGGGTGGGGAGAATTGGGGGCTGAAACACATTTAATTTCTTATGGCAAACCCTAAAATTAAACGTGGAAAAGAAATAGCCGAGTCTGTGGTCCTCGCTATTTAGTTATCTGTAGATCTGAGTAAGGGCGAAAGTTTACTACCGTGAACCCGTTTATTATTCAGAAAGATTTAGATAATATTGCCGGTCCTGTAAAGTCATGTACTACTTCTCGCAATAGCACGTCCCTGGTTAAAGCAGCTTCTCCGGCGCAGGCTGCAAAAATCTTTAAAGTCAATATGCTTGCGAGCTATCCGGTGAGCGTTGAATTGCGTAGGACCCAGAACTCCTCTCGTGTTGCTGTAAATACCAGCGCATTGGCCAGTATGCCCAATGAGGAGAAACAAGAAAACTTGGCGGAACAAGGTGTGACAAGTGTATATCGAGTTCACCGCAAAGAACGAGGTGAACTAGTGCCGACTCGTACCCTGTTTCTTACCTTTGATCGGGTAGATCTGCCGCATAGGATTAAGGCAGGGTATGAAGCTATTGAAGTGAGGCAGTATATACCCAATCCATTGAGGTGTTATAAATGCCAGCGTTTTGGCCACACGAGTGATTAATGTAATGGAGTTGTCACTTGCGTTGACTGCGGGGAAGTCAAGCATGGCAATGCATGCACTTTACCCGCAACGTGTCTTAACTTCAGTGGTAATCATTCATCAAACTCCAGAGAAATGTCCTCGTCTTATGGAAGAGAAGGTCATCCAAGAGATGCGGGTAAGAGATGTGGTGTCCTTCGTGGAAGCCCGGAAACTTGCGTATTCGCCAGCCTTCTGTACCCCGGACCGTTACTCATAGTGCAGTTGCAGCTAAGCCGGTACCTAGAGGTGAAATCGCAAAAAAAAAACGAAATAAACGGGGAAGTAATATCCGAAAGATCAATTACAGCAATATCGCAGCCAAAGCAAACAACGCCAGCACGAACAACAGTGAGCGCGCCGACCAAGTCCAGTCCTAAGAAGGAGGATTCAATCAAGTCACCGCCGAAAGCATCTACTTCAAGAACATGTGAACCGGTAATATATAATGTATCGCCAAGGAAATTTAAGACCTCTTATGACAGAACGGACTTCCTTAAGCAAAATCGTAAGAGCAATGAAAGGAAAGCTAGCCTGCACAAAAGTCCGCGGACATCTCGGTCAACATCTAAGGAATCATAGAGGACGCCGGTCGCAGTTTCCGATCCTGTCGAGAGACTTGATTCGAAGTTACCAGTGCGGAAGCCGTCCTCCTCCATTGAGGATGTTGAGGGGCTAGATCCTGTCACTGCACAAACGACATTGAGGAAAAGGCAGGAAAAACCTGCTGAAAGTGCTAGCCCAGTCCCAAAGAAAGGAACAAATTGGTTCGGCCACCACTGGGCAGGTCATGGCAAGTTGATATCGAAAGTAGTAATTTGTTATGCCTCTTGGTATTTTATTGGTAATTATAGCCATTATTATAACTTTTTAACCATTTGGGCTAATTTATTTTATTGTATTTTTTTTTATCTGTTTTATTTAAATTTTGAATAATTTATATCTGGCTATTGTCATGAATTGTTTTTTGAAAGGGTGTAAATGACCATGCAGTTGAGCGCGCTTATATAAAAATCAATCAAATCTATTACGCTACCTATGATGGTGTATGTTCTTTAGTACTCAGACTACTATTAGGTTAATTAATGGAAATTAATTGTTCTTTCACATTTTCGGTGTGAAGGACAAGGTTTGGAAAGGTTCTCATTTGACAGAAGTTTAAACACTTGAAAATGCAAATGAATAATAAGGATTGGCTCAGAAATGGTTAACCTCACAAAAAGATGTCCTCGTCATCATCATCATCATCATCCGTAGACTTTAAGCCTAAAAAACTTGTTCTGGATTCAAACATTGTAATGTTGTAGTTATCTCTTCGTTGGTCTGGCAGTGCTTCTTTACCCTTAGAGGTAAATATTTTTTTATGCGATGATTGCCCATTCTTTCGACATGCTCTTTCCAGTTACTCCTTTGTTACTTTATGCTTCTTATTAAATTGAATACACCAGGTTTTTTCTTATGTCAGCATTTGTCTTTCTATCAAATGGTGTGTAACCTGCAGCGCTTCTTAGAAATCTCATTTCTGGAGCTTCTATTTGTCTTTCTTCGCTTTTATAAAGTGTCCAATATTGTGAGTCATATAAGAGCATGTGTACTGCCATTACTTTATAAAACTTTAGTTTTGTTTGCTTTCTAGTAGTCCTGAGACATATTTTTATTATACCGCAAATACTATTAAATATATTAACCTTACTAGTTATATCTTCACTTTAAAATACGAAACTTTGCAGCCTGGATAGTTAAAAGTTTTGACATGCTCTATCATCTTATCTTCCCATATTAATATTTATCTAATTGTTTGCATTCCGCGAAAAGCTAAAACTTTTGTTTTTGCTATAAAGGTATTTATTGCATAGCGTTTGCATACATTATTTAACAGATATATGCCCTTTTATAGATTTCCTTCTGAGCTACCTATTATAACTCGATCATCTGCATATAAAATAGTATCTAACACCGTACTGTTTATTTAAAAATGGTTTTCTAAACTTATCTGCCATTTTCAAATGATATCGTCCATTTATATATTAAAACAGTGGCGAAATGGGGCAACCTTGTCTAAACACGGCTAGCATAAAATAGAGAAAAATTTTATAGCATAAATTAGGTACTTTAATCAACTCTTCAGATTTGGGTAGTGGGATATTGTCTATCTCTCAAGGTTTACCAGTTATGCAAGTGATCCACTATGAAGTGAACTCCATAGGAATCTGATAGTTATACATGTTATTTGTGATGAAAATTACTTAAATTACATTAATTCAAATCGTTAAGAGACACTTCTGAAAAAGCAATTTTGAAACATTTTCCATCTAAAGGTAGATTTGGGATAGATATCTTTGCCAGCCTCATCGGTAAAATGCACTGAATTCAACTTTGGTATTTAAAAATTTCTTTTGATACTCTTCTTGAAGAACTTCTGTATTCAGGGTGCCACTAGTACTAGTATTTCAAGTGAAATGCAGGTGTTCAATTTCATAGTATGATTTCAATATCCTTTTATTTACTGTAAAGTGCTTTTATAAAATCAATTTTTAGGACCAGAAATTACAAGGCAGTAGATGAAGTCATGTAGGAAATTTTAGCACAAAAATTCAATTGCTTCCATATTGAAATCTGTGTTCTAAACTGTCGCGCTACTGCGTGAATAGCTCGCTTAATAATCGCCTGCTCAGATTTTGCTGCATGGACAAATCCGATATGCTCTGAATCACTATGGGTCTAGTTCTGCAAGCTGGTTCCTTATGTCGCAAGCTTGACCACAGGGTTCTATTTGTCTCCATTCCATCATCTCTCCTTTTTGTGCTTTATTAAAAAAACGGGGGTTGGAGAGAGAGCTAGAAATACGTACCAACTGTGACAGCTCCCGCTGCCTGTCACCGCACTTAGCGTTTCCAGTCTCGTCCAACCCGTCCATCATACTTCCACCCCTTTCCTGACAGTTTCTGCTCTCGGACACTGTTTGCAGGCTTAGCAGTTCCCATTTCAAGAAAACATACAAAACGCTAATATCTATCGCCTGTCGTTTATTAAGCTGCGAGTATAAATCACTTTTCACCCGCTTGCCCCTTTACTTGAGGGTAAATTTGACAGAAAAGTTCGATGTGAAAGTGCCTGTTGGTCTCTTATGTGAGGGTTAGATTTGGATCCTTATAATCAAGGGCATATACACGTTGTATTTTTTAACTCTTATTTATTAATAAAGGTCGGAGAGATGTACGCTCGCATGCGATATAAGTTAGCTGGACACAGAGTATGAATGACGTCAGATGTACAACACGACCATCAAATGCCATACGTCGAAAACAACGTGACGTATTACTCTGCGGACTATATCGCGTCCCACACTTAGAAGACAGTACAGGTCTTATGGAGTGCCCTGTTGCCACATGTGTTACACGTACAATCGCAAAATGGCTACAGCAGCGACCGGTCTGCCGGTTCGATACATCATTAATACGGAATTATCTACACTGCTATTACATTCTGTTTTAAAATATCCAATTTTTGATTGTATTCATTTTAATTTTGACCCCTCCCTTTGCTTGTTACTTTAGTAGCTCCAAACACGTTTTTGCAAAGAAAAATATATATTACAACAAAACAAATAGAGGCATGCAATGATAAAAGCTTAAAATATGTGAATTACTTTTATACTTCTTCTCTGCCATGTAAAAAGGGTACAATTCCTTCCATTTCGTCGTCCATTATCCTCGACGACAAATCTGATATCTTCACTTTCTACTAGTATACACGTGTTACCACTTCTTACATATGCGAACCCCAAATCGTGTAGGAACCGATTCAAAGTGGCCCTTGAGAAATTAGGTAGGGTGTCGTCATCAGTGTTTACCCTTGCCAAAACTAGATTCAGCATGGTTGGAATGTTTTCAAGCAGCAGAAATGAACAACACGTCCTACTCCGTATTGCAGTAGTCCATCTTATTGCGTTAACCTAGTGTTCTTTAGCTTCCCCGCCCCTTTTTTATGGAGTTCGTAGGGGACCTGTTATTCGTTCCGATTTTTATTCTGTACACTAATGTTTCTGAATAACCGGTAGCCTTAGCTGTTTCTTTCATTGCCTTATTGATACTTTTTTTTTAAATTTACGACCGCCCCAACTTTAAGTTATATCGGACGGTGGATGAATTGGGTGAAATGATGCTGAAATAATCCAGGGTCCATGTAACTTTAAGTTATATCGGACGGTGAATGAATTGGGTGAAATGATGTTCAAATGAGTCCAGAGTTATCCGACATTCGTCTTGAAGGATAAGGGAAAATTGCGGAAAGCACCTTATCTAGGTAACTCACCCTGAACGAGATTCGAACTCGGGACCTCTTGAACGTGAGGCAGACATGCTACCATCTACGCTACCGAGGTGGGTAGCCTTATTGATACTCAGTTTACCAATATTTCGTTTGTTCTTAGCTTCCCCTTCCATAACTATAACTATTTAGAAAACTGTTAAAGAGCTTCACGTGATTCTTCACAATCTTTCACATGCTATAAACATACTCATAGGAGTTCTTCTTGCAAACGTGTTCACATTTACTGCATCACATTGTCTGCTGATTGCCAGGATGGTGCCTGCCTTGCATATCACTGCCTACATTTTCTAGTGCGTATGAAAAATATTAGGAAATTTCTTAAATTTCATTTTCATTTTATATGTACATTAGCTATATGAAATCCTTGTGTGACTGTTGATCACGACATATTCAACTGCAATTGTCTTATGCAGCTAAACAATCGAATGCTTCTAGAAAAATGGAACTTAAACGACTGCAAGTGCTGCTAGAGATATCCGCTCTTAATAGAATCTACTCCATTATGATTTGAATCTAGCGGTTCTTTTTTCACTATTCTGAAATTCCAGATTTAAGATATTTTGTATTTTTTTTAACATTAGGTATCTAAATATTAAATATTAATAGATTAATATATTAAATATTGATAGACTTCTACAAATTTCGTTTTCATTTGTTTCAACCAGTAATGCATTTGTTTTACGTTACTGCAATATATTACTGTATACCTGTGTTGTTACAAGGGATTAGTGTATTTGCAAACACAGTAGAGCTTTTGTATCACCGAGAACACGAGAATTAGGATTACAGTCATATACTGCGGCACGTGGTCATTATGTCCATTGTAATAGATTTAATTACATTCCTTTTGTGACAGGCTATCTATGTTTTCAGCATATTGAATACAACTACGTTATTGATCCAGAAATGGAGCTTTCGAAAAACATTCAATCACTTCAGGCACAATTTATAAGCACAGGTGCCTTACTAACTATTGCTATCTGCTCTCTGATTTGTGATTAATTTACGTAACAACAATGAACATTATGAGACATTTTGCTGTGAAGTTAGATCAAATCGTATTATTATTGCTATATAGTAAGTCTTCGGTGAAGGAAGGAGTGAGTGCGTTGAAATTAGTATGTGGATAGTGAGGGATATTTGGATAACTGTGACGAAACACGTATACTATTATGTGTTTCAAATGGGAAGGTGTTTGTCCTTGAGCACTACTAGGTGAGTAACCAATGAGAGTCCTGCAGTGTTGTCGTATTACATTCCCGCTAAGTGGTGTGTGAGGAGCACCAACCTAATCAATCTCTATGAAATACTATTCGCGCTAAGACAAAAATGCAGATTTCGCCAAAACTGATCCATGTGGAAGGTAGAGAGTAATGTATCTAGCATAACCACGAAAACACAATTTTTTAGCTCAAATAGTTTTTCTAATCCAAATAAATAAACCACTATTACCTGTATTATAACAATAAATCGCGACGTAAGCACTGTATAAATATCATTATTGGTTGGCATGTATGCATGTACGTATATTTTTAATTACTCAGAACTGAAACGTAAATGTTTGACATGACGTGATAAAAGAATTATTTTGAATAAACCAATTCGAGCGAGAGGAAACAATAAATTTCCTGCTGCCCTGGCAGAACGTGTCTTGTCACATTATATATTTGTTTATGAATGGTTCGTAATCTCTATTTACTCTAGAGAGTTCAAAGTGTTTGGTGAGTATGTATGTACATATACTTTTAATTACTCCTACTGAAATTTAAACTACTACATGACGTGAAAAAAGAATTACTGTGAATAAATCAAGATGTTAAATTCGAGAAAGAGCAAACACTTCAATAAAACCTGAAGGTTTCCTGGCGACGAATACGCTCAGTTTCTTCTCGGGCAGCCAGCCAGGTGGAAAGATGATTAGATATCGTTTCGGGAGTGTACATCTCTCCAATCATCAGAATATTTATAAAATGCTATAACCACAAATGAAATACTGGATATAACACACCTATAAACAGAGAGTTTTTTTTGTCCTTGTTTATAGTTGTGTTATATCCAGTATATCATTTGTGGTTATAGCATTTTATAAATATCCTGATGATGGGAGAGATGTACACTCCCGAAACGTTGCTATCTAATCATCTTTTCACCTGGCTGGCTGCCCGAGAAGAAAGTGAGCAAACACTTCATTTCCTGTTAGCCTGTGGAAAGCTGTATGCTTATGTTTATGAATGAATGCTGGATAAGAAGTGTTCATTTACTCTGGAGAGCTCAGATCAATAGAATTCAGTAATTCTTTACACAACAGTAGACTAAGAGTTAAATAGTGCAATGGCTTCTTGCGGTGAATTGAGTGGTGAGTCAAAAATCAATTATTGAGAAGTCAGGCTCGAGGTATTGTTTTTAAGGTGTATACGTTCTTCAAAAAATTTGGCAATGAGGAATATAGAAATCAGTTCGATTTCAAAAATGCTCAACGGCTTACTGCTGAAGTGTGTGGTGTAGGTAAAACAAGTGTGTCCCGCATTTGGATTAGAAAAGCAGGTTATTCATAAACTATAATTATCGTTATAGTATTTAAAATATACATAATTTGCGAAAATGCTTTTTCCAATTTTGATTTTGGCAACTGCATCATTGTAAAAGTTTGTAAACTATAATTCGCTTACCCTTATATCTAGCACCAAGCAGACCTGCATGTTGTATGAGTGTGCGAGAGAGAGGGAAATATAAAAAGAGTGGGGTAACAAGCTGGCAACACTGAGTGTGATACGGCATCTGATTAGCTGGACTCCAGAACCCTTCCCATTTGATACTCATAATAGTTTATAAAATGGAACATACACACCTTGATATTACAGATATTTCCTTTCTTACTTGCTACAACGTGGATTTGGTAGACAAAGAACGCAATGTAAGCATTCCGCATATCACGGAAAATACATCTTTTGAAGTCTCCTACACAGTGTTTAAAAATATCTGCCTATACCTACCTGTATATTTATATGTGTCTGTTATTTATCACAGTGTTTGTTTATGAATAATGTTCAAACTTGTTCCTGTCAGTAAGGATATGATTAAATTAAGCATAAAATTAATATAATTTTGAGTTGCTTCATTTATTGATAGTGATAGAACACGTGTCGCTAGGACCTTCCTAACATCTTTAGCAAATATCGACTATTGATGTTGCTTTGGTGAACTCCTTGGAAGCGTCTCTGCTGGTATCTTGATGAACTTTAAGTTTGGGTTCTTTTCAAAGGTGGTGTCGGAATTGAACAGTTTTCTTTCATATTACTTTATGAAAATTTGTTCCCACATGGTTAATGCAGTGGGACCCGGAACGCTTTTAATTAGTGGATTTCTCGTTCTATAATCCCGATTATCGTTCCAAAAATGGCACGTTGTCGCCCATTTATCTATTTCTTTGTTCCTCGTGTTTCTAAAATGCTCTTTGAGCCTAATGCTCAAATTCCTTTTAGTTTTTCCAATGTAAAAATTGTCACAGCTTTTGCATTTTATCCGGTACACACCTTATTTTTTCTGTCGGTATATCATTTGTGTTATAATTTCAACAGACATTGCATTTGTTTTGTGGGGTCAAAGTAATGTTGTGCTCTTTGAAGACCTTTTGGTAAAGGCATGTAGGTATCGGATGATATGGAAATTTTCTGTTTGAAAGTTTTGTCAGACATAACAACTACACATAAATAGAAACATGTATCCACGCATGCAAAAGTTCTCCGATGGACGACGGGGTTGTAGAGGTAAGAGGAACAAAATTCTATGATCGTTTAGTTTAGCCTAGTGAAAGCAAAGGTCAAGTTTGCCTGCTGATCAACACCCACGTTAGCCTCCACAGACCACTGGTGGCAGTGTACCCAGCAACAATAAAAACAACAATAATAAGAATAACAATAATAATTGTAACATTAGTAGTAATAATAATCACCATCGTCATGATCATCATAATGACGACGACGACGATGATGATGATGATGATACTAAAAGCTGACCAGGATGAGTTAGATCCTGGCATTCTGATCCCAAGGATGTGAGTTCAGACCCGGTCTAGTTCGATGGTCCGTTCGTGAGGCTAAGAGTGAAATGCATCATATCAGCATTACTGACATTTAAAGCACTCCGTGAAAACTCCAACATGCCGGTGACGCTGCTGTTATTTTGTATATGAACTTCTCAATATCAAACAAAATAATTATTTATTCATTTCGTTGATCGTTAAGTCATTTGGTATCAAGTCATTTGGTAACCTGGTGGCTATATTAATTGTAGTAGTATGTCCATATAATCTGTTCTTGAGAGCTGTGACAAAGGAAATAATAAATTTACTTTCGGAACAAGATTCACTTAATTTTAAATACCACGCAGTTTAGTATTATATTAATTATCGCTAATCTATGAAAGGTAGAAGTATTTGTTCCAGATAAAACTACAAGTTTGAGTATTGGAAATGCATTTAAAAGGAAGAAAGGGAGATTAAAATGTTTGAGGTATGTGTGTGCGAGAGAGGAAGAGAGAGAAAATGACATCAATAAGAAAAGGATCGATAAATACCTAAGTTGGTACTGGAGAGTTTTATAAAACCACCTCTGTTTCATATGGCAAAGTGGTTTTTATTTTCCATTGAGGCTTAAATACCAGTGCGCCGAACCCGCTGGTCAGGTATAAGGAAACTGAACCGTCCTGACACAGCAAACTGATAAGAAATCTGCCTCCCTCCCGTAGGTCAGCCCTGCAAGCACCGGAATACATTAGCTCGCGTCTGTACAAATATAATTATTACGTAAACAAGTCTTAGCAATCGCCGTCATTAATCTCCTATATTAGCGGTGTGAAATAGCCGTGTTTAGTCTCTTTTTTCTTAAAATACTTTCCGTGCAAGGAATGGACTTTCGCACTTCAAGTACTAAATGAAAAACATTTCTTGCATGTTTCGTTGCTGTTGTTGACTTGCAACTCAGGGATATTCCTGAAACTATGTCGACACAACTCTAACCTACGAACTGCTCAATGCATAGCGATAGGAACATCGATAAGAATAATACTACAATAAAATCTATTAGCCGGTATCCCCGAACCTATCCTTACCCTATGTGGTACAGAAGGGAAATAAACTTATTACAATGTTCCAGTAAAGAAAACATAGACTCTGTTCTTACTAGCATTAAATTTGTAATAATCTCAAGAATATTAACTAAAAGGAACTAAAAACTGGCCTTTCTTTCGACTGTTATAAATAAAATGTACTGCACCTGGCAAAACGCTTCCTCAGCAGTGGTTGGAGTAATAAGATGGTGTCGAAAACAGGCCACAATAAGTTTCAGCTGTGCTTTTAGATCAATAACAAGCAGGTCTCTATTTTACTACAACCGTGCCAAAATATGGAAAATATCCACCATAGCTAAAGGGCTTAAACGTTCTAATCTTTATGAAATGAGCCTATTACTAAAATAGACTAAGATGGGAATGTTGTTGTGTATTTGAGGGCAAAGGATAATATCTGAGTATTATCTGAGCTGAAAATTGTAAACCTGGCTTCGTGGGTGATCAGCCGTCCAGCGAAGAGTTCTGCTCTTCTAATGGCTAAGGTCCGACCTGGCGACCGACGGGATCACTGAGGCTGAGGCAGAGGCAAATCCTTTAGGATACCCCGACCAAATACCTGGGTGTCCTGCTTGATCGCGGGCTAAGCTTCACTCCCCATGTCAGTTCCAAGGCCGGACTAGGTCATGTTGCACTCAGGCAGTTATTCCCCATCTTCAAATCCAAGATACCCACACACCTCAAACTGCGTCTGTATCGGGCGATTATTCCACCCATGATTCTGTACGAGTGCGAGATCTGGGGATTGGCGGCTCCGAACACCAACTGCGAACTGCAGAATTGGGCATTAAGGGTGATCTATGATACTGGACGCAGATTTCCTACTCATATCCTACACGAATATTTCCAAATCCCTAACATAGTGGATATGGTAAGAGAGAGATCTCGAACCCTCCATCACAACATTTCTGCCCATCCTAACCAGCTGGTCAGCTCTCTGGGTCAGTGTGACCACAATGATCCTCACAGGAGGAGGAGATACAAACTCCCCAAGGACGCCATGGGCTATTAGCCTATGAGTATTTCTCTCCATCACACCGAAAACTTCAGAACCAGAAATGTGTCTGGAATCACAACCCTCACACAGTTTCCTACACCGTCTGATCGTGCTGCCTTCACTCTGACCTTCAAGTGGGAGACCAGGTGAAGGCGACCTTGGAAATACATACCGCAGGTGGCAGCCTGAGCACCTTCAACCCAACAGATCAGAGAAACATATGCCCTTACACAAATGCTTGAGGCAAACGACATCTTCTATACCGCCCAGGTAAAGTCACACTTAGTGGCTAGGTGCTGTGGCGAAAATATCCCACTCAGGTAAACCTGAGTGACCCGATTCTTCTGCTCGTTTGCTGGTCCTGTGTGTCCTGCTTATGTTATGAAGGTGGAGTACAACAGGAGGAACCCCCCATGCCCCGATTAGAAGTTGGATAACGGGTTAAATACAGCCTACATATCTTTCTAGGGCCCCGTTTCTAACAAGATCTCCTGCATGCTTGCCAGATACAACATCAGGACCTTCTTCGCGGCCCTTAAGAAGTTCCAACAATATTTAAGACTGACAAAAGACCCTCTCCATCTCAAGGTTCCGGGAGTGTACAGGATTCCCTGCGAGTGCGACAACGGGATGCACAATAGAAGAAAGTTGCAAGGAACACAAACGCAATTTCGCTTGCTACAACCGGATAAATCGGCAGTGGCCAAACATTGCATAGAGAAGTACATACATTTAACTTTGAAGACACTGAAGTATTAGAACACACTGACAGATATTGGGACAGAATCATCAAGGAAGCCATCCAAATCGAATTGCATCCAGAGAATTACAATAGAGACTGCGGGCTACAGCTAAGCCGTGCTTGGACAACAGCCATCAGGCACACCTAAAATTACAGCAACCCCAGTCACCCCGGACAAAGAACGGAGCTCCGGGAAAACACCTTGGCAAACAGTGAACACCTTGTAATCAATTTTGGCAGAAAATCTACCCATTCGGTGGATTGGGTACAAAGTTTTTGGAATATACACAATGGGAAACCAATGAAAAATTAAACTTACAGAACAATCGTTAAAGATTCCTAGCAAGAAAGTTAGGACCTTCTGTATGACTAGAGAACTGGCCTTTCTTTGGCTAAAGAGCGCAACGTCAAATTAGATTAACTGAATTACTCAATAGAGGTTTGTCTCTTTTTATTCTCTTCGTTTGTTTATTGTGTAGCCTTTAACTTCTATATGTCTAAATTTGATCCATAGTTTATGTGCTTGCTATTTGTTTATTTTTTATTTTAAATAATCTTCCAAGTCAAGCCATATCAGAAAATGAATTAAATGGGTCAAATGTTGTTCAAATAAGCCCAGAATCCACCGAAATTAGAGTAATTTGACATTCATCTATAGGGGAGTAGAAAACCCCGGAAAAATTATCCAGAGTACCCAGACATAGGCTCGAAATCCGGAGCTCTGAATGGAATTGAAACACACACACACACACACACACACACACACACACACACACACACACACACACACACACACACACACACACACACACACACACACACTAACACAACGCTACAGAGGCGCAGATAAAATATTTGAACAACATTAAAGTGAGAAGGTACTGCCTATCTTCACAACGCTATTTCCACGATTTTTGGTTTCACATAACTAAGAAATTATCTTTAATATGCACATGACAATTTTAGGCATGCTTTTAAAATATTTATATTTAATAATACTTATTTGAAAATTTCGTACTATTAATTTGTTATAATTTTTTAGTTCTTGTTAAAATAAAGCACTGAAATTTCACATAATTTTATTTTTTAAACAAGTATTATGAATCTAGAGAAAAATAAATTCTTATTATTATTCTTATGAGTCTGCTTAGTACACCCAGAAATTCATATGTTTTGGTTGATTAGATTTTTAAAAATATCTAGCGGAACCTGAACAAAATGTCACTTAGAAAAACAGCTTTAAAGTTTATATATTGATTACTGACTTCTCACAGGAGTAAAAATAATAATAATAATAATAATAATAATAATAATAATAATAATAATAATAATAATAATAATAATAATAATAATAATAATAATAATAATAATAATAATAATAATAATAATAATAATAATAATAATAATAATAATAATAATAATAATAATAATAATAATAATAATAATAATAATAATAATAATAATAATAATAATAATAATAATAATAATAATAATAATAATAATAATAATAATAATAATAATAATAATAATAATAATAATAATAATAATAATAATAATAATAATAATAATAATAATAATAATAATAATAATAATAATAATAATAATAATAATAATAATAATAATAATAATAATAATAATAATAATAATAATAATAATAATAATAATAATAATAATAATAATAATAATAATAATAATAATAATAATAATAATAATAATAATAATAATAATAATAATAATAATAATAATAATAATAATAATAATAATAATAATAATAATAATAATAATAATAATAATAATAATAATAATAATAATAATAATAATAATAATAATAATAATAATAATAATAATAATAATAATAATAATAATAATAATAATAATAATAATAATAATAATAATAATAATAATAATAATAATAATAATAATAATAATAATAATAATAATAATAATAATAATAATAATAATAATAATAATAATAATAATAATAATAATAATAATAATAATAATAATAATAATAATAATAATAATTAATAAAATCTGAATGTCATACCCCGGATCCTTGAAACTATACCGGGGCACACATTCAAATTTTACATTTATTATTTCTTAATAAAACATTTCATTATTAATAATACATAATTGTTTCAGACTTCTACAACTACAAAAACTACAAAAACAAAATTGATAAAACACAAAAAGCTACTAGTACCTATAATACAACAAAATTTGCTGTTAACCAGTAAATCTCTTCTGAACACAATACTAATACTCTTTTAACTACTTAACCAAACATTACAGATAAATTTAAATAACAAAAACTATACAAAACTATAAAAGGCTACTGATAATTGCTGGAAGCCAGCAATTCTAATTTAAACTGAGAAAAATCTCAGCTAAATTTATTTTATTTATAACATATATTTAAAAGTACTAGTAACCAGTACTTATTTTTAAATTAACCACAAGAATAATAAATTTATTTGTTTTTTTCTTTTCCTATTTTAATCTTCTTAATTTAACATTTAATTCAAAAAGAAATTTATATATTACATCTCTAATTTAGATGATGATTAAATATAATTTTAAACAACAACATATTCTTTTAATATTAACTATTAAGATTCTTTTTACCAAATTCTGAAACTAAACACAATAATTCATATTTATTTTTGCAAATATACACTAAATCCATATAAATAATATAAAATTACACTAATTATTTCTTTGGTCTAATTCTTCTTCTTTCTGCCCATTCTTAATTGCCGGTCGAAACCACATAATATTTTCTATTTAACTGCTCTCGTTCCTCATTTAATAAATTCCCTTCCTCTTCTATATCTTGTCCAATTTGTTCAATTTCCTCTTCTTTTATTATTATGTTTAAGGATCCTTTTGCATTAAACTTTTCTCTTATAAATCTTTCTTTTATTCTATCTGATCTTCTTATTTCTTGTCTTTCAATTGATAATCTTTCAGGTTTTCTTACTTCTATAATTTCTGACTCCCAAGATTTTTTACTTACATAATTGCTTAGAAATTGTAACTTTTTTTACTAATTCAGAATCCCTTAATATGTCATGAATATAAAATCCTCCTCTAACTGCGAAATTCCATATTTTTCACATGCTCGGGATCACCTACTTTATTACATAAATTACATAAATCATTTTCAGTTTTATTAATTATTTTCCAATATGTGTTATATGGTCCATCACCAGTTATATAATGAATGAAACCTTTAGTTGGATGGATGAAATTTAATCTTAATCTTTCTTTTATACTTGGAAACAAATGAAAAGATCTTCTTCCATCTGGAATTTCATTCCACTCCCTTTGCCACTTTTTATAAGAGAGTTTTTTTATCTACCATACTTTATCGGTTCTTATTCCACAAATTTTATATACTTAATACAAATTTCCATTTCGTATCCAATACTTTGCCCCCCTTAGCCTAATTAACAAAGCAATTGGCCATATGGCTGTTGTTACCAGGAGAGCCATCTCACAGGAGTCAGAGCATTCCTGCTGCATAGTCTTTGACCCGCTGTATTCTCACTTGTTCTTTTCAAGTTCCTCTTCATTTTTCTTGCCTTCTTGGTCAGTTCTTCGACCATTTTATTTGCTTTCAGGACTCGCAGCTCATCAAGCTCTGCATATTACTACTATCATGATTAGCACATGTATTGTGTGAACTGGGCCTACTAACCTCAATATTACATGTGGTTCCATTGTCTATTTTATTTATATTTTCCACATTTACTGTTGTTTTTAGTGAAATCATTGCCTGCAAACCGTCTCTTTCCAAATGTTTTGGCCTACCCATATGGTATACTCAGCAATAAATGGTACAAAATATTATACAGAACAAATAACTGTTCACATACACAGCCAAAGGCAAAAGGAAAACTAGATTCATTGGAGTTACAGTGTTACCAGCAGGAAGCTTGAAAGATCCCTTACAAAACAAGGCCTTAGTTCAGAGATATTTGTCCAATGTTACAGAAGTTATGATCGATTTTCTGAAAGCTTACGTAAAGGGGCATAGCAGAAACTTAACAACCACTAATATAAGTAGCAAATTAGGTATAAAATATTTCTCCAATGAACACTTTAACTATATATTTGTAATCTGGAGGGATGACACTATGATAAAATGTAAAAATAAAAAAGTGAATTTTAACCCCAAGTGAAGTACCTTCTCACCTTAATAAATTGATATTAATAAAGGTACCATATTCATTAAAATAGAGAATTAAATGAAAATTCAGTATATTTTCTTAGTACAGAATGAAAGTAACTTCACCATCTGGTAAAAAAAACAGTGTCATAACTCAATAACTCTATCATATATACATACAAGAAAACACCAGCAATATTTATCTCGTGACTGATTCTTCAAGTAGAGAAATCGCCGGTTCATAGTTATGCTTGTTCTCAATTTAAAATAAGATTTATAATACAATAAACAGTAAAAATGATATATTGGGAGCAGATTACAGTATCTCTATACATTTTTCTGTCTCGCAGTTGGTAATAGTGACAGTTTATCGACCTAACTCCATTTCTCTTTCTAGAGAAATAACGCAGAAAGTGGTTTCTCTGGTAAAAGCTTCAACTCTCTGTTATACACTTAAAATCGCATTGCTACATGAAAGGACTCGTTTGAAAACAAAGGCATACAGAGAATAGGAAAGAACATTGAATACGAAGAATCGATGATGTGCCATTCACACCTCGATCACTTTGATCGCAACAAAAGAACAGAGATCTATTATCATTAGTTGGAATATAGCGACAAAGGAATGGAAAGAGATGGAGGGGCGAACCCCTTGGGAGGGCAAAATGCGCAGTCGCTACCAATTAAATTTCTCTCTAAAAGAATGTTTACAAAGAAATGCCTTCCGTTTTCATTCCATTGGAGAGGTAAAAAATCTCAGGTATTGCTCTTTTTGCAAAACGCAATGCTGATGGACCCGAGCTGCCTCGAGAGGCTTGAGTTCGGCTCAGAAGTGCTGCGGGGATAATGCGCCTCTCTAATGTGTGCTGATGCAAAACAGTAGAATAAAAGATCCCAATATATAGAAATACAAGGCTTTTGCTGCTATTTCTGGATCTCTAATCTCACTAAAACAAACAAACGATGTTATGAATCCATTTATTCACTGTGAGCCTCACAGGGGATTACAAATATTTATAAAATACCTCCTCTACAGAATTAATATTGTGATGTAGCGTCTGTGGCTCAAGCTATGGTACCGGGTACTTCCAGAAATAAACAAGTAGCGCTGTTGTACCGCTTAAACCCAGAAGCATAACCGTCAATAACAGAATCTTATGAAATATCCCCCTCTCCCCGCGTGCAGAACATCTGAATGTGATTTCCAACAGTTAAATAAGTGAGTCTCTCGCAAGTCAAACAGTGTGCGTAAATGAATATGTTTCCGATGTGACATTAATGTTCAGTTTCACCAACAGATGTTAAGACTTAACATGCGCTTAGCAATAGTTATAATAAAACTTCAATTTCAAGTTTTAGGTTAACACCCGTGTAAAATCTTTTGTTAAACTAACAAGCCAAGTTTCTGTTGTTAAGTGCTTAACAATTGTAAATAGTTAAGATTGTGTGTGTGAACGCAGCTATTGATGTCGATTTGCTATATTTAAGACCGTCCACGTGGCATTCGTAATAGAGTACGGTCTATGAGGAGAAATTACTTTGAGCAGCTATCAGAAGAACATTTTGTACAGAGGTATAGACTGTCCAAACATGTTGCTATGAAGGCTACTGCGGACGTTCAAGATAGGTTAGAACATGCATCGAAAGGAATATGACGATCTCGCCTTGCTTCAAATATTAATAACTTTACTATTTTATAATTCACTGAATTGTGTGGATAATATACTGTCCACCTCCCGTCTTGAAACGTTTAAGTCACTTGCCCTTCTTCGCTCCTCATTTTAAATTTACGTAATACTGAAGAAGTTGTTTCGTGCTTCTGACACCTGCAATTGAATTAAACTCGTTTCCAATTTTCCCCCCTGTAACATCTTTCTCTTTTACATTCACCGCATCCGTCCTGTTATTTTCCACGATGTCCTTATGCTTCGTTACCAGTATAATTAACAATTCTTTCTCCATCGATTAGAAATTTGCTTCACGGCTTTTGTTTACTATTTTGTTTACTCGCCATTTTTTCAGCTGTGTGCAGACGAAAATGAAAACAAAAGCGCATCGCAGTACGTTCTGAAAGTAGTATGACTCATCAATAGCCTTCTATAACTGTAATATTTACAAGTCTCTTGGTGTTAATTCATGTTTGTTAACATTTTAAGAAAACAGGTGGTGAAATGCAAGAAATTTAAGAAGTTTTTTAGCGCTCTGACAATTGTTACGTTACATTTGTTAATGTTGATTTTAACATCTGTTCGTGAAATCAGGCATAATAGTTGTTCTTTAGTGAACTTGTGACATTTAGAACGTACGGAAAATGCTGCTCCCGCGGAAGTTCAAAGATGTCTTACGTATTAATCCAGGCGAGGAAGCCGTCGAAGAAGAGGCTGCGTCGTGCATGTTGCATCATGCCGTTTCTTCGCGGAAAAGGCGATGTGACAGTGAAACTAATTAGGTAAGACCATACCATGCCGTTCTTCTGGCATCCGTTGTATATGTCTGTATCACAGTAGAGCTCTATTGGACATGCTGTCTATAACAGTTTCTAGTGCGTCCATTTCATGTCTAATGTAGGCGTTTGTGACATGTTGTAAACTTGATATCCTCATACTTCTTCGAAGTCCATCCATTTCTGTCACTAATATTCTATTCTGGATTCTTCCATTTAATGTCCAACTTTCGTACCCATATATAAGTACACTTTCTGTTATTGATTTTAAAATTTGCTGTTTAGTCTTCCTAGTCAAGTTCCTCTTCCATAAAAGACTGTTGAGACTTCGAATCGACTTCCTTGTACAATTTACCCTATTGATAATACCTTTTTCATAAGTGCCAATTTTATCTATTGTAGATCCTAGGTACTTAAATTGTTCGACACATTTAATTATCACATCATTAATATGCATATATTCTGTTTTAATGGCATTTGTTTTTAATCCGCCAACTTCAAATGCATTTATTAATTTTCTAATCATATGTTCTACATCTTATATAATTTCCTTCTCAAGCCTTCCATTTCTGTCGCACGTATCTTTTCCACATCTTCTCTTTAATAGTCCCACTTTCACACCTATAAGTTAAAAAAGTTAAAATACTTTCAGTTATTGTTTTTACTATATTCAATTTAGTTTTTACTGTCAAATTTTTGTCCAGAAAAATACATTCAACAAGCTGATTGCTATATCCCTTTCACTTGTTTCAGATTTGTCAATAATGGATCCGAGATACTTAAACTCATTCACATTTTTTACTATATTATTTTTTGTTTTAAGATCATCTCCAGGTCCACCTAGCACCAAATAATTTATGTTTTCAAAGATTAATTTTAGACCACCATCAAAGTCATTCACTACTTTACATGTCATATATTGAATATCACCTTGGTCTTGTCCAATTATTATGATCTGGACGTCAGCAAATAATAAGTTATAGGTCATTTTATCATTAATTTCAATACCCATGTTGCAGCTTTTCCAATTCCATTTTCTTAGCACATTTTCCAAATATATTTTAAACAATGTTGGTGACATACCACAACCTTGTCATAGTCCTTTTGTTACCCATAATACTTTGGATAAGTTTAACAAGTGCTCTTGGAGTTCCTAAACTAGTTAGAGAGTCCCACAGGCTACTTATTGAAACTGAATGATATGCCTTTTGAAGATCAATAAACACCCAATACACTTCCTTTCCTTTAGCTCTAATTTTTTCAAAAATTGGTCCAATTGTGAATTTATGATCAAGGCACGATCTACCTGTTGTAAAACCAGCTTGTTTCTCAGATATATTATTCTGAAATAATTTCTCTAATCTGGTCTTTATTATAGTGATAAAATTTCTATTGATGACACTAATTCTCCTATAATTCATTGGATTCTTCTTGTCCCCTTTTTTATACTGTAATAATATATGATGTTTTCCAATCTGATGGAATTCATTTCTACATTTCTGAAATCTGCTTCTTTCCAACCTAAAGTTTTTCTATACATTTTTAAGAAACACTCTTATATATTCCAAGAACTCCAAGCTAGCCTGCCATACTTAATCTGGCAACTTTGGATAGTGAATTTACCCTCTCTAACTTAAGCTGCCGAACTATTCCCACGTATTGTTCTGAGAACTAGCTGTTACTCCGAGCCAAACTGTATTCATAATCGACAACCAAACCTAAAACCCTTTAACATTTAACAAATATACATAAAACATTCTTATTTATTTTTATTATGAATATCAATTTATTCGTGGCTCATAATTTCTGTATCAAGATCCTTGATCGAATTTCACATATTCCTGATTTGTATGCAGAACTACAAGCAGGCAAGAGCCACTCTCGTATGGTAATAACATTGTAGTATTTTAGATGACAGATAACCTGAAGCTATCTCTCATCAGTGTCCATATTTCGCTGCCAAATGTAGCTTCACGTGCCTCCAAGGGTACACTTCCAGCAAGTTGAACACATTACTGAGTGATGTTTTAATCAAACCTCGTAACATTCATTTACTCTATTAGTGCGAGAGAGGAAACATTCCCGATTAGGAAGGAAGCCTTAAACGGCAAGCGAATGTTCCCGTTGAAAACAAATGCTGAGGGCTTGAGTTAACTTTTAATTGGTCTGGTCTACACAGAGTTAGGTGAAATCCAAACAAAAGGGCCGACCACATATCAATAGA
Organism: Mantis religiosa; assembly: GCA_030765055.1. Classification (NCBI taxonomy): domain Eukaryota; kingdom Metazoa; phylum Arthropoda; class Insecta; order Mantodea; family Mantidae; genus Mantis; species Mantis religiosa. The sequence goes on along the minus strand of CM060954.1, from coordinate 110,398,149 downwards.
ATGTCTCCGCCTATTCTTCTGCAACCAGCCGCCACTCGTGGGGCTGACAGGGTGATTAATTACTATGGCAACCGTGCAGGTGGCCTAGGACTTTACCCAGTCATTGGGATGGGTCTTGCCAGCTAATTTGCCCGAATAACATTTCGACTGATGTACTGTGTGCGTGAGCGTGTGTGTGTGTTGGTAACGCCTTAGTTGGAGTTGTAACTCAATTACCAATCAAACTGCTTGCTTGTAGTGTTGTAGCAAGTCCAATCTGTATTATGTATATATCTACTGCAGCGCTGCACGAAGCTGTTAAATTCCATTATCGGTTTGTAATCCCATTACGCTGTGCAAGTTTGCTGGCACATGAATTGGGTTTTCACCGCTACTTTTTTGTTTTGGAATTTGCTTCCATGTAGAAATCAAGACGATCTGGTCCTTAATTAATGGAGAGAAAAGTGGAATTGTGCTGTTCGTTAACAGTTAATAGTTTTAGCTTATGCAGGGTCTTTCTAAAGTCAACGAGAAACAAAATCACGGTTCTTACGTACAAATTGATTCCATTTAAAATAAATATTAAGAATATGAATCATTCAGCTATGCTTTTTTGAAATATGAAATAAAAAAGCAAAATTATTGCCAGTAATCACAAAAAACAAGTTGTTTCGAAACGACACGGAAAGAATATAGCCGTTTCGCAGATTATAACTTAACCAGCCCAAATATCGGTGTCACAGCTTCAAAATTCTCTTACAGACGTCTGCAAATTATTAGACTCAACGGTGAAATGTTTAATATATACAGTTTATTTCCTATTTATTTAACAGATATATTTTTTCAACTCTTAGTATTTTGCATGTATTCCTTTAGCCTTTATTACCATTTTGATGCATTTAGGCATGCCCTCTAGAAGTGTGGGGCACTCTTTTTTATTTCTTCAGCTCTGTGCAAATGCTTTTCAAGCCCTCAATAAACTGAACTTTTGTTGTATAGAAAATGAGTAGTTGTCAAACATTTTTATGATTACTCACTCAGATGAGATGTTCTTCATATCCCCAAAAGCGCTTTTCGATCAGGTTTTGATCATCTTCAGTGTGTGTTGACTTTTGTTGTTATTTTCAATATTTTCAGTCTCTGTTTAATAATACCGGACAGAATCTCTATTGGATTTCAATCAGGGCTATTCCCCGGCCATGATAGTACGTTTACATTGTTTTCTTTGAGGAATTGGGTTACAGAGTTTGCTCTATGGCAGGGAGCACTGTCATGCCTGAACACAAAAGCACCATTTGGAAACCATTCTTTACTTTGCGGAAATAGTCTTGTTTCTAATACACTTTTATACTGTTTCTGCTCCATAGATCCTACAACTATGTATAATCTTCCAGGTCCATGGACAGACATACAGCTCCAGACCATTTTTGATGTTGGGTGCTTTACTCTTTGATCGACACACTGAGGGGAAAATGCTTCTTTATCTGTCCTTCTCAATTATTGGCTGCTCTCTTCACATACTTCAAATATGGATTCATCTGAGAAAATTACCTGAAACAACAAAAACCTCAGAATTAAACAGTTTTAAAAGTGCTCAAAGATAGTGTAACAAAGTCGGCAATGAGAGAAACATAGTTTAGGCTGTTTATTTCATTTCCATAAAATTAACATGTACATATTTTAATTTTATGCTATATATAATTTTCATACCAGTTACCTTTCTCCAAAATTCCACTGGATATTTCTGCATCTCTTTGGCCCATTCTAAACGTTTCTTTGCCATTGCAGGTGTCAGTTTAGAATTTTTACGAGGCCTGCGTGCTCGTATACCTGCTTCACATAATCTTCTGCGAACTACTGAGGTTGATATTTCTGTACCGTACTGCTTTAGTTGATTACTGAGTTCAATGCTGGTTGCTCTTCTATTTTGTTTTGCCACCTGTACAAGTTTTCTTTGCATCCTTGGTGATAGCTTTCTTTTCCTCCCGCATTTTCCATCCCTTTGTGAGGTCAACGTCTCACCGAATGTTAAAGCTTGATTAATGCGACTAATACACAACTTCTTAGCTATTTCACGTTGTGAATAAAGAGTTTCCTTCAAAAGAGGCAACTTTTCTTGGAGGTAAGTCAGCAGTTTTAGCCATAAGCTCACTCTTGAATCATTGTGAATGCTAAGGATAAGATACATGATGTTACCTGGCTTGAGATCAATTAATAATTCATGCTGAAGAATTATTAGTCATAAAACACAATAAAGGCAAATATTAACAATCTTCAGTTACTACATTCACCAAATGAAAGCAATATTACCAAACGGTTGGATAAACAGACATGAAGAAAATGGCTGCTCTTAATTAAGAGCTACCATCATATTACTATAAGTAAAAGAAAAATCCCTCAGCTATTATTAAAAGAGAAATTTCATTGAATATGCTTCATATTATCGCATGAAAAAGAATTACGACGGTTACGGTGGTAAATAAGTATTATTTTGAATATTAAACTGAAGAAAATTAAAGAAAAAAAAAAATAACCATGAGTAATAATTTGCACACGTCTGTAGGTATAATTTTATGCAGTATTGAATATTACCTCATTTTGTCATTTTGTCAATATTGCAACATATCCAAAGTTAGTTTCGAACGAGAGGTCCAATCAAGCAACCGCTTGAGTGGACTTTCGAGCATCCTTGTTTGTCCTTCACCGCCTCACATCAGGAAATCTAGAACTGCACCTTAAGTCGACGGGAATCGATCTCAGGACTTCACAAATCACCCTTACCAAGGGACTGGCCCAATCGGTGCCCATCAGTGTTACACACTACAGTTCGGCCGCTCTATCTCCGGCTCTGACACTTCTCGAGAGGGGCAAGCGGACTGTTGCCAGTTCTTTAGCGGGAGTTTCAAGCAGAGGAACAATGCGTATTTTAAATATTTCACACATATGCATATTTCACGAACCAGTAGCCATATTATTATAATAGCAACAATAATAGGACTTACGAACACTCAAAATCAGAATTCACGCACGCAAAATCTATCAAAGAAAGTTCACCAGCGCAAGCAGCTAAAGCCACGTGGCTCAAACAAATTTAAACTGCCAACATGGTGCTGGGTTCGGAAGCCACGTCTAGCAGCTACAATGCTGATTGGCGCTAGCAGACAGTTTTAACTTCCTGACCACAACATCGGATGTAGAGACTCGTAGTACTACCAACAGAGGCAGTTAGTGTGTGTGAAAGGTGTGAACAAAATATTCGAATAGAGTGGTGTAGTAAATATCTTGCATGATAATGAAATTGTAAGGAGTATTTCAGTGTTTTAAAGCTAATATAGTCCTATATTCTCATTCTAAGGATAATTTTGAGGATATGTTTTCAATTGCTCATTACTGTATGTTGGTACTATTAACTTCCTCCTCCACCTCTTGCAATCGCAAAACGTCAGAGCCGGAGATACAGCGGCCGGACTGTAGTTTATAACTTACTTTTTTGAGCAGGCAGTGGCCACTGAGGTTCACATTTAGAATATACCTGGTCGTATTATCCGCATCTGTCCATGAGGAAATGCGGTGGACCATGCTTAATCTGGAAAAGTTTAAGACTCCATTGTGCTGTGACTGCTGCTCATTGGTAATTTTATAAGTCATAGCCTTGAATAAAGTTATGAATTCCTCCGTTTTTAATCCAAATCCCTGTCCCTCAATGTTTAAATTTCTTCTTTTTTATTATTCTTGCATCCTACGTCTAATGGTAAACAAATTTGCTTTGTGAGATTACGTTTGAGCATTACCATAGGGTTAAAATACATCAACTGAACCCAGTACAGGTCTTTAGTTTCCATTCATGCCTGTATTTTAGCCCAACATGTTGAAAACACGTTCAGCCTTTCTTTCATATCCCGCTACCAATTGTATGTCTGTTAATCCTACAGGAGAAAAATCCTTTTGTTTGTGGAACTGTAAGGATTATTATTTCAGATAGCACAGTAATTCCCTGCGCTGTCTGATCTGGACCAAATAAATAGCTCTCTTTGACCTCAGAAATGGATAGCTGGGTTTAATACGGTTTCCATAATGCTAGTTTCATCTACCTGATAACGGATTAACATCATAAACGCACATCTTTTTGTTCCGCAGAAATCAATAGGAAAGCTTTATGGAAAATCCAAATACTCAGTTCTGGTAAAAATATATTTTCTTTGCTGCATTTAGCTTACGTAAGTGAAATGCTAAATTTTATACTTAAGCTTCTTTTTTGTTCCATTTATGCATGCCTTACTCGTACTGGAGAGTTTTTCACATTGGAAACATTGCAATAGTGTTAGTTTATATAGTGTTGTCATGGGGTTCCTGGTTTCCGTAAATAAATCACTCACACACAAACACACACTTACACATTCAGAATACCATTTATACGTTCGGACTGGCAACGAAGGGTAATAATGTAGTGTAGAGAAAAAGACTCGCCCGTTACCTGAGAACCAAACCCGGTAACACTTGGATAGTTAGCAGTTTAGCAATGATTTTAGGAGAATAATTGCTCCTGCAAAATTGCAAATTTTGAAAAAAGGGGAATGATTTAATCTAGAGAAAAAGACTCACTCCTTAACTGAGAACCAAACCCGGTAACCCATGGATACCTGACAGTTTCACAATGATTTTAGGAGCATAATTGTTCCTGCATAATTGTAAACTGGCAAAAAACAGGGAATGATTTAATCTAGAGAAGACTTACTCTTTAACTGAGAACCAAACCCGGTAACACTTGGATACCTGACAGTTTTACAATGATTTTAGGAGCATAATTGTTCCTGCATAATTGTAAACTGGCAAAAAACAGGGAATGATTTAATTTAGAGAAGACTTACTTTTTAACTGAGAACCAAACCCGGTAACTCTTGGATAGCTGGCAGTTTAGCAATGATTTTAGGAGCATAATTGTTTCTGCAAAATTCCAAATTTTGTAAAAAGTGGAATTATTTAATATAGAGAAAAAGACTCACTCCTTAACTGAGAACCAAACCCGGTAACCCTTGGATACCTGGCAGTTTTGCAATGATTTTGGGAGCGTAATTGCTCCTGCTTAATTGGAAATTGGGTAAAAAGGGGAATGATTTAATCTAGAGAAAAAGACTCACTCCTTAACTGAGAACCAAACAAGGTAACCCTTGGATACCTGACAGTTTTACAATGATTTTGGGAGCGTAATTGCTCCTGCATAATTGGAAATTGGGAAAAAAGAGGAATGATTTAATCTAGAGAAAAAGACTCACTCCTTAACTGAGAACCAAACAAGGTAACCCTTGGATACCTGACAGTTTTACAATGATTTTGGGAGCGTAATTTCTCCTGCATAATTGGAAATTGGGAAAAAGGGGAATGATTTAATCTAGAGAAAAAGACTCACTCCTTAACTGAGAACCAAACAAGGTAACCCTTGGATACCTGACAGTTTTGCAATGATTTTGGGAGCGTAATTGCTCCTGCATAGTTGGAAACAGGCAAAAAAGGGGAATGATTTAATCTAGAGAAAAAGACTCACTCCTTAACTGAGAACCAAACCCGGTAACTCTTGGATAGCTGGCAGTTTAGCAATGATTTTAGCAGCATAATTGTTTCTGCAAAATTTCAAATTTTGTAAAACGGGGAATGATTTAATATAGAGAAAAAGACTCACTCCTTAACTGAGAACCAAACCCGGTAACCCTTGGATACCTGGCAGTTTTGCAATGATTTTGGGAGCGTAATTGCTCCTGCATAATTGGAAATTGGGAAAAAAGGGGAATGATTTAATCTAGAGAAAACGACTCACTCCTTAACTGAGAACCAAACCCGGTAACCCTTGGATACCTGACAGTTTTGAAATGATTTTTGGAGCATAATTTGTAATTTATAGAAAGGACTCCAATGCACAGACGGAAAGGCGTATAAATGGTTGTTTCAGTACATTTTGAATCATTAACTGTTTAATTATCGTTGATGAAATCAAAACACATCTAAATTGCTCGCTCTACGTGATTAAGAAATCACAAATTTGGTTTAATTTAAATATCTTTGATGAAGTTAAATATTCTACAAACAGTTGGATGGCAGATCTTTTGTTCCTCTTTAACTCTGATAATTTAGGGGAGGATATTAAGTTTGTGAACCAATCTTTTAGTAATTTAAAAACCACGACGTGATATATAATGCAGCAAAAATATTTAAATTACAGGAACACCACACACAGTATTACTGTATATACTGTTAGTAGTTTCTGATTTTTTTTTCCAGGAAGCAGCTAAGTTGCGTTGTATTTGACAATCTGAAATGTTACGAACGTCGGCGAAAGAGACGTGGACGAAAGATAAAGCGCCAGCCTCTGTAGCACAAATGGTATCATGTCTGCCTCAGGTTCCAGAAGTCCCCAGTTCCAATTTCGGTCAGTGTGAGTTATATGGATAAGGTTTTTCCAGGGATTTTCCTTATCCTGAAAAATGAATGTCGGATAAATCTAAGCTCTATGCACCCTGGAATTATTTATCTTCGTTCGGTAAAGTACGTTAACAGAGAGAGAACCAACACACATAATCACGAAAAGGAAACGGAGCGGGATGGCTTGGGCTTTCGGGAGGCCCGGGTTCGATTCCCGCGGCCGAGCAACATGGCCCATGGGTATTTTTCGGAAGTTTTCCGGGGTCTAGGTGATTGCTGGGTAGGTTAATTACATCCCTCTAATTTCCTGTCTCTCCATTTCATCTGCATTATCATATCATATCATCTCTCATCTGGTGGTTTCTGTTAGGATAGAAGTGTCGGCGGGAGTCTCTGCGGTGCATGCAGGTGGGATGACGATTGTCCTAAACCACCGCCTTGGAGTTTCTATCTGGTAAAGTGTAGGGACCTCGCCCTCTGCACTGTAGTGACTCCTTGAGGTCGGCCAACCTATGTCTCCTCTCGCCTCATCCTTCCTTGCGGGGATGTTTCATTTGGGGCATAGGTACAAAAGACCAGTCGAGGTGGCGAATCCCCTGCAAACAATCCAATCCAATTTGGGAAAAGCTCATGATCAATAATAATTTTACAACTAATATTCAAGGCTAAAGCTATGTCAAACACTAAACAAGGTGTTAGATAATATCAAAGTTTAATAGTCTCAATATGACTTTTAAGCTTTATGGATAGTTTTCTGCTTATGCTATTTTGAGTATACGTTAGTAAATGTCCTTCGAAAGCAGTTAAACTGGTGGTGCCATGACCAAAATGTACTTATGCTAGTTTGAGTATACGTTAGTAAATGTCCTTCGAAAGTAGTTAAACTGGTGGTGCCATGACCAAAATGTACTTTACGTGCTTCTTGCAGTGACATGCAATCTTTCCTCACGCGAACTTCGGACGGAATGGTGTAACAGGTCTGTTCTTGTCAGAAAATAACCTGTAGCAGTTCTGCTTCAGAGGCAAATGTCCTGCAGTCATCTTTCTTTGTAAAATAAAATCTTAGTGGAGCAAAATAAACTTAACTGGGGAAAATGCGAAAGTACAGTACCTTTTCTTGAAAAATGAATGAAAAATTTGATTTTGGTTTTTAAAATAATCACTTCGTAATACAGGAAACAATTTTGATCTATGTTTGGAGGCCCTCGGAATCAAAAAATATTTGTACTAAAAGGATCAATATGTGTATGTATGAATTTGTCTGGAGCAGCATAACTTGGATACAAGAAATGATTTAAATACCAAGGATTTCAGATTCTTTCAAGGACATGAGTTGAACACTTTTAAGAAAATTATGCTCCCTAAAATGCCATTTACATAAAGGATTTTACTGAAAGCTTATCTTCTCAAAATAACTCAAACAATTTTTAGTTTTATCCTAAATGTTTAAGATGATTTGATAGTAAATTAAATATATATTATTAATTTTCTTGGAATAGCCACATGATTGATTTATGTATAGCTGTTAAATCCTAAGAGATGGATAACATTTTTAAAACACAAGATCTGTTAAAGCGCCAATTTATGGAACACAACTTTTGTAGCGTTAAAGCAATTCTACATTTGTTTGAATATTCAAATACTTCAGCTCAGTTTACTCAAGAAGAATGTTCCTGTCGATCTCTCTCTCACTCACTCACTCATTTTTCCTCTCTCTCTCTCTCTCTCTCTCTCTCTCTCTCTCTCTCTCTCTCTCTCTCTCTCTCTCTCTCTCTCTCTCTCTCTCTCTCTCTCTCTCTCTAAGATTCATATGATTTGAGAAATTTTTTAATATTTGTGAAATTTTCTCATTTAAATGCTACTATAAATGGAATACAGTGTTGATGACACCAATTTTTAAGAAAGGCGATAGAGAAAAATGTGACAACTACAGAGGAATTGTCTGCTGTGCTCATTGTATAAACTATATGCTAAAATAGTTGCAAGAAATACAAGTACAATAGCGGAAGCACGGCTCCATGAGGCCCAAAAGGGATTTAGAAAAGGAAGATCATGCACGGATAGTATACTTATAATTCAACAATTAATTGAAAAACACAAAGAATTTAATGTTGGCACATTTATGATTTTTGTTGACTATGTTAAACCCTTCGACTCGGTTTTAAGGGATAAACTTAGTATAGTGATGGAAAATTGTGGAATACCAGAACATTTAATAGGGACTGTACAAGGTATGTATAAAAACACTACAATATCAATAATAATAAAGAATGGAAGGAAAACAGAAGCAGTGGATATAAATAAAGGAGTACGACAAGGATGCCCTCTATCGCCTATACTCTTTAACAAATATATTGATAATATGGTACAACAATGGCAGCAAAGTATAAAACAAAATGTACTGAATGGAAACATAATTTTAAATACAGTATTATTTGCTGATGATCAGGTGGTAATATCCCACTCAGAAGATGACATGCAAGGAGCAGTATATAGTTTAAACAACATAGCAGAAACATATAACCTTTCAATCTAAAAACACAAAATTAAAGTAATGGCTTTTAGAGGAAAGAACAGCAAAAAAGCAAAATTAGTTATAAAGAATAAAATAATAGAACAGGTTAATAGCTTTAACTAGGCTACACATTATGGATATGGAGGTGAACTTAAACAGATTCAATCAAATGTTTGGGAACATAATAAGAACGCTGAACAGAAAAATACGAAAGGAAACACTGTTGAAATTTTATAAGATAATGGCAGTTCCAGCGTTAACATACAGTTCCGAAATATGGACACTGACAAAGAACCAACGCAAACTGCTAGAATCGGCAGAGATGAGATTTTTGTGAAGCGTGGCAGGTTATAAAAGTATAGACCACGTAAGAAACGAAAAAATAAGAAAAGAGATTGGGAATTTTAATTTAAACAGTAAAATAATAAAGAAAATATGAAATGAAAAATCATATTTTAAGAATGGACGCGGAACGACTTCCAAGAAGAGTTTTAGATTATATGCCGAAGGGAGAGATGTGGAACTCCCAGCTCTACGCTGAAAGGATCAGTAGGTTCTTTAAGAGAACGGAACGGGTCACAAGTCGCAATCCTTGAAGATGATGATGTTGATGGTGATGGTGATGATGATGATGATGATGATGATGATGATGATGATGATGATGATGATGATGATGATGATGATGATGATGATGAAATGTTACTATACTAAATATAAATCTTAAAAAGGTATTTCCCTCTAAATAAAGTGTTGAAATCACCCTTGTCAGGCTACAGGTTGATAATTTGAACTTAATTAAATGAAGTTGGAATTTATGTAATTAACCACCAAATTGTTAAGGGGAAGATTGTACTTAAGTTAAATGCAGAGGATCTTCTCCCATTAGTCCTGGACCCGTAGGACAAAGGCCCCGGCCTCCTTCTACCCGGGAGCGATGAATATTCCGGGATTCTTTCCATAGGGCAATACCTAATTTTTTAAAAAGACCCCCCCCCCCCCCCGCTGAGCACCAATACAAAATTTTGGAATTTATATTTTAATCATTTTTAGACAGTCTGATATATCTATAATAAGATTATAGCGTATTTTTTTCGAATTGAAGATTCCAAGGCACTATTATCTGTCATTTATTGTCACACTGCACTACTGGTTACGCCCCTTCTTCTTAGTTTATATACTAAAATGTATAGGTAAGTGGTGCCAGGAAGACAGAACATTGTGTTCTATACTAAACTTTCCAAAGATATCAACTAGATTTCAACCTATAAGTGAGAAAATTACTATATTTCTAGAAAAGGTGGCAGACGATTCGACGAAAAGAGCTGCAAAAGAAGCAGGAATAGAAATTGAAGGACGAACAGATAGGTCATCTACAGACATTACAATTTTAGTGACGTTGAAATTAAACTATTAAACCTAGAACTGTGAAATAGTTATACATCATAGACATTACTATCCTCTATACAACATGCTAAAACAATTAGTGAAGTTACATAGTAATTTAACTTTAATAACGTTTTGTAAGAAAATTTAATGAAATAAATTGGAACTATGAAAAACGTTATTTCTCAGCAACTACAGAGAAGAAACTGAATATTTTTATCCTGTAGTATACACATTTATCTGAAAAAGTACCCCTAAAAATGTTAAACTTTTATCTTATATAGTTTCTGAAATACTCTTAATTGCACCTAAAAGTGATGAACTTAACAGTGGCGGGATGGGCAGTACAATCTCCCCTTAATGCACTCTGCAGCAATTAAAGATGAGAACATTGATGTTATACTATGGAGGCCTCTATTATGATTGACTTTTCAAAAGTTAGTTACATTCCAAATAAAAATGACAACATTCTAGTTGAGAATTTTAAAAAGTATGCCCATCTAAGACATTAACAAACACAGAATATAGCTTGCTAGCTGACAATTCTGCTACCAAACCGAAGCTATATTGCCTAAAAGTACTAAAATATACAGTGCTTTTTCCACAGCCTGCGGACAGCGCTCGGTAGCACGCGCGCCGGCCGCCTCGGTTCGGTCTACCGGCGACAGAGATATAATATTACCGAAGTCACTTTCCGTTCTCATAATTATAGTTATAATCATATAACTTATCACGAGCATCTGGCAAAGTTTCCCTTCTCTATTCACAATTTTCGTATCTCTTCAGCAAATTTGCATTCAGTATCCGAAAGTGACTGATTTACTAGACTGATATTTTCTACTAGTTATTCTCATATATGGAGATTTGAGGTTATATATCAGTTTTTAAGTCCAACAGATATGGCACTTACAGACTCTTAAATCATGACATTGCGATGGCTACAACATTTTAGCAATGCCCTTAAATTGCCTTCTAATTTTCCTGTAAGAGTTTCCCATGTGCACACATAATGTTTTGTGGTAATGCATAATATTTTAAAATCATTATTAAAACAGCACTATCACTCCCCATCTCTGGTAATGCGGATTTTAAGTACCGGGTATAGGACCGGTGCCCACTCAGCATCGTGAGGAAAGTGAGGAGTTTGCGACCCTGGTTATGGAACAAAGCTTTTCGGCTGGGGTTGACCACATCTCCTCCTTGTATTGGTTAGATGATCACCCACCTCTTACCTTCCATATGTGGGCGTGAGGCCGGCAGTTGATTTGGCAGGGCCTGATTCGATATGGGCTGTTGGGCCACGGCTTTTTTGTCTCTATCTACAGGAACGAAACAAACTGGAACTAATATCACACGTAAACTATTTAGCAGTGTTTGATACTATAATTTGTGATAATGGGACAGTAATGAAGCAATGAAACCATAGAGAACACAGATATTGGCTGTGTGACGTCAATTCATACTGCTGAACTTGTTCGCAGTGAATACAGCTCATCGTGTGACGTCATCCTGGTCTAAACTGCTGTCATAGAGGAAGCAGAAATAGTTTGAGGCCTGCGGAATGCAGCACCATAGAATAAACAGGAAGCTTCTAGTGTGAATAGTTTTATTAATATTATTATTATTATTATTATTATTATTATTATTATTATTATTATTATTATTATTATTATTATTATTATTATTATTATTATTATTATTATTATTATTATTATTATTATTATTATTATTATTATTATTATTATTATTATTATTATTATTATTATTATTATTATTATTATTATTATTATTATTATTATTATTATTATTATTATTATTATTATTATTATTATTATTATTATTATTATTATTATTATTATTATTATTATTATTATTATTATTATTATTATTATTATTATTATTATTATTATTATTATTATTATTATTATTATTATTATTATTATTATTATTATTATTATTATTATTATTATTATTATTATTATTATTATTATTATTATTATTATTATTATTATTATTATTATTATTATTATTATTATTATTATTATTATTATTATTATTATTATTATTATTATTATTATTATTATTATTATTATTATTATTATTATTATTATTATTATTATTATTATTATTATTATTATTATTATTATTATTATTATTATTATTATTATTATTATTATTATTATTATTATTATTATTATTATTATTATTATTATTATTATTATTATTATTATTATTATTATTATTATTATTATTATTATTATTATTATTATTATTATTATTATTATTATTATTATTATTATTATTATTATTATTATTATTATTATTATTATTATTATTATTATTATTATTATTATTATTATTATTATTATTATTATTATTATTATTATTATTATTATTATTATTATTATTATTATTATTATTATTATTATTATTATTATTATTATTATTAAAGCTCTTGTTATTTAGATACTTGTGAGAGATCTTTAGCAGCGATGGAATGTTAACCTCTTTTGCACACAGTGTACCCCTTGTTGAAAGTGGCACAAACCTTTATAGCAGACAAGGGGAACACGTTTTCCCGCTAGCGAAAATGGAAAGCAACATTTGCGCTATAAATTTACCCCTTCTCTTTTCCTTCGTTAGCACTCCTTTCTCCAGCAAAAACGAAGAAGAAAGCAACTCCAAACAGTACACGAAAAAATACTAGAAAGAACGTTTTAAAATTGCTTTTGAGAAATAAGCGAACCCTCGCGTGGTACTAGGTGTTACTAATGGAGGAGTATCAACAGTTACGTCGAATAATAAAATATAAATACTTCACTTGCTCCCGTATTAATAATTTGGATGTGAGGGAAAATTATTAAAGTTTGTTGGAAATATTTAGTTATTTAGTTAATGGCTTTTGTTGTAATTTTAATGTTTCTACATGGTTTATTCAATTTGTCTTAATTTGGTTATATATCAGTTTGTTGTAGTTGTATTAGATGTGAACTTTATGGTACTATATGCCTATATTTCAAAGAATGTAATTTTTAAAAATAGAACATTGGTTTCTTGTAACATGCCTCATGGGAAGAAAAATCCATGTTTTAATTTTTAAGTATGACACAGCATTTCTTCAATGCAGTGCTTGATAATGATACACTCAGAATGTGTAGTGTTAAACATTTTATTCAAAAATTGATGAAGTTTCTAAAAACGTTCAACTTCCAAACATAAATGTGTATTCAATAGCTCACATGCTATTTACGTACAACTATTCACTTTCATTTAAACATAGCTTTTGAACATTTAAAGTTGTAATTTTAAGTTCGTTTCTCATTTTAGAATTATTTAAGGTTCTTAACATTAACATTTTTAAGGACTTATTTTTCATCATAAAATTATAAGCAAACTTCGATTATGGTGTGTAGTTTCCCGACCACGGTCTGTGAGGTGCCGCTTGTGCTACCCTACTAGGCAGTTTCCAACTGTAAATAGTAGGGACCCTGTCCTCTGCACTGTTTTGACCCCTTGAATCAGCTGCCCTTTATGTCCTCTCACCTTATCCTTCCTTCCGGGAATGCGCCACTTGTGGCATAGGTAAAATAAATGACGGCTATTGGCAATGTCGAATCACCTCCGTACCGTCAATCCAAACATTAGCATTGCTCGTACGAAGGAATAAATTTCCATAGATTATGGGTTATTTTCAAAAGAGCTCTGATTGTAATGATATTCAGGACCAAATGGCATGGCTTCTGTGACGATCGAATTTGAGGAGTCCTATGTTCGACGTCCAACGTTTCCCAATCTAACCTAATGTGTTGGTTTATCATATAACATAATTTCGTCATCCATAACTTCAATTTAATTCGATTTATTCTTACGTTTTAAGTGAGTGTTTAGGTTTCGTTGCCTAGGACGGTGCCGGATAGATGGCGCGGATGCTTATTCTAAGGAAAGAGTACTCCATGGACTCTTAGAGGGTTGTATATTGAACGAGCAGTTCATCGCCTTCTCTAATCTCTGTTTCATATAATCTTGCCACGCTGACATGTATCACTTCGCGTGCAACTACCTCCCCACTCATCCTAATTCGCTAATGCTTTCACGCCGTAGGCCACAGGCGGAGCCTTCCTGTTACATTTAAACCTGTAGTAAACGTCATAATAATTGCCAGGAAGATAGATAAATTCATACAAATAAAAATATGAAGGCATGCAAAAATAATGAAGTTTATAATGCAACTGAGCAAGTTGAAACTGAATGAATGAGCAATGAAACTGAAACAAGTTTATAATGAAGGATATTTGGCCTTTTCCTCTGGGATTTTTTAAAACCAGCACACATACCTTTCAAAAGTTCTTGTCTTTCAGTCTTAAAATTCGTGTCACGCCATACATGTGTGTCCTTCATTCAACCAAGTCTCGTCAAAGTAGTATACTTTGCAATTTGTATTCCGGTACAGTCTGATTGTCCTTAAATAAGGTCTTCGCCACACGGCAATATCGCCCCTGTGGTGGTAAGCTTTCCTGTTGTCTTAATTTCACGTCGCGATATTCCTACAAATGTAACACTCACAACTGTTAAGGTGTAAGTTAAGAGCAAAGCTGTTCGACTTCTCTCACTATCAAAGACGGATTCTTCTCTGAGAGTGCATTAAACACATGCACCGCAATTCTTTTTTCACCGCTTTGTAAAGGTTTTCCCTTGCGATGTTTCAGTGAAAAACTTACAGCAGACTCTGCCATTATACATATAAGTACACACATAGTAAACGATCAATAAAATAATCTAACTCTCGCACTCGGCCAACACACCTTCGAATGGCGATATATGACTAATCCAGTTCCAAACAAGGTCAAGTCATATAAACAAATATGTCATCACTACTGGTAAATCACATGCTATCGTACCATGTGCTTGAGAGCAAAGGAACCTCCTCTTTACTTCGTTTAAGAATTAACATGCATTTCAGATTAATCAACTCTGTTGCGTGATTTATTTAATTAAAACAGTTACGAAAATATTAATTTGACAATTCTCTTTCAACATATAAAGATATATCACCATGTTAAATAACGAACTTATTTTTACTGCACAACAGTCCATACTGCAACAGCAGTCAATGAAAGGTGATAAGGTCACGTGACCGTTAAGACATACGGAGCTAGCTTATGTGAAACAAGGATTAGGTAGCTCCAGCAGTGGGGCGGATCTTCGAGCCTGTGGCGTTTTGTGACTCCTTCACATCCATATCTTCCTTCTGGGACGCGGTAGTAACATATTTACGTAAGCTTACGAGTGAAGTGTCCACCTTATGTTACATAACCCAAATGCCGTTTCGGAGCCGGTGGTATGTTCACTTACTTCTATTTCGGTCGCCGCTACTTTAGATTTATGTTTGGACTACCAAGAGCTCATTTTAACATCAAATACTGCATATGCCCGAGGCAGATGAGAAGTCATCATCACAAAATTTCTGCGCAACGAGCTATTTCGATGCATCTCCGTTGTCTGTGTGAAATATTCAGGAAGTTTGCTCGACAAAAATTACGCTGGAGTGTTCAGTTGGTCGTAGCGAATCGCTGAGTATGATTGGCAGCAATGTGTCACAGACGTGAAAAGCGCGGTTGTCTGGCATTAACGTGTTGGCTCCATAAAAATAGCGCTTCAAAGGATCCGGCATCATGCTATGATGTCAGTAAATCACCTTCATTATTCTTTTGTTGCAAGGTTTGGACAGTTTTTGCGTATGCCACCCATCATTGCGCTGAGTGGGCAACAAGCGCAAAGAGGGTGCGTTTCATTAACGTAACTGTTTACAATTTGTCTGCTCTTTTTTTTTCAGGTGAGTACAACAATAAAATGCAGCCGTTGAACAGGAAATATTTCCAGCTGTGAGTATGGCATAGTTTTGCATTTTAACACAATCAGTGCATGCTTTAACAGAATAGTAGGTTCATGTAACATTAGTGTTTTCATGTTTAAGTGCTGTACGCTTGATGTATGTGAAGGGATCAATCTCTCTTGGCAGGAATGGAGCTAAACTGTGAATTGTCTGCCTCTACCATTATGTCTTTTTCACTCTTTATTTCACGATGATATATACGCTTGCGTTGAAATGAATGAACTATTTGCGGTCTTCTGTGTTTTATTTCTGTATCTATCTCAACGTTATAGAACTTTATTTTGATATTTATTACGTCCACATGACATAGCAATCTCAGATTCAATTGTGTCTCATCTTTTAAGTGCCACATATATCAAGCCGGTAAAATATTGTTTCCTGAATGCTTTCCGTGTTCCCTTTTCCCATTTACTCTGTATACTGAATTTTCTTAACCATAAAATTTGATTTTAAACAAGATTTAACAAATCTTTCTATGTATCAGTCTTTTTTTTTTAATTTACGTCCTCCAACGTTGTCATATCGGACGATGAATGGAATGGGTGAACTGATGCTCAAATGCGACCAGGTTGCGTAGAGCTTAGAGTTACCCAAAATTCGTCTTTCAGCATAAGAGAAAACCCCGGATAAAACCTTATCCAGGTAACTCACCCTGACCGAGATTGGAACTTGGGACCTCTTGAACGTGAGGTAGACACGCTACCATCTACGCTACCGAGGCGGGCGGTATCAGTCTATCTATCGAAATGTGGGATGGAAGTAAAGTACGATCCATATAAACGTGAACCACTTCAATAGCCATAACTTTTGAACCAATAATAGCACACAAGTGCAACTTTTAGAGAGTGTAATACATAACTGGGAGACTACATTACACTATTTACACCTCAGAGAAAATGTTGGAAGTGTCCTCCACCAGAATTTAAACATATTTGCCCTCATCTCACCATATTGTAACTTTGTGAGTTCGTGAAATTGAAAAGTCCAATTGCACAAACTCAAAAAGTTCTTTATTTACACCGAGTTACAGTTGGAATACTTACCGATTACACAGAATTACTTAGCGCACACAATTACAGTTCACCAGTTCGTCTGTCTCAGGTCCATTGCACACTCACAGTTGCGTACAACTCCTCTGTTAGACGTACACTGTCTTCCAGTCCGTCCGCTCAAACGGCACTCCTCACGGCTGCTCGCCGTGAACAGACTCGCTCGCCAACTGCAGCCCCTTTTTATAGGAATATCGCTGTTTCTCGAAGTCTCGCGATTCCGTGAATAATCCTGCAGGTTCCCGACGTCAAGGAGGGGGAAAGAGATGGCTAACGATGTTTTTCCAACTATCCACCTCGTTACCGCTACAAGACAAATGGGTAGGCGTTCCGAATGCTTCCCGTCTGCTGCTGCTACCCTGCTGCTGCTAGCTGGCCGTGCCTTCCGATAATTAGGTGACAATATTCTCTGAAGTTTTACGGAGAGTGTCCTTGCCAATGTTACTTATTTCGATTTGAATGGATTCCTTGAACACCAATTGTCCTTGGCCTGTTCTTGTACACTATTTTATATACCCCCACAAGAAAAAATCCGGTGAGGTTAGGTCAGGGTATCTCGGGGAGGAGTGGCCCAAAGACCTTTTGGGATTATTCGATTACACTTGGCAACAAAAACTAATTTTAGTGTGTTTCGAGCACTTCACGAGACACTTCATACTAATTTTGGGTTGAGAAAACAATTGTGACATTGAAAAAAGATTTATTAGCTCTAGTTTCTATAACATACACAAGGTGGAAGTATTACATATTAACGAATTGAGAGAAAATTATACAACTTAATTACACACATGCTAACAACAATGAAAGTGCATTTGATTTTTTCACTGGTAATTACATTCTAAGAGTTCCAAATTTCTGGAAAAATACTTCGCAGGTAGTTGTGTATGAGGAGAATCATGTGGTGGCCTATTGACGTCGTCGTCTTTTAGCATACCTCTTGTGATGGAGTTCTGCAGAATCCCTATACAAAGACCAACAGTAATCCGCAAGCATTACTTCATTCCAATGGCCCTTATATCTTTGTTCCATAAGAGAAATGTCCTGATGGAATCTCTCTCCATGTTCATCACTAACAGCTCCACAACTAGGAGGGAAAAAGTCTAGGTGGGAGTGGAGAAAATGGATCTTAAGGGACATGTTGCATCCAAGGTTACGGTATTTTTGCAGGAGTACTGTGACCAAATGCTTGTAGTTGTCATCTCTTTTGTTGTCTAAAAATCCATGAACAACAACCCTTGAAGGCTTCCCAAGCTTCCTTTTCCTTCCCCTCCTCTACAAGTTCTCTTATTTGTGGTCCGACAAAATGCCTTCCTGAACTTTTGCATCACTTAATTTCCAAAATTTCTCTCTGATGTACTTAAAGGCCCGTTCTTCTCGGTTCATGGCGTTGACAAAGTTTTTCATCAAACCCAGCTTGTGGAAGAAGAACGTTTTTTGGGTCCACGAGAGGCTTGGCAACGACATTTTTCTCGCTAGGGTGAAGATTTCTTGCAGGCCAGTCTTCTTTAATATAATGCAATGTCCTAACTATACTGTCCCACATACATAAGAAGCAGCAGTGCTTTGTGTAACCCAGTTGCATGCCTAAGAGTATGGAAAATTTAAAAAAAAAATTGTCACTTTATCTTCAAAACAAGAGCTAATTTTTATGGTGAGTTTTTTAATTCAGCAAATGGAAATACATGCCACTTCACTATTTCTAAGCCCGAATCATTTTCATTGTTGCCCAGTGTTATCAAAGAAACTGGTTACAAGTTTCGTGGTGTCATTAGATGGATGGAACGTTGCTCCATCTTGCTGGAAATAACCTTCTCTCAATTCAGTATTATCTCCTTCTGAGAATATGGTGAGACGAGTGCAAGTATGTATAAAAGCTGGTGGAGGACACTTCTAACACTTTGTCTGACATGTAAATAGTGTAATGTGATATGCCAATTGTGTATTATATTCTCCCAAAGTTGCACGTGTGTCCTATTATTGGTTCAAAAGTTATGACTTATTGAATTGGTTCAGATTTATATGGATCGCACTATAAAATACAGGAAATATTCGCCTGTGTGGGATAGCTCAGCTGGTGAGGCCTGGATTTATTTCCCGTGGCCGACCTACCTGAGCAATGGGATTTCTCAGGGTTTTCCTGGGTCGCCCGATGAATTCTGGGTAGGTTAATTACATCCCCCGAATTTATTAACCCTCCATTTCATCTCCATTATCATTTCATATCATGTCTATTCTTGTGGTTTCTTTCAGTTTAGAAGTGTCGGAGGATGTCTTGGTGGTGCATGATAGGATGATATGTTTTGAGTGAACCACTTCCTCCTCCGGTAGGTCGATTATCGTCTCCGAACCACAGTGGAAGGGAATGTCCGTTGTCCTGATCTACCAGAGGAGGTCTCCATCTAAGTAAAATGCCCTCTGCACTGTCTTGGCTCCTTGAAACGGCCACCCTCTGTCTACTGTCGCCTCATCCTTCCTCCCGGGATGCCGCACCTGGGGGCAAAAATTAGCAGTTACTGGGGTCGGAGAGTTAAGGAGGCTTTAGCCATTTCCTTCGAGAGGAACAGGCATAATTCTGATGCTGGATTTCAGTTCAGCTACTCTTGGAAACCGGCTTAGGTTTCGGATAGGAGTGAATATTTATGTTTTGTTCTTTCAGACAGTAATATTACATATTGCATGCAGTTTTGCAATCGCTGTTTGCCTGTGTGCCAGAGCAAGATATGATCATTCTATTGAGGCGTTCAAACTTACGGAATATTCAAGAAACTTCACTGAGAACTGCAAGTGCAAGAATTAATATAGGACACAAAGGCCAGCAATTAAATAACATTCAATTCAAATTAGCATGGAGAAAGAGAAAGAAAGAGAGAGGGGGGAGGGAGGGAGATCATAGCTGTATTTTCTAGTTGTTTGAATATTTAATTTTAGCAGTAGAGACCAATACATTGGGCTCTTAAAATGCTAAATTTCCATGATAGAAACTACAAAATTTAAACTTATAAAGGTGTTGGAAATATCCCTTTAAAGGTGACACACTACTGTCACGTTGATATCACAGTTTCAGCTGCGATTTTTATAGTAAAAATTCTTAAAAACGAAAATAACCCTGTTTCTTTCTCAAAAGACCGATTCATTTTCAAGTTTAAAGGTGCAACGAGTCACTTAGGTAGGTCTTCCATGTTAAGATCAGCTGCCTAGGATACAGAATAGTACACTTTATCCCATACCTAGGCTTCAGAATCAGCGCCCAAGGCAGCACTAGCCCTGCAGCGCTCGCGTGGCATTTTGAGACATAGAAGCTCGCGCGGCGTCTGAGAGACGCCATTCAATTTTTTCATTATTTAGCTACATTTATGTAGCCTGAACAGTCCAATTTTACTATAGGGGGTAATCATAGTTTATTTAAAATTCCTGAACATATTTTGCATATATTTCTCAATTAATAAGATGTGTATTAAAGCAACTTTAATTACAATTACATTTAAGTGTACTTATTTTGGATAAATTCAACATAAACATAGTTTATTTAAATGAAATTAACAATTAAACAATGTTGTTGCGTATTTTAACCATTTCTGATTATTCACAAATGTTAGTGTCCTAAGATTGTGCATAAAAACTTTTATCACCAGTTTCTAGTCTTTTCTAGCACAATATTATGCTCAACGTCAAACCTTTATGAATGTTCTACAGCTTATTTTCCACAATGCTTCTGTATTCACACGATGTACAGTCTGAACAGATTTGCTGGGCGTGTTCGAGACAAATATACTGTCCCCAAGACCTGCATGTATATCTTGTGGCTCTGTTTTTCAAACCCCCACATTTGTAACACCTTTTTCTCTTCGCACTCGTATCACCTTCTTTTGTCATCTGTGTTTCGTCTGGGTTAGTATATAGGTTAGAAATGTCCCGTTTGAGGGCTACTGGTAGGGAAGAACATTGTGAGCGAACCCTCAGGTAGTCATCTGCAAGATCACGAGCCAAATTTTTCAGAAAGCGACTGCGTTTCTTCACATTACTTTTATTGTTACTCTGGAAGATAATTTGACAATTTATGCCTGCTACATTCAGCATGCTGAAAAACACCACCATTGGCCACCTGTTTGTCTTCCTGGACACATTATATGTGCTACACAACTGATCTACAGTGTCAACACCTGATTTTGTTGTGTTGTAGAAAGTTATTATTTCTGGCTTTCTTTTTTCTCCAGTTGTAATATCAATAGTAGCGTCATGGTGCATTGTAGAGAGGGCCAATACAACTTTATTCCGTTTGGGTACATATGAAACTAATGTGGAATTCTTCTGGAAGCCAAACAAAGATGAGCCTACCTCTCGGGATTTTGCTGTGACAAATTCAGGGGGAATTTGTGGTTTGTTTTTCCTTACAGTTCCAACAATAGTAATGTTGCGTTCATACAGATAATTTGCAACTTCGATACTTGTAAACCAATTGTCTATAGTGAGGTTCCTTCCCGTACCTGAAATAACTGAAGTTAGACGTTTCACTACATCACTAGCACTGTTACTTATTTTAAATGGTCCTTCTGGCTGTTTTCCAGGATAAATTTCAAGATTTACTGTGTAATACATTCGGGCATCGACCAAGGCATATACTTTTATGCCGTACTTGCTTGGTTTGCTCGGAATGTATTGTCTGAACTGACAATTTCCCCTAAAACCTTCTAATTTTTCAACTAATGTGCAGTATTCCCCAAATGAATATGCATTCTGGCAATTTTGCACAAATGAAGTGAATATGGCTCGAACTGGAGCCAGATATTCAAGTTTTTTCCTCTCCATTCTTGTATCCCTGTCGTCAAACCTGAGGCAGTAGAGAAGAAATCTAAAACGTGTTTCAGACATTATCAGTCTGCAGAATTCTATACCCATCTTATCTTTTGCCCATATATCCTTTGTGTGAGTGTGGTTATCTTTTCTAGCAGCACACGGGTATAGTATTCCAAAGAGAGCCTTTATTTCAAGCATATCTGTAGGTCTTGCATCTCTCTCCCTACTATAATTAGTTTGGACCTCCTCAATTTTTATTTGTGCATGTCACTATGTTAGATGTCATATTGTCATCAAAAAATATCTCCCAACATTTTTTTATCGATTTTGCTTGTTTCGCACACGCTTTCACACCAGGCAAATGTGTGACAATGTTCTGCCGCCGAGTACGAACATTTTTTGGCAGATTAGCTTTATTCCATTTACAAACTTTATTTCGCCCTAAGAAATATTTCTCACTCTCACTGTAATTGTTACTATCATCTGCTTCTTGTTTTGTGTCTGTAGATTCACTTCTTTGCTCCACAATATCTTCCTCGGCATCGCTATTCGAATCAAGTTCAAAATCATCATCTACTTCTTCTAATAAACTTTGCACGATCTTCCAATCATCTGGATCAGAAGGATTGTATTTCCTCTGTTTTCCACTCATTGCAAACCTAAAAATATTAAAACCATTCCCATCAGGAAAAAAAATTGATACTGACAGTTTCTGATCACGACTTTCCGCAACAAATGTTTTAAACCGGTATCTTACCTTGCAACAGTAAAGCTCGCGTGGTGTCTGACAGACGCCGTCTACTCATTCACAACTATAACTTCACTCCACCCTTGCTAGGCGAAAACTGGTGGGTTGTCGCTTAGATATATTGGTTAAGAGTTGCTAAGCGAAAGGTAGATGGCAGCTCAGCACAATGACCTCATCGGTATTGAAGAGATGGCGAAATGATTCTAGGCTGGCGTCTGTGAGACGCCACGCGAGTACTGCAGGGCTAGTTATAGCTTCCTACCAAGATTGCATGTAGCGAAGAGAAAATCGGCCGAAGCTATGTATTTTGTCTCTACCAAAAGATAATGGCTTTTTAGGTTAAGCAACAAATAAGATCCATAATTAGTTTAGATTATCAACCTTTAGCACAGGTCTCAAGTTTAATATACCTTGGATATGAAATAGGTGCAGAGAAAGAAAGAGATATTAACCTGAAACTACCAAGATTTCAAACCATCTATTTGTGGAAAATTACAACATCCATTAAGAGATAAAACAAGAAAGGACACAGGAATTAAATGTAATGAAACAATGGCAAAGTCAGTGATTTTATATGGAAGTAAAGCCTGGGTTATAACATGGAAGGTACAGAATGGAAAGTAAGATACAAGCATCTATAATGAAATCACTAGATCACATAAATAATGATGTAAGAAGATTAGAGCTGAAAGTGAAATCTATAAATGAAGAAATAGAACTGTACAGAAATAGTTGTCTATTACATCTGGAAAGGATGGACTGTGATATACTGCCGAAAATAGCACTAAATTATAAATCAGCTGGGAGAAGATATGGACAGACTTACTGTGAAAAACGAAACAATATGTCTAATCAATGGAGCGAAGATGCGGTGAGATGAGTTTTGGATGCCTCCAAGTTTGAAAAAAGAACCCTAAATAATTAAGAGTGTATTTGTTGGTTTTCTGGTAACTTTTAAAAGCCGAGAAGCGCAGGAAATTTGTAAATAATGTTTTCCATATCAATCTTGGGCTGGGAGAGAACGTCGAGAGTGGGACACCTTTATTTTTGTTACACTTTCAGAAAAAAGAGTTCTATCTTGATCCGGAACGCCAAGTTACAACGACCCCTTATAAGTCTGAATAATATTACTAAGATTCCTATTTAAGTATTCCTTTTGTTTTTGAGCTATGTTTTCCAAAGCATACAAATACAGAAATATGTTTTTGCGACTGTTTTACCTGTTCAGCTCCATCAGTACAGGTATTTACTGTGGCAACCCAACCATAAAGTTTTGGATATATTAAAATACTCTAAATGTGCAATAGAAACCAATTAATTTGAAAAGGACAGAAATATATATAACTCCTCTCAGTCAATGATGTATTTACCAATCAGATAACTTTCGACCATGGAATGCATAGCGTAAGGACCGAAGCATGTCCTTATTTTATTTCTGGAAAAGGATTGCTCTTTGATAATTACTTTCATATATAATATGAGACAAATGCAAGAGACTTTAACCTAGATGGGATGGTTATAGGAATGGCATCCTCTTGCAAAAAGTGTTCAAGAGGACATAGTAGATGTAAAGAAAGAGGATAGAAATAATTGTAGGGACGAATAGAAACTAAAATAAAGCCTGAAGGGGAGGAAAAAAGCTCATATGCACACAGGAAGGATAATTGCATTCCTGAAAATATAATATTACACTACACAATGCCAATGAACATTCCAAGTCATCGCTCGCATCAACTTTTTATAGTCAAAACAATCATGTTTCCTCTTAATTGCATTTTATTCCTGAAAACGTTTAAAAACGAAAAGAGGAAAACAAGTTTGGAATATATTTCCTCTCTTGTGGAGTTTATTATCAAAGAATCTCATTAAAAGGGTTAAAAGGCCTGTGGCATGAAATAAGAATAATAACCCTGTTAGATCTTCTGGCAAAATTAGAAACAATGTAAACTGTTCTCTCTGTCAAAAATGCTCATGGAATGGAAGAAACTGAATGCCGTGTTTCGGAAATAAGACTATCCTCCAATGTATCATTATATGGAATAATAAAGTAGCCAACCCAACAAAACAAACTTAAAGCAGTATACTGTACGAGATGGTGGTACCGTTGGTTAATTCCCGATGACTGGCCAGAGATTGGTGTTTTCGTGCTTTATCCTGGTCTTTAGGCAAAAGCTGGAACAAATTCTGATATACCATGCCCTTTTTTCATTATTTCCCTTCCATTTCGTCTCTTTCTCATCCTTTAGGTGCACTTCTAGGTTTCATGTCGTTTGGTGGTGATCAGATATTTGAGCAGAGCGATGACTTCTCTTGCACATCTAGAGGCTGTTTGGTCGTTTGCTTGTGCTCCCTTCGTAACTGTAGAGATTGGCCTTCGCCCGCCTCGGTAATGTGGATGGTAGCGTGTCTGCCTCACGTTCAAGAGGTCCCGAGTTCGACTCTCAGTCAGGGTGAGTTACCTGGATAAGGTTATTTCCAGGGGTTTCCCTTTATCCTCAAAGGATAAAGGGTAACACTAATTCTATGAATCCTGGGCGCATTTGAGCATCATTTCATCCATTAACGTTGGACTCCTCCAACGTTAAATCATATCGGACGATGAATGAAAGGGGTGAAATGGTGCTAAAATGAGCCAGGGTCCATAGAGCTTAGAGTTACCCGATATTCGTCTTTCCGGATAAGGGAAAACCCCGGAAAAACCTTATCCAGGTAACTCGCCCTGACCGAGATTCGAACTCGCGACCACTTGAACGTGAGGCAGAATCGCTACCACCACGCTACCGAGACGGGTAACGTTGGAGGACGTAAATTAAAAATAAAAATAATAAGTTGGCCTTCGGGACTGAAACTGCTAATGACTACTTCTGTGTTTTGGAGAGGCCAATCTGTGTGCGGCCTATTGTTCAATTTAGTGTATCCTTTCCCCCTGGGCGGTGGTAGCTACATTAAACTTATATACAGGTGAGTCAAAAAGACACCGGCAACGCTTAATATTGTCGCGGCAACGGTCATAAGAATTTCGGCTCAAATAGATAACAAACGGCGGATAATGTTTCACGGTAATAAAGAGCTTGCATGAGCAGTTAACGATAGCGCGGCTAGTGTACACAAAGAGGACGGTAAACAAAGATAGTTGTGATAAAGGACTTGCCGGCATACATTTAGTTACACCTCTGGAATGTGATAGAATATTCGGTTTCTTTATTCTTCTGGAATAGTCTCGAATTTATCAATGAGGTATTTAAGAAGGCGACGACTCGCCAAGAAGGAGTTGGTGTAAAACGAGAGTCAGTTTTGTTGATGTTGTAACGAAAGCTAATGTTTGTTATTGGCATCGACCTTGGTGCTTTAGATTGTGATATGTGATGTAATATTGTTACGTGTGAATTGAACAGTGCATTCCTACGGAAATAAAGAACATTTAGAATTTCGGCAATTTGTACTTTTAATTCTACGAACCCACAAGTCACAGTATGTTGCGCAGGGTAGCACAATAATAATTTTTTAAGAAGGATCCCATTTCTGGAAATGCACAGTTTAGATGCTGTATAAGGTTAAAGAGAACTGCTCTCATGAACCTTATTAGAAGACGTCTCACTACACATACGGCAGGTATTGTGGCTCCAACATATGGACACAGATACGCAGATATTCCAAAACTCTATCTTCCTACCAACGACTTTGACGCAATTGCTCCTTCTTCGGGTAGGTTTTGTAATGTCACACGTGATTGATTTGGCTGTTATTCTCCAAATCAAATTATCTTGTTCTAAGGCCAGAGCATTAACATAGAGGTATCATAAATATAATAGAAAACAAATGAGTTGATATCATGAATGAAGGTGGTGTCTATTATGCGTTTCAAATGGGAAGAATTCTGGAGTCCGATGCCATTCCAATCTTTTACAATGATGCAGTTGCCCAAAGCAATATTGGGAAAAACATTTTCGCAAATTATGTATATTTTAAAATACTATAACTATAGTTATAGTTTATGAATTACCTGTTTTTCTAATCCAATGGAACTGCCGGTGGCTCATCCATACCACTGTCAATGTCACTTCTTAAGAGACAATTCGTCATTGTCACTGTCTTCCTCGTCTGAGTCTTGCAAATTTATAATTATAGGTTCCAAAATCTCGTCACGTGCTATTTATTTCTTAAAATCGTCTTCTTGATGGTTTTCTGCATTCCTTACATAGATTTCCCAGTCCTGTTGTGTTACCTTGTCAATTTCTTCGTGAACAAGTCGTTCAACACCCGTCAGTTTAAAGGTATTATTTGTGTTTGCAATCCCCCTTTTTATTTGAGCCCACACCAACTCAATCGGTTTATATTGGCAGTGGTAAGCTGGGAGCCGTATTACCTCGTGTCCCGGTTAAATTGCAAATTTATCCATCTGATACACTTTTTCCGTGCTTTTAAACGGAAGTACTCTTTGCAATAACTCATTTTTAGTTTCTGTTTCCAAAAAATTGTTGAAGAGCGTGTACACATTAAAAATAATACTTCGAGCCTGACATCGCAATACCTGCCTTTTTGACTCGCCACTAATTTCATCGCAAGAAGCCATTGCACTATTTAACTCTTACTCTACTGTTGTGTAAAGAACAAGTGAATGATATTGATCTGAACTCTCCAGAGTAAATAAACACTTCTTATCCAGCATTCATTCATAAACATAAGCATACGGCATTCCACAGGCTAACAGGAAGTAATTCTTCTATCCGTCATACCAACAGTTTAAATTTCAGTTCTGAGTATGTCTACATATATACACAACAAACACTTTGAGCTCTCTAGAGTAAATAGAGATTACGAACTTTTCATAAACAAAGATATCATGTGACCAGACACGTTCTGCCCGGGCAGCAGGAAATTTATTGTTTCCTCTCGCTCGAATTGGATTATTCAAAGTAATTCTTTAGTCACGTCATGTCAAACATTTACGTTTCAGTTCTGAGTAATCTCAAATATACGTACGCGCATACATACCAACCAATAATGATATTCATACAGTGCTTACATCGCGATTTATTGTTATAATACAGGTAATAGTTGTTTATTTATGTGTATTAGCAAAATTATTTGAGCTAAAACTATGGGGTTTTCATGGTTATATTAGACACATTACTCTCTACTTTCCACATGGATCAGTTTTGGCAAAATCTGAATTTTTGTCTTAGCGTGAATAGTATTTCATACATATTGATTGGGTTGGTGCTATTCGCACACCACTTAGCGGGAGTACAATATGACAACACCGCAAGACTCCGATTGGTTGCTCACCTAACAGCGCTCAAGGACAAACACTTTACCATTTGAATCACATAATAGTCGTATCTGTGCAGTACGTTTATAATACTTCTAATATTTTGTACACACAATTCCAATACGTATGCTTTCATGTGGGAGTTTCAAGTAATCTGATGTTCTAATAATATAAACTGGTGCTCTATGCTGCTTTTCCCAGAATCTGTCTCTCGTTTTGTTCACTTTATTCCGTTTTACATGATCACACAGGGAATGGTTTGGAAATAATAAGAACCAATGTTTAAAACACAGCAACACTGTTAGTGGAGATAAATGCATTATCAATCCAGATCTAATGTGGCAGATAATAAAATTTGGATTATACTTCTCAGCAAAGATAATAATCAAACTGAACGTTTCTCCTCACTTATGCATTTTGAGTGCCCCAGAAAAGGTGAAATGTGAACACGCCTTATTTCAACAAAGATGCATATTTAATTTCTCCTTTTTCGTTTTTGAATATTTACATATTTTAGACAGTATCTATTATTCATGTATTTATATTATTTACTACTAACTGTATCGTATAGTTTAATTAGTATGGAAGGGCGTGGAAGGGCGTCGGTGTAATCGCGGAAATCACTCATAGGCGAAACTAAAAGAGGACCATTATAATATTTTAGTCTCATTTTCAGCATATAAAGACCCTTAGCATAAGTAAATGTCGCCTTTATTGTCTCTAATTGAATATTCAGATGAAAAAATATATTTTAGTTGAGTCTCGCTTATTACATTAAGATTGCGTGTACTTCACCCGGCACATGTTTTCATGTCTGATACGTATAATGCATGCGTCTTTAAGTGTACAATGAGTAAAATATTAGCTCAAATATTTATTTCTTTTATTTGATTCCAACTTAAAATAACATGGTTACCAGCATGAACTAGTATTATTAAACATTTGGCTAAAAGTGCACCAAAGTACATTCCCTGAAACTGAAAACAATTGAACGCCGGAAACAGCCTTGAATGAATTAAGCCAAACTAAAAAATTTAATGCCACAGCCGGGGTTTGAACCACGGATCTCCCGCTCTCCGTCCAGCCGCTCTAACCCTTGAGGTACTATGGCCAACGTGACAACATGATATTAAATTCTCCAACTGACTCATATGTTTCCCAGTAGACCACTAGGGGTTCTCATACGCTATGAAACACGGAATGTCTAGTTTGTCAGAAGCTAGTGTGGAAGAAATGATCATTTCCATCAATTTACCTTAATGAAAAATAAGAACATAGTAAGTCGCCACAAAAGTTGCGTTTCTCTAGTAGTCTACCTCTAATAGTCTACCGGGAAACATATGAGTCAGTTGACCGCCTCGGTAGCGTAGATGGTAGCGTGTCTGCCTCACGTTCAAGAGGTGCCGAGTTCGGATCTCGGTCAGGGTAAGTTACCTGGATAAGGTTTTTTACCGGGTTTTCCCCTTATTGTGATCGACGAATTTCAGGTAAATCTAAGTTCCAGGGCTCATTGAAGCATCATTCCACGCCTTTCATTCATCGTCCGATATGACTACACGTTGAAGGACGTAAATTACAAAGAAAGAAGAAGAAGAAGAAGAAGAAGAAGAAGAAGAAGAAGAAGAAGAAGAAGAAGAAGAAGAAGAAGAAGAAGAAGAAGAAGAAGAAGAAGAAGAAGAAGAAGAAGAAGAAGAAGAAGAAGAAGAAGAAGAAGAAGAAGAAGAAGAAGAAGAAGAAGAAGAAGAAGAAGAAGAAGAAGAAGAAGAAGAAGAAGAAGAAGAAGAAGAAGAAGAAGAAGAAGAAGAAGAAGAAGAAGAAGAAGAAGAAGAAGAAGAAGAAGAAGAAGAAGAAGAAGAAGAAGAAGAAGAAGAAGAAGAAGAAGAAGAAGAAGAAGAAGAAGAAGAAGAAGAAGAAGAAGAAGAAGAAGAAGAAGAAGAAGAAGAAGAAGAAGAAGAAGAAGACTCAGTTGGAGAATTTAATGTAATGTCGGCATATAGTAGCTTTGTGGTTTAGGGCAACCGCACGGAGTGCCTGAGATCCGTGGTTCAAATACCGGCTATGGCATTGAATTTTTCAGTCTGGTGGAACAAGTTATTATTTCCAAACAGCTTTGATATTTAATTCGCATACTTACCCTGACCACACGCACACACGCACACAGACACATCTACATACCCATGTATCTTGTTATACAAAGTCTCAAACATTAACATTTTAAGTTATATGTATAAATTTTGGTATACAATATTTGGCAGATTTAATATATAGAGTGTATATAAGTGAATATCGGGGTTTTAACTCTTTATAATATTTATTACATCCAACTTACAGCACACATCAAGTCTAGACAAATTCTTCCCAAATAGTGATAAGTGTATATTTAGTAATTGTAGCAACAGCTGTTTCAATCCGGTTTCTTAATTCAGGGAGATGAGCTGGTAGCGGAGGCATGTACACAGGATCCTTGATGAAGCTCCAAAGGTAAAAATCGCATGGCGTTAGGTCACGAGAACGTGGAGGCCATGCATAGCAAGTCCTGTTATTGGGGCCCTTGCGGCCTATCCAGCTCTCGGGTACAGTGACGTTCAAGCAATCGCGTACTTCGTTATGCCAGTGAGGTCGCACACCATCTTGCTGAAAAATGAAGCTCTCTGGCTCATTTTCTTCTAACGGAGGGAAGAGCCATTGCTCTAGTGTATCAAGGTAAGAAGTACCAGTTACAGTAGATTCACCAAAATAGAAAGGCCCATAAAATTTTCGTCAGTATGTGGCACAAAAAACATTCATTTTAGGGGAATCTCGTTGCCTTTGTTCCATCTCGTGAGGACTTTCTGAGCCCCAGATGCGCATATTATGAAGGTGAAAGGTCGATTCATTACTGAAGACAACATGATCCATAAAATCGTCAGCGTCATGAAACAACATGTCGTTTGCGAAGTTGGCACGTAATCCGTGGTATGTCGGCTTTAGAGTAATAACTGTAAACGTCATGGACGTAGCCTTAATCGTTTTCTTACAACTTTCCAAACAGTGAACACAGGAACTTGTAATTCATGACTAGCCTTCCGGACTGATTTCTTTGGGCAACGAGTGAACGACTCTCTCACTCGCTCAACAGTCTCTTCACTTATTCTTGGTCGTCCCGTGATCTTTCCTTTACAAAGGCAGCCGGTATCTTCAAACTGATGATACCATCTACGAATGTTATTATCACTAGGAGGATCACAACCGAACTTAAGGCACAACGCTCGCTGCACAGTAACTACAGATTTGGTCTTTGCAAACTGCAAAACACAAAACGCTTTGTGTTTACTAGTCACCATCTTTGCTACTACCGCTGTCTAGCGGATTGCGGCATAAACATTGCACGCACATGCGCACTGGTGCCAACAAATAAAACTGTGTGAGTTGATTTTTCCTTTGACATATCATTTATAACTGTAAGTTTAAGGTAATAAATATTATAAAGAATTAAAACCCCGATATTCATCCATATACACCCTGTATAATAAAGGGATATAGTATAATAATTTATACTTGCCCTATTTAAGTAGTAATAAAAACCATTGTCGGAAAGTAAAAGGTCGTAATGCCAAAAAAGCAATTAAAGATAAATTGCATTTAAAATGCAAAATTTAGGAGTCCAACAGATTTAATAGACCATTTTAAACGCTTAGGATATGTATACTTCTTTGAGGTATATAAGAAAATATGAAAAACACTTCAAATGTTTATGTGGGTTTCGAGTTTGGCCAAGTTACTTTTGCATTTGAAAAAGATATAACAAAAGTGATATATGTGCAATCGGTATTTACAGGTAACTTTACGAAAATTATTTCTTCACATTTGAAATGTTTTAATTTAACTCTTGTTAATTGTTAATTACGAGCTTGGATTGTCTTTTACGTATGTTCTATTTTTTATAAACTCCCCTCTACTTCCGACAAAAATATACCACTCGCTGATTTAGCTGTCTGATTTAATCTGGTAGCAGGCACATTGCCATGCAAGTGGCGTAAGGGATATCACAGTCCGATATTTGCTCGCAGCTTTGGTATCTTTTATTTTTTTCACAGCGTTGGATTACAAGGCTTGGTCATAAGCGCTTTGTTCTCTTCAAACACCCCCCGCTCTCTCTCTCTCTCTCTCTCTCTCTCTCTCTCTCTCTCTCTCTCTCTCTCTCTCTCTCTCTCTCTCTCTCTCTCTCTCTTCTGTATGCTTAATACATTTGCTGTTCCGACATCTGTATAAATATTTGCATAAAACACTTGGTGTGTTATAGCAGATTTGAAAGTTTAATACAATTACGTCTTTCACAACATTTTTATTCTTTGTTGTTTGACGCTAGATGGCAACATTATATATGCAGGCAGTTGCTTGTGTCGCCGAAACAGGAAACGGATATATAAGCCTGCGCATTGTTATTGTATTAACCAGGCCATAAGTTTCCCTTGCTCTTATTTTTCCTCTTTTGTGTAACAAAGCAGACAACTTTTACTATATTGCGAACTTCTTTAAGAAATAATAATATTAAACAAACCAAAACAAAGTACACGATCCTCTAAAAATATTTTAGAACCAAGCATATTTTAAAATGTGTGTGTTAATCCAAATTTACCTCTTTAATACACAAAGCGTCCGTAATTAAGCAAATATTAATCCTAATGTTAAAAAGTCGGTCTCCACGGCAGGACCTCCATCTACCATGCCGAGCTTTATGCCATATACCGAGCCATCTTACTCGTTCGCTGGAGAAGGTTGCATGATTGCCTTATCTCAGTAATTCCCTCAGTACCCTTCAGAGCCCTCGTGAGCTGTACAACCCCCATCCTCTTGTACAGCGTATCCAGCACGCCGTCCATGTTCTACACTCCTCTGGCGTCAGCGTGGTGTGTGCATGGGTTCCTGGACACGAGGGCTTGCAGGGGAATGAACTGGCAGATTAGGCAGCTAAGGCAGCGGTCACAGAGTCCAGGGTTAGGATTCCGTTCTTAACATCGCGACTTCAAGTTCGTCGTGCGGAGAGCAGTACAGTCGTGCTGGCGGGACGATTGGACTGCTCTCCCTAGAAATGAACTTAGAACGGAAGAGGCGCTACCGATTCCCTGGTCAACCTCCTCCCGTGCCTCTCACCGGGAGGAAGGCGTTCTTGCTGGGTTAAGCATTGCCCACTGCTTTTTTGGACATCCTTATCTTTTACAAAGGAGCCCTGCGCCAGTCTGCCCGCTATACAGCGATGCGCTCTCAGTCCGCCACGTTCTTTTAGTGTGTCCTAATCTGGAGCGTCTTCGCTGGTCTCTTCAGCTGCCGGCTAGCTTGAAAGAAGTACTGGTGGATGACCAGCAAGCGGTGGCCAAGGTTTTGAGATTTTTAACCAATGTTAATTTTATCATATAGCCAAATATTTATTTTAACCTTTTTAACATGTTATAATTTTAATGCTTGACTTGCGTACTTATCGTATACTTTAGTCATGATGTTATCGCTAATGACAGTTTTAGCCAAGCTTTAGATTGTTTTTAGAAGACTTTTATTTTGTATGTGGCGCTGATAACCGCGCAGTTGAGCGCCCTAAATCTCAATCACTCACTCACTCCCTAATGTTAAAAAAGTCAACCCAATGGTCCCAATGGTCACTAATAAAGAGCAAGTTGCAATGTTTTTTTTCGTAGCCGGTGCGTCCCAATGACAACTTTTAAGGTTCGCATACCAGTGGCTCCTGCGCTGCCTAGTCACAAAATCATGTAATATTTAATACTGCATGGAATTTTACCAAACAGAACTTCGAAGTTGCGAGACTTAAATTCGGACTATTATGTGTTTCAAATGGGAAGAGTTCTGGAGTCCAGCTAATCAGATACCGTATCACACTCAGCGTTCCCAGTTTGTTACCCCACTCCTTTTATATTTCCCTCTCTCTCGCACACTCATGCAACGTGCAGGTCTGTTTGGCGCTAGATGTAAAGGTAAGCGAATTATATTTGACAAACTTCTACAATGATGCAGTGGGCAAAATCAAAATTGGAAAAAGCATTTTCGCAAATTATAGATATATATTTTTATATACTATAATTATAGTTTATGAATTACCTTCTTTTCTAATCCAAATGCGGGACACACTTGTTTTACCTACACCACACGTTTCAACAGTAAGCCATCGAGCATTTTTGAAATCGAGCTAATTTCTATATTCCTCATTGCCCAAATTTTTGAAGAACGTGTACACCTTAAAAAATACACTTCAAGCTTGACTTCGCAATAGTTGCCTTTCTAACTCGCCACTAAATTCACCGCAAGAAGCCATTGCACTATTTAACTTTTACTCTACTGTTTTGTAAAGAATAACTAAATGATATTGATCTGAACTCTCAAGAGTAAATAAACACTTCTTATCCAGTATTCATTCATAAACATGAGCATACAGCATTCCTCAGGCTAACAGGAAATGAAGTGTTTGCTCTCTCTCTCGAATTTAACACCTTGATTTATTCACAGTAATTCTTTTATCACGTCATGGGGTAGTTTAAATTTCAGTTCCGAGTAATGAAAAGTATATTTACATACATACAGACCCACCACTTTGAACTGAGATTACGAACCATTCATAAACAAAGATATAATGTGAACAGACAGAAATTTATTGTTTCCTATCACTCGAATTGGCTTATTCAAAGTAACTCTTTTATCTCGTTATGTCAAAAATTTAAGTTTCAGTTCTGAATAAATACAAATATACATATACGCATACATGCCAACCAATAACGATATTCATACAGTGCTTACGTTGCGATTTATTGTTATAATACAGGTAATAGTGTTTTATTTATTTGTATTAGAAAAACTAATTCAGCTATAAATATAGGGTTTTCATAGCTATGTTAGATAAACTACTCTCTGCCTTCCTTATGGATCAGATTTGGCAAAATCTGAATTTTTGTCTTAGCGCGAATAGTATTTCATACAGATTGATTAGGTTGGAGCTCCTCACACACCACTTAGCGGGAATGCAATACGGCAACACTGCAGGACTCCCATTGGTTGTTCGCTAGTAGCGCTCAAGGACAAACACCTTCCCATTTAAAACACATAATAGCTAAGTTATAAACTAAGCCACGGCTATATTCGTTCGATGTCGTTTTGTAACAACTTGTATATTTTATATACTTCTCACATCTGAAACATGCGTACAAAATTTATATTAAAGAATTTCTGAGCTACTCAAAATGATATGTTGGTAAATTGAGTAGTATAGTTCCCAATTTACATATGAGAGAGACAAATACCTTGTACTTCAGATAAAGTAATCTATGCTGAAAAACCGTAGTAGAAAAGAAGGAATTGCAATTGTAGTGTAGTTCTTTAAGCTACCTAATTCAGTTTCTGCAGAATACAGCGAGGCAATACTTCAAGCAGCCATATCACCACAATGTACCCAAATCCCACACCGTATGAATATTTTGTTAAGGCTGAACTCGCTCATACCGCACATTTCTTTTCCTTTCTTGTCATTCCCCGGCTGGGAGTAAGGGCAAACAACAGCGTTCTCTATGTGCATGTGGGTATGTGATGGTCGGCTTGCATAAAACATGTCCCTACTAGATGTTCTAACAGGTCTCCTGAGAATACCCCCCTATCGTAATTACCACCACTTCTCGTAGTAATAACGCTTTTATTAATATGAGCTCACTTCTCAAACACATGTCCTCTGGGGGGTGGTTTTAAAATGATTGAGCACCACGCGACCTCTAGCCGTTCTAGACTAGCAAGAACAAGAATGGTGGGGCATGCTTCACTCGGAGAGTAATATTACAGCCACCCCCTTAGTTCACGCTAAGGCCACTGCAGCATGTCATGTTCCATTTCTAGGAGTGCTGCATGACGAACTTTCCTGGCATGTACATGATAATCAATCAAAGAAAAGGTTTGTTTACGACACAGAAATAAATTCGTCTCTATTGATTGGTTGAGCAAGGTTTGTCGAAAACATTTACAAACTCCATTAAAGCTGATGTTTCTAAAAGATGGGATTTATGATGTACAATTTAAATGGTAGCCAGACTGTCCATGTTCTCTTCACTTTCACCAACTTGTTACTCTATGTCATAGCAAAGGTTCTTCTAATAGCCCACAGACTGATACATTATTTTCAGAGCAGTTTGCTGTGCCAGAATCACACCTGCTTGTTACAGTGTGGATACAGGAAAGCTGCAAATATGGAACATCGCGAGGTGATTAATTATTTAGCAACTTTTAAATGAAATTTCAAGTAAATCTCTTCAAAGATCGTTTCATATTTGAATTTAAAGGAATGCAAGTTACTGAAATTATGAAATTTAAGGGGCCAGAAATAAATTATTCCTTCTTCTTCTTCTTCGCTCCATGGTTTGGGCATATCGCTCGTTCCGGCTTCATAAATCTCTCCAGCGTTTCCTGGGTCGTCCTCTGTCTCTTCCTCCTTTTCGATTATAGTTTAGTAGTGCATTTGGATATCCTCCATCCTCCATTCTGAATATATGTTCATGCCATTGTTACCTTCGTTCTGATATTTTGTCATGGATTGGTTCGATTTCTAATTCCTTTCTAATATCCTCATTCCTTATTTTGTCCAATATTGTAAAACCTTTAACACTTCTTAAAAATTTCATTTCTGCAGTCTGTATTTTATTTAAATCCTTTTGTGTTGGCACCCAGAATTCGCTTCCATATAGTAAAGTTGGAATAGCCGTTACATTTTCTTGTTTGTATCCCTTCTCACTCTGTTTTTAAAAGATTTTTGGATATTGCTCGGAATTTGTTTACTTTTTCTTCTATATCAGCATTGTTTCTAAAACTTATGTTACATTATAAATATTTAAAACTTGATATTTGTTCTAAAATCCTATTTCCTAAAATAAGTTTTGATCCTACAATATAATTTCCTTTAAAAGACATAATTTTTGTATTTTCTTCTGATATTCTAAAATTATACTTTTGTACTATATTATTTAGAATACACATTGATTTTTCCAGTTGATTTTCATCCTGATGAATTAATATTTCGTCATCCGTAAACAGCAGGGTATTAATATAAACATTTTCTTTGATTTTGATTCCTGGGTCTACTAAAATCATTCATTCATTTAGAATATCGTCATTATTCATTTAGTATATATACATACTAAAAAGAGTAGGTGATAAGCTACACCCTTGTCTTAGTCCAGTATTGGTAGAAATTAGTCCTGTTAAGAGTGAAGAATAAAATATTAGTAAGTTGAGGTACAGTAAGTTACGAAACACAAACAGAGTGACTGGAAGCTGCGTATGTCTACATGATATGATTTCTCGGGCCTGCCGATGTATGACACATTGCTGTCCAGAAGACATGATTATATCTGAACAGACTATACATACACTGGACTCGCCGTGTATGTGTGATAAGCTGAGGTAAACATCTCTGTGCTGCGAATTCTTTCCGATACGTCTTCTCGCTTTGCCATGTAGTACTTGCCTGGATACAATAACAATTGCTTCAGAATGGAATGCGGAAAACTAGGGATGCCAAGCTTTTCTCGAGCGGTGGGCTAATACCCAGTGCGGAGGGATTTGTTGATGTACCGTTGTTTCAATGAGCAACACTTTGATTATTTTTCTTTCAAAATGGCACCTATTGGAGAGAAAACGCAGACATGGTAATTTCTATAAACGATCTGTTTTCACTAAAAGGATGCACCTCGTTCTGAGATAAGGTAATCATCCAAATTTACATCTAGTTCATCTGATCGGTAAATGGAACTACTTATGCGGAAGATCATGCCATAAAGCCTTAGAACTGTTAGCAAGGTACTGCCGGTACCTGCCCGCCACTGTTTTGCTTATTCCAGAGAAGATTGTTTTCAACTGAAAATCAACGAGGGCTGTTCAATAAAGAATGATCACAACTTTTTTGACAACGTACATTTACTCATTGTCATAATTTTGATCGTAGTTCTCAAAACAGTCTCCCCTGAATGCGATGCACTTCTCCCACCGATTCTGCCAGTCTTCAAAGACATGTCGGGAACCATTTTCGAGAGATCCTTCAAAATCGCTCTGCAGCCCTCACCACTGCTTCTGATGATGCGTAATATCTCCCACGAATGCATTTCTTCAAGTTACGGAATAGAAAAGAGTCACATGAGGCTAAATCTGGACTATAGGGAGGGTGAGATGCACTTCACGTTGATTTTTGCAAGATAGTCAGCAACAACATTGGCAATATGCGGCCGCGCATTATCGTAGTGCAGTATCCAGCCTGCTTCACGGAAATGTGGTCATTTGCGCCTAACATGGACTTGCAATGTATTAGGGACATCCCTGTAGTATTGTCCAGTTACTGATGTGTGTGCAGGTACAACTGCAGATAAACCATTACATAAACATCAAAGAATGAGATGACCATAACTTTCCCAGCAGAAGCAACTACTTTTGCTTTTGGGGGATTGGTGATGAAGAAGATTTCCACACTGAGCTTTGCTGTTTGCTCTCAGGATCACAGTGATGTAGCCAAGTTTCATCGGCAGTGATTACGTTTGAAAGAAACGCCGTATATTCCTCAAACATCAACTTTAACTGCATGTTACATCTCTTGCAGCGGTAGGCAATACTCAGCATATCTGCACTTACATGGCGGGAACCAGAAATACCAACAATGAAACTATTACGGCGTGTTTGTTTCAGATTAAGCTAACAGAATATAATAAGATAGAATTTTAGTGCGAAGAACTATGACCGTAAAAGAATTATGATCAATCTTCATTGAACAGCCCTCGTAACATATAGGTGCAAATAATTAATAAAGCTTATAGCTCGAAATCTGAAGCATCGCCAAAGCTATAAATATAAAATATTATAATTATTATATTAAATTATATATTATATTATATTAAATATAATAAAG
The DNA here is from genome assembly GCA_030765055.1 of Mantis religiosa. Taxonomy (NCBI): domain Eukaryota; kingdom Metazoa; phylum Arthropoda; class Insecta; order Mantodea; family Mantidae; genus Mantis; species Mantis religiosa. The sequence continues at coordinate 110,359,187 of CM060954.1, read as the reverse complement.
AGATAATATTGTTCTATGTATTATTAAAGATTTAAGTGCCCTACTTGAGAAGAATAATAGTTATAGCTATTTTGATAGTATGCTATATTTAAATGATACACATACCTGAATAAAAAAAGGAAACGCTGGAAAAGAATACGTGAAACATTATCATTATTTGATGATCTTCATAGTGCAGTTTTGTAACTGTGTGCATAATATGACAATAGCGCTACGTTTATCACACATTTGTCTACGCTATTTTATTCAGTTTACTTTATCTTTCTATGGATAACCAAGTATAAAACTTACTAATAATTATAAACATAGTAATGCAAAGCAAGAGTAAATGTCACTAACCAACTATTTCTGCATGTCTTATATTGCGGCAAATACTTTGATAGCTACAATTAGGTAACACAACCCTTAGTTTTTCATACTACTTAAGGAGATTTCTTCCTTAGAGGCTTAACGAAACCTCACCTTCGAGAAAAGGAAAGTCGTGAAAGTCCATTTAGGGGATGTACTTTGCGTGGAAATATTTGAACAGTAACAAGAGAAAGTGCCTCTGGTATCCAACCTCGACGATGATCCTGTTGCTGCATAAATCTCGTGGGAACCGAGAGAAAAGCGAGAGAAAGAGAGAGGGAGGAACAGAGATGGGACTCCAGATGGTGGTGAGACCAGCAAACAACTTGTCATCATTAAAACACACACACACGCAACTCGAGTGGGTTGTGTGAAAAGAGGAAATTTTCTTCCTTACCTCTAACGTTTGGGGTGCTGAATTGCCTATTGCGTTGTATCCCCTTAATGGAATCAGGATAATGAATTTAGGTGGCTCAGTTGTTTATGAAGGATGTTAAAGAAAGCCATGTCTGAAGGTAGGCATTAGCCAAAATGTGCCTAACCTAAACGTGAAAATATCTGAAAATGTGTGCCATAAAATTATTACTTTAATATTTTCGCTATACACTAATGGTTGCAGTAAAATTGGAATCAATGCATGGGAGGTATTGTCGTGCTGCTCGAACGGTTAACATGGCTTTATCTATGTAAATATAAACCACTCAGATAACGCACTGATTCTTCTTGTACGACAGGGATACTGACGTATCTCCCGGTCCTATGGTAAGCACCAATGAACCCATCACTTCAGCCAATGCAATTCACAGGAATCACAAATGACAGATGAATATTCACTCCCCGTGGAGTAATCAGTGCGTTATCTCAGAAATTTTTAGTATATTTTATTGAGTGAGCAATTGTTAAACTAAATTATTCTTATGTTGTAATAACTTTATTATTTGATTGTATATCATCATTGTTTATAATTATTGTTTATATTTTTTGTAATTTACGTCCTCCAACGTTAAGTACTATCGGACGATGAATGGAATGGGTGAAATGATGCTCAAATGACTCCAGGATCCATAGAGCTTAGAGTTACCGGACGTCCGTCTTTTGGGAAAAGGGAAAACCCCGGAAAAATCTTATCCAGGTGACTCACCCTGACCGAGTTTCAAACTCGGGACCTCTTGAACGTGAGACAGACATGCTACCATCTACGCTACCGAGGCGGGTTTATATGAGAGATATGTATTACCAAAGATAAAGCCATGGTAACCATTCGAGCAGCGCGACTACACACTACAGCGATCAGTCATTGACAGTAGCTGAAACGTGGTCTTATGATTGACTTGTGCACTCCAGTACACCATGAGGGTACGGTATTAGAAGGCATACGAGGCGGAGCTAGGGAAGGCTCGCGTAGAGTGACTGTTCTATCATAGGCGTGCTAGTTCGGAACGCACAGCACAAGCGTGAGCAACAGAGATTTGCCTTTTTTTTAATGCGTCCAAAATTTACTACTGGAAATTCGGCATTAGTATATGTGGCAGGAATCCAATCAGTTGGAGAATTTAATATCATGTTGGCACGTTGGCCTTAGTAGCTGAATGTTTTAGAGCGGCTGGACCGAGATCAGAAGATCCGTGGTTCAAATCCCGGCTATGGCATTGAATTTTTCAGTCTGGCTCTACTCTTTTATACTCTTATTGTTTACCTTATATCTGTGAAACATAATCTTCGGGAATGATATTTGTATGTTCTTCTACTCTTGATGCTTTCTGAATCTGAGTGGGACATGCCCTTGGTAATTGCCGTGGGTTTTAGCTCCACAAAATTTGTGTGCTGGATTTGTACCTCTGACGTCGTTGCAGGAACGTCGGACCGGACATACGAGTCCCTCCCTCCCGTCAGGAACTACCCTGTTGGATCGGCTTCTATGTTACAGTGTTTCCTGATGCTCAAGGGAGATTAAGTGTGCAGTAGTTGTCCAGTTGTTGCCAGATACGCCGGCTTCATCGGTGGTTAGCCGGGAACAGGATTGAATAGTTCTCTTCCTAAAAAGCTATCGACTTGAACCTTCCACTTGAACTAAACTTTACTTGTGCTAGGTTTACGTATTTCTTTAGTGCATGCTTTTATGATGAATAATTGGATCCGCGCTACAGTTACAGAGAAGATGTATTTGTAAATATCAAATCTGAAAAGGTGTAAAGATGAATTCCAGCACATTTATCCAATTAACTTTGAGCCTTAGCAAACACATCACTAAAACACTGTTTCAAGAATAATCGCAAAACTTCTCTAATGTGTTTTGAGACAGAGACATTACCACATTCTTTATGAAAACCCAAATATAATTGCCTTGTACAAAATTCATAAACGAAGAGCAAAATAATATACAGAAGCCTTGTGAATCACTTTAAACTTGAATTTATATGCTTCATGGTCTAGACAGTTGATCGAAAATAATCTCCATTAATAACTTGAGTGCTTTTGATAATGTAGACGAAAGCCTGGTTTATACAGTTTTACACAAACATATTAGCTTCCATTTCTAAAAGGAACCACAGAAGCATCTCGTTCGTTTGTTTTTCGACTGCGTTGTATTCAGTTAATTAAATTTTGCATTCGGTTTAATTAATTTTGTTTAGAGAGAAAATGTATAATAATGAAACATGGAATTGGAAAACAACATACTTATTTGAGATATATATCCACCGTCCCTGTATGTTTTATTGTTTGATGTTGTGTTTTTCATGAATATATTTTAGAAATTAAAGTTCATGATGTGATTTTTTGTGTGAAGAAAACGAGAAAATGAAAATATTCCATGGAATCCGAAAGCATTTTCTTCCTCTTTTCATTGTAGAAACACAAAAATGCTCGTGTAAAGCACTATAACTAACATATCTCGTGGACAACAATTGAACGAATTTTCACCTAACACAAAAATTTAAATCTTTTGTTGATGCTCTGGGAATAGAATGAGCATTGTAAATTAGCTTTATGCGAACAATCCAAAATTAAAAATTTTCTGAGAGGCTGGATTAAAGTATTCTGTTACGCAACATAATCTAGAGTTAAGACTTATTTATTTATTTATTTATAAATGATGACTATCCGTTATGAGAGAATAATACATTATAGATAGATTTTGATTTCATGACTTCTAGACTTAATATGGGTAATCATAACGTGCAATTTTACTTTCTCTCATACATGCCTAGTAGGCAAAGGAAGGTAATGATGAGGATGACGACGATGATGATGATGATGCGTATAAGGGCGCTCAACTGCAGAGGCTATCAGCGCCCATTATAAAGAATTATTCATGACAAAAGCCAGATATAATGTTTTTCTAAAATTGCATTAAAGTGTAAATAAACTTACAAAAAACAATTTAAAAACAAAATACAAAGAAATATAAATCTGAACTGCAGAAAATTCTCTTCGCTTAATTCTAAAATCTAATCCTGATAAGAACCTAAAAACCTTCTCCACTATTTTGTTAACATCCGCTAGCATTTCTGCAAAGCTGGCCGGCAGCTGTAGAGACGTCCTAAGGTGGGTTAAGCAAAAGCACTCTAGCAGTACGTTTCGGACAGAAAACGCTTCGTTGCAAAACGGACAGAGTGGAGCAGACTCCTTTCTGAAGTGAAAGCTTTTATAAAAAAGCAGTGCCAAATACGTAACCGAGCCAAACTCACCTCCTCGCGACGAGATGAACGACATGAGGTAACCTAGGGAACCGAAAGTTCTTTCAAAGATCTAAGTTTGTTGCTGCGGAAAGCGGACCATTCCTCCTGCCAGCAGGTTTGCACAGCTCTCTGCAAAGTTTGTGTATGTTAAGTATAGTACAAGTTCATTTTACTCATATTAGTATAATTCTTATGGCCTGAGTGATAGCTGGGCCATGTATAGGTTGATCAAAGCCTCGTAACCCTTTTATGTTACGCTTGAGTTGTATTTATTTACAAGTGTCTGAAATATATTATCTAGTGTTTTAAAATTATTAGTGTGATCACACTAAGGAACACTAGCATCAAAGTACTTATGCATTAATCTATAACAACTGAACATTTCACGTTAAAACTCTCGAGGACACAATTCTCACATCCCATGTAGTATATATAAAGCGCCAAACCGTCAAACTGCTGGGGAGGTTGAGAATAGAGGACTTAGGTCCATCTATTCAGTAGGTCGATTCTTCCCAGTAAGGATCCTTCATGAAGCCTCATCGCTTTAATACTTGGAGGATGAAATTAGGCGCCGGGCTATAAAATTTTACGCAAATTTACCATCGCAGTGGTTAGGTGTCTTGGTGATTATGATCCAACCAGACGTCGTCGCCGACTATTCCGGGTCCCCCACATGGCTTGCGGGCATCCGAGGTAACCACGGAGCAAATCCAACAGCAGCCAAAGCTGAGCTCCCATAATCTTGGCCTCAAAATTATCCATAATAAATTAAATTAAATCTACTACATCGCCAGTGTGCAAGAAGCAAGCATCCTGTCCTCCTTAGAGGAGTAAATTTCTATCTCAAATCTAACCATCACCATAATACAAATAAACCCATCCTCAAGTATCCGAAGAAACAGAAAACCCTACATGCGGTTAAGCCCCATTCTTAGTGGGCACGCAGCAACAATATTTAGGCTAATACAACCTGCCAGTACCGTGCCGTAGTGGGGTGGCCAACCCGAAGGTACAAAATTGTAACCTCATAATCAACTCAAATCTCAAAACCCACACCTCATCCTTCAAAATCCCGAATTCATATACCTTACCTGCGGTAAAACCCTTAACGGGTGGGCACACAGCAAAAACATTCTGGCTTTATACAGCCAGCCAATACTTCGGTCGGTCGGTAGTGGGGAGGCCCGATGCTACAGGGCTCTATATCAGGACCTATGTCTGACCTCTCACCACTAAGAGGAAACCAGATCGAGGGTGTCAGTGTGGCTCGGGACCCCGGAATCGCCAATTCCCGCACCTACCACAGTAGGCCCCTGGGGGGAGGCAGAGGAAGTATTACATTCTATTAGAAAATCCGGTGCCAATTTGTTTTACCAAACATGCAGAAGTCACAAAAAGAATTCCTAGAAAAATATCTGTGCCTGTTTATGTGTATATGTTGTAACAGGATTATTTATAATCGAAAATTCGATGTTGATTGGAGCTTTTTAAAGAGGATCTTCCCAACTCATGCTACCTTTTGCATGAAAAAAAGTTTAGTGTTTTACTTCTTCAAATAAAATTAATTTAATTTAAAATATGCCATGTATATATAAACAATATTTATATAGTTTTCATAATGCGTACATTATGAAATGAACACAAAACCGTTCTCTACAAGAAACAGGATATTCATAAAGAAGACAACTTATATCCAATTATCTATTTTTAACAAGTATGTTCTAGATTATTAGTTTGAATTTTTCACTACTTTGTCATTCCTTTCAAACTACATATAATGACTTGAATGAATCTCAACTCCAGCATATAGCACCAGTTTCCTGTATCCATCTTGTATCCACAATTATATATGCTAAGAATCTGTTTTTGCAAATATTTGTATAACTTAAATGAAATGAATATAAAAAAGCATCCCCTAAAATAAATTGATTAATATATGATCAAAATAAAATATAATTTAATCTCTAAAATTTAATATTAAAAGGTGAATATTTTAGAGCACAACATTTAACTTTAATAAACTTTGGGTTTATAAATGCTTCATATATATTTGTGTCAGTTGTGTTGGTGGCGATGGTGATGAGCATTATAGATTCACTATAGGACCACTTCATCGTTTCGTAAAATGTAAAATAACCGAAAAATATTATATTATAGAGTGTTTTAGATGTAGAACGAACAACTTTAAGGCGTGTTAAAGGGATTTTGTAGGAAAAATTCTAGATAAGACACATATGGTCTCAATAACGCAAGGCAAATTTGAGCCAGTACGTCACTGATACGCCTCAGTATACATATGTACACATTTGCTGCACTGCAGCTAGGTGTACATGGCTCAGTGGCATCGTAGTTGGTTGCTAAGCCAACGAAGAATAGGTTTAAAATTCGTGCATTGCCAAATATTTTTATTTTTTATTTAAATCTGTTTTAATTTACTGTTATTAATATACTGTTGTTATATTTTCATGACGATTGAAAAGTGTTTCTTGAATTTTTTTTTTGGAATGGCATTTGAAGATATTTTTATTCCTTACATTACTAATATACCGTAACGGACGGAAAATATTTTATTAAAAAAATTAGAGCTCCATAAAGCGAGCGGTTTATTTCAAATAATTTGTTGCAGCTAATCATTTTTGAACATTCTTTGTTATTGATTTTAATTTTACAGTAATTATACTTTTCTCAAATGAGAAATCTCTTTCCTTTTTCATCCTCATAGTCAAACAAATGGAACAGTATTTCAAAGCTTCTGCATATCGACAAGATCTTAAAACGTTTGACTGTATATTGAAGCCCATTCTCATTGTATGGAAAAGTTAGTATACGAGTATATTAAAATAATTTCTACCAATATTTATACATGATTTGCGTGCAGTAAATGGAAGAATAGCTTTTTAAACGTGTCTTATTGAGAAAGTTTAGAGAAATTTAGTGAAAGTTTTAGCTTTTATGTCTGATGTAAAGGTGAGGTAGTTCTTTTACTCTAAGCATGTACGTTTTATTGGAATTAAACGGTTTGGTTCCTTTTATGTTTGCAGATTGCATTTGTAAATTTGTTCCTTGCCTTACACAATATTTCCATGTAATTTTTACTGTGAATGACCCTTAATCCTAGCTCGAAACATTACCTGCATGTGGCATGAGAGGAGAGCGTTTTTCATTCCAAATGTTCTTCTGTAGACCTGTGACATCGGTCCCAAGCTTTTTAATTGTTTTATTCCGTACGTCCAACACGGCTGCTGCCCACAACTTGTCTGCTACATTTACCTACAGGCTTCCCCTTCGCTAATTACAAGAATGGAATATATGAGAAGTCCGAAGTTTACATGACCGTTTACTGTGGTACGCAGGTTTTGTAGGATTCAAATGAAATTGCACATTCTGAATTCTTCATCCTTCATTGTGACATGACATTTGACTTCTGCCAAAGCTATAATTTACAATTTGCTTTAAGGACAGTAAGGAGAAGTCCTCCTGATCCTCCTCCTCCTCCTCCTCCTCCTCCTCCTCCTCCTCCTCCTCCTCCTCCTCCTCCTCCTCCTCCTCCTCCTCCTCCTCCTCCTCCTCCTCCTCCTCCTCCTCCTCCTCCTCCTCCTCCTCCTCCTCCTCCTCCTCCTTATCCTCCTTCTATTCCTCCTCTTCCTTCTTATTCTCTACTTCAGTTTCCAGTTAAACTCTTTTTGTTGGCTGTCGCATTTACAATGGCTGAAATTCAATTTACATTCATCCAGCTGAGGCGTTGTGGGCATTTCTTCAATGATCTTCAATCTTCTCATTTAAATTTGAGGCGGTCCGGCCCGTAGCGAACCACGTCGAGCTCTCCCTTGTGCTCAACGCCTCACAATTAAGGATCGGGGGCGTTAGGAGGTTAAGGAAAGGGAGACTGTAATCGGTTCATGCTCCCGCATGAGAACTCTCATCCGTACTTTCAGGAGTGGGTGCGTCCTGACTGGTTGTGGGTTAACAAATGACACCTCGGATCTGGTAGACAGTACTTTATTGTTATCCTTAGGCTCAGACGCTCGTCACTGTAAAGTCATCGTCGGTGTGGTTGCTGAGTTAAGCGTCACTGTCAGTATTGTGATGTGAAGCACGGAGGCAGTAGCACTGCGTAGTCGAACTGCATATATTTATCGTCTTAATGATTTAACAACTTGGGTCACATACATAGTTGAATTTTCTTATATTATTACTGCAATTGAACAACAATTTCACCATGGGGCAGCTAGCTCAGAAGCATACCGGAAACCTTAGCGAAAACCTACAATCCTTCCGGGAACATGTGAGTGGGAATAATGTACAAGCTAAAACCATTTTATACAAGTTCAAAAATTGCACATTTATTGATAAATTTAGATGTTTCAACATGTTACCTTTATACATCAGCTGTTAGTTACACGGTTGAGTTTCACCGATATAATCTAACACAATTAATAAGCTCCCTTAACCTCGGATACTGTTGCCCAACACATTCGCTCAGTGGCACGTCCACCTGACGCTACCGTCCACCAGGTGCTCATCTGTACGATATAGTGAATGCGCTGTGCTAGAACCTGTCCTAGAACAGGTCTAAAAATTTCCACACATGGACCACATTTGCTAGAAACTTTTATATTGAATTAATAAATTTAGAATAATCAAAACCCTATATCTGACGTCACTAAAAGTTTGCTAAAGTGCTTTGTTCTATTTATAACAATCTTTGATCGAATTGGGAGTAAGGAATAGTAAAATGATATATTACCCAGACTTTTAAGCATGATTAACACCAGTATCATTTTGAAGTCCTAGTTTGACCCCAAAATCCTGAATTTCTAATGTTATAAATACTTAAATAAATATAGAATATGTTTATATATGCCAAAGTATTATTAAATGGTTTTACGTTACACTGATTATGTATAGGTGGAAATAATTTTTCTTCAATTAAATGTAGGCATATTGATTCCAAATTTAAAAACTGGTTCTTAGATTACTCCTTATAATAATTCTTACCCCAGGATTATCTGTAAAAAATTGGAGACCATATATGGAAATCAAACACTGGCAATTTTCTCCCTGGTATATCATTTATGATATGTGTATATTTTGCAGGACATGGATTGAAAAGACCGCTGTGTTGCACTCGCATGACTTTTTCCGTTCACTATTGTACAAACAGCTAGTACTAATGGCTTTCTTTCAATCTAGTGTATTTTTATTGAGGTATACATCCATAGAAGTTATTTTATTAGAATTTAATTTTAGTAATGGAAGAATACAGTGGGGTTCAGCGATAGTGAAATATTCAATTAGCTGGTGGTTTAATGATATATTTGAAATTCCTTTCTATTTTCACGACCAGGAGGATAAAATTAAATCCTTTGAGAAAAGAATATTGTAAAACACCAAGAAACATCTCAGAAAATTTTAACTCTAATAAAATGTAATGAGGAACAGAAATATTCGCTGTCGACTTATCCAGAACAACACTGAAAAAAAAACCAAAAGACAGCAGCGATGGGAAATTGCACCTACTATCTTCCAATTGTGGGCCTCAATGTTGTCAGGAGAGAAATATTATTTGGTATCCTTTAAGATGTTTTATCTATGCGACCTCTGTGAAAATACCTACAGAGACACACACACACACACACACACACACACACACACACACACACACACACACACACACACACACACACACAATTACAGCGGAAGATAACAAAAGTAAGAATTAAGGCTGCAAAGTTTCTTTTATTGTCTGAGGCTGACATTTCTGTTTTCCTGAGGAGCACTTCTTTCTTACCTGATAGTTAACATACTGTATTACAAAACAAGGATGCAACAAAGAGATAGGATAAGATAAAGAACACTAACTGCATCTCCATGCTTGAGAAGCAGATGCTATGCTGCACTACCTAAACGATTTGAGATCACTGGTGATGACAAGGTAGAGGAGAAATTGTGAGTTAAATGTCCAACAAAATTTAAAAAGAATTGCTAATGTACAGGCAGACATTCGACATTGTCGAACACATTCAGTTTTCGCTATCTGAAAGTTCTATTTTAACTATATGAAAAGAAAACTAAGACTAAAAATAATATAGAAACTGCCGATTTTATTAATTTTTTGTGATGTTTGCACTACATACACACTGGTCTATCTTTGTGTCATAATGAAATAATTTTTTCCTTTAAGTCGGGAAGCAGTGAAACTCAAAATTTGGGAAAACTTAAAAACGCTCCACGTAATGAAAATTTTCAAAATTTTAATTTGTCTATATCTAAAAATATTGAGATGGTTATGAAGAAAAGATCTGTCGTATGAATTTCCTATACTGCCCTTAGTTCCAGATGGTGAAACATTAGGTATGGAGCAACAAAAAAAAAAGCCAAAAATGATTAAACCTTCGATTTTATAGATCAATAACTTTAAAAATATAATGAATATTAAAAATTCATATGATAGAATCCTTTATTTGCTTTCTAAGAACATATGTTGAAAATTTTAGAGGGACTGAATCAAAACTGCATCCTGTGGAATATTGAATGGCCAAAAATGTTGCAAAAACTATAACTGAGTAAATCAAATTTTAAAATCCAAAACATTTTCCATCTCAGCTACATGCCTTGAAGCAGACTAAAACCCTCCAGATAGATAAGTTGGACCCTCCTGCCTCTTCCTTCTCTCCTCTGCAGCAGTTTTCTTCAATTTTAGTTTCGTTCTGGATGGTTTAGAAGTTACCTTCGCAGAATTTGTTGAATGAAGTAATCATAATTGGTCCTTCCCTTGGCTAATTTTTAAAGATGCTGGTGAAATCTGTGTCCATTATGTCTGACTGCATCTTGAGTGAGGCAGAACAATCAAAATTAAATTCACTGATGGTTGATGTCACAGCAACCTGAAGTCTCTTCTTTCACACAAATATTTATTTTGGGCAATTATTCCGTATCATGTTATGTAAACTTTCATTTGCATTTTGTGTCTCACCCAATTTACATCTCTTTAGGATTTCATCTGATGCCAGGCTTTGGTACACAGGCATTAGTTTTCTTACCACATCAGGCCTCAGGTATGTTCCCATTGTTGTGTTATTATGTTTAGGTGTTTCTTTCCATGTATCGTTTAGCCTATTCATGATCCTAACTATGCACACAGTCAACAAAAGTTCAGTTGTTTCAAAGAAGGTTTCACCTATAACCTATATAACAGTTATATGCACGTTTTGATGTATAAAATACCTTTATAAATGTTAAGTGACGCACTAAAACTCATCAATTATACAAAAATATTATGTAGTTTAACGAGAAACACAGGAAAATCACGACCAAGTTAGAAACTCACAGAAAGCAAAATATAAACATTCCTATTTGATTTCAATGTTTGTAGAGAGTGTTTTGTTTCCATGATGCCACATATTGTAAGAATCAACCATCATACCAACACAAAAAGTTCCACCAAAAACTTTGCCCGCTAATTTCAGATGTATTAATTTAGTGCATAAATCGAACTTAAGTGACAGAATTCTGTGAATCCAAGGATTGGCATACAGGTGCGCACTGGCTTAAATTGTCATGTGAAGGTATTTAAATGCATGAAGCTGATAAATTTAGTTGGATTATGATACTATAAGGTTCAAAGTATTTTATTAGCTAAAAAAATATATACTTTTCCCCATATTTTTAGCAATTTCGGTGCTGCATTCCCTTAACATGGGAATATATCGTTATATAGAAATACTAATTACTATTTTTATTATTCATTAAATCACGTTAAGGAATTCATATCTGTCATTATCGTGTTTTTTACTTACAGTGTATACATGAACACCTCTTAAATGAGTAGAAAAAGTAAAATAAAACCTCAAGAATTTATTGTCCTGCTGGAACATTGGACAGTCCAAATTATGAGACGGTATCCTATATAAAACACAGGGAAACTAATCCCAGAATTTTGAATAGAAACCATTATACTCTTTCAAGTTCCAGTTTCTCTCAATATAACAAGCAACATTTAATAACCTTCCAGTTTTATTACAGCTGTTACAGGATGTTTTCATTGAAGTAGAAAATATTTATTGTTTACTTGTTAACAGATGTAAATATTTTTGAATCAAATGTTTGAGTCATGAACTTCGTTGTTCTGCTGGGCAAAAATAAACCTATAGATACCCGTTATAGAAATCCTTACAGACAATGGATCACAGTTGACGTAAATAGAGAAGTAGAAAAGATTCGATAAAGGTGCTGAAACCGCTGCAATTTCTTTCCATTTACTTTAATTTTGGTTCTCTTTTCCAAACTTTAGGAAGAGAATCCGATATAAAATACCAAAGTGGCTGTTTCCGATGTCTCTGTGTAAGCAGTAAAATACCAAGTGACAGCAAACTTTATCGAATTTCAATAGCAACGGATTGTGGATATGTTTTCTTTTCTTTGTGATACATTGAATGACAGTAAAGGTGGATATGAAGGCTTTAGCTTCTAAACACAGGATCAGATTAAATCGATGTGTCACAAAAAAGAGACGTTTCAAAAAACTGACGAGGCTGTTGGAATACCAGTTGATTCATTAGAATGGTTAAATGTAACTACAGTATAGTGGTATTCCTGAGTTAATTGTGCACGTGAGCCCAGTTTAAATCACTTTGCATTAGGATTACTCAGTCTAAAGTTGACAATTTCTATAAGTATTATCCAATTTATTTGAAGTTTCACAGATTTCATTATAATTACAGGATAACATAAACTCTCAAATACGCAACTTTGCAGAGATAAAGCAGTTGTTTTAATTCCTAAATTTTGTGTACTAATTCACTGCTTATAATATTTTCAAAAGTATTACGTTTTATGTAACTTTGAAACCTTTCCTGCAAAAATATGATAAAGTACATTGAAAGTGAACCTATGGCTTTACAGCCTTCGTAAACCTTTGGTTACCAACTGCACTACCTGGCAGCCGATTAAAGAAACTTGGATGTTAACAAGCCAATGCAATGAAATAATGTCATCAATATCATGCAACAACTGACCGCTATTTGTCTTGACTCCTCAAATGCATTACTGAAAGGGTACCTACGTTTAAAACCACGCGCATTCTTTGGTTAGGACCAGACCACTACGCTCTCGCCAATTGCTTCACTGTGTAAGGCAATAATATACGAAACCACTACCGTTATGATATAATTTTTAGAAATGAATTGTGATCCTAAGCCCGAAATCTAATTGACCGGGAAATCATTCATTATAAGTCGTAATTCATAAAGCGGGAGGAATTGTAATAAACAAATTTAGGAGAAAATGAAGTATACTTCCGTTAGAGGGTTGTCATCTTTAATGCTCTTTGTGTAAGGTCTGTGTCAGGGTACATTCTACCAAGCGATGACTAAATCCAGGCTTCCCAGATGGAGGAGTCCGTTACCTTCGATGATAAGGTGATGTTGAGGATAGCGGTGAAAGCTTTCACAGTAGAATCCGAAACAGTTTGAGTCTTAGAGAAACTTAATACGAGCTAGCTGGAGGTGGAGGTTTTGTAAATTATAGCTTTTCAGGTACCTAAACCTTTTATAATGCATAGGATAATTAAAAATAGCAATAAAACGTACTGTCTGTCTCACCATTAGATATGAGAAAAAGAGAGGGGGTAATTAATTGTAACAATTTAAATATTCAGACTTCGAAACATGAACTGCGGGAAACTTTATTAGCCATATAGGTGTACTCACTAGTAGCGCATACCTATATACCATTTAGGAATAATAAATATATACGCGTACCTGAAAATTAATACTATTCCAGTAACAGCGAATAGGGTTTACTGCAGTTTTTTTATTTAACTTTCTTTTAATTTCTAACAAAAATGTATATCTATGTCCATATATATATATTTCTTTATCCTGATTTAAGAGTTTTTATTGGAAATTAATTGTTCTTTCACACTAGCCGAGTGTAGGACGCACTATGAAAGGGTAGAACCAGACTGAAAATTCAATGCCATAACCGGAATTTGAACCACAGATGTTCTGGTTTCTGTCCAGCCACTCTAACCATTTGAGCTACTAAGTCAACATGCCGGCATGACATTAAATTCTCCAACTGACTCGTGGTTCAAATTCGGGCTATGGCATTGAATTTTTTACTATCTGTTTTCTGTAGTTTCACACACATACGCTAAACACATAAACACCCATGCCCAAGGCGGTTCTGGAACCCGCGAACCTCTACGCCTCTGAACGCTAGAGACATACGCTCTAACGACCGTGGCTACAAGAGCCGGCTCATTTCGCATCCCGCTTTCCCAATTGTGAGTGGTTTACATTAATCAGAAACTAAACATCCATCCTCGATATTTGCGATATCTCGACACTTACGATAATTGCAAGGTATCGATATTGAACGATACTTCAGGAATTTCGCTCGGTACCTTTCCGATCTTCGGTGGCGATTCTGCAATTTTTATTTTATTTCACAATCACTAAACATCATTGCTGTAATAAGAACATTGGAAAGCCCCAGAAATTGCGAGAATCTTGGTAGGTGTATAATAACAATATGTAAGAAAATAATCGTATGTCAAATTCACTGCCGGATAACAGCTTCCATGAAGAAATCACTGCATATCTCAAGGACGCTTTGTCACCTAATCTTTCTGGTTACTGGATTACTGTAAAACAAATTAAAACTTTCCCAAAAATAGCAGCTAAACATTTGTGTACTCAATCTGCAACAGTTTTCTCTGAAAAATTATTTAGCACTGCAGGACTTATATGTCACAGAAAAATAAATAGACTTAACCCCGATAGAGTGAGAATGCTATTGTATTTGAAAAAAGACTTAGGTATAAAAGCGGCTGTTTCAAAAACACATTTTTCTTTCTTAAATATCTAACGTAGAGTTTGAAAATGAGTACACAGGTGGTTTTAAATTTTCTCCCATTAAATATGTACACTTACCTAATTAATTTTACTTTCATTGCCAGTTCTCACAACGTTCCATTCTGTATTGAAACTAGAAGTTGAAATGTTGGCATCGGGTATCGTGGAATATATTGTGTATCGGTATCGAGAATAGAGAAAAATTGGTATCCTCCCATTCGTAGCAGAAACCCGCCTATCTCTTTTCTTTAGCTTTTCCGCCTTCTACAATCCACTGTTTTAAGTACCATAACATGTAATGTTTCATTTATAATATTTATTCTTCGGCATAAGGATGGTAGTCGTAAGTTCGTTCATAGATAGCAGCTGTTTTGTTTGTGGTCCTAAGTTATGTCATCATTCAAATAAACATAAACCTATTTAGGTGATCTTCATGATGAGCTTAGAGTCATAAGCCTAGATGGTTATCAAATTCAAAATAAAAGGCGGTAGAAAATCGATATTCGCTTGTTTCTGCTATTCTTCTGTTCTCTGCTTATTTTGCATTGTCCTCTTTAGCCGTGGAACAAATTCATTTCATAACGTTTGTGAAGGGGCGTGGAACTTTATAAAGCAATTTTAAAATGCTAATTTAGGACCGTTAAAATGCAAAAGAAATTGAAACAATCTCTTGTACAGTAAAGTATTCTGAATACGTTGAAAGGGACAACGCTATATTTTCTCTTTCTTACTTCAACATATAGGTCCTCAAACATGCACCCGTTTTAAATATACCAGGTCCGAGTATGTGGTGAACAATGACAATTCGATGTCTTGGTTAAGTTATATAAATACTGTGAAGATAGACATGAATAATTTTGCCCAAACTGCTGTTTTGCTATTTTAAAAGTCCAGAAACATTTTTTTAATTTACAGGTGCAGGACTGGACATGTCCACATCTCTTTCATGTTCATTTTTTCTGAGTTGTATATTTTTGCACACTAAATACATTCCTTGCATTTCAGTGCATTCTGATTTTTATGCAAATTTGTCTACATAATCTCAAATGTACAAAGGTTCAATGTTTTTTCTTTGGCTTACAGAAACGTTAATTTATACTGAAAAAGGGCAAATTTTAACACAAACTAGACACGTCTGTTACAAGTAGGCTGATAATATTGATATTAACATTGGTACACCTGCAATCCATTCTAATTTTGGACTGTTACTGTCCATTGGTAATTATTTGTTGTTCTCCAGTTTTGCATAACAAACATGCATTTCTCAACTAGGAAGCTTGGGTTTCTTATTCTAGAGACAATTTATCTAACAACTTCCAGCTTAATGGGATTGAAAAAGCTGGTTAACAGAAAGTTTGAATTTGTTAAGCAAAAACAAAAACTCCCATGCCGTTAAACTTTATTGCTCCTGTGGGTCAGGTAATATGTATGTGTAGTTTTAGCGCAATTCTCGTAGATAGGCTATCTCCTCTACATCTCCTCTTTGAGGAGAGACAAAGTTTCTGCTTCCAGTCCTGTCGTTCTAGCCTTCAGCAGTTCTATTTGACTTCAACATTGAGATATACGCCTACTAACCTAAACTTTGTTCTGCTAATTTTACTTGATAATGATGTTCAATCCATTCAGGTGCTTAGAGAAATATAAATTAGCCTGTTTGTGATTTTATACACAGGCTAGTACGTACTTCTAACCTTGAATATTTAATTTTAGCTCTTATATTTTTGTGAAAACCACATGTATTCTTTGATATCCAAGCATCTCCTATGTAGCGAAACTAAGGAAGATACATTCTCCTTTGGTAAACTACTTTATTGTTGTAATTCATGTTATATGACTCTTGTATTGCATTATTCTTGAACAGGCTATTATTACAACAATCAAACTAATGAGTTATCTGTTTCCACAATATAAAGTTGGCCAACCTTTAATTTCCCTAACATCTATACCTAAAAGGTCAGCGGATTATTTATTTTACTTAAAACATCGATATAGGAAATTAAAAGTGCATATTTTGAGATCTACTAAAACCAGATAGGAGTATTTGCAATAAAACTTACCCTTACATGCTCATTTTATTTGTGTATGTGTGTGTGAAAGAGAGAGAGAGGGGGAGAGAGCAGAACAAGTGTGAACACTTATGAACACTTAACACTGGTTAACTAGATTTGGAAAGATAATGATATGTCGAAAAATTTCTTAAACATACTACAGCGATTTAGAAAACGTTTTGGATACGAGGCCGCACCATGGCCGAGTGGTTAGCCCGCTTGACTCTCACCAAGTAGCCTGGGTTCAATGTGGGATATTTGTTAGACAACAAAGTGCAGGGGCGGGTTTTCTTCGGTAGCTCCTGTTTCTCCCACTATCATTCCACCAATGGCTCCATTTCCTTATTAATTTCGCCATCATTTTGCCATCTACTCCTTACCTAAGCCCGATTAGGCATCGGGCGATCACTCATTCTGGGTACTCTATCTGATCCAGAGTCCCTGCTCCTCATCAGGTATCTCCCTAACGCTCATTTTTGGGTCCTGGAGGTGTTAGTTCTACATAAGAGGAGGGTAAACGTTTAAAGTAGAAGGAGGCTACGAAGTTTTGGAAATTAACTGTGTAATTTAGATGATCAATATCATTTTCACCTTCCGCGTGTTAATTTAATACATCTGTTAAGATGTACCTAACAGCTAACAGAACCAATCAGTTTTGAGAAAGTAGTACTCAAATTTAAAATAATATAGATTGATGAAAATTTAGGAAGTTTGTATTAAATGCAGTTAAATGAATTAGGTAAATGGTTCTTTGTATTCGATTTATTTAATCCTTTTGGGAATAGTAATAGTTTTCAAATCTAAACTGTACACACAACCTGAGCTATCTTTCCTTAAATAATATGTTTAGAATTTATCTATATCTTCGTATCTGAATAGTGTTGTTCACAAACCTGCTGACAACTTCTCTTAAAATAATCTTTTTAAGGAATTTCAAAATAATATGTTTCAGACAAAATTCTAAGCTTAGAATTTTAGATAAATATAACACTTCTTTTATAGAGAAACAAACCTATTATTTAGAGTAGGTGCAAGTTACACAGACTCTCCGAGATTTAAATCCCGGCTACGGTACTGAATTTTTCAGTATATATAAAGCATGTGTGAAGGAACAATTGACCCTCAATCTACCACAGGTCAACATGAGAAGATGAAGCTTGATATAGAGTAATTCATAGACTCCCATGCATACTTAGACCGTACTGTCAAAATCTAAAAATAATATTTAAGGCCTTGTTCATTGATGTTTAAATGTAGAGGAATAGAATGACCGGCGATAATTTATGACGATGCTAGCGTAAAAGGAAAAGATGAAAACGCTAACAAATATGGAACACGGATATAGCACAATTAATTAAAAGCAAGAAACTAGGATATTGCCGATGAATAGAAAATCGGAAAACTAGACATTTTAATGTAAGGGATTCAGTATGGGATGTAGGAAAGTACTAAAATTTCATAACGAGAGACTAGGAGAAATGCAGAAATAATATGGAGCATAAAATCTATAGAAATTAAAATACAGCAAATAAGGCTACGAAAGTGAAACGAATGTAGCAAAGAAACTCCATATCCGAATTAATTGTTTAATTAACTTGTCTGAAAATGGGACGAAGGTTTAATGTCTAGTTCAAGGACTGTCTTGTGCCGGCCGGACTAGGCCGCGCACTTCACACCTAAACACTTCCTAAACAGTCTAAATTAAGGTTAGGAATTTTGGCCCTACAAACCCTAAAGCTAAGAGGTCCAGGTTAGGGTAGACGGCATACAAAGAACGGACTCAATGTTGCCCCCAATAAACAATTCAAATGCTTTAATTCATTACTACAATCCTTTAATTATAACAAATATAACATTTTATTTATAACAAGATGTTCTCCCGCTAAAATAACACAAAGAGCATCACAACATTTAACCAAAATTACTCTATCACAAACAATTTTCGTGAAACAATAATAAAGTATGAAGGTAACAATGGACCCGGAAAACATTTAAATTAACGGTGATGCTAGCCAAAGTAAAATAACTGAGCAGAACAACTCCATGAGACCTCAAAATCTTTGAATACATATATGACTTTAGAGTAAACCGACAGTTAAATTCCGTCCCCCATTTAAAGATGTAGAAATGCCAAGCTAGCTGGCAGTCACGTTTTTAAACCCAGAAATATGAAAAGGGAAGACACATCAATGCTTCTGGTCCCGAAACTGAAGGAAGTAGCGCATTAAAACAAGTCAAAGCTTACCGAAACCAATCAGGAAAACCCAAGAAAAATTTATCAAAAACCAAGGAAACACGGAAGCACTTACCTCTGAACTTACCCGCGCCGACACTAGGCACGCACTCTCTTCCCGATTCGAAACAGTGCGCACAGGATGATTTCGGAAAGCTCTGCACTCCAAAGCGATCCCTGGAGTATACTTTTTTGTAATTTTACGTCCTACAACGTTAGGCCATATCGGACGATGAATGGAATGAGCGAAATGATGCTCAAATGAGCCCATTGTCCGACATTCGTCTTTCAGGATAAGGGAAAATCCCGGAAAAAACCTTATCCAGGTAACTCACCCTGACCGAGATTCGAACTCGGGGCCTGTTGAACGTGAGGCAGACACGCTACCACCTCGCTAACGAGGTGAGCCCTCGAGTAAACAGCGCCTCTAATTGGGAAGCTAAGGAAATCAGCATCGGAAAAAAGAGCACACTCTAAAGCTGAAAGCAGCAATAATGGTGCTAAATTTATATAAAGAAAAATAAGCTCAGATAATGTAGCATACATTTTTAATTATTGAAATATCCTTGACAAGAAATTAAAAGAAAATTCTTGAATATACTAAACATATTTTGATTAGCACACTTCAAAGTTAAAAGTTAACCACTGTCGCGACAGCCTTTAGAGAGCCAAGGCCTACCAACCCGACTGCCGGCCTCAAGCCCACTTACGCACGGAAGGGGTGGATGATCATCCAACCGATACGGGGAGGAGATGTGGTCAGCTTCTTGGCATCCCCCAGCCGGAATGTTGGTTTCCGTGTCCAGGGCCGCTTACCTAGCGTAAGCTCCTCACTTTCCTCATGATGCTGAGTGGGCACCGTTCCTATACCCGGGACCTAAAATTCCCACTACATGGTTGGGATCGAACCCGGGCCGCTTTCCGTGGCGAGGGACCAAGACATGCTGCCTTAGCCCGCTACGCCATGGCGCAAGACGATAGGCATATTAGATTCCATAAATATGGAAGAAACAGTAGTTCAATACTTTTTACAAAATACATTATAAGCTTTATAAACAATATATGCTGTGTAAACTCCCTATATAAAATACGTGCAAAGCTGATAAAAGCAAGATATAATACAATATAAAATACTTTAGAAACAGAAGAACTATTGAACTTTGTGAAGGATGCCCAAGAAATGTTGGTGCTGACGAAAATATTGCCACTGTTCGAGCAATTATTGAAGAAGATTGACGCGCATCTTATGAATTTTTTGGGGGCGACATTGGGCATTCATATGATGCAGAGCACGAGGCTGTGCTCTGAACATTTGATGGAATGTCAAGCAATGCGTAAGAAAACTGTAGCGCCGAGCTTATAGGTCGGTTGGCAGAGTTGGTGTGGCTTTGTAAGGATCTGCAGCGTAGAGTTCTCCTTTGGAGTTAGCACCACAGACTAACCTCATATCACCAGGACTGGGTTTTAGTTATTACCGCTTGGAAAACCGCCGGAGAATATTGGCAAGGGGAAACAATAACTTACAACGGCAAAACCCACTGCAGCTGTTGTTGTGTATGTGTATGTGATGCATAAAGTTTTCTCCCTCTCGTAAAAACAATTTTCAAGAACGCCCTCCCCGTCCGAAAACACAAACGTTTAGTGCAAACTTTCCGTCGAACAAGAAAGTAAGGGCCAAGAATAAAGTTCAGAAACTTCTCGCAGGTACAGCTGCTGCCTCGTGTACGAAAATGTTCAACTTCTACTTACTTCTCAGTGAATATATTGTTGGCAAACACGTTTATACAAATGTGCTCTACTCTTTGTGGTCTACCACGTGTCAATAAGAATTGTATTTCTTGGAAGAGAATATTTGACTTTAATCCTGCCAACTTTTAAGGAATAAATTTCAGGGGAAAAGAATAAAAAAAAACATAATTACATGTATTTGATGCTAAACTTCACAGAGCTGAGGCACAATGTGCTTCAATATATTGTGATTTTTCCATAAGTCAGCATCAAGAAAGTCTTGTCCTTCTGTGTGCAAAACTGAAAGTTTATAATAAATAAGAATGAATAAAAGTCAAATTACAGATGGTTGTAAACACTTCCCTCTTCGCTTATCTTTACTTCACCTCACTTCATGCATTCACTGGTGACAACAATATTTTATTTAACATATAATGTTGTAATCAAGGTGGCAGAGCCTTTCTGATGTAGGTTTTATAACAAATTAAAACGACAAAAGTAACAAAAATGGGTAGACAATATAATATTTCACAACGAGGTAAATAATGTGCATTTTCGGCCATCTACAGAAAGAATGGTAGGTTTAGTAGCTCTATTGGTCCTTTTTGCTCTATTTGGGTTAGGATAACTTAAGTGTTGGTTTATTTTTATCAATGAAATAAAATTAGATATTCCTATTACATTTGGTTGCAATCGGTTTTATTGTAAGTTGCAAAATGCATGATGATTGATGCTGTTTACTTTCTCATCTTTGGTTTTATGATCTAGTAGAAATCTTGTAGATGGCACGGCAGCTCTGGAGCAATGAGTCTGGTCGCAAGCGAATTTGATACTGCAATTGTTGGAGAATAAACAACAATTAGTAAATACTGCTATAATTTTAAGTAATTTAGATGCTGTCCTTTCATAAATGATGGCTGTTGCATCGATGAACTTTATATCCCTTGCACACGGCAATAATGCAACCCAAATGCATTCACAATTAAAAGTTTTCTGCACAATCGCTGACGACACAAAACACGTTTTACTCACAAGACCGTCATTTGCAGAAAGACGCTAAGCTCTCTGTTCATTTTTCCACAACTAAATTACTCTTCTTTTATTGGTCCAAATCACCATATTGCATTGCATTCTTGCAATAACAACAATATTATGTAGCATTGCGTTGTATCATTTCGTGGCCTACCCAATTTCACATTTCTTGTACAAATTACTCATTCCAGAACAATCCATAATAAATTCTTAATATATATATAACTTGAAATAACCGTCACATGGTAAAAACTATGGCTGCAACATTAAATGGACATTTCAAAAACGTTTTTGATTAAAACCATAGTTATGTCTAAGGATGTAACTATTAGAAAAATAAAATTTGAATCAATGTGGCGAACAGAAAAGGTATTCTTCTGATATAATGTAATGTGATTTATGTGGGGATGTACAATTCTATGCCATTTATTGTTCTGTTGTTCAGTTATCATAATAAACTAATGTTTCTCAACAATGGGCTCGTATTATTCAACAGTGAACGAGTGGGATTTTTGGCCGCTCCTTGATTTTCTATTGTGCAGCTCCGATTCTTACTATAAGCTATGCTCTGATTCAGCACAGTCTCTCCTAGGCAAATGTTTTGAAGTGTGTCTGCCGAAAGAAACACAACTGTGTAAGATCTGGTTAACTCGTTGACCACGAAACAAATTTATTGATTTCGAAAACTTTGGTATTTTAGTGACTATTTGGTAATAGCTATTACAGAAGGTCTTGTTGCCCAGATAGAGTGCTTCTTGAGGCTCTGTTGTAAATTTGCTCTAACATCTGTTTTATTTTATAATTCTTGTGTACGGATAACAAAAACCAGCACTCTCATTGATGATCACTCCCAGAAAATACCTTCCAATTTGGTTTTCATCTCTAGGGTAAATCCTTTGTGAAACTTCTTTGAGCCACTGGCAGAATGCTATTAGCAGTATCCAAGAGTCATGTCGGCAAGCTCTGAACTCGATAAAGATCCGTATTTGAAGGCATGGTAGTGAATTCCTTATCCCATTCTACAATAAACTTTGAAAATAATTCAATAAAAGGATTCTGAACATAAATGTAGAATGGGTGCTTCAATCTTGAATAGTTTCGACCGAGCGGTGTTAACAGAAAGGGGATGGGAGGTGAGGCAGAATGTAAAAAATAACTAAGGTTTATAAATTTGCCATACAACTAGACCATTCCAAACTCAAGTGGCACTTATTGGTAATATTGTGCTTACACCCGTAACGTGCATTTTCGACCGGAGCTTCATTGCATTAAAATACTGCAGTGGATAGTCGCTACCACCATACGAACTTTGTGCTCTAATCTTTTTATACAACGTATATGTAACTCTCCATATTACTGTTTCAGCATACGCCATTTTCCGATTTTAGGAGCACAGGCGTTGTGGAGTATCAAGTGCTTTGACCAAATTACACTTATGATCATTTTCGGGCACTGAAATTGTGGTAAGGATTTCATTTATAACTTTTACTTTAATCCTTTTATAATACTTTTATATCGGGATATAACACATTTTTTAATAAAATTTTAAAAATTCTTTCTATTTTTCATTCCTAACTTTATCTAACATTTTATCTGCGTCTCGTGCTTTTAAAACAAGTCGAAGAACTTTTGATTTCACTGGCGCGAAAATGTCATCCTTCCTTCGAATGGCTCCTAAGGATTACTATGGGACAAAAAATAAAATAAGGAATAAATTTCAAATATTCATTGGAAATTGGTAAAAATAAGTACAAAGATTACAATAGAAACGTTTTTTTTTTTTTTTTTTTTGTAATTTACGTCCTCCAACGTTAAGTCATATCTGACGATAAAAGGAATGGGTGAAATGATGCTTAAATGAGCCCGGGGTCCATAGAGCTTAGAGTTATCCGACATTCCTCTTTCAGGATAAGGGGAAAACCCGGAAAAACATAATCCAGGTAACTCATCCTGACCGAGATTCGAACTCGGGACCTCTTGAACGTGAGGCAGACATACTACCACCACGCTACCGAGGCGGGCATACAAAAGAATGAGTTGCTTATCTATGTACATTGTAACAGCCTCCAAAAAGAAAAATCAGAAAAGAAGAAATCGAATATTTCAAGTATTTTTTTGTGATTGTTACATTTGAAAAAAAATTAGGTTCATTTTGCGAAGATAATTTTTGTATAGAATTTTGTGCTCTTCAGTTTGCTACTGCAAGTTTCTATCTTATTTCCTCTCGGTTTCCGAGTTGAACAAAATTAGATGAAGAGTACACCTCAGGGTTTACAGAATGTTCAAGAAATGAACTGCACTTTGGTGTGGGAAATTCTCTTGGTGTGGCCTTTTGGGGTGGTATGGCAGGATGGTTAAAGATTACGTGTCGGTGAGCAAGAGTACTCTCTCAGGGTCCAGCAGTTATCACCAGCCAATGAAAAGTCCTGCTTCAATTTCCTGAGGATTCTTTATTCCCACAGATCTTACTTGTCTGATTGCTCGGCTTTTCTCACTTGCTCTCACTCTCGCTGCGTCGCCTTGTCTGTTTGAGAATATTTAATCCCACCACGTTTGAAATCTATCTCCACTATTACCTCGCCATCAGATATTAAACTAACGTGTCTTCTCCCTTTAGTTGTGACAGAGTGACACTTCTCACCTCGCCCAACTCTCGGCTTCCTCCTAGATTTGTTTGTCTACCTCCACCCTTTCTCTATTTTTTCTCTATTTCACGCCTATCACGTGGTTTACGCTACATTTTATTGGGGTAGCTTATTTCTACAATTTTACCTTATTGGTCATTTCCATTCCCCATCAACTGTGCAGCAGTCACGGGCCCACCCCGTAAAGTTGCATGACCCTTTGGCGTCATAACGGTACTGCACCCTGCCTCTACATATCTTCCTTAAACATCGTTATTATATGAGGCTGCGTGGTGGCGCTGGAATTTTGGGCTTCTATTGTCCTATTGTTTACGTATCCTGTCTGGTCTGCCCGTTCAAGCTTAAGGCAACTTTTTCCTTATATTTATTTCATTTGCACGTTATTCCTATTGCAATATTTATTTTTGACTTTATTTCATACATCATTTATTCCCAGTTGCTTATTAATAATTTATGTGATTTTATCCTCCACTAGCAGTGGTTTCCGCTTCAACTTCTATGTGAACCTTTCAGTTGTGTAATGCTTCAATTTTAATTTGTATATTTATATGGCATATTCGTTTTGCTATTTACAGAATCACACGAATTTATTTCCTTAAAACCCTTTTTTTCCCTTGTCTTCCAAAACCTTATACATGGGCATATTTACTGCAAAATCTCAAAATCCTTTCGTATATTGTGAAAATGAGTTTCCGCATATGATTATTAGTCACAAAAGCCTCAACTCTGATTATAATCAAAGTTGATATTAATGAATCAGCTACCTTATTGTGGTAGCTTGAATGCCTTCTTTTTACGAATTTAGATATCGTATTAATTAATTAAAAGTTACTACGCTTTGAAACAAGTGCAGGCAATCATGTTAACGTTTGATGTGTTAAACATTAATCAACGCTGGCTAATGAGTAGAGTTTGGTTTTAACCACCCATTGTTTATTATATGAGGAAACTCAGAACTACTAATGAAAGGAAAAGTTTGAGCACTCCATTGCATTGCGGGATTTGTTGATTTGGTTGCTACAGTCTAACTTGTAGTCAAACAGTTTACACAGTCAAACTCTATCACGGAACATCGAAAGTTATCATTCTGTTGGAGGTAACGAGCATTCAGCGTTTTCATGCAAGTGAATACAGGTCACGATCGTTTTACTTGTTTCATTTTCCATTCAACAATTTAACTGACGCCTGCAGCTCTTTATACTTCTGATATAATTAAAAATAAGTTTGATTTGTGGCAGTTCCATGACTTTTTACCTATTCTTCTAATTTAAAAAAAAGTAGTATTACGGCACCTCAAGCTGATGATACATGAGATGAAGTTGGTGTATCGGTGGAATGAGATGGCGGGGGAAATGGAGGTCTCGGAGAAAACCCACCCCAGCACTGTAATGTCTACCACAAATCTCACGGCCACTTGGGTCGAACCCGGGTTGTCTTGCGGAGACCCGTAGGGGAGGGGATCCGTCCCTTTCGGCAGCCGTGGTGCGGGCGCTGCGGACCCCTAGCACTCGTGGTACCTCTGACGTTACTAGAGGAACCTTGGGCGGAACATTCGAGGTGGTCCCTTTGGGAGTTGTTTGGATTGGGTTGGACTCGAGGGGGCAGTGGTTCCCGATACCCGTGGGTGATCGGGTACGTCTCCGGACGGGGTTGAGGGAAGCCCGGATACTACCCTGCAGAGCTGGTAGAAGGCGTGCTAGATCACCAGGCGGCCTCACCGAGGTCAAATCGGTAGCCGTCCCATTTTGGTGTTGGCGTGCGTAAGTGGCGTGTCCACTTCCATTCCGTCTTGTGTCCTTGGACCAGATGGGGGGCTTGTTAGTAACCCAGGTCTTTGCCTATGGAAAGCCCCATACAGGAAGCCGGGCGTCCTTTGGTACAGCTCGGTAACTCCCTGCTTAAAGAGGCCCGGGTCTTGGTCCTACGGGTCCAGGACTAATGGGAGTAGAACCTCTGGACTCAACTGTCTTGCTGAGAGACAAACGGTCTAACCACTTAGCCAAGGTACGGGCTTCTTACTTCTAGGTAAACAATTGTATATATAAACTGCCTTGTTACTTAATTCCTTGCAGATTCGATGGGAACAAGGAAATATGGTAAGCTTACACGATAGTGGAAATTGGAAGTGACTCTTATATGTTGGTTTTGCAGTTAAGATTTCTTTCCATGACAGAGAGAGGGAGGGGAGAAATGGAGGGAGAGAGAGAACCTTCCATCTGAGAAGAGTAGAAACGTTGAAAATTTAGTCACTAAAATCGAATAAAATGAGTAACCAAAAAAAGTACCAAGTGGGATCGCTAAGGCAGTTTCGTCTGCAGTCCGCATTCGGGAGGTCCGGGTTCGATTCCTGTGCCGACCTACCTAACATTGATATTTTCCTGGATTTTTCCTGCTCACCAGACGAATGCTTGGTAGGTTAATTACACCCTCCGAAATGTCTATCCCTCCATTTCATTTCACATCATCATATGGTGGTCTCTTTCAGGACAGAAAGTGTCAGTGGAAGTCTTGGTGCTGCATGGCAGGACAATATGTTCGTGGTAAACACTTCGTCCTCCAGTAGGACGGTCTTCGGTCTTCGGGCCAGCGTGGTAGGCTATTTCCGGACCACATTAGAAGTGATAGCTTCCAAATTGTCAATTGTAAAAGCCCTGCCCTCTGTATTGTCGTGATTCTTCGTGTGGGACGCCCTGTCCCCTCTTTCCTCACTTTTCTCTCGGAGAAGCCTCAATTGGGGCATAGGTATACTAAATCTAGTTTGATTGGCTGTCGTGTCCCCTTCGATAAAATCCAATCCAAACACAAAAAGTAATTTAACATTAATTAATGTTCAAGTTAATTGATGGAAATTAATCATTTCTTCATACTAGCCATATACAGACCATGGCATTGAATTGTTAGAGTCGACATGAAAAATTAAATGCCCCGGCCGAGATTTGAACCAGGGACCTACTGGTTTCCGTCCAGTCGCTCTTACCCATTGAGCTGCCATTTGCTGTCATGACATTAAATTCTCCAACTGACTGATATATTCCCCCGTAGACCATTAGAGGCTCTCGCATCCGGGATACGACGTTTGTGGCGACTTACTATCGTAAGTACTTGAGTCCTAGGCTTCATTATTTAACTCTTATTATTTTAGTTAATTGGACAGTAATCGTTTCTTCACACTAACCTTATATAGGCTAAGGTATTGGATTGGTAGAATCGACTTGAAAAATTCAATGCCATGGCTGGGATTTGAACCACGGATCTACTGATATCCGTCCAGTCGCTCTTACCCATTAAGCTAGCGTGGCCAATTTACCGTCATAACATTAAATTCTACAACTGACCAGTGTTTCACCGGGGAAATATATGAGTCAATTAGAAAATTTAATGTCATGACGGCAATTTAGCCATGGCAGCTCAATAGGTAAGAGCGACTGGACGGAAACCATTAGATCCGTGGTTGAAATCCCGGCCGTGGCATTGAATTTTTCATGTCGAGTCTTTCAATTAATTAATGTGCTTTAATGGGATTTATACTTTTATAATATTTTTATTAGATTCGTATTTTCTGTGTAGTGAATTTTTGTCATCTTCTTAGTCTGCCAGTTATGCAAAACACATTCAGAGTGAAGAGTATTATAAATAAAAGAATTGCGTCTTAAATATATATTTTAATACATACGTTTACACCAGGAGTGAAGTAACCTAGCTTTCGGTGTACTATGATGGTGGCATTTCTGTCTTTCATCCAAGAGATTTCGAGTTCGTATCCTAGTCATGGTGCTTTGCCTGGATGAGGTTTTTCCAGGATTTCTTCTTATCTTGAAAGATAAACTTCGGGTACCTCTAAGCTCTATTGACCCTGGGCTCATTTGAATAGCTTTTCACGTATTTCATACATCATTCAATGTCACTTGCTTTGGAAGATATTAATTAAAAGACGTACACCCACCATTTTCCTAATTTTTGTTTTACATATAGGCGCCCTAAAAATTTAACTCAAATGCAACAAATCATCTATTTATTACAATATGAGTAAATAAAATAGTAAAAGTAAATAATATATAATTATATGTAGCAATTATTTAGTAACCGCCAGCTCTTAAAAGACTTTTTAGATAGTTCACTCAAGCATATGACCAAGAACACAGTGATATAACTTAGATAAAAATTCAGAAGGCTGAGTTTCTCGTAGAAAAAGTTAGTGCGAGTGTCGGTTATAGCGAGGAAGTTGGTATACCACGGTAGAATCTTAACAATTAGGGACAAAGGGCCGCAAATCCCTTGGGAGGGTAACAGAAACTTTCCGTGACGGCAGGTTTTTGCGAGTTTAAACGCCTCTGATTACTACGGCGGTATCATGTTGTGAGAAGGGCCGCCAGATTGCACTAATTACCAAGCTGGTACTTCTTGCTCCTTCATCACCCAGTTTCTTGCAGCGGAATAAGGACTTTCCAATGTACTGCTAATAGTTTCATTCCTCTAACTCCAGAATTCGGAAAGAGATAATAAAGCGTAATGAATTTCTAGTCTAACAATAACAAGAAAGATAAAAGTTGTATTAATGAATATAACAGTAGGAGTAACACAGTTTTGTCTCTGTTTAAGGGTGTGTAATTAAATGACCTTCTTTACTCTCTCTTCTGCAGAGTATTTTTAAAAAATCTCAATCTGTTTTTACATCATTGCAAAAGTTGTATTTCATTAGAGTTAAAATGGAAACAAAGGCTATAGGCGAATCTCTGAATGACGCTTTTTGACATTCCATTCTCTTTGTACGAACAGCGCACACAAAAGAAAGAAAAGAAGCAAATAAGCAATATATGGAGTAGAAGTATTTGAAGATCAAACCAATATTCCAACATGTTTACATCAATTGCGATAAAGTTTCACAAATCTTTACTTTAACGACATTTATATTTTTGTGCAGTAATGGTTCACTAAGGTTCATCAGTTATGCAAAGCCTTCCACAGTAATTTACGAGACTTTTTCCGGAAAACTCAAGATATATATTTCATTTTATGAACATATGCTAAACATATAGTACTTCAATCTAAACCATTATAGGCAGTTTTTCAGAAAACCAAAATTTTCGAAAATGTTTCCGAGTAAATTGTATTTTGGGGTGGCTGATTTTTCTTGAAAACTTTTGCAGGTACCTTCTCTAAAATGTATTTTTCGGTTTATCAACCTCAATACTTGTATTTCAAGTGAACTATTGGTAATCAATTGTGGACTGGAGTATTGATTTGGGTGCAATAGCTCTCTCCTTACCACCCCCCAGGGGCCTACTTCGATAGGTACGGGTTTGGCGCACCCGGGGTCCCGAGCCAACAGACTCCCTCGTGTGGGCTCCTCTTCGTGGTTGAGGGAGACGGTCAACAGGCCTACCCACATGTAGGCCGTGCGTGGAGACCCATGGAGAAGGTTTTTAGATTCTTGTTTAGTTTAGAGTTTAGGATTTAGTGAACGAAATTTGTAGTAGGTTTTGAGTGGTGTTTTTATGTACTTGTATTTAATAGGTTTTGTTACACTGGTATAGTTTTTAGAAAGTTTTATATCTGGCTTTTGCCATGACTAGTTTTTTAAAGGGCGCTGATGACCGCCGTAGTTGAGTGCCCTTATATATAATCATCTCTCCTTACCAAGTAGACAAACAGGAATTCCCTGTATATCGGTGTTGCTACACTATTTTGTAGTGTAGTGCACAAGAAGTGCACTTTAGCCGCATCCAGATTTCTTCAAAAATATGAAAAATATGCTTTAAAGGGGTACCTAAAGATCTAGAAGGTCTATATTTGAAATAAAGACTTAGTATCCCGCAGTGGTTCAGGGAAAAAGAGCATTGCATATTACGGTTGCACATAGTCCTATGGGGCTTTGTATCCAAATATGTATGATTTTTCCCACATATTTCTTCAGCGTTGTGTTAGTGCTAGTCGAAACAATTTATTGTGTCTTCTGTGGTTGTTCAAAACGAATTGTGAGATACAAAGTCTATCCGAATCCAAGGTTTATGTATTTTATATTTATTAATAGATAAAATGCGCAAAAATTATGCATGATATACAGCATTTGACATTTTTCATGCAGTATTCTACAACTGATTTTTCTCTCTTTTTGCAAGTATGTACATGATACCCGTCGCAGGGCTTGTATTGATATTTGAATTCTACTTATATATGCAGTTTATTAAAATGAACTATGTGATGATACAGTAATGGAGGAAAGAAATGTGAGAAAATAGTGAAAGTTCATCCATCGCAAACAAATTTTAAAGTTAAAATAGTCAAGACAGAAGTGTAATTTTACAGAATTTTAGATTTATTTCCCAAATATTTCTCATTATTTTCTTATGAAACTGTGTCCGAACATTTCGGATTAATGGGACAATGGCAGTCGATTTAAATACGCAGATGTTAAAGCTCCTGGACAGACATAAAAGATATATGTACATGATTTTTTGGAGAAATGAAGAAAAAGCTTCTGGACAGACATAAATGATACATGTACATGAGCTTTTGGAGAAATGAAAAAAAGCTTCAATTTTTCATAGCGAAAACATGTCGGTATGGGATCAGGGAAAGCTCCATACTTATGCAGGCAACAGACCCGATTAAGATATGAAGTTGGACGGCTTGAATTTGAAGCACACGGAGTAGAAAACTATCTATTACGGTTCCCTGTTGTATCTATCTACAAGGAAATTAACGACATAAAAGGAATTTCAGAAGCTTTTTGGGGGGAAAAAATCACTCTATGCAGTTTGTAATACAAATGAGGTTTCAATCAAAGTTTTTATAGGAACTTTTGGAAATCAAATTTAAGAGAAAAGAGATTTTTAAGGCTTTGGTTTTATTTATTTATTTCAGTTTTCGTTGTATAGTTGTACTGTTGCCCCTTCTCATTCTAGTACTACACCTATATATACGGGCCCTTTTATAAACAATTTTTCTATTCAGGGGTGTTCAAAAAGATATATTTTCACTGATATCTTGACATCGAATTTTAAATAGAATTAAACTGGTCCTTATGACATACGGGGAAGAAACGTAACCCATGACGTAATGGCCCAAAGTGGGTCTGAGCCTGCCAAACTCACCGTCTGCCACATACGTTCACTGATACATAAGCAAGGTTGAGTTGGGCGATCATTCAACCGATACGGGTAGGAGATGTGGTCAACATCTCGGCATCCCCAGCCGGAAAGTTGGCTTTCTTGACCAGGGTCCGCACGTAGTGTAGTTCATAAATTTCCTCACGAAACTCCAGTGCTACCCGCGACTTAAAATCTCTAAACAAAACGCATTTTGAATTAATAACACTGGGCAACAATGAAAATGTTTCGGGCTTAGAAATAGTGAATTTACATGTATTTCCATCTGATGAATTCAAAAATCACAATAAAAATGATAGATTAGCTCTTGTTATATAGATAAAGTGACATTTAATTATTTTAGAGTGAAGATTTTATATTTGGGGGAATATTTTGGGAGTTGGCACACCTGTCAAATAACAAAACAATCAGAGAGAAATCTTGGAAATTAAGTGACGCCAAATTTAAGGAAGGCATTTTTGTCGGACCACAAATAAGAGAACTTGTAAAGCATCCTGCATTTGACCAAGTTTTGGAGGGGAAAGTAAAGGAGGCTTGGGAAGCCTTCAAGGATGCTGTTCATGGACTTTTAGGAAACAAACGAGACGACAACTACTAGCATTTGGTGACAGTGCTCCTACAAAAATACCGTAACCCTGGATGCAACATGACCATTAATATCCATTTTCTCCACTCCCACCTAGACTTTTTCCCTCCTAGTTGTGAAGCTGTTAGTAATGAACACGGGGAGAGATTCCAGCAGGACATTCCTGTTATGGAACAAAGGTATCAGGGTCGTTGGAATGATGTAATACTTGCGGATTACTGTTGGTCTTTGTATAGGGATTCTGTGGAACTCCATCACAGGAGGCAAACTAAAAGACGACGAAGTCAATAGGCCACCACATGATTCTCTTCAGTTAAAAATATCAAATGCACTTTCATTATTATTAGCATGTATATAATTAAAATGTATCCTTTTCTCTCAATCCGTTAATATTTCACCTTGTGTATATCATAGAAACCAGAGCTAATAAAATTTTTTCATTGTATAATTGTTTTTCTCAACCCAAAATTAGTATGAATTGCCTCATGAAGTGCTCGAAACATTAAAAAAATATTTTTTGTTGTCCAGTGTAATCTTAATAAATTAGCTTAAAGTCTTGCATGTAACATTAACAGAAATTGTCTAAAAGCTATGGCACTGTTGACATCAGACATTGCAATTTTGAAATTAATTTCTTTTTTAAAGCAAAGAACTCCACTGTTCAGGCGCATCAAAAGCAATCTTCTAGTATATGTAAACGAAATTCCGTCTTTATAGTATTTCATTTAGACTCAACTCCAGTAAACTCTTTTAATAGTTTTGGACTGAAACACTTGCAATTCTGTGTTTTTCGGGATCTCCACGCTTACTGCTCAAACGGCTATCAACCTAACTTAAGTTTCTCATCTTTGTGCTAGATAGTGCAATCAAAGATTTACGGCGGCAGCTCTTTAATGGGTGATTTAGTGCATGTAAAAGCACCTCTGCAGGGATTTTCGCTTTAGGATAGTGCGAAACAAAAACACAAGAAGGGATCTCTCTGCTTTAATTTCCTTTTATTCTGCTCTATATATACCGTAAGCTGGGTTTGGATACTAAATACAACTTCAATGACCTCACGGTGAACAAAAGAATGGTGATATATCCTTCTTCAAGACATATGTAAACGAATTGAAATACTGGAACATACAAACTAATGAAAACAAATGTTTCTGAAATCATAAATGCCATGTGTATAGTTTAATGAAATCTGAATTTTCCTATTATATATCTTTAAGTTATCTCCTAGGGTTTCAAAAATACAAAAGTTACAAAATGTCAACCTAACCTCTATACAGCAATTCTGAATATTAACAGTTTTATGTCAGTATCTCAAATTAAAATATCACATAATATTTTAATCAGAAGCTTCTTGTGAAGAGATACAAATATATCTTCTACGTAACATTTAGCTTGGAGTGAGAGATGTTTGTGTTTCGTTATTGAAATATATTCAAGTGAAATACGAAGTTTGGTTTTCATCCATCTTCTCGTCTTTGAAATTAAACTTTTTACACACATAGATACACACATACAAAATGAAATCACAGCTCAGAAAAGAATCTCAGCGTAGTCCTGCATTTTAGTTGGATGAGCCCATTTCACAGACATATGAAAATCAATTTATAAATATAAATATCATTTTAATGTGTGCTTGAGAACCAGTGATTATTATCCAATAATATATCATATTATGATATTCTGGACTTAAGTTTATTGTGTATAAAGATTGATAACTTCGCTGCAAGGTTAATGGAAGGCATTATTACTACAGGAAAAAAATTTACTGGGAAATTAAATTATATAAAATGAAATATTACATTTTAATTACATGAATGGTTTTTGCATTGTCATATATTTCGTTCACTTGTTGTGACGCAGCTATTATGGCCATGTTGGGAGGTCACGTTGGCCAGTGGAACAGACATGGAGAAGCAGATGCAGTAGACCTCTCGGCCTGAGAAACCTCAAGAGCGGAATAGAAAACTATAGTGCAGCACGCAAAAAAGGTTCCTGTAAGGTATCTGCTGGCTTACACAATGGGACAAGGACAGCGAATGTATGTGGCAGAGAACGCATTCTACACAAGGAGTAGAACCGCTAGAAAAACATGTGCCCTATTCACTCTGTAACTAAAGCCGATAAAATTCATTCACAAAAGTGGAGGCCGTCAGAATGTTTTTGAATGGTCTGTAACTGTACTGACATGGGGTGTCATAAACGTGTCCAGGGAGGGTGTGGAAACCTTCTCCAACCCTCCTGCGTCTCATCCCTCGGAGACTTACTCTCCTGTGGAGGAGTATACAGTTCACCACAGTTAAGAAAAGCTCCGATGGGTGAGATGGAGGGGGGTTGGAGACGGTTCCACCAACCTGCCTTGGCGTATTTATGGCATGTTCATGGCACTCTGGCCATTTCACTTACAGCCCATTCAAAAAAAAAAAAAAAAAAAAAAAAAAAAAAAAAAAAAAAAAAAAATCTGGTCAACATCTGACGATTTCTCCTTTTGTAAATATGTAATGCCTTCTTGGTTTCAGTATACTTCTAGAATTCTTTGCGTGTACATCGTGTGATCCTGTGTTTGCAAACGTACGTAAACGGCATGTCTAATGTGCGAAAGAAAGGAAAAACAGTTCATAGCGAGGATCGGAAAATAATTGCAAATGTCCTTAAAGTTTGTGATGACGAATCGAAATCTAAACAGATAGCTATTCCTCTTGCTCGTGCTACAGAAAGAGCAGCTCATTATACCGGAGTGTCCAAGACATTAATAAAAACAATTAGGCGTCAAACTAAAGACAGAAGAAGCCGGCTCTTCGTCGCCTCTCCATACGCCGGGGAAACACCGACCGAGGTCATGTGAGCAGAAGGTAAATGTTGATGATTTCGATATGTGTGTAAATCTGTGCAGGAGATTTACACTGTTCGAAAAATAGTACCGACCTGTCCGAAGTTACTATTAGCATTACGGCAAAAAATTCACTTTCCGTGGTCCACCGAGACCCTTTGCAGGCTGCTGCATATGATATTTAATTGGAGACAATGTAGAAGTAAGTATAAGCTTCTTTTGGAGAGACCTGACATCTTACGTTGGCGCACAGAGTAATTTGAGAAACTTCAAATGACTTCGCAGCGAAGGAAAAAGTATATTTTACTTGGATGAAACGTTGGTAGACAGCAATCTCACTTTTCGAAAATGTTGGCAGAATGACGACGTTTTTGGTGTTTGTACAAATATAAATTCAGGCAAGAGACGGATAATTGTGACCGTTGGCTCTCGTTCTGGAGTTTTAAGAAATGCGGAATAGATTTATAAAGCTTGGTCTGCAGTGGGAGATTATCATGGACAAATGAATAAATGCGAGGATCTACTTCCCATTAGTCCTGGCCCCGTAGGGCCTGAACCCGGGCCTCTCGGGTATATTTACCATAGGACAGCACCTATTTTATAAGTTGCCACCCCGCCTGCACACGGCAGACAGGACGGAAGTGGATACGCCACTTACGCGCCGGTCCTTGATGAACCAGCTACCAAATAACCTTGGTAGGGCCGCCAGTGGGGCAAATGAATAGTGCAAATTTCGAAAAGTGGGTCACAAATAAACTTTTAAATTCTTTGCCACCAATGGCAGTAAGAGTACTTGACAATGCCCCATGCCACAATGTGCAACTTGACAAACCTCCATCTCAATATACATTGAAGTCCGAAATGGTTTCGTGGTTAACGCGACATCATGTGCAACGTGCAATGAGAAAAGACGAACTGTATGACCTCATATGTGTAAATAAGCCTAGAGAGAAGATCTTTAAGATAGATGAACTATCAAAAGCACACGGTCATACTGTTGTCAGATTGCCGCCTTACATATGTGACTTAAATGCTATCGAGTACTCATGGTCTAAAGTAAAAAGTTACGTTCGGGAACATAATGTGTCGGGCGATATGTCACTGTCGCGACTTAAACAATTAGCAGTGCAAAGCATCGCAGCAGTAACAATAGAAGATTTGGAGGGCTTCTGCAACCATGTTGAGAAAACTGAACCGGAGTCCTGAAACAGTGATGGAACCGTTTCAGATGCCATCGGCGCTATTATCATCGAGAGCCCAAATAATGATATTTCTTCCAGCAGTGACACCAGTGAACCTGAGGAACACCTTTCTGATTATGAACCTGCTCAACCTTTGTAAGGTAATTCTTATTTACATTATATTACTATTTTGGTTACCCGCAGGGAAAGTTTCATACGTCAGTAGGGCGCATGTTTTTTGAATGACTTTACTGCTTGTGTAGCATGCATTCTCCGTCACATATTCGCTGTCCTTGTCACACAGTGTAAAGCTGCCACATTCCTCACAGGGACTTACTCTCTGTTGGTGGAGTATAATAGAATCCTCTGGACGCTTCCCACTTCGCACCTTCTAGAACAATCTGAGACAGCTCTGCGCAAATTTCTAGCGGCAATATAAGAAGTGTTCTCTCGAGTCATTTAGTAAGTGATTGCGTGTGAGACCTTTTCTGTGTTACAAAAAGTGGAGAGGGAAGAAGTACTAAGTTTAACTTGTTCATATCTTACAGGCATCCCTTAATGCATTCTAGTCTTTTCTCTCTTCCAGTCGCACGCTAACGTGATGAACCTAGCGCCCCCTTTATCACGCAGGCAGCAAGAACTCACTGGAATGATAGAACAGCTCTGAGTTTGCTCTAGCTGCAACTTGTGATAGATGAAGCCAAGTCAGGAGGAGAAAAATTCTACGGCGTTCTACCTGCGCCCCAACTGGAGCTCTGGTTAGTTCGATGAGTCGAGGGCACATTTGCCTCCCTTTCTCCTCCCTCAAGAAAACTGCGTTCAGTCCACTGAACACTCTCCATATAAGATTGCTTTAAACAGAAGAAATTTGTGTATACTAATTTCTTTCAGGTGCACCAAGTACTATAAAAACTTTAGAGCTCTTGTGTTCTCCTTGCACACCCCTGAAGGAATTTGAATTACAGATTAGTGTTTTTGTATATCACAAATGAAAAATCTGTGTTAAACTCTGGCATGCATAGTATCACAAGGTGTTGACTGAAACTGAAGCTTACTCATTAGGTCAGTCAAAAGTTGTCTTTTCAAATGAACCAGAGCTGGGGAACGGCAGCGTTTATTTGCTCACATTTAATAATGTCGGCTAATAAGATTAAGTTTCCCAGCAAGAACTTCTACCAAAGTTGGTGTTCTTGCGGCTTGGAAGAAGAAGGTAGGTTAGCCGAGCTGGTAGAATGGATAACCTCAACTCAACAAGTGGGCATTACAACTTGTGTTTGTGTAAGGTGGTAACCTAAAGTTCTTTTCAGTAGATATTTGTGGGAGCTGCAGATGAGGAGACAGAGGATAATTTCAGTTTAACTAACAAAACTTTATGTTCTCTGTTTTAATGAACCTTCTCAGATCATTTAAAACTGAACGAAAACCCAAGTAACATATATGATGATTGGAAACTAACATTTTGTGCTTTTAGATTTAAGATGGAACCTATTGTCAATGTAATACAATTTGAAAGATTTAAGATCGCCTCCTCCATTAGTATATTTTATTATTATACATCTCCACTGCAGCGCTGCGATCGCAGTTCCGCACATTCGCAGTAGACGCTCTGTATCAAGAAGAAACGTGTGCCATTGTTAGATTGCTGTCAGCCTCGTACGCTTTGTTGTGCTTGTTTACAATGTCGGTGTTGATTGAAAATCCCACCGCTTGTGAAATCAGATCTGTGATTCGTTTTCTGAATGCTAGGAAAGTGAAACCAATTGAAAATTTTCGGCAAATTTGCGATGTTTACGGAAAAATGCGATGAGTGATATAACGGTGAGAAGATGGGTTGCCCACCTCGGTAGCGTAGATGGTAGCATGTCTGCCTCACGTTCAAGAGGTCCCTTCGGACTTCTGTTCGAGCTGTTCTGACCCGAGTTCGAATCTCGGTCAGGATGGGTTACCTGGATAAGTTTGGTCCGGGGTTTTCCCTTATCCTGAAAGACGAATGTCGCTCTAAGCTCCATGAACCCCGGACGCATTGAGCATCGTTTCACCCATTTCATTCATCATCCGATATGACTAAATGTTGGAGGACTTAAATTACACACACACACACACACACACACACACACACACACACACACACACACACACACACACACACACACACACACAAAGATGGGTCCGACAGTTCAATGAAGGACGTAGTGAAGTGCACAATGAAGAACGAAGTGGGCGTCCATCTTTGGGTACGGAAGAACTGGTTCACGCCATTGATGACAAGATCCAGGAAAACCACAAGTTTACAATAAGTATTCTCATTATGGAATTTCTCCAAATCTCACGAGCAACTAGTTCATGAAATTGTTACCGAAAAACTGAAATTTCGTAAACTTTGCTCACGTTGGTTGCCAAAGATTTTTACTGAGCAACTCAAAACAAAATGGATGGGTATTGCACTTCAGTTTTTGACCCTTTATGATGAAGGTGGCGAAGTACTTCTGACACAGCTAGTCACAGGAGATGAAACTTGGGTTTCTTACGACAACCCTGAAAGTAAGCGTCAATCAATGGAATGGAGGTCCATCTCATCCCCAGCAAAGGTTAAGCCGAAACAAATCTTGACACCTCGAAAAATGATGTGCGCAGGATTTTGGGACAGGAAAGGCATCTTACTCATTGATTTCTTACCGCGTGGTCAAACAATAAAAGCAGATGTTTATTGCGAGACACTTAGGAAATTGTGCCACGCAATACAGAATAAGCGCCGAGGAATGTTGTCAAAAGATGTTGTGTTTCTTCACGACAACGCACGACCACACACTGCAAATGCGACGAAAAACATCCTACAGGGATTTGGCTGGGATATGTTTGACCACCACCCGTACAGTCCTGACCTCGCTCCTAGTGACTGTCATCTGTTTTGCATCTCAAATCTTTTCTTGGCGGTCAACACTTCTACAATGACGATGATCTGAAAGAGAATCTTTCCAATTGGTTGAAGATACAAGGGGCAAGCTTCTGTGAAGAAAGTATACAAAAGCTTATGCCTCGCTATGAGAGATGCTTGCAAAATTTCGGCAGTTGTTTGGAAAAGTAGTTCAAGAGTTGTAGCATTTTTTTGGCAACAAATAATTTTTCTGTAACTGTACTCAATTAAATTTTATGACCAAACAGAACTTACTTTCTGGACGTACTACGTAGATTTCTCATGATCTTTAGCAATACACAAAGAGGAATTCAGCTAACAATTTTTGTTTTAAGGTAACTCGAAAATTTCATTTGGCACTGTAACACTCAGCCTACTCCATAACGGAACTCATTGTAGGGAAGTTGGCATACAACCCTCTGGGAATGGAGGCCCAGGGAATTGAATTCAGGATTTCTTTCCACCAGATGAGAAGCATTCGGGGAAGCTTCGAAATGTAAGAGAAAGTCAATGATTGCACAGAGGATGTTTTTTTGAAGTGAGAGAAATTTATAAATAACGGATATTAGTTATACGTTTCAGAAAGGTACGTAGTATTGGCGTGCTACATAAATGTGCTACACGAAGTAGTATTTGTTACCCAGCTGCTGCACAGGACCTAAAGATAAAGCAGAATCTCCCAACTACATCGACGCAAGAGTGATTAAATTACGTGAAGTTAGAGACACTAGTTCTAGAAATTGTCCCAAATTTGATTTATCTGGGTAAAACCTCTCTGTTGGACCAACAATTAGTGGATTTGGTGACTAGCTCTATGTAATACTAATACAATGTATAACAGTACCTATGGTTGAAGACACGAGTAAAAGGTACCTGATATCTATTGAAAACCATGTTCCAAGCTTTGATAAACCACTGATTTTGAATTTTTTGAAAAACAAGATATACATAACTTGTTAAACAAACAACTAGATTTAGTTAACACGGTCAGAAAATTAATATAACACTTCTCTCCGTTATTTTATATTACTCCTATTATCTAAAAGGTCACCATCAACTGCAGCGGGTTGCTTAGGGCAACACATGAATGTCGTTGCAGTCACCTCAGAATTGAGGTCATAGAAGATTATATACAAGAAGTAACTACTGTTTCCATTTAACATATACAGAAAAAAGTTTATTTAAGAATTTAATTCGCAAAACCGTAGCTTGCTCATTCCTGTACAGAAATACATTTGTCCACGAGCATTAGAATTTCTGTGGTGTAGCGACCACCAAAAACTTCGGACAAGAAGAGAATGTGAAGTGTTTAGGAAGTAATTATGCAATTTATCACGGGTTGCACATCTGTCTTTTAGTGTTTTATTGTTCATTTGATTATTCAAACCGTGTGACAAGTGACTGACATCAGGCTTGCGTTTTATCAACCTCATTTGTTCGTCCAGTGTTGAACATTCAATACACTTCCTCAAATTTATTTTGTTCTTTTTAGTTAATTATAATAATGTGTAGAATTACACATCCGAACGTTAAAAAATCAATACCTCTAATCTGAAACTGACCGGCACTTGTATCACACATTTCATTTTGAAGACTCGCAAAGAACACGATATCAATTTGTTTCATTTGAAAGTCTCAAAACACTGAGAAAATAACTCGAGGAAATGCACAGAGATTTCTCACTTTCTTTTTCAGTTGCTTAAATAATCAAAAAACTCTACCTTTCTGCGATTTTTCAAACCTTAAAATCAAACTACGCAGCACATTGTAACGAAGAAGTCTAGACACATACTTCATGTTTTCTCTTTTCGGAAT
Source organism: Mantis religiosa (assembly GCA_030765055.1). NCBI lineage: Eukaryota > Metazoa > Arthropoda > Insecta > Mantodea > Mantidae > Mantis > Mantis religiosa. The sequence continues at coordinate 110,318,182 of CM060954.1, read as the reverse complement.
TTTCCATTCGAAATATTTTGCCTGTAAATTAAATGTTGATGAAATAGGCGAGGAAAAGCGACACTTAATTTAACGTTGTCAGTTCCTCTTACGATACTTTAGTAGGAAGGATTTAAAATTAAGCAACGTCTGTTTAGATAAATAAAACACATGGTAAACATTAAAAGAACTTGAAATAGATCTTGAGGGTTGAAAGCAAAAATAATCGCCAACTTATCCTTTGGATGACGCATTTAAGACAGTGTGAAGATAAAAAAACAATATTTCGAAAATGACTAATAAAATAAATAAGCAGTAACAAAGTTTTTATGATCTCCGGTTTGTTCCCCCTCCATTTAACGCCTTTAACTGTAATGGTCATATCGGCGGCCGTTCTCCTTTAGAACATACGGAATATGTTAACTCTTGTTTGGTTGATTTTAATCATTACATCACGCACACATTCACACTGTCATTCATACTTCCAGACTCTGGGTAAGATGAATTATTTTGGACGGAGAAAAGTCCCCACACCCACCGCTGGGAATCTATCCCGGGATCTCTAGCACGACAGGCAGGTGCTCTACCGACTGAGCTACAGCGCCAGCCAATCTCTATATTTTTTCTTGCAGTCAGATTTTGACTATCTCTTTGGATTGTCAAGATCATAAGAAACTTGAGAAATTTCTCTAAAAGAAAATATACCTAGTTCAAAATTCATTCTAGAAAATTATATCATGTAAATATCTCAAGCTTGCTATATTTTTATAAAAATTATTACATATATTTTTGAAAAGGTGAGATGCAATGGATCATCATTTTAAGAATTTTCTTGAAGAGGTCGGCTAACGTAATTAAAGTGTTTCTGACTCAACTATGAAATTTAATGGTTTTTGTTTTATGTTGTTCATGGATATGTACACCCACGCACACATACATGCAATTTTCATTTTGATATTAGCATGTACTAAGGTATAGAATATAATATTATCATTATACATTGTTGTTAATACGTATATCATTAGCATACTTTTTAGTGATTCTTACTAACCTGAGCAACAATGGAATTTAAGTAAGACTTTGTTTTCAGCGAAGTTAAAGCAGTGTTGATAGTTTAGTGTTAAATAAAGAAACTAAAAGCATTAACTGATATTATTTTTGCGGTGTTAATATATTTGACATGGAACTCAATATCCTTAAGTGTTTATCTATTTTAGCTTTTTCTGGCTGCTATTTAGTATTCTGAACTGTGGGGAATAGCTATAAATCAATATTGGTATTGTTTACTCGGTATTTGTTAAAGTTTTTGTTAGATAATATATTTAAAAACTATATATTTAAAATATTAATAATTTTTAAAATCGTTAAGGAAAATTTAAAATTCAGCTCTTAATAAACATATTTTCGAGGTTTAATTGCCGCTCGAACCAGTGATGCATTAAAACTGGTGGGCAAATTCTATACCACTGCTATCATTTCCTCGCTGTAATGTATCACTTCAAGAAGCAGCTTCATAGATAATATGGGAGAGCTCACCTGTAGAACATGCTGTAGGAGTGGAATGTTGCCAGACGCATAACACATTGCCAACTTGCGGATATAAATTACAGTTTTGTCTAAGTTAAACTGAATTTTCAAAATTACCCTATTTAAAATCCTCCGTCTTTTCAAAGCTACAACAACATGAGTATACCAATTTATAGTGTAAATTAATGCAAGTGGTGGGTAACTGGAAGTCTTGTAAAGTAAAATTATATATTTAGAACATTGTAAGTCTTGTCAGAATCAAATGTTTGCAAGGTTTGAAATCACCTTGAAGATTCACTTGAGTCATAGAGAAGATTTTATCTCGTCACGGTAACTTAGGTGAAAAGAAATCATTCTTAGAAAAAGGTGTGTGCCTGTGCGTGCGTGCGTGCGGGCGGGCGCACAAGGAAGGGGTGCGGTTGTTTTAATTACACTGGAAAGCAATGAAAATGTTTCGGGCTCAAAAAATGGTCTGTTCATATATATCTCCATCTGTTGAATTAAAAATTCACCCTAAAATGAAAGATTAGCTCATTCTTTCGAGATAAAGTGACATTGCATTTCTTAGTTTCAACATTTTCAATTTGGGAGACACACATTCAATTTGGTGAACCTGTCAAATAACAAAATGCAAACGCTTATTGGAAAAAAAATCAGGAGTTTGATTAAATTATTGCATGATTACGATACTGTATGTAAAATTTAGATATTTGGTTTTATAGAGTTAGTCATTTCTGAGATATTTATTGTTATCAATTTGCTTTTTCCAATTATTATACTCCTCTGAAGTGGGAAACTGTCGTTTTTTGCTCCATCTCGGGCTAATAGAACAGAAATTAAGAGTCATCACATAACAACCACCTGCTAAAAATTTATGATCGCTGTTCACCTGGATTAACAGGCTAAAAATGCAATGTGAGCGCTACACTTCAATTGTTTTCCTTTTGGTTAAGCATTTGTGATTTTCGTCTTTTATGGTATATGGAGAAGAATTCAGAAATTCCAAGTACGGATCTGGAGACTTTATTTTACTCTTATTTTCAGCTACTCAAACATATTTTAAACAAAATCGATAGATGTATATATGTTATATAAAATAAAAGATAAAAGTCTGTCTGGACAAGAGGAACGTTCATAAATCTGTGTTGCTTTCTCAAGGGATGTAAAGCACTACAGTGGTTTAATTCAAAGGTCATCAGAATATTTATTTCTGAATAATTTCAATGCTTTTGCTATTTTAGAGAAATAAATTTTATGAAAGGGTAGAGTCAGACTTAAAAATTCAGTGCCATAGCCGGGATTTGAAACACGGATCTTCTGGTCTCCGTCCAGCCACTCTAACCATTGAGCTACTATGGCCAACGTGCCAACATGACATTAAATTCTCCAACTGACTCATGTTTCTCCCGGTAAACCACTTAGGAGTTCTCATAAACACATGAGACAACTACCTTGATGGCGACTTACTATGCTGTGAGTACTTTAAGGCCCAGGCTTTATTGTTAACCACTATTAGGTACAATTAATAGAAATTAATTGTTTTCTCACACTAGCCGTGTGTAGGACGCACTATGAAAGGGTAGAGCCAGACTGAAAAATTCAATGGCATAGCCGGGATTTGAACCACGGATCTTCTGGTCTACGTCCAGCCGCTCTAACCATTGAGCTACTATGGCTAACACGGCTAGTGTGAAAGTACAATTAATTTCCAAGTAAATGTTAATCAATCAGCTACGTTTGAGCAATGCATATAGACTTATACAGGACTTCTGAACTCCTTCAGTAAAAGAAAGGCACATACCACTTTGATACAAATAGATTGAACCTTACACATTGTTAGCTGTTTTCTTTAAGTAATAAAAAGGCGGATACGAAGAGCATCATCTAAATACTAAGGTATTTCTAGGTATGCAATCCCAGTTTACACTTGCCCTAATTTTAACCCTTCACTGTCGCGATATTAGAGACATCTGTGAGTTCAATATATGGATCACGTATTCATAATTTTGCAACATGCTGTTGACCACCGTTGTGGTCCTAATGGGCCTGAGATCCAAGTCACTCATGAACATGTGTGCGTAACAAGGGTCAATTTGAGTTGGGCAGCAGTATTTGCTCAAAATGGAATGGTTCACGTGTGAATCTTGCTGTATAATATTCCTCTTCATCCAGCTGCAACCGCATGCGGCTTTCTACCACTGCTCCCAACCCTATTGACTATGAATGGAATTTACAAACAATTTGCAATTATTAATATTAATTAAGGTATTCCGGCTGACGTGAGGGTTCCAATCTAACCTTTCCAACAATTCAAAGAGCCAAATATTTGTTTCATTAAAACAAGTTGATTGACGCTTAACTAGATTATTTTGTATCGATATTTTTGTGTTTTTGCGCATTCTACATCAATCAATACCGTGCATTTATTGTTTTCCTACAATCAGCGCTTCTGTCGTCCTACTTGGAGTAGAGAATTTTGGACTGAACTCCAAAATTTTAGAATATAAGTACTTCCAAATGTATTTCAAGACACACCGGGCTTAAGTGACGATATCTACCACTTAAATTTGTACATTAAGACCACTGGCCTATAAACTTTAGACTAAGAATACACAATATTCTATACCTCACTTAGAAAGAGTTTCTATTTAAGTGATTATGGGCATCCGTCTGGCATACACTGACTCAAACGAACCCCTCAGTAGCATAATTGGTAGCGTCTCTGCTCATGTTAAATAGGAGGGTTGTTCAATAAAGAATGATCATAATTTTTCTACGGTCATGAATTTTTTGCACTAAAATTCAATCTTATTATAATGTGTTACCTTAATGTGAAACAAACACGCCGTAGTACTCCTGGTTCCCGCCTGTGAGAACCAGGGAAGTTCAGACATGTTCAGTATCGGCTACCGCTGCAATGGAGGTAACATGTAGTTAAAGTTGATGTTACAGGAAGATCCGGAGTTTCTTTCAAACATAATCACTGCCGATGAAACTTTAATACATCATTTTGATTCGGACAGCAAACAGCAAAGCTCAGGGTGGAAATCTCCTTCATCACCAACACCCCAAAAAGCAAAAGTGGTTGCTTCTGCTGGGAAAGTTATAGTCATCTCATACTTTGATATTCATGGAATGGCTTATCATCATCTGTACATGCACACACATCAGTAACTGACCAATACTACATGTATGTCCTGAAGACATTGCAAGTCCATATAAGGCGCAAAAGACCACATTTCTATGAAGCAGGCTGCATTCTGCGCCACAATAATGCGCGGCCGCATATTGCCAAAGTTGTTGCAAAAATCAACGTGAAGTTTATTCTTCACCCGCCCTATAGTCCGGATTTAGCCCCATGTGACTTTTTTCTATTCCCTAACTTGAAGAAACGCCTTCATGAGGCATTATCCATCATTAGAAGCAGTGCTGAAAGCTGCGGAAGCGATTTTGAAGAATCTCTCAAAAATGATTTGCAGCATGTCTTTGAAGACTGGCAGAAATGCTGGGAAAAGCGCATCGCATTCAGGGGAGACTATTTTGAGATGGACCATCAGAATTATGAGGAACAGGAAAGGCACGTTGTCAACAAACAAAAAAAAAGTGCTTATTCTTTATTGAACAGCCCTCATAGATTTGATCTCAGTGAAGGTAAGTTACCTGGTTAAACCATTTTCTGGTCTTTTTCTCTTGTCCTGAAAGACGACGTCGGGTAACTCTGAGCTCCATTGGCCCTGGGCTAATCTGTGCATAATTTCACCCATTTTAGTCATCGTCCGACTTGTTGAAGGACGTAATTTATATATATATATATATATATATATATATATATATATATATATATATATATATATATAAAAGAGAGAGAGAACCAAAGAACATTGCTCACATCCCCTATGTCAATAGAGTTGTATAAAATAAGCTCTCTGTTATTATTTTGCACAAAATTAGGTGGAGAACAAAATAAGTTAAGAAAGGCTGTTCATAACAAAAGAGAGAAAACCGTTTTTCCAGAGAAATAAAGCAAAGGGAAAGATGAAAGGGTTTCAAGGCATTGAACCAAAGTGATCTTGAATACCTCAGTAAGCGATATTTTTTCTCTTGATTGGCCAGCTCAGTTCTCGGTATCCCTATAGGGGATTTTCCTATTGAGAAACCTGATTTCGGAAGCAATATACCACAAGATATTTACTTTGATGGAAAGGTAAATGGAGTAAAGCAAAACAATCATCACGTATAATCCCAATTATTTCAGTTCATGATGTCCTCCTATGTGGACGTATTTGTTCAAATTTTTATTTGTTTTTAAGGACCATGTCAATTGACGGATCATATCAGCACATCGTCAGAATTTCGTCCCAAAGGAGTTATTTTATATACCAGTAAATCTACTCACATAGTGCTGTCACTTTTAAACATACTTAATAACCATTGTCGTACGCTGTATTTGAACCCGGGCCTTTGGAATTAGTAGGCCAATACCTAACCAATTGAGCCAGTTCGACTATGGAGAATATATAATGCTGTGAATGTTGTTTGTTACCCTCTTTGTTATTTCATTTTCTCATCACGTTTGAAGGCCAAAGGATCCGAAAATCTGCTCAGAGTGCGACTGATAAAATATATATTCGTCCTTTATTTTATATTTAAAAGTATTTGGAGTTTTACTACATCATTTATATGTTCCTGTAGTTTATCATGCACAAAGTCCTTCATTTTAGATGACACAGATAGCGTTGTGTTCAAAATATAAATTTGTTAATAGAAAAATATGCAATGGACGTTCATTTAAGAATTTGTCTGTCATTGTGACCGATATACTCGTATGACAGTTCCCAGCAAGACCTCTCCGTGGGAAGAGCAAGGCTTGAGTAGACAGTCCCAGCAGCGTCAGTATGTCAGTATGGAAACGTTAGGTGCACCGCCTTCGACCAAACCTCTCTACATTTTGCTTGCCCCCTTTCTCCCGGAGAGTCTTAAGTTACAATAAACCTTCATGTGTTTCAGTGCTACCGTCTGTTTCTTATCTCATGACAGGTTAAGCTTTTTGTCACATAATTTAATTCCAAAATAAAGTTTCCTTACCAAATTTGTTTCACTGTTTTCTACACATATTAGCTCTGAAGAAATGTAGCAAAAGATTACGAAACTTGTCTGTGTTGAACACAGCACTACGAAAACACCAACACACGTCCAGGGACCTGCCATGAGTTAGAGATATCTGACGTAGATGCCTTAAACAGCAGACAACGGACAATAATATGGCAACATTCGAAACATTAGCACAGCGTTGGAGAATTGTTACACAGCGACCATTGTCTTGTGACAGTGTTTGAAACTGAGCGTTGCGATCCATCACAGTTTCTGGATGCCCATTACGGAAGCTTCTGCTGACACTGAACTGCAGATGTTCTCGATTTCAATTGCTTCAAGAATTGACTGAATGTGTAGGGGAATGGGTTGCAGCAGTATATGGACATCTTGAGTCGTATAGGAGTACTATTCTGAAGAATAAAATGAATTATGTATTGAGTTATTTTTTAGGAATGAGTTAGTCGCAAACATAGCCACGTTAAACGCTATATATTGATCAACAAGTCCACATGTATATAGGTCATTTCAATAATTAGTGGAAACATTTGAATTAACAACAAATAAAATACTTCTGGCACAGTCACAATATTGCAGTTCTTAGAAATACTCTCCAGCATGAAGAACTAGCTTCCACACATCAGGGAGCCCACGGATGACATCCGCTGTCCCAATATTCGAACAGACTACTCTACTGCTGCTATAATTACCTGTCTGGTTTTAAGCGACCTCTAAGCGGTACTTTAATTTTCGTAAAAAGGTTGAAATCGCATGGCTCATATCTGGGGAGTATGGAGGATGCTCCAGAACTTCCCAGTTCCATCGGTGAAGAAAATTAACAACAGGAGCAGACATGTGAGAGTGAGCACCATCATCTAACACAACTTCTTAAGTATGTGGAGAATCGTACTAGGAGCAACTCCAACTTCCTTGCTAGTTCAATACAATTCCAACAACGTAGTTCTTCCAGCAGTGCTCTAATAGCATTCACATGCACATTATCACTTGCTGATTACGATGTGCCAGCTCCACGATTTTGATGAACGTCTTCCCTTCCTCTACGAAATGCATTCATCCACCTAGCCACGGTACGATATGGTAAAGTCTGTTTACCACAAGCCTCCAATAATTCTGTATGGCATTGTCAAGCATTGATACCTCTTGCGGCCTGAATTTTTATATTTTATATCAGGGAAAGTAAACGTTTATTATGAAGTCATTAGTGAGTATCATGTTAGAGAAAGAATTTATATAAAGCCATGTTGAGAAGGCAACTATATCAAGATGTTCATGGAAATCAGTAAAGTTCAGCTAGTCAGGCTGTTCCAAAAAACACAGAGAAAAATTTTGGAAATTGCAGAGGCAATAACAATGGTAAATTGCAACCCTTTCAGATTCAAATTAACAAGAATTGGCAGTTTGTGTAGAAATGTAAACAGGAATGGACAGAAAAGGAATATACGCGGCGATCTATTCTGTTTGCATATCCTACAGATGCATTCATCGTTTCAGAATACTACTTTAAGAAGATAATTCTGACGTTGTTTCCTCAGAAGAGATGACGTGTTGCATGGACTTAAAACAATTTTCTTGGACCGTCTTTTTTGGAACATATTATTTAACCTCATTAACCATTTTACTGTATTATTTTATGAACGTCTAAGATGGTAACGTCTTTGTACCACTGAAGAAATCATACATTTATTTTGGTTACAATTTCAGTGATTGTCAGTGACAACGTTACTCATTCAGAAAATATAAAATGATGTTATATCAAGAACAAAACTATCGTGACACTCATACTAGACATATTGTCATTGTTAATTAAACAGGATGTGTGGCAAAAACTGTGCAATTGGCCGGATCAGCCATTCATTGCAATTCCTTCCTAAGTATGAGAGCAGTGTCAGCTGTTGACAGCAGTAGTAATGATTTCCACTAATTAATAACAAAAATTTTGTATAATCCGTTTACAAAGCCGGACTATTCGTGCATGCTGACGTGGCTAATGAGCATGTGATATTATTGTACAACACAATTAAAAATGATAATTTGGGAGATAAAAGCAAAATACGAGCCAGAGCACCTAGAATCGGATTTCCATTAGCCACAAAGCCCCCTCGTTCTTTCTGATTAGTCATATCATGCCAATTAATCAATTAAGTGACCTTTTCCCACGGCCCCATCCATCAAAATGCTTGTTATTAATTTTCATTGGAGAAACGATCAAATGAGATGCCCGATAATGATTTGGCCCGGAAATTTCAGCAACTGTGGAAACGGAGGTGGATGGCACGTACGGGAACGACAACAGGTAGACCTGCAGTCTGCATAACAATCAGACTCACTTTCCGTTAACACGAATCTGCTAGCAATCTGTTATTATTATTACTACTACCGGAGTTTGGGTCTTGTGTACTAATGATGGGGAGTCCAACTCTGCCTCAGGCTACCACCATTCAATTAATAACTATGTGGTATTTCTCGCACCTTGTGTTCGTGCACTTTTATGGTTTTCTGGAAACGTGGACCACGTTTTTTTATATTCCCTATTGCTTATCTACAGTCAGCACCTAGAGCAAGCTCTGAATTTAACCCAAAAATGTTACATGGAAATTCTAGAGAAATTACATGTTTTGAGGTTCATAGTTTGATAAAAGTCTGTGTACGTGTTTGTAAGTCTGTGAACAGTGTAATGTGGAAACAAAAAATGCGATAAATTCCAAAAATGTATATTTATGTTTTCATACACAGTACATTGTAGTGCTTCATAGAGAAAGATTTGCTATAGATAATATTTTCATATTTGATATTTATTTATTTGTACAGTATCCATTACAAATTCAGTACAATAAAATTTAACATAACATAGGACATGCTTTATTATACCCCCTGTACAAATTAATTGCTACCTCAGGTCCCCTGGCTAAAAGCCTTTGGTTTTCCTGAGCAGCTTGATGTCATTTCTTCTGGACCTTTTCTTCTTTTATCTTAATCCACTTTTCTATTATCCTATATAAGAAATCTCCTATACATCTATTTTTCTTTTCTCCCATCCCCGTTAGCATGCGTACCGCCAATATCTCTTTAGTTACACTGTCTTATTTCTCAGCTCATATTTTTCTCCTGTAATTTGTTAGCTACTTATATTCTATTAGGTAAAGAACAGTGCTTCACAAAATTCACATATCCCTGCCTCATTACTTCTCAACCCTTTTAAGTATAATATTCCTACTCTCGTCCAAGCTATGCCTTCTCTTCCAGTTTTGCCACATTGATCTATAAATTTTCTCCTACCCCATTCTGTCTTTAATTGCTTATAAAATTTCAGAGATTTCATTTCTTCTATACTTTCCCATAACTCTGGCCTATCTATGTCTTGTAGTCTAGTTCTCACTTCCTTCCAAAAACCGCTATAATTTGTCTCCTCTGTTCTCCATAGATCTTCCATGCCTATCTTTAGTATTATTCTTTCCAATCCCGACCACCAACTATTTGTATTTTTGATGATTTTCTGTTGCTTCATGCACAGATTCAGTAATTCCCCTTTCTGCCCTTTAATACACGTATACCAGAATTTGAATATTCTCTCTATTATTATTCCCCTCCTTTTTGTATTACCTAGCTCTAGTAATGCCACCTCTCTTGGTGCCGATTTTGGCAGCCCTGGTAGTTCTTTGCAAAACAATCCATACATCTGGTCTAATTGTGTTGCTATCTCTGATGTGCCCCATACCTCCACTGCATACATTGTTCTGGCTTCAACGACCGCTTCATACATTCTTTCTAACTATCTAACTGACATCTCCAGTTTATGTTTACATATTCTTACCCCTGACATTGCCGCCCTGCCATTAGCTATCACTTTTCTAGCTTGTGCAGCCCATCCTCCACTGCTACACATCCTCACACCTAAATAGTCATACTCCTTTACCACTTCTACCTTTTGGTCTCCTATGTACCACTCCTCTCCTTTCCTTAGTATCGATTCTCTTTTAAATACCATTATTTTTTATATTTTCTTTTTATTCTTAGTACCCAGTCAGCGCAAAACCTATGGCTTCCTCAAATGATTTTTGTAGACTTATTACGGAAATTGCTTCTACCGTTAAATCATCCGCATACAATAAACCAGGAATCTCTTTGCTCATTATTATTGGGCAATAGGCATTGTTTTCTCTATTATGTCGTCTATAAATAAATTGGATACTATAGGACTCAATTTGCACCCCTGTCTTAAGCCTAATTTCTGTTCGGCTTCTTCTGATAATACATTCAACCCACATCTTATTCTGAATTTCACTCCACTATAACTGTTATCAATTTCATGTATAAACTTCTCGCTCACCCCTTTTCTTCTTAATTTCCATTTTAAAGCCTCCCTGTTTATCATATCGAACGATTTCTCAAAATCCACAAAAACATGTACAATCTGCCCCTTTTCCTGCTAAAGTATTTATCAATTAACGTCTTGATTATAAATACATTATCTACTATAGATAATATATTAACAATATAGCAGATATTCGAGAAAAGAAGAGAATATAACCTAACAACTCATATAGCTATTACAGATTTCCAAAAAGCTTTTGATAATGTTAACAGAGAAAAACTATAAAACATAATGGATGATAATGACGTTTTCCTGAGATAGAACAAGATTCTTATTTAAGAAATTATATTAAATAATAGATTAGACACAACGCTCTTAAATTGTTGCATTTATGAATGTAAACCGGAAGATTACACTATATGTTGTGAACAGGATTGTGTATACTTAAAGGGATTTCACCTTAAGGGTTTACAATCTACTGTGCAACTGGCAGCGTAGCTGAAAGTATAGGGGATCAGATGGTAGAACTAAATGATAGAGGGAGTTTGTAGTTCGGTTAAAGATAGACAAATAGAGACAACATAAGGATCCATCAAATGGAAGTTTACTATAACCAAATGATTGGGTATTAAGACAAGTCTCTCCCGATGTTTTGAGGAGACTTGGGGTGGAATAGTATTAATAATTACATTGGTATATCCTAGACCCAACCGGGCTTACCTTGGAGATGTGTGCTTGTGCATAGCTTAGACTGCAAAGTAGCCACCACTTGTCGGCGCCATGACGAGTCTAAATTTAGGACCAGCATGACTTCCGGAGGAGCTATACTTTATGAGTGAAACCGCCGCATGTTCCCAGAACAACCTTGCAGCATAAAATCCCCGCGTACGCTAGCTTAACCAATCTTAAATGGGGTTTCTGCCAAAATGGCAGCTAACAGCTATATCAGCAGTTCCCACGCTAGCTAAGCATTATTATCTTTCTCCAAAGTATTGTATCGCCTAGTGCGATCAAGAGTTACGTAATTGAGAACCTGTTGATTTCTGTTTCAGGCCATCTGTGTACAGTTGACATGATTCAGCAGGGTAGTCCAAAGTACATGCTTTGCCAGCCAGCAAAATTTCAGCTTAATCATCAGTACACAGCTGTGCTCAAAATTAAGGCACAGAAAATGAATGTTTAATAACAATGATTAAAGTAGTTTCTAAGTCTCGCTCAGCCTATATACGCAAAATATGTTCACGAAGTAATATTAATAGAGAAAAGTGAAGATAGTTTACAACATGCTGTATATGAATTAAGCTTAATATGTAAGAGCTATGATTTTAACATTTCCAAAACAAATACAAAACCTTCTGGCTAGGTTATAACAAAGAAGATGGAAAGTAAGATACAATAATCTGAAATGAAATTCTTGAGAGCTAAATGATGTACAAAACTAGACCACATAAATAACGATTTAATAAAAACTTGAAATCTATAGATAAAGAAATAAAACACCACAAAATTAATTGGCTCTTACATGTGGAAAAGATGGACTAAGATAAATTTCCAAAAGTAGTGCTAAATTATAAAATAGCAGGGAGAAGATATGTGGGCCGACCGCAAAAGAGGTGGAGAGACTATTGTAAAAATTGGAACACACAATGTGTCTAATCCATGGAGTGAAGATGATGGATGACATTTTAGTTCTTTAATTAGATGATTCGGATATTTCTTTCAGTCATAATGTGACCAGAAATAATTTTGCTACTGGCCGAAAGGAAAAAGACATCCGGGAAAATCAAGGAAGTGCATTTTGAACTCGGAACAGGCATTTATGCTTAAGACTTGAAGTGCAGAAGAAGTAGTATTTGATTTGCTTCATTCTCTCCCCTCCCCCAAGGCGCATCCCATTCCGGACCAAGGGTTTTGCCGGCCGCTGTTCCTTTGCCTCTGCCCATAGCACCATGAGTGGGTTGCAGTAACGGAGGGTGAGATGTGGTCACCGTCCTAACCAACCGGCCACAATTTGCTGTCCTTTGCAACTAGATGCCGCCACGTTTCACTTAAGCAGCTTCTTATTTAGCCCTCTCAGGTACTCAAAGCGGCTGAGTGCTCCTCGGATCAAGCCTTCCAGCTTATGTCGGTACCAGGAATTGAATCCGGGTTCCCGCTTGGTTCACTACATGCAGCTATTCATACAAATACTGTGATTAGACACCACCGCCCAACGGCAACTATGACATTATTTGGAAACTGACTGACTGAAATTAATTAAAATAAAGTATGTCAATAAAGAGTCAGAAATCCTCCTACGGTACGACAAGAAGGTTTTCAATAAAATCCTCCCGAAACCAAACTACCCATTAAGGAAAAAAATTTTCGACAATACTTTGAACTTACTCGTAGAAATTGTTAGTCATTAAATTTTCTAACCTTTAGCTGTCATTTGTACAACTGATAAAGCGAAAGAGAGAGTAAAAGTCCTAATAAACGAAAAATGCACATCTCATTAGAGCATCCAGTCTGTGAAATAATTTCTCTTTTTATTGAACTAAGTACTAGATACTAGTTTTCATTTGTGTGAGATATCCGGTACTTATGGTTGTGTCAAATGGGAACTCATACGTTTTCTTTCCTTCCGCTTTTGCAAGTAAGATAAAGTATTTACTTAATGACCATTTTTACAATTCCAGAAAGAGTATCTAATAATACCATGTGTAAAATTGAAGACAAATGCACAGAGAAGGTGCAAGAATAAATTTTTGAAGTACATTACTTTTTAATAAGGGGAAAAAACTTCATGAAATTATAAATTCGGTTTCATATCAGTGAAAAGGTTTTGGTGTAGTCTAATAAATGAATCAAATCGAAATGGAAGAGCTCACTGCTGTGATATAAAATAAAATGACAATTTGTACACGCAAGTGTACTTCCATGAAGGTAACCACGAGACTGCACATCTCTGCACAGACGTGAAGTAAATTCTCAGAACAAAACCAGTGGCCATTTAGTAACCTTTTTAGAGTACCTTTCGAGAGAATGGAAACAAAATACGCAAATGCTGGAGAAAATAATTTATTCCAAGTATCGTAAAAAGTGGCTTGAGCAGAGCTAGGTCAGCCATCGCAAATATATTTTCAATTTGAGCTTCCAAGGGAATCGTCTGTAGAAGATTGTGGTAATTACGTTGACTGAGCTTTGCTCTTGGGAAATGCCAAAGCTGTGATTTAAATGTGAATTTCTAGTTTCCAAACTGTAACGAAATTTTAAAGATGGAAATGGGATGCTGATGCTGCGATGATCTCTGCGTTGATTATCTCGAAGTCCCTCGGCTGCTCTTGTATTAGTATGAGGTTCTTTTTCAGGGTACGGTCACAGATGAGAGATAATGGTAGTGTTTTTATTTTTTATTTTTTGAACATATATAAGGTGTTGGCATACGTTCGTTGCTTTTTAATCGTTAGAGATGGTGGTGTCGTATGTAAATAAAATAACTTCTCTATTCTTTCCTTTTCAAACCATAATTTAATTTCCGTTTTGTTTAAAACATTTAAAATCACTCTTTAAAACACTGAACAAATAATCACCTTTACTAACGAAAATATTGCGTGTTTTTTTTTTTTTTTTTTTTTTTTTTTTTTTTTTTTTTTTTTTTTTTTTTAAAGAGTTAGGCTGCTTAGGCAATATTTTATGCACTGTGTCCTTTCTGCAGACTTAAAGATAATAACACACGTCCGTTTCCTATGACGGCTAAACGCAAAAGAAGATGCTGTATCCAGTCTTGGTTTACTGATTCTTCCATTGCTTAGGAAGTCAACATTTTACCATTGGTCCACGTCACAAACAATTGTAATTTTGTTCGTTAGTAAGTCGCCACAAACGGTGTATCTCGGATACGAGAGCTCCTAGTGGTTTACCGGTGAAATATATGAGTCAAATGGAGAATTTGATGTCAGGACGGCACATTTGCCATGGTAGCTCAATGGGTTAGAGCAACTGGACGGAAACCAGGAGATCCGTGGTTCAAATCCCGGCCATGGCATTGAATTTTTCATGTTGACTCTATGTATCAAAAACTTTAGCCTATATATGGCTAGTGTGAGGAAATGATTAATTTCCATCAATTAACTAAAATAATTAGAGTTAAATGATGAAGCCCGGGACTCAAGTACTTACGATAGTAAGTCGCCACAAACGGTGTATCTCGGATGCGAGAGCTCCTAGTGGTTTACCGGGGAAATATACGAGTCAAATGGAGAATTTAATATCAGGACGGCACATTTGTCATGATAGCTCAATGGATTAGAGCGACTGGACGGAAACCCGGAGATCCGTGGTTCAAATCCCGGCCCTGACATTGAATTTTTCATGTTGACTCTATGTATTCTTTTATAATATTTCTTTTAAATTGCTTTTCAAACAGTTTAACATTCAAAATAATACTTCTTAATTTAAATTAATTTGTTTCTTACCAAAATCGTAATTGATATTTAATTTTCCTTTCCTCTATCAAATTAATTTTTCACTTTCATTTGCTATCATAAACTTCGGCTTTTATCCAATATAATTAACATCAATTTTAAATAAAACTGAACATAAAATAACTGTTTCAATCCAGCTACAGAGTTTACCTTTGGCAACATACGACACGGTATTAAATTCCCAAATAGACACACATCTTTCTCGAAAAAACATCTGTTGACCATTGTTCTACAAAGGAAGTACAATCTAGTACCATTAATTGACTTAAAAGTTGGTTGGCTACTTAGTTAGGTGATAGCACTTCTGTTTCCCAAGCGGGGACCGTTCGATTTCCAGTACTGCCGTGGGGATTTTCGCCCGCTGGGAGACCTGGCCTGGGAAACACTAAACCTTGTTAGGTCCTGAGGGGTAATTAAGGAACTACGTTTTGCAGAAATTGTGGCCCCTGTTTGTGAAGACCACGTATATTTGCCGGGAGGTATGGGGGCCCTGATCACATTCCATCCACCAATACTGCACTCCAGTACTGACGTTTTTGGTGTGTAGAGGTCATGGAAGCGTCTCGTATCTCTTGGCTTGGAAAAGGCTCTGACCTGTGTGGGACCTAATAATTATGAAAATATTGCAACTCTGTGGGTTCGTAGAATTAAAAGTCCAAGTTGCAGATATTCCAAATGTTCTTTATTTCCGTAGAAATACACTTACTTACAGTAGCGGCCTTACGTCACATACACAATTACAATCTACCAAGGTCGTTGACCACAACAAAGAGTTAACTTTCCAAACACACCAGTTTCAACTCTCGTTCCGCCTCTGTTTACAACTACTACTATACTTACGAATCTGTTTACTTCGACTGTCTTTACAACTGTCACTGGCGTGTCACGATCTCATATATATATATATATATATATATATATATATATATATATATATACCTGCATTGATAATTCTAGACTGTTCTAAAAAAAACAAGAAACAGAATGTCCTCTATCAATCAAGTTGTCACTAATCCTTGTTTCACATAAGCTTTCCCCGTATCTCTTAACGGTCACGTGACCTTATCACCTCTCATTGGCTGCTATTGCAGCATAGACTGTTGTGCGGTAAAAATTAGTTCGTCATTTAACATGGTGATATATATTTATATGTTGGAAGAGAATTGACAAATTTATATTTTTGTAACCATTTTAATGAAACATATTACGTAACAGAGTTGATTTATCTAAAATGCATGTTAATTCTTAAACGAAGTAAAGAGGAGGCTCCTTTGCTCTCAAGCACATGGCACGATAGCACGTGATTTAGCGGTAGTGATGACATATTTGTTTATATTACTTCTATCACTGACCTTGTTTTGAACTGGATTAGTCATATATCGCCATTCGAAGGCGTGTTGTGCCAAGTGCGAGAGCTAAATTATTTTATTCATCGTTTATTGCGCGTGTACTTATTAATGTATAATGGCAGAGTCTACCGCCAGTTTTTCGCTGAAGCATCGCAAGGGAAAACCTTTACAAAGCGGCGAGAAAATAATTGTGGTGCATGTGTTTAATGCATTCACAAAGAAGAATCCGTCTTTGTCAGTGAGAGAAGTAGAACAGCTGTGCTCTGAACTTACAGGTGTGAGTGTTAGGTCCGTAGGAACATCGCGACATGAAATTGAGACAACAGGAAAACTTACCACTCCAGGGGCGATATTGTTGTGTGGCGAAGACGTTATTTAAGGACAATCAGATTGTACCGGGATACAAATCGCAAAATATACTTCCTTGACAAGACTTGGGTGAATGAAGGACACATGACAAGTATGGCGTGACACACTTTTAAGACTGAAAGGCAAGTATTTTTGCAAGGTATGTGTGATGGTTTAAAAAAGCCCAGTGGAGAAGCCCGAAGGCCTTTCCTCATTCATTCAGTTTCAACTTGCTCAGTTTCATTATAAACTTCATTATTTTTGCATACCTTCATATTCTTATTTGTATGATTTTGTCTATCTTCCTGGCAATTATTATGATGTTTAATGCGGGTTTCAATATGACGGGAAGGCACCGCCTATGGCCTGTGGCGCGAAAGCATTGGCCAATTAGGATGAGGGGGAAGGTAGTTGCACGCGGAGTGATACTTGTCAGCGGTCCCATTTATATCTTTGTTTATTTCTGCAGATATATATCTCCGTGCTATGTTTATCTAATTAGGCAAGCCCTTTACCTCCACCCGGCACAATCTGTCCCTTATCGCTTCACGCCGCTACAATATAAAGCCAAGGACTTAAACTGCTTGTATATTGTTAGTCACCATTGCTGTATGGATCTCCAACAAAGTTTGAGATCTCCTTTTCATTTACCAGAAAAAGTGTGAGCAGGAACTTTACATCGCTCTATCATGTTACCAAGATATCACAGCTCAGTTATTTAGAGCTATTGCCCAGGAACCGGAAGATCCATAGTTTAAATCTCGGGTTTGGCATTGCATTCTTCAGTCTAATTATACTTTTATAACCATCATTTACACAGGGCTGTATCAAATAACAATTAATTATCCCATTTTACCCTTGTTTACTAAAAGCATAAAAATGATAAATGATAAATATGTGTACTTCACGTGCTTTTGAATGTAATAGGAGAGTAACATGACCTAGCAGTAATGGAACCATCATTAAGAAAAATTCGTACTCTTTGTAAAATGAAATTTCCTCTTACGTTGATTTTAGAGGTATGATATTAAGGGCCTTTGTACAGAATGAAAGTCTTTATATTCATATTTCGTTGCTATCTTTTCATTAATCTCGATGCTTGTGGATGTTTACATTATTCTTTAATTTTCATGCCTTACCTACGTGTTTCAAGACAGAAATCCGTCTGCTCTTATTTTACTTGTGTAAACATCTCGGAAATCTTTTATTTGCCCTCTGTCAGCCTCAGCAGCAAGTGGATTATTTGGACATTTTATTTGCGTCTGTTTCCTCTTTCTGGCAAACCGTCGCGGTTGTGCAGTCACAAATGAACAGGAAGGGATTACTGAATATAGAGGAAAATAAAATGTCAGCAAGAGGCGAGCATTATGTGGAGAAAATCGCATTAAGAAGCCCTACGCAAATCTGTATGGACCGCTGGTTTCTGTCCCTGGAAATGCGTGTGTTTCCCAGAGATTCTATAACGACTTGTGGTTGAGCCTTATTCTCTGCTATTTGTATACCATTCTGTCTGTGGGGAACAAACCTTGACTCATGCTGCTTTTGTAAAAGAAATTATGAAGAAAAAAGCAGGAACACTTCAAAAGTCGAATGAAAGAATTAAAAACAAATATTTGATTGTTTAATTTCAATGTACATGTTTAGCATACACATCGTTGAAGTTATTATCCTTAAAAACACTTCCTAATATCTATCCCCACAACAAGGAAAGCGGGGGCTGAAGATGGAGAGAAGCTTGAACTGTTTATGTGCTGTGATAGTGGATATTTTTTTTTTTACTTCTTATTGATCGGTCAGCAGTACAATGCTTTACAGATCAGAGTGAAAAGAAGATAACAGTACAATAAGAACAATAACACTCAGGGGTAGGCTAACAGGCCGCCACCTAACAGCATTAAGTTATAACTCCAATAATACTCTCTGAGAAATTAAGTCAATATTGAATATTTAAGACAGACATCAAGCACTAGAATCACTCGAGTTAGAGGTATCACTTAGAAGTAGGTCCTGGCGCGTGCGGACGCCAATGTTATAATGGACAGCTCCTGGAACTTCTTGCAGCTTGGAAAAGAAGCGGCCAGCGATCCTGCGAATGTAGTCGTGAAGAAAAAACAGTCCTAGGTCGTGATGGAGCTGCTGATTACGGATGAACCATGGAGCGTTGGTAGCGATGCGCATGAAGCGATTCTGTATGACCTGAAGACGACGCAGATGACATGTGTGTGCGGCCCCCCACACTTGTCAGGCATATGTAATAAGTGGACGAACGAGTGATTTGTAGAGTAACAATGAAGACTGTAAGCCGAGGCTGGAACGGCGATGCAACTGAGGTGAGAGTTTTGAAAGTCGCCCGGAGGCCAGTGATATAAGACGATCGATATGAGCACGCCAGGTCAGTCGAGAGTCGAAAAGTACTCCAAGGTATTTAACGGCAGTTGTAGTGGGGAGCCAAGGGACATTGTTCCTGTAGAGACACAACGGAGTAAGCGGAGTATATCGGCGAAGAGTGAAGATTATAGCTTCGGTTTTCTGAGGGTTCAATGAGATCCGCCAAGTGCTGAACCAATGAGTTAGGCGATCTATAGAGAGCTGTACTACTTGTTGTGCGTGCTGGACATTAACATGAGAATAATATAGTACGGTGTCATCAGCGTAAAGAGTTAAAGAAGCCGGAGCTAAGTCAGGAATATCAGAAATGTGTATATTAAATAGAGTCGGGTCCAAGAAAGGATAGTGGATCTGTTTACTACGAAATGAGTGTATGAGACCCCCTCTCATGAGTCATCCATGTTGCCAGATGTAATGCTCGTTTCAATAACTGCAGTGTTATGTATTATGCAGTGGTGGCTTGTGTGCCAACACATTGAACACCAGCATCCTCCTCATATCCGGACGGTGACCAAAAGTGATTACGTTACAAATTCTTGTGCCCTGCCTTCTTGTGTTGGGTGGACAAAGCAGGGAAATGTTTGCATGTAGAAATTTTAAGAACAGAATTAAACGTTATATCATGCTACTTTATAAGTTTTATAAACATGATTTAAGTTTCATGATAAAGTTTCTAATATTTTGTTTTAAAACATAATTACTCTTACAATGAATTAAGTTCCACAGAATGATAAATTTTAATTTAAATAAGTCAAATATTGATGGATTAATTTAATATGTTCTTCGCGTTTGCACCATCCGCTTTTAAGGACTTAAAAGAAAGTGCTTTGGGTCAGTAGCAAAATTTAAATAATACCAGTAACAGGATGGGGTTGCCTGATATGGTGATGCAGAAAATAGAAGAAAATTATATCCTGTGACGAAAAGGACGATAGAAATTGTTCTAGGATAAAATTATGCAATCCAGTATTTGCATAGCGATCGATCAAAACGGCGAAAATTTCTTCGATCAGTTTGGTGTGGACTTCCCGACTTGTTCACGCTAATGCGACACCATATCGTTCGGATAATTTAATATCAATAAATAAAATGGACATTTGATGTGGCTTCACTACTATAGTTTAAGATTTTTGTTCTAGTATTTTTCATCAGTGATTAATAAATACACTACACATTTCATTTAATTTCACTTATGATAACATATGAGAGCAGCTTCATGATTGAAACTCCAGCTGTAAATGATTGCTTACCACTTGAAAGTAAGGCACGAACACTAGTCACACACCAACGAGATACAAACATTATAGTTTTGGAATTCAATGTATGTTATTTCAATTAAAAACCAAGAAAATAAGTTATTGTGTCACAAGCATTGCCAAGTGCCCTAACATTTAAGCTAACAACTATATTGCGATCCATATAAAACTGAAATAGTTAAACAGGGCACACGTGCAATTGTGGGGGAATATAACACACAAGTGGGAGATTACATTACGTTATTTATATCTCAGGTCCTGTGCCGTGGCGTAGCGGGCTAAGGCAGCATGTTCTGGTCTCTGCCCACGGAAAGCGGCCTGGGTTCTATCGCACCCATGGGGTGGGGATTTTAAATCCCCGGTATAGGACAGGTGCCCACTCAGCATCTTGAGGAAAGTGAGGAGCTTACGCTAGGTAAGCGGCCCTGGTCACGGAAACCAACATTCCGGCTGGGGGATATCGAGATGCTGATCACATCTCCTCCCCGCACCGATTGGATGATCGCCCACCTCTACCTTGCGTAAGTGGGTGTGAGGCCGGCAGTCGGATTGGTCGGCTTTGGCCCTCGCACCGGGGATTTATTTCATTTTATCTACATCTCAGAGAAATTTTGGAAGTGTGCTCCACCAGCATCTATACATGTTTGCACTCGTCTCACAATATTCTCTGAAGTTTTGCGGAGAGTATCCTCGCCAATAATACTTATTTCGGTTTGAATGGATTCCTTGAGCACATCAATTGTCCATGGCTTATTCTTGTACACTATATTTTAAGATATCTCCACAAGAGGTTAGGCCAGGGCTCTGGGGGGCCACAGATCTTTTGAGATTATTCGATCATCAAAGAAACTGATTATAAGTTCTATGGTTTCATTAGATGTATGGTACTTTGCTCCATCTTTCTAGAAATAACCTTCTCTAAATTGGATATCATCTCCGTAAAACTTCAGAGAATATGGTGAGATGAATGCAAATATGTGTAGATGCTGGTGGAGGACACTTCCAACATTTTCTCTGATATGTAAATAGTGTAATGTAATTTCCCAATTGTGCATTATATTCTGCCAAAGTTGCAAGTGTGTCCTATTATTGGTTCAAAGGTTATGGCCTATTGAAATGGTTCAGTTTTATATGGATCGCGCTATATAAATTTTTTTTTTTTTTTTTTTTTTTTTTTTTTGTAATTTTACGTCCTCCAAAATTAAGTCATATCGGACGATGAATGGAATGGGCGAAATGATGCTTAAATGAGCTCAGGGTCTATAGAGCTTAGAGTTAACCGACATTCGCCTTTCAGTATAAGGGAACACCCCGGAAAAAACCTTATCCAGGTAACTCACCCTGACCGAGATTAGAACTCGGGTCCTCTTGAACGTGAGGCAGACACGCTACTACAACCCTACCGAGGAGGTTAAATTCACACTTGGTTCACAGAAACTTATCATCCTCTTCAACAATGACATATTTAATTCAGAATGACTGAAGATAATACTCTTTCTCATTGATTGCTGTAGTGAAAAGCTACAACATTCAAGTAATTTGGTATTTATAGAGCCGAAAACTTAAAAACCCACACACAAAATGTTAGAAAAAATAGAAAATATGATTAACAATTATTATACTTGGAATCCAATAAACAAATGAATGACTATAGTAAAATAAATTTACTACTCCTTGATACAACCACAGGGTTTTCGATGACATTTGACAGTCACACTACTAATGCGTGACGAGCAAACCATTTCGATATTCCGCTAATATGAAACCACTTGTGCAAACGAGATTCGAGCTTAGTTATTCCTGAGCAGCAGTCAAAGCCGACCGTTATAATAATGCTGGTAATTATTGACGGTCTGCAAATTAACGTCGTTATGTATCACGTCACAAGATCTACACTGCAATTTAGTGGTGTTGTGTTCTGCAGTGGCTTAAACAGAGTGATTATGTATAGTCCTGCTAATTCTTTGGAAGTATTCAATGTAAGATGTGTATAACAATATTAATTTGTTTTTACACAAGTTTCAATGTGCAGAAAATATAAATCAGTAGAAACTTTTCCATTATACATAGTTGATAGATAATTTATTATACAATATAAATAATTTTAATATTGCCTAATTTTAATTGTACTTATTAGTTTCTCAAATTTTTTGTCAACAATATTGAGCTAATGCTTCAAAATTAAGATGCTAAACATGTAAACTCTACAAAAAGACAAAAAAATTAAACTAATGTCAATCATTTACATGTAAATGCCCCTATTACATACAAACCAGTAATGTGTAATTTTTCATAACAAATTTAATAGCTCCTTATACTTAATGAATTTCATAATATAATTTCATCTTTTTAAATTTAGTAATCACGTAATAACTGTACTATAACCTGTGGAAGAAAGATTACAAAAGTAGAACAAGAATGAAAACAGTAATTTCATAGTTTGGATTTGAACCTCGTGCCTTTTGCTTTCTCTTTGGTTGCTCTAACCAAATGGATGGCCGTTATGATATGCTGTTATAGCATTAAATTCCCAAATTGAAACATTTTAACCGATAAACCTAATGAGATCCCAGATAGATTATATTCAACCGGGAAACATCCATTCGATCCCTTTTTTTCGTAAATATATTTAATTATTTATTTAGTGTGATCCTGCTTAAGTATGCGCAAGATTTCTTGAGCGCTGGATTTATGGTGTAGTGCAGGCAGAGGGGAAGTAAAGAGAGCTTTTAGTCTCTGTAGTGTGGTCAACCTAGAAAAAGACAATTCAGCCAAATTGCGGTGAGATAAGCGAAGATATGTGCCGAAGTGGCAACAAACAATTGAACTCCATCTGATATGCTGTATGCTTATATATTTACTGTTATAAAACACATAAAAGTATTAAACAAATATTATGACAGCTATAAACACTCACTCCCTTTGTTATTCTTTGATTTCCAAGTCTACTGCGTCACTTTCATCGCTTGTAACCCCTAATGTGTTAATAATTTCATTAATTGCATTTTCTATTACACCATGGTTTCTCTAATATTGCATTTCCAGCTCTTGGACCTTCTTAGCGTATCCTTTCCGATCCGTCGCTTCTATAGCAAGTTTCCGCAGATTTGTGGCTCTCGTTAACATTGCGTACTTTGTAAACATTCTTTATTTTTGTCCACGCCAGCTCAGTTGCATTCAGATCACAGTTATACGGAGGTAGACGAAAAATAGTGTGTCCCCTTTTCAGAGCCATAACACTGACAACATAGTCTTGCTTTTAGATTTGTTGTAAACTGGTTGCCTAATAATTAACCTCAAAATTGCTCAAAAATTAAATGACGTACGTGTGAAAGATTAGCATATTAGCCACTAGATATCACGGTGTGTAGCGCATTTCCTCTTTCAAAGTTGTCATCTGTGTTTACGGAAATAGGCGAAACGTACCGAATGAAGACTTTGACCCGAACGCTCAAGAAATCCTGCGCATATGGTACAGAATACTTTGCGTATCGCAAAGGAAGAAAAGCATCCAACATAAAGTCAGATAGAGACACTGCAAGAGAAAATAGGAGATTACGGAATGCCATTTTAATGTGTTACACTCACATGTTTATATTTTCATGCCTTCTATAAATTATTCTTACGAAAATATGTACCTATGTCTATTGTTTTTCCTGCAGCTAAACACATTCGTTGTAGTAATAAGGACACGTTAACCTATCGTGACAGTCAAATGTTTTACAAAGATACTAAATAATGGAGATTGTATTCGTAAGGGGGGGGGGGAGGTGTCAACAAAAATATTTAACCATCAACATATCTAGTTTTTGCCTGTATCGATCCTTATTAAGGGACTCTTATCCTGTAAATCATATCGGACTGTGAATGAAATGATTGAAATGAGCCTTATATGTGCGTGAGGCTCCTTGAGCTTAGAGATTGCTCAACATGCTTTTTCTCTTGGAACTCAGGAACTTTGAAATAAAACGAAGTCTCACCTCCTCCACACCACTGAGTTAGAAAATGTAATGTATTTGAAATTCTGACAAAGACGGAATCAAGAAATTTGATGTTACACACGCATATTTTCTCAACTATTTTTTTTTTTTTTTTCAAAAAACAAGTGCCTTATTGTCTGTCCTTTATACATCATAATATTCGAGATCAACATTTTCAGGATTTTTTCAACTTTCTCTGTTGGTACAATAGGATTAATTAACCCTGTAGATAGGAGCGTATTTCTGTGAAAGATTTTGCCGTTCATTTTACACTGCCAAGGGAAGTTTCAGAAGAATAGCGATTTTTCTTCAGAAAAATGGAAGGTAGTTTGAAAATTAAAACAACGAAAGCAATATTTTGGAAGTTGTTAAGGCCAAAAATGTATTCCCCATATACTCTGTAGTCCTAACGAGATCTTATCCTTTTCTGTCATAACACTTTTATATCTCTTATGGTTAATGAATTAGATAAAGGTCACTCAGATCGTCAGCTCTTTTTGAAAAAAAGAAAAAGATGCCTTGAAAGTTACTGGATTTAAAGAGGAAAAATGGCATCTAAAGGCCCTCGTATTTTTGTACTTTTCACAGAGAGGTAAACGCGCGTGCACAAACGCACAGGCACACCCACATTGCAAAGATACAGAGAGACAGAGAGAGAGAGAGAGAGAGAGAGAGAGAGAGAGAGAGAGAGAGAGAGAGAGAGAGAGAGAGAGAGAGAGAGAGAGAGAGAGAGAGAGAGAGAGAGAGACCTATTTCTGAAGCTGTTCTCCTTGATTCAGGTGTCTAAAAGCAAATATTTCCAATCTCTCGGTATGCTTTTTCTCTCCTGCAATAGAAGCCTCCTCCACTTGTATTTGGGTGAGAAATTAAGAGAACAGTGATTGTAATGGAAAAGGTAAAATGTTTAAAAACTGAAAATAATAATAAACAATAACTGGGATATGTACATTTAAAACATTAAAATATTTCATTTCACAACTTGTTTCTTTAATGAGATCTACTTGTTTTGGTAGTTGATATTTTACGGTTTACTAATTACCCAAATATTGTTCAGAATAAAGATGGTGTTTGAGATTATTTACAAATAATTAAAGATGGGCCTATATATTGCCGCGGAAGGTATTAACTGCCGCCGTGACAAAATTATGTCAATGTGTGTGTGTGTGTGTGTGTGTGTGTGTGTGTGTGTGTGTGTGTGTGTGTGTGTGTGTGTGTGTGTGTGTGTGTGTGTAATCGTCTCTCTGAGCTCTATCGTATGACATTAAGAATGTCTCAAGCTCCAGACATTTCCAATTGCTGCTGAGTTAGTGAGTTTCATTGCTACACAACTCCAGGGACTTGTGTTGTTCTACAACTCTGACAGGGCCCGCCTCGGTAGCCTAGATGGTAGCGTGTCTGCCTCACGTTCAAGAGGTCCCGAGTTCGTATCTCGGTCAGGGTGAGTTACCTGGATAAGATCTTTTCCGGGGTATTCCCTTATCCTTCAAGTCGAATTTCGAGTAACCCTAAGCTCCATGGATCCTGGACTCATTTGAGCATCATTTCACCCATTTCATTCATTGTCCGATATGACAACATTGGGGGACGTAAATTACAAAATAAAAACAAATAATAATAATAATGATAATGATAATAATAATAATAATAATAATAATAATAATAATAATAATAATAATAATAATAATAATAATAATAATAATAATAATAATAATAATAATAATAATAATAATAATAATAATAATAATAATAATAATAATAATAATAATAATAATAATAATAATAATAATAATAATAATAATAATAATAATAATAATAATAATAATAATAATAATAATAATAATAATAATAATAATAATAATAATAATAATAATAATAATAATAATAATAATAATAATAATAATAATAATAATAATAATAATAATAATAATAATAATAATAATAATAATAATAATAATAATAATAATAATAATAATAATTCCAACAAGTTCATTATAAATATTATAACAAAGTGCTAAAGATAACTGAAATTACTGAACACTAAGACAAATATAATGAACCAAAGTTCATGTGTTAAAAGATCATATAATTGGCACATCATTTACAGAAGTTATGAAGTTTTTGTTGATTTTCTTGAAATCTAGTTGACTAGACCTGTGCACTTAAGAAAGTTACGTCTTCAATTATTTAAGTATAAATCAATCAAAACTTCTCTCACCATTCTTTGAGAAAATTAAAAATATAAGACAGGTTTTCCTTGAAAAAGGTAATTTCAGGTGGGGAGATGTTCTTTAAAATCTTCTTTTAGAATCTGTGTAAGAAGCGGTAGACTCTCGTGTAACCTACTCTTCATTTTTGAGTTAGATTATTTAGACTTCACAATGAAGGTCAATTTTGGTTGTTCAAGGAAGTTAAAAATATATTTCAGGTGAAAACTCAGTACCGAATTTTGGAATGGGTTACGAACAATAATTCCTCTACTATTTAAAGTACCTAGTAGAGAGAGAGAGAGAGAGAGAGAGAGTCTATATTGGAGAGTGTGTATGTGTGTCCTTTTGTGTGGAGGGGAGGGGAGAATGCTAATGATCTGAAAATATCGTGTGATTATAGTCTGCAAATATTCTTTCTAGGTTACTGATGGTTCCAATTTTTCGTGTTCTTAATTTGGAAAACATCCAGTGACGCGTTGCAACTAAACAAGGCTAAGCAATACATTAGTGGCGAAAGGACTCTTCTGTGTATGACGCCTACATTTGAAGCCCATATCACTTTAATGAGGCGCCGTTTTTGTCACTACATGCTTTTCCACATTGTGAATGAAGCAGATGCTACATTGTGTAAACTTTCCGAGCGGATTTTATTCAAATGTTTCAGAGGAACTTTTCCATCAAGTTTTAGGCGTTATTTTCTAGTACTGAATGTACTTTATACATAACTTCTACATCCGGGTACAATGTCTTTTGAAAGATTAATATAGAGTAACTCACATGCACTATTTGATCCAGCATATTTTGTTTATTAAATTATTCGTTTGTGTTTTTAAAATTAAAGGAAAGGTTTTATTGTTTGAATTATTTCACAGAAAAATAAAAATAAAGCAGAGACCAATGAAAATAATTCAAACATTGCATAATAAACTACACAGTAATTGCCTGTCAGTTAATTTCTAAATTTCCAAATTCTTATTAGAAGAACTAATTTATTTATTTTTAAATATAGAGCCTCAAGCTCCATTATTGAATTTAGTTCCAGACAATTTATTGTAAAGTTAAAATATTGTGATTGTTCTCCAAACCTGCAGTCCTTAAATTAATTTAAAGCAGTCAAAAACAGTTGAATGAAGCAAGGTTTTAACCTAGCAGACCCGGTATAATGTAGAACTGACATGAAGCTGCCTCATTCACTCCCTGCCATACTTTCTGCTGGTACTCGTTGGAACATTCTTTATCTGAAATAAGGTTAACCACAAAAAATTTATTTAACATATGATTGTCGGCTGATAAATCCCAAGCATCACAATAAAAGAAAAACATTTAACTATTCTTTTGCTTTATCACCCATCATAAACTCCAGAAAGTCTAATACATTTTTCATATAGGTGTTATAATTGAAAATAAAAATAAAATAAAAAAAACAACTCTGTAGTGCAATTTATCATGATCTTCAAAATAGCTGTTTACCGTATGAATGCCCTCCTCGTTGCTCCGAAACCTCCATTCTCTGAGAAATGTTTTGAGATTTAACGGTTTAACGACAGAGGTTCTACTTCCATTAGTCTTGCACCTGTAGGACAAAGGACCCGGGCCTTATTCTAACCGGGAGCGATGGAAAACTCTGGGGGTCTTTCCATGGGGCAATACCTTGAGTCTAAAAAGCGCCCCCATCGACTACAACGTCAAGACGGGTGGAATTGGATACGCAACTTACGCTCGTCAACCCCGCAGGGAAGACTACCGAAGACCTCGGTTGGGCCGCCTGATAATCTAGCTCTGCAGGCTAGTACCCGGGACTTATTAGGCAACACTCTACTCAATCCGGGCGGCCGTAGCTGGCCAGAGGTACCCAATTCCACGTGGGCGTCGCGAACACACTGCCCCCTCGAGTCCAACCCAATCCGAGCATCTCCCTATCAGGGAGGGGCTCGAATGCTCTGCCCGAGGTTCCTCTAGTAAGGTACCACGAGTACTAAGGCTCCGTGCTAGTTTTGTCGAATATGGTGGATATTCAGGCAGTTAGAAATTTAATTCGTACATTTTTCCAATTGCAATGATTGGGCAATGCACCGGAGCATTGTCGTGAAGAAAGTAGACCTTTTTCCTTTGCCAATTATTGAGGTATTGTTCTTTCCACCTCATCACTCATACATTGCAATAAGCTTGCGTAATAGTCACCAGTGATTCTCTTACCTCCTTCTATGTAATCAATAAACATAATTCCCTATGCGCCACAGAGAAAACTCGCTATAAACTTATCAGCTGACAAAATTGACTTTGCCTTTCTTGGAGCTGGTTCACATGGCGCGATCCACTGTTTTACTGTGATTTCCTCTCTGGAGTACTGTGATGTATCCAAGTTTCATCCTTGATAATAAGCCGTCTCATAAATTCACTGAGACTTTTACTGTAGAGCTCCAAATTACTTAATTACAGAATACCTTATAGGGGAAGAGCAGAGTGGATTCCGCAAAGACCGATCCTGTACAGATGTCGCATTTGTCCTTAATCAAATAACTGAACAACGAAGGGAAAAGAATTTGGAAACATATATCGCATTCATTGACCTGGAAAAGGCGTTTAATAGAAAAATAGATCAAAACTGTGGCAAATATTAGAAAGTAAGGGGTACCCACCACACATTATTAATGCAATAAAAGGCATATACACAAATACAACTATAAGAATTGATATTGGGGATAGGTTAACAGAACGAATTTCAACCAATACTGGACTAAGACAAGGGTGTAGCTTATCACATACACCTTTTAGTGTATATATGGACGATATACTAAGTGAATGGAAGATTTTAGTAGACCCAGGAACAAAATAAAAGAAAATATTTATATTAATACCCTACTGTTTGATGATGACGAAATATTGATTCATTGGAATGAAAATCAACTGCAAAACTCAGTGTATACTCTAAATAATATAGGACAAATGTATAATTTTAAAATATTAGAAAAAATTATGGCTTATAAGGGAAATTATAATGTAAGGTCAAAAATTGTTTTAGTAAATAATATTATCGAGTTTTAAATATTTAGGATGTAACATGAGTTTTAGAAACAATGCTGATATAGAAGAAAAAGTGAACAAATTCCGAGCAACATGCGGGATACAAAAATTAAAATGTATAAATTAATGGCTATTCTAATTTTACTATATGGAAGCGAAACCTGGGTGCCAACACAAAAGGATTTAAATAAAATACAGACTGCAGTATTGAAATTTTTAAGAAGTGTTAAAGGTTGTACAATATTGGACAAAATAAGAAATGAGGATATTAGAAAGGAATTACAAATCGAACCAATCCATGAGAAAATATCAGAACGAAGGCAACAATGGCATGAACATATATTAAGAATGGAGGATGGAAGATATCCAAATGCAGTACTAAACTATAATCCAAAAGGAAGAAGAGACAGAGGACGATCCAGGAAACGCTGGAGAGATCTATGAAGCCGGAACGGGCGATTTACCCAAACCATGGAGTGAAGAAGAAGAAGAAGAAGCTCCAATTTCTTAACAGAAACAGTCATTGTTTTCAAATTTTGATAAGGTGTCAGCAAAGGCAAATCCCATCTTGCACAGACCTTGTGAAAGCCCAAAACGATATTTAAAACATTAACCTGCTCATGTTTTTATACGTTTACAGCGTATGCTATCTCAATCAAATTTAAGCTGTCATCTTCCTGTACTAAACAATGATTTTGTTATGATCTCTGGAGTTATGACTTCCAAAGGGCGTCCAGAACGAGGCTCATTACTACTGCTAGTACGTACCATTTTGAACTCTGCAACCCACCTTTTAATTATTGTAACTGTAGGGGCATATTCTTTCAATGCATTGTCAACTTTCTCCTTGATTTTTGTAGGCGTTAAGTCTTTCAAATGGAAGTAGTTATTCAGTTCTCGTTTTTTAAATCCTCCATTTTCGTGAAACGTCTACACTTGTCTTGTTTAAAATGCTGTCATCCAAAAACTAAACAAGTTATTAATCTGTAACTATGGATACAAGCTAGTATAGAGCCAAACTATATTATGATTTCCGTCAAACTGGACGTGTGGTGCCATCTCTATGTGAGGCCCGGAACCTATCGGACGACGTTTTCTGTGTGGTGAGTTTGCCAGTTACACAAACATTATTCAGAATGAAGATCACCTTAGGGGCAATTCCAAAAAAAGTTCAATTCATTTATGATAAATATATTTTGTGCACAAAATAATTTAAACAATATCATAGGAGGCATTTCAGAATTACGAAAATGTTCAGAACAGAATCCCATATTAGAAGTAGTAGTGTACTGGAATGGGTGTTTCATTTTTAATCTTCGTGTTGGTTAATCTTACACTAGAAAGTTCGGTATTTGATCGACTTTAAGTTTTTAATTGCACTGTTGACAGAAAGACGCATACTACCCATGCATACACACATACTTTTTTTGATTCAGGATCTTGAGCTATATATTTCCAGTCAAATTGGAATTTCGGGTGGAATGCAATACTTCCACTTCTACTTATTTTAAGTACATAATACAGAAAGTAAAGGAGAAGAAGCAGGGAGACAACAAAGCTTGGGAAGGCTGGCCCCGTAGCTCAGTCGGTAGAGCACCTGCCTACTGTGCTAGGGGTCCCGGGTTCGATTCTCGGCGGTGGGGGTGGGGATTTTTCTCTGTCCGTCTTCCCCAGAGTCTGGAAGTATGAATGAGAGTGCGAATTTGTGCGTGATGTAATGATTAAAATCGACCGAACAAGAGTTAACACCTTCGGTATGTTCCAAAGGAGAAAGGCTGCCGATATGACCATTGCAGTTAAAGGTGGGGTATAAATTAAAAAAAAAAGCCTTGGGCAAGAATTGGAGTGTTAAAGTGAAAAGTGAGAGAAGCGGTTTTACGCAGGGTGCCAGCCATTATGTGGAGGAGAGGGAAACTTAGAGCACATACTAATTTTTGGTTTTAAGGAGACCAAAAGTGAAAGGAAAACCATATGAGTTTTAAACAGAACACATGATAAGAATGTAGGATTGAAGGCTAACACTTATTATAATACAAAAAGTGAGAACAGTATGTGGACGCAGAATCAATTTAATTGTTACTGATAGATAACATTTGCTGATTAAATTTGCAGGAATTGTAGGTAATAATTGTGCACTAAATCAGACACCAGGGTCAAATTTCATTAGGCAAACAAATTGCCAATTTTACATTACCGCCTTTAGAAGAAAATAGTATTAATTTATGTAACAATTAGAAGAACTGATTATGACTAAAACAAATATAATGCATGTGATATATATGATATTCATTGTAAGGTAGTAAATAAATTAAGAAATAATAAAACATCTATTACTATGTAATGAAAATTTCTTCATGTGTTATTCATTGAGTCATTAGCCTCCTTTTCTTCATATTATCTGTGGTGTTGAAACAATGAGCAACAATTTCCTGCATTTCCTTCCCATGAAATAAGTGAGCAGGTGTTAGGGATTGTAATATAAGCATTATTAGAAAGCATGCTAAGTAATTATAAACTCCGATCTTAAATTATTTTAGGAGAATAAATAACTGTGACGTCTGTCGTCCTACAATATATACTCTATGTGTAACCAATGTAATGTCTTTTGTTTTCCTTTGTTATACTGTGTGGAATAAAGTTAGTTACCAAATACGTTCACGAGTTCCTTGCCCAAAATTTAAGGTGGAGAGGATGGTGGGAAACTGATTGGCTCCACCAAACGGTGCCTACGAAAAGTACTTGGACGTTCCACTATTGACAATGAAGGACTATGGATTGTTTTAGTTAGCATAGAAGCCGCATTAAATACGAGACAACGATGATGGCGACGTATTGACTCCAGCACACTTCCTTGTTGGTGATCGACTCACCACGATACCCACCGGACCATAACCACCAAGGAATGATCTTGTACGGGCCTTTAGACTACGCCAACAAATAGCTGATCACTTCTGGAAACGTTGGAGGGAGGAGTAGCTGCTGTTATTACGGAATTTCCATGAAGTTCATCAGCCTCGAGACCACGGTACAAAAATTAGAGTTGGTGATGTAGTCCTACTACAAGAGGACACATGCACAAGACACATATGGAAGAGAGCATGTGTGTAATGGTTACGAGAAGGACATGATGGACGGATTAGAACCATTATTCTTCACACCTCGGAAGGAAACCACATTATAAGTCCTGTTCAGCTGGCCATCCGTCTCGAGAATTATTTTAAACGTATCTACACCCATAAAAAGTATCCCGTAGGGGAAGGGATCCGTCCCCTTCAGTTGCCGTGGTGTGGAAGCTGTGGGCCCCTAGCACTCGTGGTACCTCTGACGTTTTTAGAGGAACCTCGGTGCGAACATTCGGGCCCCTCCCTGATTGGGAGTTGTTCGGATTGGGTTGGACTCGAGAGGGCAGTGGTTCCCGATACCCGTGGGAGATCGGGTACGTCTCCTGACGGGGTTGAGGGAAGCCATTAATATTCCCGCGTACTAGCCAGCATAGCTAGTAGAAGGTATGCTAGGTCACCAGGTGGCCCCACAGAGGTCATATCGGTAGCCTTCCCAATTTTGAGTTGGCGTGCGTAAGTGGCGTATCCACTTCCATCCCGTCTTGAGTCCACAGGACCAGATGGAGGGGAGCCTTGTTAGTCTCTAGGTTTTGCTCTATGGAAAGCCCCACGGAGGCACCGGGCACCCTTTCGGGACAGCTCGGTAACTCCCTGGTCGAAGGAGGCCCGGATCCTTGGTCCTACGGGTCCAGGACTAATGGTAGTATAACCTCTGGCATTAATTACCCTTAAAAAGTAAATGATTATAATTTAAAAACATTTATTTATCGTCGTTAGGTTAATAAACAGTTTCAATTTTTTTAAAGAAGTTGGTATAACTTTAATTACTCAAAAATAAATATAATATTAAAAATTTACTACATTTTTCTTAAAAATGATAAAATTCCCAATGCTAAAAAATTTGGTTTTTATCAATTTAATTGTTTAGATTGTGATGAGGTTTATATTGGAAAGGCGAAACGTAATTTGGAAACCAAAACGAAACATTGTCGTAACATTAAGTAAAAACATTCTGATAAATCGGCCGTAGTAGGCCACTTTAGTTCATTAGCCAGGAAATAAATCCTGAAGTTAAATTATTAAAACAATTAAATGGTCCGATAGATTTAATGGTTTGGGAAAATATATTTATTTTAAAAAATAAGCATCGCGTAATGAATTTTGAAATACCAGCAGTTGTTTCTGTTTTTACGTTTGTTTCGTTTTCAGATTTTGGTAATATTGAAAAAAAAGATAACATGGTAACCGCAATCCTAGACTACGAAGTTTTTGATGGACTGATGATGAAAGGAATATGTTTGTGAAATTGATCTCCATTAGAAAGAAGAATTGACACCATTTTCTTAAAATAAGTGAAGTTTTTTTTGCAAATATTTATGTATGTGCAATATCCATTGTTTCACTATAGCTAGCTTCATTTTCTACGTAATTATGTATATAGATTTCTCCGTCTTCGTCTATCAGAGAAAGGAACATCACAATACGGTTTCATCTTCGCTCGGTAAGCCACCGCAGTTTTAAATACCTAACGATGTTACGTCATTGTAGTAGTTGGTACGTCATTGCTATAATGAACTAATTATGCTGAATACTGCATCAAGCAATATTAGCACAATTGTAACGCTACTCGTGGTTATTTATGTGTTAAAGTAAGGTTTTGTTTTGCTATTAGGATTATTTCCTCAATGAATTCGTACAGTGCCTATAGCAACTCTTTTAGAAAAGTAACATGTGGGTAGTTATTATTTTTAATCTTTGTAAAATAAACAATGATTCCAATATGAAAATAGGTGAACAGATGTGGCACTGACAAGGTAGCTACTTCGTTGTTATATTGATTATATAAAACTAGTAAATGGAGCGATTATTTGTTGTATCATATGGCTTTTTATCCCTTTCTGATATTTTATTCTCAATCAAGGTTTTCGTCAGATTCCAGAATTTGTTCTGCTCTAGGAATTCAGTTTCATCAAAATTATATATGCTACCGTTTAAGCAAATATTTAGGTGATAGTTAAAAGTATGAAATGTAGATCAAAGAAAGTACAGAACTGCCAATACAATGTGTAGGTTGATTGGAAAATGATTGTCATAAATTCGAGTTTGACAATTTGAATTGTGAATAAATAATGCGATAGCCCTGAGAAATTTATCATGTGATATACACTAATACACTAATTTAATCGTGGGAAAATACAAAAGTGTAACTGCCATGTGAATGCACTACAAGCCAAATTTGGTAACAACGGCGTAGTTTAAAAATGTTATGATACTAGTGAGAAAAGTACATCTTTTAACCTCTTTGAACTTGTTAAATGTTCTAGCTATACTCAGTTGATTTATTATAAGTACTTTGTATAATATACTTTAAATTCTTCAGTATTTTCTATAATTTGTGAATAACTTTGTTTTATATAATTGTGAAATGTATGGTAATTTAGTGAGGTAGTTTTAGTTTATTACGATAACTGGTTACCAGTACCTTCATTTACCGGTTACCGGTAGGTGGTTAGTAAGATTTTAGCTAGAATTAGGGAACTGGATACCAGTTTTGTAGTGCTGGATACCAGCATTAATACTTTATAGAAATTTAGTTAATGAAAAATCTGTGTTCTGATTTTTAATCTAATAGTTTTAAATATATAAAATTTATAAAGATAATAACTGTAATAATAATACTCATAATGATGATAATGATGATAATAATTATAATAATAATGATAATAACAATAATAATAACAATAATAATAATAGATGATGTATTGATGTTATGTTTCGTTTTGTTGTTTGTTTAAATTTTAAATTGTTTTATTTCAGATAATATGTTATGCAGTAATTATAATTTATAATTGATGTAGTTAAAAAATTAATAATTAAATAATTAAATTAATTTATTAGCAACTATATGAAGTTTTATATTTTTTTTAAGTAATTGAAGAATGGTAGTAAGGTGTAAAATTAAAATGATAAAAGTGTTGATTATATTATTATATTTAAATTATTATAATTAAGGCATTTGTTATGGTTGTTGAGTAGGAAGTTTCTTTTGGTTTTATTTTAGTTTTCAGTTTTCTTTCCTTTCTTTGTTTTCTAGTTGTAGGTTAATCTGGAGAATTTTTATGTAATTAATTGTGTTGTTTTGATTTCAATAAATTAGAAGTTTGAAATATACTTCCTGGTTTAAGTAATTGGGTACCAGGATGGAGTATTTAAGATTTTTATTTATTTATTGTCTAAAATGACTCACTATTCGTATTATTTATTACTGCTATAATTTATATTATTTTTATTCTCCAAGTGTATTGAATGCTACTTACTGGTTCTGGACATTCTTAAATTAAGACGTTCAGAGCCATGTGACTAATTCCTACTTTAGTCTCACGGGGACAATAAAAGTTTGAAAGCTGCTAAGAGAATAAAGCAATTAGAGAAAGTTTGTGAAGAAAGTGTGGGGAAGGTCTCAGCTATAACTTAATGATACTTGGGATAGATATCTACTGCGCAGTCCATTGATGACACAGCTGATTTAATCTTGTGGATGTCGCAACAGTTGATGTATCCTCTCGCAAGTGGCATCCTCGATAGTAATCAAACAGTAACACGAACAATCCAGACAACCGCGGACATCCAGCAAGAAACTTGTGCAGAGATAGGCCGTGCCCAGAATGCAATACTCTGCTCTTAAGAAACTTTTCTCCTTTTTTCCTTTTTCCCTCTTCTCTTTTTTGCCACCGGATTCTCGCCGCAACACGGGCTCTTTTCTTCCGTTCCTCTTGTGCCTCGCATTCACTCACATTTTCTGCTCCTTTTCATCGACATCCAATCACTCCTTTCTGCTTGCTAGTACGTGAAGGAGGTGGCTTGATTAGAGCAGAATTGCCTGTAGAGCCGACCACACGTAGCTCCCTCGCAATACGGTGTGTGTTACTGGAATCTTCACACTCCGGTCCAACTTCCTTACTGGAATGCTCAACATCTCCCTTTCATATTAATAATCATCTTCAACATAACCGAATTATCCAGTACTAGCTCTTAGGCATCTGCAATATTGAGCAGAAACATTTCCATTGTATTTGAAGTTCTTTAACTTACAATCCAGCAGTCTGTAGAAATCATAATCTCAATTGAACCAATTAAAATGAATCATCTATAGTAATTAAGGAGAAAGCATAACATGATTAAAGCTGCCATCGAGGAAAATTATTTGAAATTCATAAGCTTTAACGGGAGAAATGGTGACAGTTGGAAAAGTTCAGGCTGTGCTTCATATGTAGGAGTAGAAGCTTTGACTCTTGGAAGACCTGTTCTACTTGTACTCTATGTGAATGGTAGGATCTCTACCAGATCTAGAATGCAGGCTTCCCGGCTAGTTTAGAGATGTTCCCCCTTACAGAGCCTCTCCACCGAGGGGGCACTAAAAACCAGCCACCTCACCGGGGGCTGGGAGCACTAGAGACCCGGAGAACACTTACTTCGGAGGATAGAGCTTCTAAGAGAATCCTCTTTTCTTGCCATGTAACACTGAGATAACCGTCGACACTTAGAAATTCTGAAATAAACAAGTGCAAAAAGAATGAAATGAAAGACTACTAAGATAAAGTAGAGGGAAAGAAAATTCCAAGGATAAAGGTAACTTTCCTGTATTCGCTTAGCAACCAGAGAGAACATAAAAAACAAACAAAGGGTAAAGAAGGTTGTCCCCAGGGGATCGAACGACAGTCTTCTTAGGGCGAACCAAACAAGATACCCATGCCCCACCTCGCTCGGCTGTCATTTGTAGTAGAAAAAATAGATCATCGTGTAATGATAATGACCATTTAGGTCATGCTCTGGATATTCACACCAAAATATTGACCAGTACTTGAAGATTTTAAACATCTAAATACATCTGGCCAAAATAACTCCGGATCTGAACATGCGTGGAGGACCGAAGACTTGTCTTCCAGTTCCCGCCAAGCATATTCCTCAAAAATATTCCAATCTTCCAAAATATTTGCCGAAAGTGAAAGCTAAACTAATTTAGTACATGAAGTAAATCAGTAAAACTTGCAGAATTTGCTTTTTAAAACCGTAAGAATATTAAAATCTATAAGAATATGCAGCTTGGGTGACTGGAACGGTTTCAGATAGCGTACGGGTAATCGAAGTGGCAAATTCTCCTACTGTGCCTCTGGAAACATCCAGGAGGAAGGAGTGAAGCAAAGGATAGAGAGAGAGAGAGAGAGAGAGAGAGAGAGAGAGAGAGAGAGAGAGAGAGAGAGTGAGAGAGAGAGAGAGAGAGAGAGTATCCGGAATAGCAAACTCGATAGCCGGGCTCCTTAACGTCGTCACACTTCATCCTGATGCCGCCCTGGGAGCTCCCTCTCCCCATGAAGAGGTGTCCGACCACACCGAATGCCATGACAGAGAGATTCATAAAATGAACTAACATCATGCTCCTCGCACATCTGGTCACTTGATCCTTAGATTCTATATCATAAGGACATCAAAGGAAAGGGAAAAAAAGAGGAAATTACAAAATCACCCCAGCAGTTGGCTAGCAACCAGGAAAATCCCCGAAAAGAAAAATTATCAGTAGCTTGTCGAACTTGAATAGAACTCCGGACTTCACACACCGCGAGGCCATCTCGTTTGACTCGATTGCCGGGAAATGCGAGTTTAGGTATCTACAAATTTTTATATACTGTTGGCAAACTCTTCAAATGTTTTGTTAAATGTGGAGCAATGGATCATCGTAGTTGCATATGTAATGGAAAAACAAGTTTTAGATCGACTCTGTGTTTATCAAACGCGCATATTTCAACACAATTTCAGCAGTTTCTGTCATGGTGGAGCTTCCATCAAGAGTGCAATAACGTGGATAAGCAGTTTTAGAACATGTACTT
Source organism: Mantis religiosa (assembly GCA_030765055.1). Taxonomy (NCBI): domain Eukaryota; kingdom Metazoa; phylum Arthropoda; class Insecta; order Mantodea; family Mantidae; genus Mantis; species Mantis religiosa. The sequence goes on along the minus strand of CM060954.1, from coordinate 110,279,287 downwards.
GAAAAAATAAAACTGCTATTGTATTCATTGGCAAAACATACTCAGACAACTAGACAAGCCCTCATGTACTCTTAGAAACAATTGAGACATTTTTATGTGTTACGCTTACATAACATTCCCTGCCTATTATTGATCATTCTATATGAACAGGTCGGAAGTTTGCTCCGGCCTGAGGCAGAAATACATACGACTAGCCACTCTGCAGAAGCTGAAGGAACGTCTGAGCCTAAATCCAAGAAAAACGTTCATTTGAAGTTTTGTAGAAGAATTCCAACAGCAATACTCTGCATACATGGAGCTCCAAAGCATGAAAAAATGGACTCCAGATATGATCGCACCACAGGAGAACAGAACACGTTGTCATTGTGACCCATGAAGACTCCAACCATATGCAATTAACTTGAAGTGAGTCTGCATGTGAAATGCTTCCTTGCATACCACACCAAAGCATAATAACATGATTGAAAATATTTTTGAAATTTCCTTTGGTTTGTATATGAAAAATAGCTCTAATTAGGAAAGATATCCCTAGTTTGTTTTCAACTTGATTTCTACTATATTTTTAATGACAGTATAATATATTACTTGTCTACTGTAATGTTACTCTTGATTCTAGTATCCAGTACAAAGCGCCTTCCCTTGAAACATAGTCACTATCCTTGCCTGACCTTGTTCCCAACCTCCCACCTATGGGACACTTGATTACTTATAGACAACTACATGTTGGGCAGCAAAATCTGTCAAAATAAGTAAAACTAACTTAAAACAACGCAATACATAGGAATTGAAGGAAAACCTACGCTGGAAGTTATTTCAGGCATATCTGGGTTAATGCATACGTTGATTTCCCGTTCTCTTATGACATTAAAAGCTACATATCTGCTCATTTTTCGATTCATGGCAGATAATCTCTTGAGTTTCTTTTGGGAATGTTCATCGTAGAAACTGAATTTTGGACAAGCCCCAACAATACAGCTGTTTTCAGGAGAGTTGAGCCTCTTTGGACGGGATATTGACTTTCGTAACTCGCTTTAAACTCGGGAATTCAACAAAGAAGTCGCCTGCAAATCGATTGGTGAGGATATAATGCGTCCCTTCTTCAAATTCAAAGGGACTGTGTGAGGATTTGTTCCAGTATCCGATCACTTCCGTACGTACTCCAGGCTCACTCAAAGCCCTGAATCAATAACGGGTTCACGCGGTGGAAGTCCGGCGTGGTGTGAGGACGGCCCTCTCATCTTCCTCTGGCACCAACCAAGGTGGGCAATAAATCCCATCCTGGTAACAGGCACGCTCTGTTCTAATAGCATTGTCATTAACCATTATTGTCCGTGTTGAATGGCTAATATATATATGTTGCCGTCAAAGTCCGCTGTGTCGCCACTCCTAGGTGTACTAAGCAATCAAGTAGTGGCGTGATGTTTTTGATTATCTCCAAAATGCTTTCCAGACATAAGCAGTTTACTTAAAAAATATATTTTATTACATCTCTTAATTGTTACCTATATGTTTTCAATCAGCATTAAATTGTTTCAATTTCAATGAAAGCTTAACAAACACCATCTAGAATATGCCTCTCGAACATTTATTAGGAAACAATGAAATATATTATGTGCAACACCTATGCAATCTTCTTTACCTACTACAAATCTGCATAAATTACTAATCACAATTCATTCTAAAAATATACGTGTAATTTTTAATACTGCTATATCGTGTCTTTCAACTTAAATAAAATACGTTATATAAATTTTGAAGTTTATTTCATTTTTATTTTGGAACATAATTAATGCCATTACGTGTGGAATACAGCATCATTTACTGTCCTCCAACGCACAGAAGGTCCCTGAGAGGAATGTGCCACCATTACACAGTGGGACAAGGACAGTAAATGTGTGTGACAGAGAATGCATGCTAAACAAGGAGTAGAAGCGTTAAAAATCATGTGCCCTATTCCCTCCGTACAATAAAACGAGAAGATTTGTTCCTAAATGTAGAAGGCGTCAGAATGTTTATAAATATTCTGTAACTGAACTGATCTGGGGTGTCCCCTGGAACTATGCTTGCTGTACCAAACAGTAAGTGGCCGTCGCGACTTCGTTGGGTTGCACGTATACGGTGGACCCAATTTTCAATGACAGAAGGACGTAAATTATTATGTGTTTCAAGGGGGAAAAGTTCTGGAGTCCAGCTAATCAGATGCCGTATTACACTCAGCGTTGCCAGCTTGTTACCCCACTCCTTTTATATTTCCCTCTATCTCGCACATTCATATAACATGCAGGACTCCTTCGCGCAGACGTAAGGGTAAGCAAATTATATTTTACAAACGTTTACAACGTTGCAGTTGCCAAAGTCAAAATTTGAAAAAAAAAAAAAATCGCAAATTATGTATAGTTTAAATTACTATAACTATTATTATAGTTTATGAATTGCCGGTTTTTCTAATCCAATGGAACTGTCAGTAGCTCATTCATAACGCAGTCAATGTCACTTCTGTTAAGAGACAATTCGTCATTGTCACTGTCCATCGTCTGAGTCTTGAAAATTTAAGATTTTAGGTTCCAAAACCTCGTCACGTGCTATTTCTTTCTTAAAAATCGTGTTCTTGAAGGTTTTCTGCAAGCCTCACGCATTCTCCCAGTCCTGTTGTGTTACCTTGTCAATTTCTTCGTGAACAAGTCGTTTAACGCCCGTCAGTTTAAAAGTATTATTTCTGTTTGCAATTCCCCTTTTTATTTGAGCCCACACCAACTCAATTGGATTATTTGGCAGTGCTAGGTAAGGTGGGAGGCGTGTCCCGTTTCATTTGCAAGCTGATCCAGCTGATACAATCTTTCCGTGCTTTTAAACGGAAGCACTCTTTGCTATAACTCATATTTACTTTCTGTTTCCGAAAAATTTTGAAGAATGTGTACACCTTAAAAATAATACTTCGAGCATGACTTCGCAATACCTGCGTTTGTGACTCGCCACTAAATTCATCGCAAGAAAAGCCATTGCACTATTTAACACTTACTCTACTGTTGTGTAAATAACAACTGAGTGATATTGATCTGAACTCTCCAGAGTAAATCCTTCTTATCCAGCATTCACTCATAAACATAAGCATACAGCATTCCACAGGCTAACAGGAAATGAAGTTGCTCTTTCCCGAATTTAACACCTTGACTTATTTACAGTAATTCTTTTATCCGTCATGTCAGTAGTTTAAATTTCAGTGCTGAGTATTTAAAAGTATGAACTCGCTAGAGTAAATAGAGATTACGAACCATTCATAAACAAAGATATAATGCGACCAGATACGTTCTGCCAGGGCAGCAGGAAATTTATTGTTTCCTCTCGCTCGAATTGGATTATTCAAAGTAATATTTTTATCACGTCATGTCAAACATTTACGTTTCAGTTCTGAGTAATTACAAATATACGTACACGCATGCATGCCAACCAATAATGGTATTCATACAGTGCTTACGTCGCAATTTGTTGTTATAATACATACCAGAGAGGTATGTTTGCTTCATGCTTTGGACAGACACGGTAGATTAAGTAATTCTATTAAGACCTCCATCTTTAAAACCATAATTGTGTTCGTATGATATACATGAGCGACATCAGCATTTATAATATACCAAATATTAAAATAAAGTAGAATGGAATATAAAACATATCTAAAGTGATACAAGTGTACACAGTGCATTATTGGAAATTACAGAAGAATTTTATAGCACCAGTCGAAATAGAACATCTTCTGCTTCCAAAATTCTCCAATGCCCGTTAAGCATATGTATTCCGTAATAATGAACAATGGAAATAGTAGATCAAATGGGATTAACTACTAACATATGTTACGTATGGTGGTTTCAATAGCAAGAGTACTGGCAGATTATCCTAATTCTAAAACAAATAATATCTTGCAGCTCTCGTTTATCCACTGCATGATTTAAATAATAGTAAATACTAACAAATAGGTTATCGATGCGAAATTTAAAGGGTAAAATTTAACTGCTAAACATTCCATTTTTGAAAAACTAAACGCATAGACATTTAAAAAATTTAATATACTTTATACATGCATCTGCACTGAAGTAGAAAAAAAACATACAATAGGTACAGAAAACTCAATTTTCCAACATGTTAGCACGAAGGGAAGTAGATCGAAGAATTCTGTCATCGAATATATATATATATATATATATATATATATATATATATAATTTACTTATCGTAAACTTAATGGGCTATACATTCTTGGCTAGTAACTCAAATTTATTTCAATTAATGATCATCTCCTTTAGTCGATTTCATTATTTACAGTATCACAAATCGCAAAGTTCTTTACTTAAATAATGCAGCTGAACTCACAAAATACATACATCATTCACTAAATATTTTTAGTTATCTACAGTAACTGTCAAGATGTTTCCTAAAAAATTCTTGAAAAGTGATTTTAAGTACCACTGGTCAGTAATTCCTAATTCAACCAGAGGGAAAGCTTTACGAAGAGAACCCAGCACGCTCATTCCGGCGGCACAGGTATAACTACCTCTTGTGTAACTGGAAGTTGCCTGTCTCACTTTACACCGACCCATTACTTAGAGAAGCCAGCAAATTTTTTGGTACATATCAGCCATTCTCTACAGTGAAAGAAGACATAAAGGCAGTTGATCTCGCGCCTACCTTCCAACATTGTGTACCTTAAGCAAGTATTGATACGCAGCAGTAGGTTGTGTGGCATATTTCCTGGTCGCTGTTGGATGTACTGGAAACTCAAAGATGATGCTCAGAAAAATTTCCTGTTAAAGGACAAAGCACTGCAGCAACAACGTTTGAAGCCTTCGATTTCGAGCTAATATTTTTACAAATACTTTTATTATATATTTTCTTCTAAATAGAAACAGAGTTGAAGACAGTAGATTTATTCAATAGTCAAATGTTCTGAAACCAAATTACAATGTGGAATTCCTTTCGCTTGGCTAACCAGGAAGGAGAAAGAGAGAGATGAATGACTTCCTATTTCAGAGGAGTATAAGAATTCTCATCCTTAAATCAATATCTTAACAATTAAAATGATTTTGTCTATTTCTTGCCACTTATGCCGGTGTCATTCACAAAAATTTGAATTGTTTTCTTTTCTGTTAGTTTACGTCCTCCAACTTTAAGTCATATCGGACGATGACTGGAATGGGTGAAATGATGCTCAAATGAGCCCAGGGTGCATAGAGCTTAGAGTTACGCGACATTCGTCTTGAAGGATAAGGGAAAACCTTATCCAGGTAACTCACCCTGACCAAGATGCGAACTCGGGACCTCTTGAACGTGGGTCAGACACGCTACCACCACGCTACCAAGGCGGGCTCAACAATATGAGTCTGTTCAAAGAAAATTCTATATACACATTTCATTTGTTATGAACATTTTTAATAGAATTTTAATTAAAAAAACCTTTCCATGTAAAGGGTAGCTATGGATGGGGGATTATTTTGAAGATCTTCATATTTAATCTTAGAATATAAATTTAATAACAAATTTTACTGTACAAAAACACACACACACATACACACACACGTACATACACTCAGACATTCAGTGAGTGCTAATGTGAGAGCGAGATAGATACGCACCCACACAGCCTATAGGGCTCTTTTTGATTTAAGGGATCCTGAAATGTGCTTTAGCTCTGAACGTTTTATATCAAGTGTAACACTTCCTCTTCTTATTGCAGGTAAACAGAATTTGTAAACAAAAATCTATTTATGGGGATACATTTCCATCTCTTCTACAATATCTCTCCAGGAAGGGAATCAAAATCGTTGCAAGGATTACAATAGGCAGATGTGAGAGCTAATAGAGAGACCATTTTATTTTCGGAACATCCATTCAGCTCATTCTGGAAGTAAGATAAATCTCGCAGATAAAGGGAATGCTGACAGAAAGTCTGGAGGGACTGTCAGGCGCAACGCCATCCGGTGGTGTAGCTACGAGAAATGGATCGATAGAGAATAAAATAAGGGATTCCCACTTGAGGACAAAGTCTGACAGCTCGTGATTGCTCCTATGAGAGGCCCTTACCGTCTGTCAGCCCGGCAGTGACACCAGCTTTTCCCTCTCAATCACTCTCCGCAGCTAAATAACTGGAGTATTTCCTCTCTTGTATACCCACTAGCGCCCCTTTATTGGCTTTATTGGTCGGTTCTGTTCATTTCGGAGTTCCGTCGTAAGTTCAGTGGATGGCAGACTGGGCGCATGAGCCAGTACCACTTAGTACACCAATCTCATTTGAAGAAACTGCGTGGGATAATTTATGAACTCAATTTGTATTTGGTTGCTGTCTTTTATCTTTCGGTATACCTTTTGGATGACCATCCCTATCTTTACTGTTTTGTGCACTTTCCTGGTGAACAGACAAATGCTGGGTTAGTTTCTCATCTATTCATCCTCCCTCCTGAGGGATTGTAGATGTAATGAATCTATGTAGGTCTAAGTGGGCAACGCACCCCCTTCTGCTGTATAATCTGCTCCACTTCATTTAAAAATTACTCAGGCTGTAAGTGAACCTAGGTTGAAATGAGGACACATAAACATCTTATTTCTCCTAAGGCCTGTTGTGTTCCAATCCGACTGTGTATTAAATATATTTTAGGAAGTGATGAGCAAACAAATTATAAAAAATGTTATACATAAGATCTCAAAGAAAATATGTAAAAGCTTTAAAATTGGCTGCATGTTTAATGTAATTAAGATGGAGAGCCTCCTCAAAATTTCTGATTAAGTTTCGTTCCAAATGCACATTTAAGCATTTCCAACTGAAAATGTATGATTTAAGGTCGCTTTAATTCTGAAATAACAAGAACTAATATTTCTGGTTAACTATTTTGTGTATAGCGTCTTCCATGCTACAAAGGGCATGCTTGCTTATGTAATCACCTGACTCATGGTAACAAGGCGACATTTATTGTGCTCCAAATGAAAACAAGCCAGTTCATTCCTTTAATTTTAATGACATATTTTCGTTAATGGAAAAAAGTAAATAAATACCAACATTCCATTTGCAAAGAACGGATAACTCGCATTCCATTAGTCATAAAAATATAAACCTTCCGGTTATAAGAACAAGAGGAAGACCAATAAATAAATGGGAAGAAATATGAGACCATAACAGGAGAGCTCTTCTAAACTATGAAGAGAGAATCATCATCATCATCATCATCATCATCATCATCATCATCATCATCATCATCATCATCATCATCATCATCATCATCATCATCATCATCATCATTATCATCATCATCATCATCACCACCATCACCATCACCATCACCACCATCACCATCACCATCACCATCACCATCACCATCATCATCATCATCATCATCATCATCATCATTTTTTAAATTTAGAGTAGCTTCATCCGTTCAAGTTTAACCCTTATGTTATACTCAACGTACCTTATGACCCTTTTAAGAATTTCATTAAATGTTCGCCAAATTAATTGCAGTTTATAACAAAATCTTCCTTAGCATTCAATGCTGAAGAATTTATACTACCTATATCAGCTTTAAAGTCAATTCTTTCGTTACATTTCAAATCTGTTGGTAGTGTGTCAAAGTCGGTTGATTTGTACGATCTTAGGCGAAGACAAGAGAGCATTTGGCACGAATAGTTTTAAAAATTATCAGTGTAATCACATTTACTTGAAATTTAAACAAACTTAAGGGTATTTATTTTAAATTTTTCTAAAGGATTAAGTTTAAAACTTTTTTAAGAAGTTTTCTAATACCTGCTAATACTAATGTACCACGAAATAAACCCATATAAAATATGACTATTAGCTCTTCGAATGTCCATGCAGCACATACTAAGGAGCAACAATATCAGGTGCGCTGCATTCACCAAAACAGATATCAGTTATGTACTATTTCTGATTTTAAGAAGACTAGGATTACCTAGTATGAATAACATTTTTATACAGAGCGTTAGTTTTCATCAGCAGCAAAGCTACTTTAAATGACAATGTGAATTTTTAGATTGTCAAATAGGAAGTCTCTTCTATTGTCAGACAGAATGTTGTTAGATCTGGAGAAACTATGTTCTACATCACGTGACGTTATAGAGCCCACTTGAAGCAAGTAAATTCATTTGAAGAAACTTCCGGCTCACATTTTTCAAACTTTGCTTCAAGCCCACAAAGGAGGTCACTGATTGTGGAAAGGGCAGTATAATCTGTGTAGTCATTTGTTCAGCGTTTTTATTAACTTTCGATTTCTCTCAAAATTTTTAACATCACTAAGTGAAATTCCTAGTTTCTAGGTGGGTAATATTCTAGACGGATCTGATATTTGACCAAAGTTCGACTTTACATACGCCAAATTTTCTGCCAAGTTCGGTGAAGAACATGCATCTTGCACAATATTAACAGATGATGAATTAGAGAAATCTTTATCTATTTTTTTTAAAGAATCATGATTGATTTATTTCTAATTGGCTGCTGACTATATTATAGTAATCCCCAAATTATTACCAACATATGTGTGCAAAATGGAAATAAGCATAAATGTGACCAAAATCCTGTAAAATCCAGAATATGGCTTTTTAAGACAAAATAAGTAACATGTTACAGGAATCGCCTATTAGTCATTAGCATATAGTTAATTCGTCTATCGATACTAATTGGAACCACATAAAAGTATCGATTAAATTGAACTTAAGTTATTACATACATTAAGTGCATAAGCGGTTAAGGCTTTATCCTGTGGATGGAAACCTAATGAGGTTCTGGCACTTCTAACTTCAGTTTTGGTTAGTTGGCTTTGGGCCCAGTGAGAAGCCTAGAGTGATACTCGACGGCAAAATGTTTGAGAAACTTTTTAACGCTCCAAAATTTCTGTTTGACAGCAGCTTATCCCCGAAAGCGAGAGACAGTACGAATTTTTAATTTCTTCTTTTCATGCTCGATATTTCATAAGCAAAAACCTCTCCAAGTTCTAAGTTTAACGGGGAATTATATGGTTCCGTAAGCATAAAAAGAGAACACTTCTAACTTTGGAAATTTGAGAGTAGTATTAAATTCCTTAATGAGGATCACTTCCAAATCTAAAATCCCTCTTTAGAAACTGCGTTCAGACTCCCAATGCTAAAGAAATTGAATATTCGTATAGCTATATCGTTTAGGTTAGGGAGTTTTAAAGATGTTTTGGGAATTTATTTTAAAATGATTGTATTTATTTAGAGCTGTTAGCTAAAAGAGAGATGTCTTCCATATCTATAAACTTATAAGTGAGTTATAAAGAATTATAAGGAGTTATAAAATACAAAAATATTGCACAGTGATTTATTGCTATATACACCATTAAAATAAGTGTGTTCTGCATTCCAAACTGCATGAATATTATGTACTGTGTTCTCTAATGCTAGGCTTGGGTTCTATGGGATCTTTAACAATAAATAAGTAGTCATAAACCTGCCGTTTGCGTAACAATATAAAACCTTGAAGTACTGAATAGATAATACCGAAATGCCATGAATTCGTCAAAATCTCTTCTGGGAAACTACCCTAAACTAGTAAATTTTGAAATAAGACCTGACGCTTTCCTGAATATGTTCTAGGTCTTCTCTGGTTAAAGACCATGTGGAAACAGAATTAGAATTCGATGTTTCTGGAACGTACATCGCTCCCATCATTAACATATTTTTAAGAAATTTTATAACCAAAACATAGATATAACACGAAATATCAACAAAACAAACCACTGCCAACACTCGCATTACTGAGTGTGAAAATTAATTAGGTCAAAGAAACTAAATATTCATGATCAAGTTGTATAGATCGTTTCATCTTAAGCCGACTGATTTCCATTTTAAGACCGATTTCCAAGAGAGCATTTAAGATGATGAGAGTGATGTACGGTAACCAAACGTCGATTTTGTTGTAATTTTACGTCCTCCAACATTAAATCATATCGGACGATGAATGGAACGGGTGAAAGGATGCTCAAATGAGCCCATGGTCCATAGAGCTTAGAGTTACCCGACATTCGTCTTTCAGGATAAAGGAAAACCCCGGAAAACACATATCCAGGTAATTCACCCTGACCGAGATTCAAACGCGGAACCTCTTGAACGTGAGGCAGACACTACCACCACGCTAACGAGGCGGGCAAACGTCGATTTCCAATCGTCTTTTCACCTGGCATGTTTTCCGAGAACATCTTGAGTAATTGTTTTTATATCTAACTTATAAGGACCTATTTGTTGATGAAAATCTATGACAAAATAATGTGTGTGTGAAAGTGTATGTAGGGTAACTAAAGAAAATCACTTAACCAATTTCCATTTTTCATTTCTACTTTTCTGGTGTGTAAAACACTTCTTAATTGCATTTCATAAATTACTAAATGACTCAAAGGGATTTTATAAATCAATTTACTTGAAGATTTTTTTGTTTTGTCTATTTACGTCCTCCAACGAGGACAGAGATTCGAACTCGAGACCTCTTGAACGTGAGGCAGACATGCTACCACCATGCTACTTGAAGATGAACTAATTTAAGTATTTCTGTGTTATGGAAAAACGGTGTAGTGTTTATGTGATTGAATAACAACTTACACCAAATGGCAAGTTACTCGACCATTCTGGTTTTTAATATCCCATAGCAAATTAATACAAGGGGCGTCCAGAAAGTAAGTTCTGTTTCAATTTATTTTCGCAGCAGCACTGCGATCGCAGTTCCGCACGTGCGCGGTAGACACTCTGTATCAAGCAGAAGAAACGTGCACCATTGTGAGATCGCTGTCAGCCACGTACGCTTTGTTGTGCTTGTTTACAATGTCGGTGTTAATTGAAAATTCAGCCGCTTATGAAATCAGATCTGTGATTCGTTTTCTAAATGCTAGGAAAGTGAAACCAATTGAAATTTATGGGCAAATTTGCGATGTCAAAAGGTATTGTGTTCCTACACGACAACGCACGAACACACACTGCAAATGCGACGAAAAACATCCTACAAGGATTTGTCTGGGACGTGTTTGATCACTCCCGGTACAGCCCTGACCTCGCTCCTAGCGACTTTCATCTGTTTTTGCATCTCAATTCGTTCCTTGGCGGTCAACACCTCAACAATGACGAAGAGCTGAAAGAAAATATTTCCAATTGGTTGAAAAGACAGGCGGCAAAATTCTATGAAGAAGGTATACAAAAACTTGTGCCTCACTATGATTAAGGCCTGCAAGATTTCGGCAGTTATGTGGCAAAGTAATTTAAGTGTTGTAGAATTTTGTGCAGTGAATAATTTATTTGCATCTGTACACAATTTCATTTTATTACCAAACAGAACTTACTTTCTGGACATACCTCGTACTTTAGGCAAAGCAGAATTTCTAGAAGTGGTTAACAGATGAAGAAAGTCTTCGTTAACTCATTTTGATAAATATTACTAAAATGCTTATACGTATGAGTTACTATTCAAATGTTTTGCCACACTTTCTGATTAACAAATAAACTGTTAATTTGTTACGTACATCACAAACATAAAAACCAGGTAATGATTTCAAAGCAATTACTTAGCCAATGTTAATTTTGTTTGAAGTTTTATGATTTTCTCTCCCATAAATACCTTATGAAGTTAACGTATAACGTATTGCATTTCTAGCTATGAAATTCATTAGGTATTCCATAACAATAACTCGTATGAAACGTTTGCATTATAAACTTATATAATTTTATGGTTTATTAATTCACACACCGAGTTGGGATCACGCTAACGTGTGCGTTTAGAAGTATTTGGGTTTCATTCCCCCCGAATCCTATTCTTCTATGCTTATACATTTCTAAGAAATTTCTCCGCTGCAGTACGTAGCCAGTGTACTAGTAGGGACGCTGGAGCTGGATGGACCAGGTAAAATATTTTTGCTTACTTCTGAAGTGTTGGAGATCCTGCGTGGTTGAATGGGTCTTCGTTAATCTACCTCTTGAGCAGTTCCAGTAGTTGATCGTGTCTTTCAGGGAATGTTCGACTTCTTCAAATATCTTTGAAACAACTACCCCCACACCTGGCCTCCATGCTTCCCTGCAAAGGTCTCCCAGGTGCAAGAAGTTTCCATCCATTGAATGCCCTACACAATTTATCAAATCAGTGCACTTAGGCCTACGCTTACATTTTGACTCCCTCCAGTGCTGCCTTTCAGAAAAGTAAGTAAAAGTAATTTGCGTATGCATTTTACGACAGTGTCTAGCCCTGACCCAAATAAGAAGCAAATTTTCACCACGATGAGTTGGATGAAACACCAACGTTAACTCTCCCAATTTATTTACATATTTTTCATGAAGAGCACCTTCTCCCTTAGTATAAGAAAACTTCCTGTCTGGTCAAGGGCGCTGATGGTCATCAATACTCAATTAATGCACTCTAAAAATTTTAAAAGTTGACGTTCTCCCATGAAAGACTGGCGAAAAACGAGAGGGAATGAAGAGGAAATATTTGCAGTGTCATAAACTACGGGGGTTAATAAATCAGTAGCTGCCAACTTATGTCAACATTGCTCCCCAGTTTGTTATTCCAGCGCCTGAGAGTGCGCAGGAAGTATTTCTTGGGTCATGAACTGTGGAGCCAATATATCAGCAGTGATACCAACTGCTGCGGTTTCTGGCGAGCCCTGCTACTTTGACACTAGGAACGCACATTTATTCAGCATTCTGATAACGTCTCGAGTTCAGTAACATTGTGTGGTACAGATATAAATCACTGAACAGGGAGAGTGGAAGGGAGGAAGAGAGAGAGAGAGAAGAAGAAGAAAAGGAAGGAAGGAAAAAACTCACCTCTTCTGTTCCCTTCTTCACATTGTCATTCAGCTCCAACCATTCTCTCTCTCTCTCTCTCTCTCTCTCTCTCTCTCTCTCTCTCTCTCTCTCTCTCTCTCTCTCTCTCTCTCTCTCTCTCTCTCTCTCTCTCTCTCTCTCTCTCTCTCTCTCTCTCTCTCTCTCTCTCTCTCTCTCTCTCTCTCTCTCTCTCTCTGTTTTACGTTATTTCCTATTTCAAAAAAGGGGCAAAAAGGTAGGCTTATCACATTTCTTTCTCTTCCTTTTTAGCACAACCGTATATCGTTGATTCTTTGTTTTCCAAGCAGCAGCGAAGTATGGTGTGTTGCACGAACAGGAGCTTTGCCGGATATCTCCCCCTTTTTGGGATAAACTGGAGAGAAACGGCTATGCATTGCGTGATAATCTACTGGGGTATAGCATTATTACGAACTTTATTTGCTTTACTGGAACGGCAAACTCTCCGAGCGCACGGTATTAGGTAAAGGGATATGTCAAATATGTACAAATCATATCCATTTTCAGTGAATGTCTGTTTTCAGAGAAGTGCAACAAGTGGTTTATACCCTGTGACATAAAGATAAACGTAAGTGCCATACACATTCATCTAAATGGCATAAAAATTAAAGTTCGTTTTGTTACAACCTTTCTGAAAGAGTGAGTAAACCTTACTTAATTCTTTAGAAAGGTATAGCCAGACTGAAAAATTTATTGTCACAGCCGGAATTTGAACCATGGATCTCCCCATCTCCGACCGCCTGCTCTAACCACTGAATTACCTTGGCAATATTCCAACAGGACATTAAATTCTCCGACTGACTCGCGTTTTTTTCTCAGTAAACCACTGGAACCTGTAATATACATATGAGATATATCAGAATTCGGTTACATTTTTATGTTCCAAGTTCATAGTTTTACCACTTCAAGCACATCTATTGAAAATACTATAGAATATAATATGGTCAAACAATTCCTTAAATAATATAATTTTATTTTCACGAATTTCAAACAAGTAAAACAAACAAGGATATACGAGAAGATCTGCTGATATTATACGATATCCAGGCCAGTGCCGTGTACGGTCTGTGACGTCAAGAAAGAAGTGCTTTGTTTCCACCTCCCATCCAAGCACTAAGTGACAAGTACCGGGCAGTGAGGCAAGAGGCAAGGTATAATATCAATCGGTCATAATAATGACATAAATTACAGTACTCTATAATTAACCACTTTTGTATGTATAGAAATATAATCATATATCCAAAGATGTGAAGGAATTGCGGATCGGAGATCAAACGATTCGTTGGATCTTGGATTCGCTGGACCTTGGATTCGCTGAAGTAAAGAATTTCTGAAGGAAACGGTATTTAATGCCAGTTATGAAACTGTATACTAAAGGCGCAATAAGATAAATCCGATCTGTTCCTACTTACATGTTGGGATTCTGATATCGTCCATGTTAGGCATAACATCAGCATAATAACAGCGAAAGTCGTATTAAATGCATAATTAAGATACCACAATATGAATTAGGCTAAATTATAACAAATATAGAGGATAATGATTTAATATACAGATGCAGAAGCTAAACAGGCAATCCCGATATATGCTTGCAATAATATATATATATATATATATATATATATATATATATATATATATATATATATATATATATAATTGCAAGCATGTGAACCCAACGTGTAAAGAGAGCCGGGAAAATGAATACTTACTACTCGACTACAATATGAATGCCCTCGGCGAGAAGCATTACTAAACAGTTACGTCACAAGTGGGCGGAGTACCGCAGGTACAGTGCGGATAACGCAAACATCAACAATACCGAGATACCTCCAATGTGACGTGCAGTTCAACACGGTGCTTCTTTAAACCTTTTCTTATGCAGTTAAAATTCGAATATTATAGTGGCAATGGCAGTGCTCGTTGCGATAAAATTGGCGTGTGTTTGTGAAGAGTTTAATTACGGAAGCACCTACAAAGTTAAAAACAAGAAAAGTATGCCACTCTGATGTAAAGCATATAATTTTTTTCTTTATCGGTAATGTACGTCCTCCAACGTTAAGTCATATCAGACGGTGAATGAATTGGGTGAAAACATGCTCAAATTAGTCCAGGGTCCATGGAGCTCAGAGTTACATGACATTCGTCTTGAAGTATAAGGAAAACCCAGGAGAAAATCTTATCAGGTTATAAAGTTCTGTAGACAAGAAAAGCAGGAAAAGTGGTACCCCTGATAAAGCAGCTTTTAGGACAGCAAAAATAGTGGGAAGGTCTGCGAGAACAATCACGAACATAAAATGCTTCATCAACTCGGGTTAAGGTTACTTCTACGTGGAAAAACCGAAAATCACGCAGAACCATATGTCTTGATGAATTTGATAAGTGCGTTGGCAAAGAAACATTTAGAAAAATATTGAAATAAATTGGAATTTCAATTTAAGGAATGCAAGAACAAACGATCTTTGCTAATGAAGATACCACAAATAGTTGCAAAATTTGCAGAGTACTTAAGAGGAATTATTAAAAATGAAAAAGGGCCACGTAAACCAGTAGTTTATACAGACGAGGCTTGGGTCTATACTCACTAAACCGTCAAGAAGTGCTAGCAATATGACGAAGTACCAGGTGTTTTGACTAATACTAGTGCTGGTCAAAGAGCAATTGCACATGCAGGGGGATCCATGGGATTTATTGAGGGAGCTGAATTGATTTACGATTCAAAATCGAAATCAGCAGATAGCTATGATGGAATTAAAGTGGGTGGAAGAGAAATTAATATCAAATATTCTACCTGAAAGCATTGTTTTACCGTACCGTAATGGAAAATAAAGCCCCTAACACTACATCTCGAAAGGCACAGTTTATTCATTGGCCAACACAAAAGAAAATTAAACACGATGCGTAACTGACAAAAAATGAGCTTCTAGAGACAGTGAAAATTAATTAAACAGCCTGTTTATTAACTTGATTTAATAATGGAACAAAGGGATTTTACAGTCCTAAGCCTTCCTCCGTGGCTCTGTGACCTTAACCCTATAGAGCTATCTGGAAGTAAACAAAGATTGCAGCAAAGATATACTTCGATTACTTTGAGTAATGTGAGAGCTATGACAACAAGCTGCATAACTCAAATTACACAAACCGATTTGGATAGTAGCATGCAGACAAGTGAAATGAATTGAGCAAGACTATACGTGCCGAGATGAGTTAATGGAGGAAACAATTGAAGATATAATTATAAACGTGGGTCTAGAGAGCAACAATGATAACGATAAATACTGCAATCCTGATTACTGTTTTTTGAGAATATGAATATTGAAGGAAAAGGATGCAGTGACACGGATATAGCAGATGAAGGACCTGAAACAAACATTCCCAGACTTGCTACTTCCGAGAACTAACGTGAAGACACCAGCAGGCGTGTACTGTTTTAATTGTGTTACTGTACATTCCCAGTATCGCCTTTCCCCTTGATACCCCTCACTCCGCGTGGTTCCCTAAGCTTCATGTAGTAAACAAAACAGTACTGGCCTTCTGCAAATGCATTCATATCTTGGCCGACTAGTACCCTCACAAAGATGTTCCTTGTGTTGAGCCGACAAAGCGGGCATTGTTCGAGAATCGCCCAAGGGTAGACCCAAGCGACAACGAGTCGCCTGCCAATGCATTGGTCTTTACATGATACGTGCTGAGAGAATTGACACCGGGGATTTAAGCTACACTTTTGCAAACGTGCTCTTGCATTAATTATTTAGACCGTGGGGAAGTGATAGCTGCGTGTAATACATGCCTCAGAAACTCGAAATTGCTATGAAATTTAAGAGTAGGGATGAAACAGAACCTGCAAGAAACGAGTAAGAGGTCACATGAGCTCTAAAGTGTCCAAAATTTGGCGAAAGGAATGGAAAATTTGTGCAATGGCGACGTTTGATGTTTGCTAGGAAAAACACTTTGTTTTGGTGAGTGAGAGGTGCAACACGTACTGAAAGTTCATCAAAGTCCGTGTTCGCGAATGGACGGAGCAACATACTTAAGGTGATTATCAAACACTCTGTTTTGGTGAGTGAAAGGAGCAACACGTACTAAAAGTTCATCAAAGTGTGTGTTCACGAACGGATGGAACATCACATTTTATGTGGTTATCGAACATTCTGTATTAGCGAGTGAGAGAAACATCACACATTACAACATCATTAAGTTTTTACCCACCTCTGTTGTTGTATAATCCTCCGGAAATGCTCTAGTGCGCGAAGTAATGTCCTCGCGACGTCCAGGAACGAAAACGCGTACACAGCTACATACATCACTCGGCGCGTCCTAGTAAGTTACAAGTTAACTGGCGACTGTGATTTAAACTAACCGTCAAGTCACGCGCACAGCACTCCCGCCTAATGTGCGAGTTACACCTACACAACAGTGACGAATGGAGAGGACGACTTATATAAATTTGCCATTCAACTGTCGTGGTGCCTTCTATAGGATTACCCATACACTGTAAGGACGCACTCACTCCCTTGAACCCAGAGGAGAGAATACATGCAGACCTACCCTGAAAAACACCCCGACCTGTTGTAAAACTCCCATCCGTAGCCCTCACCCGTCACATATCCTATCATATGAGGTGCTTAGTGCCGGGAGGGCTCAACGAGGTACTTAAGGGCAAGAACCGCCTCAATTCTCAAGAGAATTGAGGATATAAGTACTGTTAGAATTGAAATTTTGGAAAAATTTTGGAAAGACAGAAAAAAGATAAGAGAGATGTAAAGAACAAGCGAAAGAAACAAGGAAAGCAAAGTACAAAACGAAAATTATGAATGGAAATCGGATTGAAAGAAAAGTAGAATTAATAAGTGAAGTAACATTGATGTTACAAATCCAGCTGGATTATTTAGTAAAACTTGGTTGGTTGGTTGGTTACCAACACGCCCCACATGGCAGTCCTAGCCTTCGAGGTAATCTCTCCCCGCCACGTGAGGTTCCGACACCATTTCTCAGGTGGAGGCACCCAGGGGGCGGTGTCTATTACCTCCAGTGATGGGGTGATAGTGAAGATGACGGTGAGGCGAAACGACCTACACCTAAAATACCGTGGACTCCGAACCACATTGGGCATAGGGGACACTTCACATTTGCTAGACAGAGGGGAAGGCTGTAGCGGGCCAACTTAAAATCGCCTACCCCAGAGCCGGAAATCGAACTCGGGAGAACCCGCCTCGGTAGCGTGGTGGTAGCATGTCTGCCTCACGTTAAAGAGGTCCCGAGTTCGAATCTCGGTTAGGGTGAGTTACCTGGATAAGGTTTGCCCGGGGTTTTCCCTTGTCGTGAAAGACCAATGTCGGGTAGCTCTAAGCTCCATGGACCCCGGACTCATTTGAGCATCATTTCACCCATTTCATTCTCATTCATCGCCCGATAAGACCTAAGGTTGGAGGACGTAAAATTAAAAAATTAAAAAATTAAAAAAAAAAAAACGAACACGGGAGCCATAGCACGGAAGCCACGAACGGAACCACTGCGCTATCCCGGCATCCTTTTATTTGGTGAAAGTACATTAAAAATAATAACCGGTCTTTGGTTTGCCCTATTGAGACCAAGTTTAACCAGAACAAAAAATTAAAATTTAGAATATTTCACAAAAATTGTCCAATTTCCTGCGTATATCGGGATTTAGACACTTACTAATGGGAAAAATGAAATATCACTGCCGCTGATTTCCTCTTCGCAACATGTAATCTTAGTGGTATGGTATGTTTAGTGTGGTCTTGCAATTGGGTACATAGTAAAATGTATTAGCTGATTTCAGGCAGGTGATTGTCGAGTCACCCGATCAAATTAGAATATATAGAATAAGTGTCCTATGGAAGATGTTTTCCATGTATTTTCACTATAAAATGTCATAGATGAATCTTGATATCAATGCCCCATAATTGATTCTGTTGAGTATTTTTTTGTTTTTTGTTTTTTGTTTTTGCTTGTTCCATTGCCTTTAACTACTATGGTCATATCGTTATCTTTATATTTTAATCTTTACATCACGCGCACATTCAGACTCTCATTCATACTTCCAGACTCTGGGGAAGATGGGGAATTATCTTGGTGGGAGAAAAATCCCCACCCCCACCGCCGGGAATCGAACCCGGGACCCCTCTGTTGAGTCTTTTTCGAGCAATTGATGGCACTTCATTGAGGGTAAAAGTAAACCATAGCTAAAGCCCGTAAACAAACTACACTTCATAAAATGACAAAAGAGACGTATCCAGTGAGGAGATCGCCTAAGGATATTTATGATATTTGTGGCTAAATTGAACGTGAGTATTTTTAAAGTTCCGTTCTAAGGTGTTTAGAATTCATGCTAATTAAACAATGCAAACCACCTGAAGCTTATATGATAAGATAAAACACACACCTACTTTGTAACACTACCTAACCAGACACTTGGTTATTAAAATACTAAATCCATTTACAAATGCCAAAACCATTGCACATTCGGGTTGAAATTGAAGGCACATTAAGAGAAGATGTTTGTAGTGAAATACCCACCCTTTTATAGAAAACGGTGAATGGTTGTTGTTTAGGAATTCTACCATAACCAGTCTTTGATAACATGGTTATATTGTACTTCAGAAATTACTAATTATATATGCAAACTTTGCCAAATAGAAGTGAAGTATAAAACAATCCTTAGGGCACGCTCTTAAAATAACAGGATTTCTTAAGTTTATTTTAGGACATTACTGTTTTACTTCCATTGGTCCAAATCTAGTGCACGACGAATAACTCATATAATCCAATTTATTCCTTTATTATTAGGCCCAAAAAACCGAACACAATAGCTTTTTCGAGTGTTTGTTTCTCAAGAGTTAATATGAGAGAAAGAGATAGAAGCTGCTTAGTCCAGACATTAACAATCTAGGCTTTAAACTGGGAGAAAATAGTCACAGAAGAACCAAATATTAGACAGAAAAAAACTATAATTCTAAAGTGTACATATTAATGACTTTTTAAAATTTTCTTGTAGTCAACTTATTGTGATTGTTGTTTGTTTTAAGGGATATCTGTAATTAAAATTGAAAATAAAGCATTTTTATGCAAAATATTCCCTGACATTTACTTTCCTGCGAAAACATTTGAAATATTCATTCAAAAATGATAAAAGGTTTCTGATGACGACTAAGGTAACAAAGGGACATTTACATACTTTGAGGTAAACCCCTGCAAGTTGCCATCACTGTGATAAAGGGACGAAACATGTTTATATAGGAAGGACACTGTGTTTTCGGTGTGCGCCACCCTTATCTCCACACAGGCCTTTGTGTTGTGCATGTAGGCCGCTTTAGATAACCAAAGTTCACAGAACTCTGCGTCCACCGCTGTTGGAGTCCAGCAATTCATTTCCGGACTGGTTGTTTCGTCACAGCGCCCTTCACTCAAAGATTACCAACTTTGTGTTCGATACTCTCATTAAAGACGTGCTAGACAAGGTTCTCTGAATAAAGTGGAGACGCTGAATTAAAACAATGAACCTGAATGCACTGCAACCATTCTTTGAGATTTTTTCTGTCTTTCTTTTATTCTTCTATCCGTTTCGACATTCTCTGTTGCTAGTTCGGGAGAACGTTTACACAATTGAAGATATGACTTTCATAAGTGCAAAAGTCCAGTCAAACAAGTTTCGAAAAAATAAACAAAATTTCCATAGCTTCTGTAAATGATGTGCCAATATTATGATTTTTGTAACACATGAACTTTTGTTCAGTATATTTGTTTTACAGTTCATTAATTTCAGCTACCAATGATACTTTGTTATAATACGAGGCAAGTTTTTAAAGTCAGTACCGTTTTACGATTCCGTCGCCGCAGCATTACGGTCGACGTTCCGCGCATGCGCGCTCGTTACCTACATCTCTTGTCTAAGCACTGGCGCCATTACAATCTGATTATTCATTGTATACGTTGGTTACTGAGTGTTTAAGATGCCTCCGACAATCGTGAGTCCGGCCGATTGTGAAGTACGGGCTGTTATACGATTTCTTAGTGCTAAAGGCGTAAAATCGATCGATATTCATTGTGAGATCTGTGAAGTTTACGGACAAAACATAACGAGTGTTGGAATGCTAAGGAAATGGGTGAGAGCATTTAAAGATGGCCGCAGAAATGTGCATGTTGAAGAACGGAGTGGGCGTCCTTCGGTCGTTACTGAAGATTTGGTGCAGAAAGTGGACGAAAAGGTGAGAGAAAACAGACGCTTTACAATTCATCATTGTGCGACTATTTTCCTCAATATTCTCGTAGTGTTTTGTATCGCATTGTGATCGAGAACTTGAAGTAATGGAAATTGTGTTCACGTTGGGTTCCGAAAAAGTTGACGGATTTGCACAAAGCCCAACGTTTAGGCAGTGCATTGACTTTCCTTGAGCGGTACCACAATGAAGGTGAAGATTTTTTGGACCAAATTGTTACTGGTGACGAAACATGGGTGGCCTACGTCACACCAGAATCGAAACAACAATCCATGGAATGGCAACAATCAATATCACCCACAAAAGTGAAGTTTAAGCAAACAATTTCTTCCCAGAAAATCATGTGCACAGTTGTTTTATTTATTTTTTTTTTTTTTTTGGAACAGGAAAAGGAGTATTGCTAATGGAGTTTCTGCGTCGTAATGAGACAAAGAATTCAGCGTCTTATTGTGAGACATTGAACAATCTGCGCCGTGGAATCCAGAACAAAAGACGTGGTAAGTTGAGTAAGGGTATCGTTTTGCTGCCCGTCCACATGTGGCTAATCGGACCAAAGGTCTCATCAAATCTTTTCAATGGGAAACTCAAGATCATCCTCCATATAGGCCCTGATCTGGCGCCCCGCGACTACCATTTGTTCCAGCACTTGAAGAAACATCGGGGCGGTCAGCGTCTTCAAGACGATAACGAGGTCAAAACAGTTGTGAGACAGTGGTTAACACGTCAGACGGCAGAATTTTATGAGGAGGGTATTCAAAAACTGGCGCCACGTTATGACAAGTGCCTCAATATTCCCGGAAATTATGTAGAAAAGTAGATTAAGGTACAGGCTTTCATGTAAAAATAAAATTATTGCGATATCTATGCACGTTTTTTTTTTAATTCCAAAACGGTGCTGACTTAAAAACCATGCCTCGTATTTATAATGATTTTATTGAACTTGTGCAGTTATGAAACTCATCTGGGCGTGCAAATGCATTGAAACGACTGTATTATCAAATGCATAGAGGAATTATCTCTAAAGATGCAAGGAATGGTGAAAATATTTTATAGTACTCATATTTGTGTTGAACCACGTTTTACTTGTAGCATAATAACAGAAATAGACATTACATTCATTCAGTTATACTAATCTCAATCCCACACCTCACTTCCCGATTCTTCTCCATTAGATATCTGTTCACTGCTATATTTATCACAAAGAGTTTGAATATAAGTATTGTTTCTCAGGAAGGACTGAAGCAAGATACTTTGAAATGCCCTTGGCTTTCACTGCTTTCAGGGGAATTTCTTTATCGTAAACTTTCTTCAGTATGGTTTCAGCAAATTTTGTGTCTCCACTGGAAACCACTTCAATTTGTACTAAGCATTCAGCAACATTGCTAGAGTTCTTGCTAGCAGTAACAATGTTTGATCTACATTCAATAATGTTATATGTATTCATTTTCCACATCTCTTGCTTTTTCGCCACTTACAGAAGTTACTGCACCCTGCTGAAAGCCATCTTATAGTCACAACACATACTTTTATGTTCTTGGATGAGTCCAATATTATGCTTATGTACACAGTGCCTGTCTGAGTTGCAGAACAACAGACATTCCTGAACTTGTGTACAATGAAACTCACTAACTCAGTAGCAAGTAGAAGTGCCTGAAACTTGAGATGTTTTAATGTTATACGATAGAGTTCAGTGAGACCCAAAAGAAACCGGATTCCAATGCGCTACCACTCGTAGACGTAATGCAGGGTTCTCACGCTAGATTGTGTTAGTAGAGACCTTCATGAAACAGCTGTGCAGGCGGCGTCAGTGTAGAGCTGAACGTGCAAGTGTGGTATTGTGTTTCTCTGCCTGTTGGCGAGTTACCTCTGCGAAGTCGTTATGGCAACTTTAAAAGAACAAAGAGTGTCTGTGAAATTTTGTTTCCTTCTTAAAAATAACTGTAACGGAGACATAACACTGCATCAGGGAGCTTTCCAGGAGGACGCTATGAGCCGCACACAGGTTTTCGAGTGGTTTGGGCTCCTTAAACGTGGTGAGATATGTGCTGAAGACCAAGCTCGTTCTGGACACCCTTCAATATCGCGAAATGAGGAGAATATTGAAAAAGTCTGTCAAAAGATCAACGAGGATCGTTGCCAAACGATCGACCAAATTTAAGCAGCTACAGGAATCACTAGGAGCTCGTGCCAGCGGATTTTGAGGGAGGATTTGCACATGAGACGTGTTGCTGCTAAATTTGTTCCAATCCTTCTCACACAGGAGCACAAAACCATCCGCATGAATGTGTGTCAGGACTTGAAAACAGAGATTGCACGTGATCCAAACTTCTTGAACAAAGTAATTATAGGGGATGAGAGTTAGTGTTACGGGTATGACCCAGAAACCAAGCAACCGTCAAGCCAGTGGAGGACTCCCACCTCTCCCAGACAAAAAAAGCAAGTCAAGTGAGGTCAAATGTGAAGACGATGATCATTGTCTTTTTTAATGCTCGTGGAATTGTGCATCGGGAATTCATACCCTCTGGCCAGACTGTTAACCAGCATTTCTACTTGGATGTTTTAAGGTGTCTGCGAGAGGATGTGGGGAGGAAACGCCCGGAACTTTGGCGATCCGCTGACTGGTTTCTGCATCACGACAACGCTCCAGCACACACGGCCTTATGAGTGACCCACTATTTGGCATCTCAGAGGTGGTCTGTCGTTCCCCACGCTCCGTATTCGCCGGACCTAGTCCCGTGCGACTTTTTCCTATTTCCACCCATGAAATATACGCTAAAAGGGGAGCGTTATGACGACGTGGAGGCGGTAGAAACAGCTTCACAAAGGACACTGGACAATATCAAACTTGAAGAGCTCCAAACATGCTTCCAACAGTGGGAAAAAGACTTGACAAATGCATCGCATTAAATGGAGAGTATTTTGAAGGTGACTGAAATAATTTTGTAAAAAAGGTTCATCAGTAAATTTTTTATGACAACAATCCCCTTACTTAGGGACGAATAATACAATGCATTATAGTTAGATGAGATGCTTCAGTAACAATGGTGCTTAAAATTGGCACATTTACTTGATGGCTCACTAGTTATTTATGACTTTATGGTAGAAGTTTCTAGTACAGTACTAATAGAAGAAATGTAAAGGAATTCCAAAGCCAACCTGTAACTTCGCACAGAGGTAAAAAGTCGGTACAGTTGTACACGCACTACCACCTTGTCCCTTATTCCCCTCTTATAGCGAACATCGTTAACGTTATACATTGTCAACGTGGTCAACTTGAATCTATGCAAGACGATACTGGCCGCCTTACGGGAACTAACGAAGACCTGTCAGTGTTTTAAAGTATTAATATTATTTTAAATGTACATACTTGCAGTTGAAAATACACTGCAGTAGCAGTTTTCTTTATCTTGGCAATAAATTAAAGATCGTGAAACTCTGGTTTCTTTAAAAGCAGATAAATAAAAGATAAAGTGATAATACATGTATTTTAATGTAAGTTAATATTATTTACGCATATCTAATCTAAATATGCCTCTTATCGTACAACAAATATGTAAAGATAATAATATTTTAAGAAGGAAATACGACAAATGTTACGTTTGTCACATCACTTTTTCTACTCTCATACAAACCATTCTACCCTCTTCATATTAATCTATCCGAAAAACCTTTCTAGATATTCTTTTATTGCACATTCCCTTGCGATTTCAGAGATATTAGGGAATACAACCTTAAGCGATAACTAAATTTTTATGGTTTATAAGTGATCAATGTAGACTGAGTTCTCTTTGCATGCTATGAACAAAAATTGCTGTAATTACTTCTCGTTTCCAAAAGTGGATTCTTGGAAATTCAAATCAGTGCAAGAAACATGTCAGAATTATTAACTGAACATAAGGAATTGTTTGATAAACATTGTGTGCTATGTAGTTAGATTAGTAAGATTTTGTGTAGGCTTGTTAGGTACGCTTAAGCTACCCCCAAAAAATTCAAGATATAGATTCCATTTGCCATGAAATGAAAAACAAGTAATTTAGGGAGAATCGTTAGACCTAGTTTTGAGAAACTATACATTCAGAAGTACTTTTCTCTTGTGGTGTAATTTAGGATGGGAAACATTTCAAAAAAAAAAAAAAAATCTTTGTGTCGCATCCTCACAAGAGGATGAATTTAAATTATAATACTTTGATACTTAAGTATTTTTCACTTTTTAGTTGCTATTCACAAATAAGGCACGTTGTAAACATGGTTTTATTTTATTTAGTGAATTTAAAGTGATGTATTCCCAGTAAAATCCCAATATTAAGCTTTTGGGAAGAACACAGTACTTTCTAATATTACTGAAAGGATAATAGAAAAAGCAAAAATAGAATGCAAATATCCTTTTAATATTTAACATATTTAAGATATATTCAGCTTGAAGTATAGCAATAGTCCATTAATAGTCTGTATAAATGATGCAGTTCCTTTAAAACTGAGACAGACACATATCAGATTTTAAAGGATATTTTAGCAATAAATTTTTCCAGCATTTCATCAAGAACCTCCCTTATTAAGCACTTATGGCACATGCAAGAGGTTGTTTGTAACAGCTCGTATTTTCAAGAGAGATGAAATATTCCTGAGGCACTTGGAAGAGGCGGGCCACAGGTTATTCAAGACAGGAGAGCGGTCTCCAAAGTCAACATTAATTAGCCGAGAGGTTAAGTGTGGACGGGTTATGCCAGGACTTTTCCGGAAACCCTCCGGCATTAGGGGAGCTGATCTTCTTTTGTTATCAGAGAGTCACGTCTTGCGAGGTAGATAGAGGTGGCAACATACTTTTTCTAACTTCAAGAGGAACTCTCTCAACGAAAGGTAAATGATTACCAGTTTTTGTTTGCTTTTTCCGGTTCTGAGCTTAAAAAGCATTGAAAAATACTGATAAATTCAGAATTTTCTGGCTGAAATAGAATTTGTTTCTGTAGAAACAAAAATCTCAATGTGAAATTTGGAAACTAAACGTTGGAGGAAATTATTATTGCGTAATATATTTGTTGTGAATGTATGGCAACACTTTATGGGGCATTGTCATAACGTTACTATTGAATGTTTAGATAAAACTGTTCCATATTTTTATATCTCGGCTGGTATATAAGGTTTATGACAAATATTCTACCTAGTTCTATCAAGTAAAATTGTTAGAAAAGGTGCCTTTTTCAATTGTAGGAAGCAGAATGCTACATGGAATAGAAATATGGGGGCCAGATGAAGGATGGAAAGTGATAAATGTTATAAATAGACTATTTTGTAAACTTGTTTTAGGCTTACCTAGATCCTCACTGAATGAGGTGGCTTTAATGGAATTAGGAATATTAGGTTACAAAAGCCAGTTGATGGAAAGAATTCTGGAATATTGGCTCAGAATATGCTATTTAGATGAGGAAATACAGTTGAACAGCACAAACAAGAATAAAAGGGAGAGAGGCTTGGATATAAAAATTCAAAAGATTTTACAGGAAACAGGTATGGGTTCATTATGGTTAGATAATGGAAGAATAGACAAGGGATTCTGGAAACAATGAAAAAAGAATTGAAGATATTGAAAAACAAGAATTATGGGCCAATCTTAATAACAAAAGGTTTCTGAAATTATATTAAACATTGAAAAATGATTGGGACATAGAAAAATATGTTGACATCTGTGATAAAGTAGGAAGAGTGTGGTTGGCATGGTTTAGAACAGGGGTAATACACTTAAGGGGTATAAGGAATGGATATATTAAGGGAAGACTTCCAATGTGTGAAAAAGAAGATAGTACTTGGCATTATGTTTTTGATTGTCAGAAAACAAAACATTGGGGAGACGAATTTCTTTTGCAGAAGTGGGAAAAATTACCAAATGAATTAAGAGGCAAAGGAATCTTGAATCTAAGATGAGAGGAAAACATAATAAAACTGGAAAAAATTATTGGCAATATGAGACAACAAAGAAAGACTAATGAGAACAATTAGGAAAAATAGTAATCAGAAAGTATAAAGGGAAACAAAAATATAGATACCAAGTTTTAAAATGCCCCATTATATACAAAATCTGGATTAATTATAATGGGACATGGGAATATGTAACTCCAAAACGAGTAGTATGTAAGATTTTGTATTAATTGTATACTAATTATGTTATATTTTAATGAAGTTGTATATGCTAGATATTGTAATAAGATATATAAAATAAACTAAGTTACTAAGTACCTAGTTCAGTGTTTATTGAAGCCGTCATTTACCGGGTGATTAAGGCGAACCATGAGATCTACTGAATGCAAGCAAATGCGTGAGCTATTTTCCCTCCACATCTACTAATTCCAAGGTGGAGGGTTCGAAACCCGCTCAGATCGAGGCTTGTTAAGTGTGCTCAGAAGCCACAGAATGTCGGTAAACTTACTAGCATCTAAAAGATTTTCTGCATGATGAAATGCCGGGACACCGGTGCTCGTAATATGATCCTGGAATTTTTTAACAAACAATATGCAGAATTTATAATGTAAATGTTATATGTATTCCTCCTGTTTAGGTCTCTTGATGTTAAAATATGCTGCACTGGTGATAATTATAGTTTAACATTTATCTTCTTCGTCAAGGAAAAAACCAAAGTCCATTCTGCCTCAAAGGACTTCCCAGCGTAGTGTTGGCCTTCCGTAATATAAAGAAATATTTGTTTAGTTAAAATAGTTAAGTACATTTTTAGTGTGTCCTTACACTTTTTGTACTTGGGAATTAATTTTGTTTAGATGATGCTTATTACACATTCTGACACAATATCCTTAGTCTTTAAATATGAAAATATGACACAGCTTTATTCCATTTGTATTCATATATTTAAAACAAGCATGCACCTTTATGGGCTCAAACGGGTTCCCTGTGTTGTTGCTGGAGACTCTGAAGTGCATAGTTAATTGGGTTGCAACACGTCACACAAAATGCCTGAGTGCGGCGCCCAAGGGCGAGCTAGTTCCAGCACTGGATGACTTGTGTAACGTTTAACGCCTGCTGTTACTACATACGGCGCCGTAGGCGGTGACACTGATGATACATGAGATGAAGATGGAGCACCGGTGGAATGAGATGGCGGGGGAAACCGGATATTCCGGAGAAAACCCGCCCAACGCCGTGTTGTCCACCACATATCTCACTTTGCGGTCGCCTGGGATCGAACCCGGGCCGCCTTGGTGAGAGCCAAGCGGTCTAACCACTGAGCCACGGCGTGGCCAAACTGGATGACTTGAGCCACTACTGGTTAAGTATTCGTTTTGGCGTAAGTATGCCGTTATTCCTATTTTGACCGACTGAAAACTTATATGGCCGTACTTGCTAAATTCGGAATTTCTATTAACGTTTACTTTATATACATCATGAGCGGAGCAAAATTAAAGTTTATATTAATTTAACTTTTTTAAAGGCAGCATTCCACTTTATTTGTCGATCCAGTTTTATGGTTGACTTTTCTCATGTTAACTGTTTAGGTTAATTTAGGACTCTTCTATTTTACACTTTTCATTGTTTTGAGTTACATAACTATATAAATAAACTATACATAATAGTTTGTTCCCTGATCCTAAAGTCACTACCATGGTACAAATTCTCTCCACTTCCTTTAATTTCGTCCTCCGTTTTTTTGTTACCTACAGGATGACTCCGGGGCTGTTTGACAACGGCTAGATGGCTCAGTGGCTTGTGGTTGGAGCTTCTCAGCTTCACTGCTGCGTCAAGCATTCCAACATTACCGCTGAGGAGATCCTCTAATTCACCCTCCGGTGGCTTGGACAGTTCATCGCGAATATTTCCAGCCGGATGGTAATGCCAGTAAACGTTAGGGAACTCTGCGCATCTATGCCGCTTACATAGTCCATTCCTGTAGCTAACACATGTTAGCCTTTGGTTCCTCTGACCGCGGGTTCAATCCTGGCAGATAAATACTTTTCAGAGAACTATGACTGCACTCACGCCGCTATGCGCCTGAAAATTCGATGGTATAGCTACTGATGCATATTAATCATCTGAACCACAAATCTGCTGCGGAATAGAACCGCAACGCCCAAAACTGAAGCCTGGAAGGTGCCGCATGCGACCATTTGCATGTAGGTTCTGAACATAGCTCGTCAGATGTAAGACACGTATGGGCTCCTTACGTATGCCCTATATAGACCGCTTCCTGTAATGAGTAAACACTCGCTCTCGTACAATGCTGTATGTTCCTACGTATTCTGAACTCATTTTCGGGTACCTCCAGCTATGCCGTGGTGCGAGCGCTGCGGATCCCTAACACTCGTGGTACCTCTGACGTTACTAGAGGAACTTCGGGTCGAACTTGCGAACCCCTCCGTGATTGGGAGTTGTTCGGATTGGGTTGGACTCGAGGGGAAGTGGTTCCCGATAATCGTGGGAGATTGGGTAGTCTCCGGACGGGGTTGAGGGAAGCCGTTAATATTCCCGCGTACTATCCAGTATAGCTAGTAGGTGTGCTAGATCACCAGGCGGCCCCACCGAGGACATATCGGTAGTCTTCCCATTTTGGAGTTGATGCGGGTAAGTGGCGTATCCACTTCCATCCCGTCTTGAGTTCACAGGACCAGATGGGGGGAGGGCTTCTTAGTCGCTAGGTCTTGCCCTATGGAAAGCCCCACGGAGGCGCCGGGCGCCCTTTTGTGACAGCTTGGTAACTCCCTGGTAGAAGGAGGCCCGGATCCTTGGTCTACAAGTCCAGGACTAATGGGAGGAGAACCTCTGGCATTAACATTAACGGTACCTCTAGCTATACTCCACACCCGACTTTTGGACCATAGGCCCCATATAGAACAGATGATGCCGTCGTAATAGTATGACTTCATTCGTAAGAATGGTTTACTTTAAATGGTGGTTAAATTTAGTTGAATTATGACACATAAAAGGAACTCAAGTCTGACAAACAGATAGCTGTGTAAAATGAAGCAATCTTTCTCGTCGAAAACATGAGTAACGCCCAGAACCACAGAATTAAAGAGCGTCCTAAAGAAAAACACACCCCCGGGGGTGTAACTAGAGAAATCCAATTGCGAGTCGAGGTGCTATATCCCATTCGTTACCTAATCTAAATGTAACTATATTGAAGTTTACAACATTTTCTAAATTGTTAAGGCCCACATTATTTTATCAATTTAGTTGTGTACGTCTGGCAAATATCGACCGACGTGGGTGCGATTGAATGTTGTCCTGTGGAACGTTGTGTATGCTTAGGCTTGTCCAAATAATGTAAAACCTGGAGACTGCCTTATCACTATGTTGTAAGTTAGATTCCTAGCGAATGTACATTTACACCAATTTACCAATTATATTGTTAATTTACGTCACATTAGTGTTTTCTTAAATAAACACAATTTGTAATCATTGTCTAAGAATCAATGTGCAGCATCCCATCAAAGGTTTGTCTGTCTGTTACCTGGCCTGTAGCTCCATGTTAGCTAATGTCAATTGCATCAAAATGTGTGAACATAACAAGTTACACGTGTCAACGAAGAGCACGTGCGGAAAATAAACAAATCTCAAGGTTGTTAATTAAAATGAAGAAAACATCTTCAAAGCTATAACAGTGGATTGATCAGCTCCCTTTAATTATGAATGGAAAACATCGAATTTGACATCAGTTTGTTTATGATTATAGAAAAAGCGCTAACAGGCGAGGTAAATGTGTTAATTAAGTTGTTTGTATATCGGTAAATATTTAATTTGCCAACACAAATTATAAACATATGAATATGAAACGAACACCTTCATCCTCTTTTATCCCTTTACCACTTGGGATATTACTGCTGTATAGTGATTCGCTTGTTTTCCAGTTTATGATGCGGTTTGAATATTTTATTTAAAAATGGAAATCTGATGTGCTATATTTTCATGATTTTCTCTTCCCATTATAAACTATACTTTAAAATCCTTATGCCCGATTTCACCAACAGATGTTGAGACTAAACACGAGTTTAGCAATAGTTAAAACAAAAATTGCTTTTCACCAACAAGTGTTAGCGTAACACTCGTTTTGAATCACTTGTTTAACTAACACGCCAATTTCTGATGTTAAGTCCTTAACAATTGTAAATAGTGAAGATTACGAGCATAAACTCAGCTGTTGATGTGGATTTGCTATATTTAAGACCGTCTAAATGGCATTCGCAACAGAGTACGGGCTATGAGGAGAAATGATTTTGAGTAGCTATCCTAAGAAAAATTTTTACGGAGGTATAGACTGTCGAAACATGTTGCTATGAAGGTTACTGTGGCAGTACAAGATGGGTTAGAACATGCATCGAAAGGAATATGGAGATCTCGCCTTTTCTTCAAGTTTTAATAGCCTTGCGATTTTATAATTCATTGAATTATGTGGATATTACATTATCCAGTTCCCGTCTTGAAACGTTCAAGTAACTTGCCCTTCTTCGCTCCTCGTTTTAAATTTACGTAATACTGAGTTAGAACATGCATCGAAAGGAATATGACGATCTCGCCTTTGCTTCAAGTATTATTTACCTTCTGATATTGTAATTCACTGTGGATAACACACTGTCCACCTCACGTCTTGAAACGTGCAAGGCACTCGTCACTTGTACTTCTTCGCACCTCGTTTTAAATTTACGTAATAATGAGTTAGAACATGCATCGAAGGGAATATGCCGATCTCGCCTTTGCTTCAATTATTAATAACCTTCTGATTTTATAATTCACTGTGGATAACACACTGTACACCTTCCGTCTTGAAACGTGTAAGTCACTAGTCACTTGTACTTCTTCGCACCTCGTTTTAAATTTTCGTAATACGTTTTGTTTGTCGTAATGACACATGCATTTGAATTAAGTTTGTTTCAAAGTTTTCCCCGTGTGACATCTTTCTCTTTTATATTCACCGCATCCGTCCTATTTTCCACGATATCGTTATACTTCGTCACCAATTCAATTAACAATCCTTTCTCCAATTATGAGAAATTTTTGTCCTGTCCTTCGTTTTCCCACCATTTTAGCTGTGTGCAGACTGCAGTGCAGACGAAAATGAAAACAAAAGCGCATCGTAGTACGTTCAGAAAATAATACGACTACTCCACAGCCTTCTATAGCTGTAATATTTGCAAGTTTCTTGGCGTTAGCACGTGTTTGTTAACATTTTCAGAAAACAGGTTGGTGAAATGCAAGTAATTGTTAGCGTTATTACAATTGTTACGTTACATTTGTTAACGTCGATTTTAACATCTGTTGGTGAAATCGGGCCTTACTGTTATATCACATTAATCGAGACAAACATTTGTGGAAATGCATTCTGAGATTCTTCTTTGCTGCTAGAATGGCAATAGAGGAGTAAACTGGGCTTAGAACTTGCTTCCTAAAAATTACCGGAAATTGCGGTCCTTTTGTATACTCAGAAAAATCTAAGAAAGAAAGAATGGCTTTGTATTTGAGAAAGGATAAGTAATATTAGAAATTCGAAGCAAATAATAAGGAATACCTTACAAAGGTTGACTTCACAAAAATGTATGTAACGTAATTTACGTTCTTATGTGTAGGACTATGACACAACGAAGCACAAAATTAATATAATTTTGAGTCGCACTAACACTCAATGCCCCAGATATTGCTAGTGTTTACCTGGAACGCGTTCCCTTACGACCTTCCGAACATCCTCAGCTAATGTCGATTGTTAAATTTTGATTTGGTGAACTCCTTGGAGATGATAGGGGCGTCTCTGTTGATATCTTCATGAACTTGAAGAGTTTGGGATCTCATCAAAGGTGATGTTGAAATTAAACAGTTTTCCTTCATATTTCTTTATGAATCTCTTTTCCCACGTGGTAAATGCAGTTGGAGTCTGAAAACTTTGTATTAAATGGGTGCATTTATCTGCGCAATAGTAAATGACAAACTAGTGTATGACGTATGAGGTACGTCCAGATATTAAGCTCTGTTTGGTAATAAAATTAAATTGTGTACAGATACAGAAAAATTATTCATTGCAAAATATTCTACAACTCTTAAACTACTTTTGCACATAACTGCCGAAATTTTGCAGGCATTTGTCACAGCGAGGCACAAGTTTTTGTATACCTTGTTCATAGAAGTTTGCCGCCTGTGTCTTCAACCAATTGGAAACATTTTCTTTGGGCTCTTCATCGTGGTTGAAATATTGATCAGCAAGGAAAGATTTGAGACGCAAAAACAGATGAAAGTCGCTAGGAGCAAGGCCAGGGCTGTACCGGTAGTGGTCAAACACGTCCGAGCCAAATCCCTGTAGGATGGTTTTCGTCGCATTTGCAGTGTTTGGTCGTGCGTGGTCGTGAACAATCTCAACACCCTTTGACATAGCAAATTTGCCGATAAATTTCTATTGGTTTCACTTTCCTAGCATTCAGAAAACGAATCACGGATCTGATTTCACAAAGACGGGATTTTCAATCAACACCGACATTGTAAACAAGCGCAACAAAGCGTAAGTGGCTGATAGCGATCTCACAATGGCGCACGTTTCTTCTCCTTGATACGGAGCGTCTACCGCGCATGTGCGGAACTGCGATCGCAGCGCTGCAGTGGAGATAAATTGAAACAGAACTCTTGTATTAAGATTATTTAATTTTCATTATCTCGCACTAAAATGTTCAAAATAAAAAGATAAAAACAAGGAAATCCCCTTCTTATGCCTGAAACTAATCAGAAAACATACAAAACCAGAATTTGGAATATATAGGAAAGAAACACACGTCGATAATTTTATAAAATGAGATGGATAAAGCACAAGATAATACAGGCATACTGTTATCAACAGTTTAACCTACAGGCAAGTCAATGTCCCCTTAAGCGATGATATAATTCACAGTGCAGAATAGAATAGCTTCAGTGCTGAATTAGTCAAAAAGAAAATTGATAAATTCAAAAGACAACAGAGAGGCAGACAAATAACTATTTTCTCTAATCAGTAACAAAACTTCTTACAGAAAATTTACATACCATCCCATAGCGACATATCCTTCCCAAAAATTCTTCAAAGAACACAAAATTACTTTAGGCCCACAGAACAAATTCAGTGTAAAACGCCTTTGGAATTCACTTTATATACCAAATAAATTATAAATTATAAGGGTTATGACAGTTTTAACATTTGCAAAGCTAAAAGGATTTTGAGCATTAGGCTTAAAGGGAAGATTAGTAATATCAAGCACAAAGAAATAGACAAATCAGAAGTGATGTACCAGTTTTGGGATGATAATCACGATTGGGAACCAGAAGTGCATTAGCACGCGGGAAAAGATATTCCAGACAACTATGAAGTTAAACTGTTAAATTTCGACACCATTTTTGAATAACCAGAACTTCAAGTTCATTAAGAAACAAACAGAGACGTTTGTATCGCATCCAGGGAGTTTTCCATATCAAAATTTAACAGTCGCCATTACTGAGGATGTTAGGAAGGTGCTAACGAAACAAGTTCAAGGTAAACACTAGCAATATATGGAGCATCGAGTACTAGTTCGATTCAAAATTATAATAATTAGCTTTCTTTAACAAGCTCTACAGTTTTGGATTAGAAAGACTTTGTCTGCGCCGCTATACTTTCCTGTGCAAAATTCATAAATAATGAAGAATTAAGAAGCTAGTCTCATCAGAAAATTTTAGATATGTTCTCTTTTGTCATGAAAGTATCTTTAAATATGAGAATTTAATTAAAAACTCTAAAGCAGATTTTGAGAGAACTAACATTATAGAAAAAAAACTATGAAATAGTTTTGTTTAGGGAAGGGGATGTATTTTAGAATATTTCTGTGACATACATAGAATATTCTGAAATTAAATGATAAGGTTGGTATTAAATCGAATTTTTTTAACTTTGCTGTTCTTCCTCTCTCACCTCCCTCTCTCTCTCTACCGTGTAATTTGTGATAATTTTGCTTCGTGCATTATAATCATAGCCAATATTTCTTACCGTAGTTAATTAAAGTTAATTTATGTATCAACTCTAAAGATATTGCTTCAATAGCTATTCTTCTAATATGCTATTTATTCTTGTAACTAAATAGCAGTAGTAACCTTTACGAGAATGTAGATTGTTTTCTTTAGATTAAGTTTAGCCTTTTAATTAATGAAAATAGGCAAAGATAATGTGAAGGTATCAGGTTATTGTTTCCTTCACGTATCAGTTATGAGCAGAACGTAAGTTCAACTTTATGAGGGTCTTAAAACGGTGTTTACGACAAAAACACTAGAAAGTCGTAAAACTCTGTATGGGCTTGCCCAACGTAACTTGTTCGCTCCAAGGGCCGGTAAAGTGCGTCTGTCACATCTATATCTAGAGGACATGGTCGGTAAAGGCTTACGATATTAAAGGACCCGTCGTATTGCAGCTGCTGAGTTTGTT